>JAOEGL010000003.1:126230320-127447820 GCA_034509955.1 Urosaurus nigricauda
GAACAATTACGGAGAAAAGTCAAGGAAGAAAGGGTAATGTAGAACATGAAGAAAACAAAAATAATGACCACAGAGTATTACGGGGCCATTCAGACTATGATATACCCCTATTTGTGAACCGGGTTAAAAGAGGGAGTTAATACTGGTGCTGGTGTATTCACAATAGAATATGTGCTTTGCACACCCGATCCAGCACAAATCCTCCTCAGCCCAGGTTTTCTGAAAGCAGGATATTTACTGTTTCTTTGTGGAAAACCTAGTGCAATTGAATATGAACTTGGCTCTGATCATGATCAGGTCAAGTTTAGGGGAGAGGCAAAGGCCAGGGGCTGGAACATGCCTCCCCTCCCCACAATAACCAGCTTTGATCCAGTGCTTTGGGTTTTTAAATTTGGCAGCCTCCTCCTCCTCCTCCTCCTCCTCCTCCTCCTCCTCCTCCTCCTCCTGTATAATTAGTTTATTTTCAGCAGCAGGAGTGCTTCATTGGGCGCTTCAGATATTATTATTATTATTATTATTATTATTATTATTATTACAATTTGACAGCTTATGTGCATGCTACATGGGGCTCTTTAAATGCGAGAGGGAACCCCCAGTCCATATATGGATAGTTGGCTTCCATATATGGATTGGGGTTCCCTCTCCCTTTGTTTAAATGCTCAGTATGAATGGGGATCTTTAAACGAGGGAAGAGGGAACCCCAATCCATATATGGAAGCCAACTATCCATATATGGACTGGGGGCTCCCTCTCCCATTTAAAGAGCCCTATGTAGCATGTACACAAGCTGTCAAATTGTAAAAATTATTTTAAAAATCCAAAGCTCCGATGAAGCACTACTGCTGCTGAAAATAAACTAATTATGTAAATGCTGTTTTTAGTAGGAATACTCGTGCTACATGTGTGTTTGTGTTTAGGAAGGGAACCTTGCTTTGCCGGGGGGAGGTAAAATTTCAGGGAAGGGGATCTGACTTTGGGGGCATCTGGCTGGGAGTGAAGGGGAGGCAAGAGGCTGGATGTGAAGGGAAGGCAAGGGCATCAGACTTGGAGCAAAGGGGGGGGGGGCTGGATGAGAAGGGAAGGCAGGGACATCGGACTTGGAGCGAATGGGAGACTGGATGAGGCAAGTGGACAAATTGACAGAATATGTGAACGCTGCTGCCAGGTTTTTTGTTTGTTTGTTTGTTTGTTTGTTTGTTTTTTAAGGAGAGGGGAGCATCCATGCTGTTGGCCAATGGCAGCATGACATGTCACCACTGACAACAGCGGAAGTGAGTGATTGACAACAAGGAGGCTCCATCTTGAAATGCTACTTTTGTGAATGGGAACTTTCGCACGGTAAATTGCACCGGGGAGCTTTGATCTGGTAGTATGAACTTCGCTCTGGAGAGATTCACTAATGGCATACCGAATCTAACCTGGATATAATCAGGGCAAATGGACTAGTGGAAATGGGGCTTAGATAGCTTTAAAGAAGACAATGAAGACATTGAAATAGTTCAAGATTTCCATATCTTGTCAAAGGGCCATAGCAGACAGTCAGGAAGGAGTGACGTCTGGCTGCTCTGCCAGCAATTATGGCAGGACCATGGTGACTGAATAGACCACTCCTCAAATGGGCCATTGCCACAGTCCCAAATGGACCACCAACAGGAGCAGATTTAAACCCTCCTTTTGGGGCTGGCTCTTGCCACTTTGTCAAGACTTCCATGCAGCTTCTGGCTACTGTGGAGACATGTGTCATGTCCATGCCATGCCCCTGAAACAACCAGAAGCTGCTATATTCAGCCTAACTGTTTCAGGCCATATTCATAAATCAGAATGAAGACTGCAATCAAGAAATCGGGAGAAGACGAGATTTAGGAATGGCAGCTATTAAAGAACTAAACAAGGTCCTAGAGAGTAAGCATCTATCATTGGATACTACAATTAGGATTTAACATGCCATCATAGTTCCCATTTCTATGTATGATTGTGAAAGCTGAACAGTGAAGAAAGTGGATAGGAATACAATTAACTGATTTGAGATGTGATGCTAGAGCAATGTTCTGTGGACACCATGGATTGTTAAAAAGAAAATTAAATGGGTCCAAAACGAAATCAAACCTGAATTCTCCCTTGAAGCCATGATGATTAAACTAAAGCTGTTGTACTTTTGCCATATCATGAGTTATGAGAAGAAATGACTCACTAGAAAAGACAATAATGCTTGGTAAAACAGAGAGCACCAGGAAAAAAAGAAGACCGCATACTAGATGGATAGATTCAATCCAGGAATGCATGGCTCAGAGCTGGCAAGAGTTGTTGAAGATAGGGGACTTGAAAATCTCTCATTCATATGGTCACCATGAGTCACAGTCAACTTGATGGCCATTAATAACAACAAATGAAAACAATACAGGACTAAATTGATAGTTACAATATGAGAATTAAAATAACTATTTTATCCTTATTCTTTTTTCCTTGTCTTTAAAATAGATAACTGTATGTGTCTTTCATAAAAGTGAAAATAGACTTAAGATTCAAGGTGTCTATAATACGATATCTAGTGAAATAAATATGCTGTATAAAGGATTTGATGTTCAGAAAAGCAAATGGTAGTCTGAAATCATACAATAAAGCAGACACATTTGGATGGAGAATTTTTAAAAAATGAAAAGTTTTAAAGCAGTCTATATAATCGACTTTATGGAGCAGAACAATTCTTAGGGGGGGAAGTGGAAATAAAGCATTATATATTAAGTACTAATTAAAATATTTTTATTTCTGTCTTCTATCATGAGAGAGCAGGGCAGCAAACCGATAAGCAAATTTAAGCAATTTCAGATTCAAATCAAAATAATTTCATCAAGAGATGAACATACTAAATAATTAAATAAATTAAAACATTTTTAAAATGCTAAAAAAGTTTTTTTAGAAAATAATAAAAAGCATGCACATGTTTATACATAAATTAGGACCCAACGGTGCTTTAATAAAACATCATGACATGACCTGCTGCAAAAAAGAAACCAGCATTGACAGAAACCAGGCCTCCAACATTATTTTGAAGCTTTGTGCATTGTGCATTGTTATTTTAAGTTACCTCTCCCCCTCGCTATCAAACCCAGGTTTGTTTTCAGCCAAGTATGTTGTCTGATTCTGCCCAAGGTGCAATGTGTAGTGTGTCCTTTTGTTTTCAGAAATTAATACCAGCCTTTTTGGATCATTACATCAGGTGCCTGTTTCATGAAATGTGAAGACACTCTGAAGAAACTCTGAAAAATGAAGGGGGCAGAGATCTCCAAAGTAGATCCCAGAGCAATTGTTATTTGGAAATGAATCTAGTAGCCTTGTATATGAAGTTTCTGTAAAAATAATTTTAAAAAATAAAATGCCTAACAGGCAAACTAAACTAAATCCTCCCTTTGCTCAGCCAATAAACACATTCTTCTGGCCTTCAAAAATCTCTCATACTCTGCACCACATTCTTTTTTCTTCTGATGGTGCTTCTGTAATGTAATAACTGTCAAGGGATATATTAATTATATGTGAGTCAAACGTGAGGGCAAGGAACTGGAGCTTATATAGGTCATCAAAAGCATGATTCTTTTTTTTCCAGACTCTTACACATAAGAGCAAAATAATTTAACAGTGTTAATGTCTCCATACCCAGGGTGATTGGCAGTGAAGTGAAGCAAGTGTACATATAGAAATTTATACAGCATTGTAGGCTTCCCATCTTTACTGATACTGAATAGATGTACTAAACAGACAGGCGTGTTTAGTGTGACTCATCAGGAAGTGCTGATCTCCTCTGACTGTCATATCCCATATTTTCTATTAGTGATTATCAATTCAGAGCTGTAATTGTGGAGGAGAAAAGCAGAAAGAAACATTTGCCAGATACACAATTAAAAGCATAGCTGTCCTGATCAATTATAAAGCAAGGGAGAACCCTACTGGAGAGGCTCAATAAATGCAGTCATCTTTTGATCATCCAAGCTGATGATTTAGCTCAATAAAGAGAGCAATGCAACATATGGCTTAGGAGAGAGCCTTACTTCCATCAGTTGACATGTTATGGGTTTTTGATTTCAGACAATCTTGGAGTGAATTCATCAAGAGAATGCTGTCCTGAATAAAAGTCAAGAGGGCCAGGGGAAAATATTAAGCCAGGAGAAAATCAGCCCTAAATACTTGCAATCTGTATGTTTAGTTTATGAAGAAGAGCTGGAAGAGTAAATCAAAAATGCTGCACATAGTGAAAAGCTATCCAGATGTGAGAAAAAGGATGCACTGTTGTCTGAGTGGCTGCTAATATGGAGAAGTTATCTTAAAGTTTTTAATTGGGTTTTTTTTTTATTTGTGGGATGCCTTGGTTTATACTTGATAAATGACCTTGTCACATGCAGAAAATTGGAAGGTTAAACTGATCACAATGCAAGGTCATCCAGGGCACCTCCAGATGTTTTGGACTTCAGTTCTGAGAAGTCCCAGTCAGTATGCTCATTGTTCAGGATTTTTGGGAATTGAAGACTCAAAAATCTAAAGGACCAAAGGTTGGGAACCACTGTATAAGGAACAGCTGCTGAGAGAAGGCAGAGAGAAGGGGGATGTTTTGAAATTCCTCCTGTACAGGAGGGAGAAATGGAGGATATGTCTAGGAAAAGGAGGGCATCTGGGAATTTTAGCCCTCACTGAAACCAGGCAGGTTTATGGACCAGCCCCATCCTCTTTCTCTCTAGTTTGTATGTGTGTGTGTATTCGTGTGTTTGGTTTTATGGGAGTTTGCAAAGAGAAACCTCAGCCTCCCTTCCTCTGAAACAGCTTCTGGGGAAAAAGGATTTTTCTCCCCATTTCCCTTCCCTCCCTGGAGCATATGTGTGTATGCACTTGTGGAAATGACAGCTTGGAGCATGCACAAAAAAGTTATTTTCAAGCTAGAACAGGATTTGTCCTTATTTGTCTGAAACCCAGATTTGCTTTTGCCCCACTTTCTTGCCTAAGTAATGTCTTTTAACCTCTTGTTGTGCTCTCTGTGTGATAAGCATTAGCGAGTTTGCTTGCTTTTCCAGGATGCCAACACTTGAACACTTTTCATGATGGAAGCACATAGGTCTCCATGTGAAAAAAGTCCTTATACTCTTTTATCCATGTAGTAAGGGAGCTAATTGTTTTTATTAAAATAAAACCTAGTCAAATAATCATTCACACCTATAATTATAAAACCACAAAATCGAGCATATCATTCCAACAATTACTCTAAACATAAACATTACAAATGCCTCATGCTGGGAAGCAGCAAAGGAAGAAACCAGGTCTCTTAGGGCTCTATACCTTGGTTGTAATCCTGAACAGCTGATTCCAGCTGTAACACCTCAGATGCACAGGAAGCAATGTTTTTCTTACTTCTAGAAGCCAGTGGTCAAATCCATATAGGGGGAGCTAGTTCTTTAGATACTATTAGAGTGCTTTGTTGTGGTTCATCAAGATGATGTATTCTAGAATTGAAGCACATACAGATGTCACTATCCTGGGTTAGAGGGGGAGGTTAAGTTCTTTATGAAAAGGAATGTTAATACATATTTCACTATAATAAATGCTTTCATAGTCCCCTTTGAGATTCAGGTATGCAGTACTGGAAGTGCTCACTGGATCCCCTTGATCCACATGGGTTTTAGAGTTCTGGGAATAATCCTGACAACCAGCACATGATAATTCCCTATGATAAGGATGTTGAGGCATACATGTACTTCCACCATTTTATGATAGCATGATATTATTATTATTATTACGCTGTAAATTTACACATGGTGATGTACAAATGGCTGAATGGGCCATCCAGGATTAGTGTAAAAGATAGATGATAGATAGATAGATAGATAGTCAGTCTGAGGCACAATGGCATGTGATGCTTAGATCCACAGAAATCAAGTTGCATAAAGCTAGCCAAATTGTTTTGGCACACAAAGCCAAAAAGGGGGGGAAAGGGGGGGGGGAAGAAAAGAAAAGAAAGAAAGCAAAACCACAAATACTTTTTTTCCTATTCCTGACACTAAAAGTAAATAATAACACATTAAATAACTAATAATTTGATGACATTTTAGGACATGCCAAAGTTGTCTGAGGTTACTAAGGTTAAGGCTTGCCCAGAAGCTATGATAGACATCTAACTCCACAGAAAAATGTTCATGTGGTTTTATATCGCCTCACAAATAGAGCATATCAATACTGAATGAGCTCAAATATTCATTTTATGACACATGTTAAGCTACAGTGCTGAACAAGATTGAAGGTTGTGAGTATCTTTTTTATATAGTCTCTCTGAAAGACCTTATGGGTAGAGATTCCGTTAAATAATTACATTGGGAAAAAAATTTATACCGTACTTGAATCCACCATGACTTTGCCACCCAATGTGGGAGTATTTTAGACACTCCTGAATTTATTTTTAGTCAGTCTACCTTCCTGTGATGATGCTTACATGGCATTCCTCCCAAGGTATCTATGATATTGTGTTATCCTTCCAGTTCCATGTCAAAGGACTACACTGTATGTTACATGTGCCTAGTGACATCAAGGATTTATTAATGCATGTAGAAATTCTGTATCCAAACTCTTGAAATCTACAGTTTCCAAATCCAGACATTTAAGACATTTTGATTTAAATGACACTGTATGTATATGAACTCTTTTCAGACACAGGTATAGAATACAATTATGAGTTTGATCTTGGTATAGTTCAAAGGCTTGGACTGAATTCAAAGAAACACTGAGCTTGAATGGATTGCAAAATAGGATTATATTCTATTCAAAGTTTATTTACCACTGTGTTTCTAAATGTAAGCAAAACACATTTCAGTTTGTATTGAAGGAACAACATAATTGAGAATGCATCCAGTACTGAAATATTTTAAGGACAAACTCAGGATTTAAATTATCAGAATTTGGCCAAACACTTTGGGGAACATTTTTGTTGTTAGAAAAAACAGTTGGAAAGCACGAAGTGGTATAAACAGAGTTCTGGTTGTCAGGCTTATTTTATGGTCAAAACAGGATGTGAACTAGGGTTTGAACCTTCTCGTGAGCATTCACATGTAAATGCCCCCATCTGAATTCTTATCGGTTACTCTACTTTCCTCTGAAACTCTTACTAAGGCACTGGAGGCCACCAATGTGCTAAGGTAATGCTTAGTTGGATGAAATTAAAGAGGATTCCAAAGGAGAAAGTTTGTAATCATGGGTGACTTTAGTTACCTTCACTGGGTAAACATATGTTCTGGCGATGAGAAAAAGGTAATGTTACTGGTCACTCAAAATTATTAACCTAATTTTCTGTTGTATCTAAGATCCGATGCAACCTATAATGTCATTGAACCAACTGGAAACCATGAAGTGATTAAAAGAAAAAAACCATGTTCTTCCTTTCATATTTATGATGATTTTTGCAATTTTTGACAGAAATAAATCAGACAAAATTACCACCTATCCCTATATTTTAGCACTAGCTGTTGAGATCAAGCTAGATTATGGCAAAGTTGTAATAAATGGTGTTAATAAGCAAATGGAAAGCACTTTCAAGTCCAGTCTCAAGCAGTGCCCAAAGTTAGATCCATTTCTTCAGGCACAAATTGTAGAACAAATTAGAAATTAATTAATTAATTAATCTTTTATTTATTGCTTCTTCTAATTTATTGATTTATTGCTTCTTCTAATTCTGCTATTATTTTATTGCTTCTTCTTTCTATCTTGTTTGTGAAATATTTCATTAGCTGTGAAGAAAGGATTTCTGACCATTACATTTCTTGATGAATAAAGTGGCTGACTGTAAGTAATATAATAATAATTGCCCAGAGAACTGTAGTCCAATAAAACAATAAATAAAGGCACAAAATAAGGAACAAATAAAGACACAATAAATAAGGAACAAAAGGCACATTCGAATTTATAACCTGAAAGCTACCAACATGTGAAATGACCTGCCTCCAAGTGAAAAGTAATAAATAATGAATATATGCATCTCTGTTTAAAGCCTATTACATAATAATTTATTACATAATAAATTAATACTAACACCATAATGGACCAAAACAAAATTAGTACTGAATTTATAAAATCATATGTGTACTATACAACACTAATAAAAGCACAATATGAACCGTGTTTAAAATTAAAAGGGCACATTGTATATAATCGGCTATAAGTCAACCTCATGTATAAGTCAAGAGCAGATTTTGGGCCAAAAATTATGGATTTTGATATGACCCATGGATACATCGAGGGTAAAACTTAGGGGCTAGTAACAAAGGATTTAAAGGATAAAGCAAAGAAAAACAATGCAAAAGAACTTGCAAAATTCCGGCAGGCACAACTGTTTGTTCTCATACTAAATGTTGGATGGATGAAAGACTATAGAGTCAGTGCTTCCAGGACAAATTACCCTCTTGTCTTTTAGCAGGGATGGTTCCTTTTTAAAATAAGAATTAAAGTACAGTTCTTAATTTGATGGATAAGCTGACTCAGTTTTTTGGGGGGCAATTTTTTGACCAAAATTTTTAGATTTATACATGAATATATACAGTATGTTCTTTGTTTTGTTTGGAGATTTCAACAGTGACGTAGAGGATATGTTGATGTGTTTGACAAGAAACAGTCAAATTCTTTTTTCTTTCTTTCTAAATTTCATTCTAATGTCATACAAACCACTTCAAACTCTTATTTTGTGGGCCACAGTTCTATTATTCATGCACACAGATGTTTCCTATGGTCTTGGACAAGCAACTGTAAGACTAAATGAAAGCAGATGAAGCATCATGTGGAAATATACATATCCTTTCTCAAGGTACTCCATGATTCATTGTTGCCACTCCTTACATGTTCCTTGCTCCAGTAAAAAGGGTGATGTGATTTCAAGAGTTTAAAGAGATATCTCAGCATTGTAATAGGGTATATTGATCAGAAATGCATTAGATACACATTGTGCATCAATTTCCTTCTAAACTGCGGTGGAGATGCCTCCAAAGAAGTCAACATTTAAACTTAGATTGCAGATAATGGGCCTCATCTAGAGAAATAGTGAAACGGTGTCTTAATTAACCTCATCTATGAACAGTGCAATGAAAACAATGAAAATGTAGTGACAAATTCTTCAACACCTATTTCAGTCCCCTCATTTGGAGTGAATACACATGTCCTTTGTGCAAGTGGCAAATTTGTCCACCAGTCTTGCCTTTGGAGAAAAGGTTGTTTGTAACGTTGTATTAGGCAATGAGGATAATTTACATT
The DNA here is from genome assembly GCA_034509955.1 of Urosaurus nigricauda. Lineage (NCBI taxonomy): Eukaryota > Metazoa > Chordata > Lepidosauria > Squamata > Phrynosomatidae > Urosaurus > Urosaurus nigricauda. Next base: position 126,239,588 of record JAOEGL010000003.1, read on the forward strand.
TGCTTGCCAAGAGCAAGTGAAGAAGTACAGAAACAATTGTATCATCATTTGGCAGAAAAATACAGAGACCTGATTAACTGGGTTGTTATATGAACCCTTTGGTAAACACAGGGATGCAAAAATGTCTCCATTTTTGATTTTGTTCTTTTTTCCACTCATTCTTTAGTACCAGGTTTGTAGCCTTTCAGAATAGAAATGTGTGAGCATTTCTGCACAGTTTCCTATGTTCCTTTCATACTAGACAATTATAGCACTATGATTCCATTTAAACTACCATGGCAGTGTCCTTGTAAATTCTGTAGTTTGCAGAAGAGCTCTCTGAAAATTCTAAACATCCTAACTTAGAAATTTTCTTGTAAAGTTTGTTTACGTGTATTCTTCCTTCCATTCCGCCATTCGTATTTTAAAATGTGCACATACTTTGGCACACTTTATTTCTATGGAAAAAATCTGTAAGCTTCAAAAAGTACCAATACTTCAGGCAAGATGCATTTCTTCTCATGAGTCTCAAGAGGTCTGAAAATGCTACTTTCACTGAGTCTGTTGAATCCAATTAAATTATTTTCAGTCCTTATGTAGGGTACAATTTTGAAAATGGTTGTATTAATTTCTTAACCCTATATGATGTGATAATCAAATATATGAATAATTTCTAATTTTGGAATTCTACAGCATTTTAGAAGTCATAATATCTCTGATAGAAGTATATCTTTTAGTACTAAAATGCAATAAAATATTTTTCAAATTTAAAACAGTATTATAAAATGCTGGTGGGTAAATTACTTTTTTTCTTGGAAAATAGTACTTTATTTTTGTCACACCATTAAGAAATGAAAAATTAATATATTACCCAAATATCACCTTGTGAACCAGTTATATTCTTACTGATAATAAATTAACGGCTGCAGATATGGATATGGCTTTGTCAAGTATTATTGTGTATCTATGTGTTTTTCAGTACTGTCACCAAAGTCTCTTACAGACTTGCTCTTTTGCTTGCCTGTTTGTTTTTGCAATGAAACTAAAGAACTGTGTACTCAAAGATGAAAAAGTGGAGGCACATAAAGGAGGTCGTGCATGCAGAAAAATCTATTAAAAATACCAATAATTCATGACTAACAACCCAAGGTAGAGGTAAACCTGTCAAGAAGGGAGCAAATGGCATGACCCCAAATAAAATTGCTGAGATGAATAAAGAGGCCTTAAGATCATCCATTGTTCATACTGATTATGAAAACCAGGTAGAACAAACTGCCTCTAAAGTCTTAACCTTGAACCACAAACAATTAAACAGAATTGTGTTTTTTTCCCCCTCTTTTTTACAATTCCACAGTTGCCTTATTGTACTAAGAATTTTATTTTGCATTATTGCAGAGCAGAATAAATAGCAATTAGCTCTTCTCACTATTATAGCACTGAGAAATAGGGATACCCCCCCCCCACACACACACACATACACACGGAGAATGCTTCAAGCCAAATAGGAAAATAATTTGTTATTGTTGTTAGCAACAGACAGACAAATAGAAGGGTCAGACATTTTTGTTGTTGTTGTTGTTGTTGTTGTTGTTGTTGTTGTTAGCTGCCCTTGAATCTCTTCTGACTCATGGCGATCCTGTGGATGAAACATCTTCAAGAATCCATATTCTCCATTGCCTTGCCCAGATCCTGCAAGTCCTTGCCCATAATCTCCCCTGATCGAGTCTATCCATCTGTTTTGTGGTTTTCCTTTCTTCTAGAATATAGAATTATTGGTTTTTTTTTTCCTAGTGATCTGTGCCTTCTCATTATGTGGCCAAAGTACGATACTCTCAGCTTGATCATCTCTTTTTCCCCATTTTGCAAAAACTTTCTTTTTAAAATGTTTCTTTGGGTTGCCAGCTTTGCCATTTGAAAAAGATGACAGTAATTTTCAAAAGCATCTTATGGAAAAAGAAGAAAAAAACAAAGAGGAAAAGACAAGAACGGTAAGAAGTCCCATTGCAATTTTAAGCCCTGCCCATTATTTCTTTTCCCTTCATCTTACATTATTTCCTACTTTCTTTTACTTTGTTTTGAAAACATTTTTATGACCTTGCATGCATTCTACAGTTATAAAGGGTTTTCATTCTACATGCATGAAGCTTATTACTATTTCTTGTATTTATGGGCAATGAAAAACAACATCACACAGCATTATTACTGAATGCATAGGAATACCTAAATTCCCCAAAGTCACTAGATTCCATCTGATATTGGAAGTAACACAGGATCATTTCTGACTTGTATTGGTTGGATGGAAGACTGTCAATGAATGCCAGGTGCAGTTGGCTGTTTCAGAGGAAGGAAATGTCAAAACGACCTCTTAATATTCCTTGCCATAAGTCAACAGGTGAATTGAAGTCACATACACACAGGAATAGCCAAATGTTGTGTTCCACTGGTGACCAGTGGTCAAAATAGTTGTTTTACAGGTGCTCCCCACTCCTAACACTGTTTAGAAGCTTTTGTGGCTTTGATATGGAGGTTATCTATGCCTTCTCATGAATCTATTCAGATTGCTCAATCAACATGTCAAAATAAGAATGGATTTGGATAACAGCATGCCACACTCAAAAAGGAGGGCTCTTGAAAATGGCAGCCACAATTCACATCCTCACCCTCTTTTCTATAACTGTTCAACTTTCTTACTAATGGCATTTTTTTTCCTGTGTCTTCATCCTGACCAATAGCATCCTGTACTTTTAAGAATTTGTATTTCCAAATACTTGTATCTCCAAGTAAATGGTCTTAGGATAACAGCCTTAGACAAGTACTGTGTGACATTCAATTCTTTTCAGCATTCTTTGATTTCCTTTTCCTTCCTCTCTCCTTTCATTTTTCATGCCAATCTACAGTGACATCACATGTTTTGAAGCAAGCCAACCTGACCTAACAAATCTGAATTCTAAAGCAAGGTTATTGTAATTCAGCTACCCATGAAGGTGATACAGTATGACCTTTATGCCTTCATTTATGAATGTACTTTTCCTGGGGATAATAAAAATGTTAAATCATATGCCAGAGACTGTTCTTTCTAGTTCTTTCTAGTTCTGCCTATTTTTCTCTATTCAACATAATTTTAAAAATAAATTGGCATATTGGTTATGGTCAATATGATCATATTAATAAAAATGAAAGTAGTAATTGAACTTTTATGTTAAACCTTTTTAGAGTGTGAATTTTGTTGTTTTGTTTGTTTGCTTTTAAATAAAGAACCAGATTCAAAGAAACAGCTAAATACAAATTCTGCAAATGTGCTGAAACTTACAAGTGAAACTTATTGGTAGCCTTTACACTTCTCATGTATTGAATAAAGTATAGTTCACACATAGGGAAAGTGGATGTGACTAGGAGCAACATCAGAGACAGTTATACTTTACTGAAAGCCCTCTCCTTCCCTTTTTTGGCCTCCTGGAGCTTGTTTTTTGGTACCCCAGTTCTGGATCTGGAATTACCTGGTCTCACCTATATGATAGTAGACAACATATATGGATGAGAGGAGAGGAGAGGTAGCTGGAACCATTTCAATTGGGGGGGGGGGTGGATTCCACCTGACATTTCTATTTGCTCTTCCAACAGCTGTTCTGGGCTGAATATAAAGTCTCCTAGTATTGGGCCAGTATCATTTCAGATGTTTAGCACTGACAGAGTACCCTAGTTGTTACTGATAGAGTTAAGAACCTAACAGTTGTTAGTGATGAAGTTAAAAACCTAACAGTCTGGACTCACAAGGTGAAATACATATCTGGGTTCTGTTCAATGCATTCTTGTTTCCCTTCTGTCTGATAAATGTGCATGGCCTGAGACCTGAGAGGCAAAGGAAACCAGACTGGTGAATTGTTACATACTATGGTGTATGACTTCTTGCCACTTCTTGCTGATTTGATGTCCAAATGTTCATCCCACTAGAATGCCCCTTGGTTGAAATTCCAGTGAATTACTACATGGAAGGTAGTGGCAGATCAAGGAGTGGGAAGAGAGCTTGTGCAGACTAATTTTCTCAAAAGACACATTCTGCAAGCTCCAAGCTTTTTATGCTTCATGGGAGCTGCTGATAAGGAGATAGGTATACAAATCTCAGCAGCTTGGAAGTGATGTAGGTGAGGAGAGATTGCTTTCTTCAGTGAAGAAGGCTATGGAAAAAAATGCCACCAGTAAAAATCTGAGTCAATCCACATATAGATCCCAGATAGCACGAGCAGCAATGAGATCCTTCTCCCCAAAAGATATATAAATAGCAAATAAGGGAGTTGTCTTATATGTAAATAAGAAATTTGACTCCAATGAGATATTCAAAGATCCTAAGGGTAGATATGTAGGGGTTATGGTTGATTGCCTAGGGGAAGATACATTAATCGTGGATATATACGCTCCTAACGAAAATAAACAAATTTTTTTCACTGAATTGTTGAATAAAATCATTGGAATACAATATGATTCTATAATTCTCATGGGTGATTTCAATGGAGTGATTGATCCGATCATTGATAGATCCGCTAGGAAACGAATTAAAAAAAATCAGGGCAAATTGTCCAAATCTTTTTTTGAGTTAATGGACTGTCTTAATTTGGTGGACCCATGGAGAAATAATAACCCCCAGGGGAAAGATTATACTTACTTTTCAGAAGTGCATCACTCATGGGCGAGGATCGATATGTTTTTAGTTTCATCATCGTTAGCGCTTAGGACCTCAGGTTTACATATTAAACAAAATTGGATTTCAGACCACTGTCCCATTGAAATGGAGATAGATAAGAGAAGGAAAGTTGGAAATTGGAAATTGAATGAAAGCATGCTTAAAAAGTCTGAAATTGTTATGGAAATTGAGAAATGCTTGAAAGAATATTTCGAACTAAACCTACCTTGTGAAGCTAGGCTAAATAACATATGGGAGGCTTGTAAAGCTGTCACAAGAGGCTTCTTAATTAGTAAGGGTTCCAATCTGAAAAAACTCAAAGAGAAAGAATTTAGTCAGTTACAAAAAGAATTGGGTCATAAAATCAAGCAACTAAAAACTGATCCTACAAATAAGATAATAGCAGATGAAGTTAAAGATCTTCAAGTTAAAATTTCTTTTTTGGTTACCGAAGACTGGGCAAAGAAAATGAAATTTTGGAAGCAAAGAGTTTATGAATGGAGTAATAAGTCAGGTAAATTATTAGCAAGCATTCTTGATAAACGAAGACAAAAGAAATACATTTTTAAATTGTCAAAAGAAGGACAAATTTACACTAAACATAAAGATATCAAAGAAATCCTAACCGAATATTATGCGACTCTATATAAAAAGAAGATGGTCAGTTCGGAACAGATTGAAGCCTATTTGGATGATATTGAGCTAACTCCCTTTACGGAGGAGCAAAAAAAATGCTGAATAGTTTAGTCACTACTCAAGAAGTCATAAATGCTATCAGGAAATCTAAAGAAGGAAAGACTCCAGGACCGGATGGTTTTTCAAATTTGTTTTATAAGACCTTTGAAAGTCAACTTTCTGAACCTCTTTGTAAGACTATAAATAATATCCTAATAGATGAAATTCCAAATTCATGGCTCCAAGCACAAATTACTTTAATACCTAAAGAAAACAAAGATGCGACCGACCCGGGAAACTACAGACCGATCTCATTACTAAATTGTGATTATAAATTATTTACAGCAATTTTGGCAAATAGATTAAAAAAAATACTCTCATCATGGATTGGACACGAACAGAGAGGCTTTTTACCAAACCGATATATCAAGGACAATATCAGGCATCTCCTGGATTTAATTGAAATCCATGACAAAAATGTTGATAAAAAATTACTTATGATGTTCGTGGACTACGAGAAAGCTTTTGATAGTGTCAATTGGCTGTTTATATTGAAAATTTTGGAAAAGATCGGTGCGGGGGAAAATTTTATAAAATGGATCCAGACAATTTATCACACTCAAAAGGCCCATATTTTGTTTAATAATGATACGTCAGAAGAAATTAAAATAGAAAGGGGCACAAGACAGGGGTGTCCTATTTCCCCCCTTCTTTTTGATCTGGTCCTTGAGGTCTTTTTAATTAAAGTGAAACTAGAAAGATCAATCCAAGGGATTAAAATAAAGGGAAGGGAACATAAATTGCGAGCATTCGCAGACGATCTTTTGATTACCCTTTCCGAGCCTCACGAGAGTATTATTCCCCTTATTGTAGAAATGGATAAATTCGAAAATGTCTCGGGTCTCAAAGTTAACAAAAATAAAACATCTTTATTAGCTATGAATATTGGGAAAGAAGAATTAGAAGAAATCCAAAACAAATCACAAATGGTGCTTAAGAATATGGTCAGATATTTAGGCATCAATATCACTACCAAAAACATAGATCTATATAAAAACAATTATGAAAAAACTTGGATCACAATAAAAAAACGATTTGGCTAATTAGACTAACTTCAAACTGTCTTTATCTGGTAAAATAGCAGCAATCAAAATGTCTTTATTACCAAAGCTCCTTTTTTTATTCCAGAATATCCCAATAATTTCTTGTATTAGAATCATAGAATCATAGAATCATAGAATCATAGAGTTGGAAGAGACCACAAGGGCCATCCAGTCCAACCCCCTGCCATGCAGGAACTCCAAGTCAAAGCATCCCTGACAGATGGCCATCCAGCCTCTGCTTAAAGACCCCTAAGGAAGGAGACTCCACTACACTCCGAGGGAGTGCGTTCCACTGTCGAACAGCCCTTACTGTCAGGAAATTCCTCCTAATGTTGAGGTGGAATCTCTTTTCCTGCAGTTTGCATCCATTGTTCCGCGTTCTAGTCTCTGCAGCAGCAGAAAACAAGCTTGCTCCCTCCTCAATATGACATCCCTTCAAATATTTAAACAGGGCTATCATATCACCTCTTAACCTTCTCTTCTCCAGGCTAAACATCCCCAGCTCCCTAAGGCGTTCCTCATAGGGCAAGGTTTCCAGACCCTTCACCATCTTAGTTGCCCTCCTTTGGACATGCTCCAGTTTCTCCACATCTTTTTTGAATTGTGGTGCCCAGAACTGGACACAGTATTCCAGGTGGGGCCTGACCAAAGCAGAATAGAGTGGCACTATAACTTCCCTTGATCTAGAAACTATACTTCTATTGATGCAGCCTAAAATTGCATTGGCTTTTTTAGCTGCCGCATCACACTGTTGACTCATGTTCAGCTTATGGTCTACTTGGACTCCTAGATCCCTTTCACATGTGGTCTCGTTCAGCCAGGTGTCCCCCATCCTATATCTGTGCATTTCATTTTTCCGCCCTAAGTGCAGAACCTTACATTTCTCCGTATTGAATTTCATTTTGTTAGCACTGGCCCAGCTTTCTAGTCTATTCAGGTCATTTTGAATTTTGATCCTGTCCTCTGGGGTATTAGCTACTCCTCCCAGTTTAGTGTCATCTGCAAATTTGATAAGTATGCCACCAATTCTGTCATCCAAATCATTAATAAAGATGTTGAATAGCACTGGGCCCAGGACAGAACCCTGTGGGACCCCACTGGTCACTTCTCTCCAGGATGAAAAGGAGCCATTGTTGAGCACCCTTTGAGTTCGGCCAGTCAACCAATTACAAATCCATGTAACAGTTAACTTGTCTAGCCCACATTCTTCAAGCTTGTTTGCAAGAATGTCATGGGGAACCTTGTCAAAGGCCTTACTGAAATCGAGGTATACTATATCCACAGCATTCCCTTCATCTACCAAGCTGGTAATTTTATCAAAAAAAGAGATCAGGTTCGTTTGGCATGACTTCTTTTTCTGAAACCCATGTTGGCTTTTTGAGATTATGGCATTGGCTTCTAAATGTTCGCAGACTCTCTGCTTAATGATCTGCTCTAGCACCTTTCCTGGAATTGATGTCAGACTAACTGGACGATAATTGTTGGGATCCTCTTTTTTTCCCTTTTTGAAGATGGGGACAACGTTTGCCCTCCTCCAGTCTTCTGGGACTTCTCCTGTTCTCCAGGAGTTCTCAAAGATTATTGCCAATGGCTCTGATATTACATTTGCTAGTTCTTTTAATACTCTAGGATGTAGTTCATCTGGTCCTGGAGATTTATATTCATTTAGGTTAACCAGGTATTCCTGTACTACCTCTTTACTTATTCTGTGCTGAATTTCCTCTATTCTGTCTCCTGTTCCATTATCCTTAGGTTGAGCACCCTTTGCCTTTTCTGAGAAGACTGAAGCAAAGAAGGTGTTGAGTAATTCTGCCTTTTCTCTGTCTCCTGTGAGCATTTTGCCATCTTCTGCACGCAGTGGCCCTACTGTTTCCTTCTTCTTCCTTTTGCTGTGGACATATCCAAAAAAGCCCTTTTTATTGTTCTTAACCTCTCTAGCAAGCCTGAGTTCATTCTGCGCTTTAGCTTTTCTGACTTTACCCCTACATGTGCTGGCTATTTGTTTAAATTCCTCTTTCGTGATTTCTCCATTTTTCCATTTCTTATACATGTTCCGTTTAAAACTTAGCTCATTTGAAAGTTCCTTAGTCATCCATCCTGGCTTCTTGAGACATCTTCCATTTTTCTTCCTCATTGGAACTGTTTGAAATTGTGCCTTCAATATCTCCCTTTTGAGAAACTCCCATCCGTCTTGAACTCCCTTTTCTTTTAGTATTCCTGACCATGGGATCACTCCCAGTATTTCTCTAAGTTTATTGAAATCAGCTCTCCTAAAGTCTAGAGTGCATGTCTGACTATGCCTAGCTTCTCCCTTCCACTGCATAACAAACTCCAGGAGAACATGGTCACTTCCACCTAAGGATCCAACCACTTGCACCCCATCAACTAGGTCTTCCCTGTTGGTTAAGATCAGATCTAAAATGGCTGATCCCCTTGTTGCCTCTTCCACCTTTTGGACAATGAAGTTGTCTTCCAGGCAAGTGAGAAATTTGCTAGACTTTGAGGATTTGGCTGAGTTTGACTTCCAGCAAATATCCGGATAGTTGAAGTCCCCCATCACTACTACATCTCTCCTTCCTGATTGTGTGGTCATCTGTTCTAGAAAGGCATCATCCAATTCCTCTGCCTGAGTCGGGGGTCTGTAGTAGACTCCCACAGTAACATCCCTGTTATTTCCCTCTCCTTTAATTTTTATCCAGATGCTCTCCACCTGGCTTCCAGTATTGACTTCCTGCATCTCTTCACTGGTGTATATATCCCTGACATATAATGCTATTCCTCCTCCTTTCCTGCTTGGCCTGTTTCTCTTAAAAAGGTTATACCCCTCTATTTCTACATTCCAATCATGAGACTCATCCCACCAGGTTTCAGTGATGCCTATTATATCATATTTCCCTTGTTGTGCTAGGAGTTCAAGTTCATCCTGCTTATTTCCCATACTCTGTGCATTAGTGTAGAGACATTTAAGACCATGTGTCCTCTTTACTTGCTGCTTTTGCACATTTTTTTGCCTCCTACTGTTGGGTCCTTGCACTGTTTGCCTTGTTCCCTCTATGCCACATGGACTATTCTCTCCATCCCTTTTGTCTTCCAGTATAATGTCTCCCTCCCCCACATAACTCAGTTTAAAGCCCTCCTGATCAGATTCTTCAGACTGTTGGCAAAAACGTTTTTGCCAACTGGCGTGAGATGCAGTCCATCCCTTGCCAGAAGTCCCTCCTCATGGAACCGCAGCCCATGATCCAAGAATCCAAACTGTTCTTGGCGGCACCATCTACGGAGCCAGTTATTCACCTCTGCTATTTTCCTCTCCCTTCCTGGACCATGCCCTTCTACCGGGAGTAGAGATGAGATGACAACCTGTGCATCCATCTCTTTCAGCTTCCTTCCCAGAGCCTCATAATCCCTTTTGATATTCTGAAGGCTGTGCCTTGCAGTATCATTGGTTCCCACATGAACCAAAAGAAGGGGATAACGGTCAGTAGGGTTGACAAGTCTTGTCAGCCTCTCCGTCACATGATGGATCTTTGCCCCAGGGAGACAACACACCTCCCGAGACATCTTGTCAGGCCCACAAACCACTGCTTCTGTACCCCTCAGCAAGGAATCCCCCACCACGACCACGCGCCTCCTCCGAGGCTTAGCAGTGGCTGTTCCTTTTCGTGATACTCTCAGGCTCCCCTGCTCTGTCCCTGATGTCTGTCCCTGCTGCTTTTCCTCATCATCTCTGACAACAGAGAGAGATCCAAAGCGATTCTGCAGCTGCAAGCAGCTCACAGAACGTTCCCTGGTTTCCTTACTTCTGTGTGTGACCTTCCTCCAAGCATCTACCTCTGTTGTATGTGGAGTGACCTCCTCCACCCCAACAACTTCCTCTCTCTGTTTCCCACCCAAGACATTCTGGTCTGATCTGTTCAGGAGATTCTCCTGCTCTCTATGATGCTGGAGTGCAGATATCTGCTCCTCTAGCTGCTGTACTTTCTCTTCCAAGAGGGCTACCAACTTGCACTTGTGGCAGGTGTAGTTCGCCACCTCTGTAGGCAAGAAGACAAACATCCCACAAGTGTTGCAGGTGACTGCTGCAGGGCCTTCAGTGTCCATACTGAGAAGTCTTAAGGAGGCACTGAAACAAGACTGTGGGCTTCCCTTGCTAGACTTGGCCTTTGTTCCCAAGCTCTGTCACTGAGTTCAAGTTACGGGGCCTATAGTTATGTAGAGAGCTCCTGGCTAAAAGCTCCTTCCAAAGGCAAGTCTCTGATTCACTTCCTCTGATGCTTCAGGCCGGCATCATCTAAACACCTCCTTGACTAGATAAAAAAAATAAAAAATCAAAATTCGCGCGCCGTTAGGCGCGCGCTTCTGCTAGCCTTGAGTAGCCTTAAGTAGCCTCCCAGCACTGGCTCCCAGAATGCAATGGCTCAAGTGAAAATTAAATTAGATCTCACCCAAGCACATGGACTACAGCCTCCTCCTTTTCTTTCTCCTCCTTAAAGGAAATGCAGCTTCTGCTAGCCTGCTAGCCTTGGCTCAAGTGTAAATTAAATTAGATCTCACCCAAGCACATGGACTACAGCCTCCTCCTTTTCTTTCTCCTCCTTAAAGGAAATGCAGCTTCTGCTAGCCTTGAGTAGCCTTAAGTAGCCTCCCAGCACTGGCTCCCAGAATGCAATGGCTCAAGTGTAAATTAAATTAGATCTCACCCAAGCACATGGACTACAGCCTCCTCCTTTTCTTTCTCCTCCTTAAAGGAAATGCAGCTTCTGCTAGCCTGCTAGCCTTGGCTCAAGTGTAAATTAAATTAGATCTCACCCAAGCACATGGACTACAGCCTCCTCCTTTTCTTTCTCCTCCTTAAAGGAAATGCAGCTTCTGCTAGCCTGCTAGCCTTGGCTCAAGTGTAAATTAAATTAGATCTCACCCAAGCACATGGACTACAGCCTCCTCCTTTTCTTTCTCCTCCTTAAAGGAAATGCAGCTTCTGCTAGCCTTGAGTAGCCTTAAGTAGCCTCCCAGCACTGGCTCCCAGAATGCAATGGCTCAAGTGAAAATTAAATTAGATCTCACCCAAGCACATGGACTACAGCCTCCTCCTTTTCTTTCTCCTCCTTAAAGGAAATGCAGCTTCTGCTAGCCTGCTAGCCTTGGCTCAAGTGTAAATTAAATTAGATCTCACCCAAGCACATGGACTACAGCCTCCTCCTTTTCTTTCTCCTCCTTAAAGGAAATGCAGCTTCTGCTAGCCTGCTAGCCTTGGCTCAAGTGTAAATTAAATTAGATCTCACCCAAGCACATGGACTACAGCCTCCTCCTTTTCTTTCTCCTCCTTAAAGGAAATGCAGCTTCTGCTAGCCTGCTAGCCTTGGCTCAAGTGTAAATTAAATTAGATCTCACCCAAGCACATGGACTACAGCCTCCTCCTTTTCTTTCTCCTCCTTAAAGGAAATGCAGCTTCTGCTAGCCTTGAGTAGCCTTAAGTAGCCTCCCAGCACTGGCTCCCAGAATGCAATGGCTCAAGTGAAAATTAAATTAGATCTCACCCAAGCACATGGACTACAGCCTCCTCCTTTTCTTTCTCCTCCTTAAAGGAAATGCAGCTTCTGCTAGCCTGCTAGCCTTGGCTCAAGTGTAAATTAAATTAGATCTCACCCAAGCACATGGACTACAGCCTCCTCCTTTTCTTTCTCCTCCTTAAAGGAAATGCAGCTTCTGCTAGCCTTGAGTAGCCTTAAGTAGCCTCCCAGCACTGGCTCCCAGAATGCAATGGCTCAAGTGTAAATTAAATTAGATCTCACCCAAGCACATGGACTACAGCCTCCTCCTTTTCTTTCTCCTCCTTAAAGGAAATGCAGCTTCTGCTAGCCTGCTAGCCTTGGCTCAAGTGTAAATTAAATTAGATCTCACCCAAGCACATGGACTACAGCCTCCTCCTTTTCTTTCTCCTCCTTAAAGGAAATGCAGCTTCTGCTAGCCTGCTAGCCTTGGCTCAAGTGTAAATTAAATTAGATCTCACCCAAGCACATGGACTACAGCCTCCTCCTTTTCTTTCTCCTCCTTAAAGGAAATGCAGCTTCTGCTAGCCTTGAGTAGCCTTAAGTAGCCTCCCAGCACTGGCTCCCAGAATGCAATGGCTCAAGTGAAAATTAAATTAGATCTCACCCAAGCACATGGACTACAGCCTCCTCCTTTTCTTTCTCCTCCTTAAAGGAAATGCAGCTTCTGCTAGCCTGCTAGCCTTGGCTCAAGTGTAAATTAAATTAGATCTCACCCAAGCACATGGACTACAGCCTCCTCCTTTTCTTTCTCCTCCTTAAAGGAAATGCAGCTTCTGCTAGCCTGCTAGCCTTGGCTCAAGTGTAAATTAAATTAGATCTCACCCAAGCACATGGACTACAGCCTCCTCCTTTTCTTTCTCCTCCTTAAAGGAAATGCAGCTTCTGCTAGCCTGCTAGCCTTGGCTCAAGTGTAAATTAAATTAGATCTCACCCAAGCACATGGACTACAGCCTCCTCCTTTTCTTTCTCCTCCTTAAAGGAAATGCAGCTTCTGCTAGCCTTGAGTAGCCTTAAGTAGCCTCCCAGCACTGGCTCCCAGAATGCAATGGCTCAAGTGAAAATTAAATTAGATCTCACCCAAGCACATGGACTACAGCCTCCTCCTTTTCTTTCTCCTCCTTAAAGGAAATGCAGCTTCTGCTAGCCTGCTAGCCTTGGCTCAAGTGTAAATTAAATTAGATCTCACCCAAGCACATGGACTACAGCCTCCTCCTTTTCTTTCTCCTCCTTAAAGGAAATGCAGCTTCTGCTAGCCTTGAGTAGCCTTAAGTAGCCTCCCAGCACTGGCTCCCAGAATGCAATGGCTCAAGTGTAAATTAAATTAGATCTCACCCAAGCACATGGACTACAGCCTCCTCCTTTTCTTTCTCCTCCTTAAAGGAAATGCAGCTTCTGCTAGCCTGCTAGCCTTGGCTCAAGTGTAAATTAAATTAGATCTCACCCAAGCACATGGACTACAGCCTCCTCCTTTTCTTTCTCCTCCTTAAAGGAAATGCAGCTTCTGCTAGCCTGCTAGCCTTGGCTCAAGTGTAAATTAAATTAGATCTCACCCAAGCACATGGACTACAGCCTCCTCCTTTTCTTTCTCCTCCTTAAAGGAAATGCAGCTTCTGCTAGCCTTGAGTAGCCTGAAGTAGCCTCCCAGCACTGGCTCCCAGAATGCAATGGCTCAAGTGTAAATTAAATTAGATCTCACCCAAGCACATGGACTACAGCCTCCTCCTTTTCTTTCTCCTCCTTAAAGGAAATGCAGCTTCTGCTAGCCTGCTAGCCTTGGCTCAAGTGTAAATTGTATTAAATCGTATTAAACCATTTAAAATTTGGCATAAAGATTTAAGCAAATTTTTATGGGGAGGAAAAAAGCCAAGGATTAAAATGAAGGTTTTGTTTGATAAGTCATCTAGAGGTGGATGGGCATTACCTAATCTTAAACTGTATTATGAAGCAGCTTGTCTAGAATGGATTTGGACCTGGCTTAAATTAGATGATCTTTCCACCTTAGAGGTGGAGGGTCTGGGAAATCGTTTTGGTTGGCATGCCTATCTCTTTTATGGTGAATAAGGATTTTCTTAATCATTATGTAAGAAAAGCAATTTTTAAAGTGTGGCTATCTTACAAAACTAGGCTATGCCCGCTTATTCCAATTTGGAGTTCACCTAATGAAGCATTCTTTAGAGAAACAAAGACCCTCAATAACACCTGGCTTACGTATAAGGACTTAACTATTAAAGAGGAGGGAGTAGGAAAGTATAGATTTAAAACTCAGGAAGAGATGGTACAAGCAGGACAGTATAACACCTGGTTCTTCTACCAACAACTATTAAGCAGATACAAAATAGATTCCAAGGAACCGGGAATAGGCCAAGCAGAAGAATCTTTTGAGAAACTCCTACAATCAAAGAAACATTATAAAATTTCTAATATTTATGATTTACTCCTGCGTTGGGATTTGGAAGATGAGGTGATAAAAGAAGTAATGATTAAGTGGGCCCAAGATTTAAAACAGAATATACCCTTAAGACAATGGGAAATAAATTGGACAAAGAGAATAAAATATACAGTGAGTGCGGATTTGAGGGAGAATCTCCTTAAAATGCAATACAGATGCTATTGGACACCAGTCAAATCTGCAAAGATTTCGAAAACAGCCTCTAACAAATGTTGGAAATGTGGCTCAGCGTTAGGAACCTTTTTCCACCTTTGGTGGTCCTGCAAAATAGTTAGGAAATTTTGGACAAATATATATACAGTCATTAAAGATATTATAAAATGTAAATTAAGTTTTGACCCTAAATTCTTTTTATTAAACATGCAGATTGACGAAAATTTGGAAAAAACATATGGGAAACTACTTTTTTTTTGGTAACTATTGCCAGGATAACCTTGGCGAAATATTGGAAAAGAAAAGAAACTCCTTCTGTGGATATTTGGTTTGATAGAGTAATAGAATTCATTCAGTTGGAAAAACTTACCTGCTTGAGTAGAGGAGAAAATTGGGAATTATCAAGTAAAGACTGGCTTCCGGTGTTAGAATATCTAGGAAAAAAAGGGAAAATATTAAAACTCTAATATTTGACTTTATGTATATACTAGAATACTAGGTAGTATATCATCTTATTGGGTTGGTAAAGAATTAGACAAATATTATTAATGTTAATATTGTTTTCCTTTTCTTAATTTGATTGGATTATATAATAGTTCAGAAGTGAAATTCCTCAAGTCCATATGAACAATTGTGAATAATGAAGATAAGAGAAGCTTACAGATCCTTTGTCATTACAGTTATTATCGGTAGTGCAGAGTGGTATTCAAGGAAGTCAATTTTCTTCCCTTTTCCCCATATGTTTCCCCTCCCCCTGGTCTCCTTCCCCACATCCCTCCCTATTGTGACGAGCCGTAGATGTAACCATATTGTATTGTGACGTTAGTTATGTTGTTTGTATGTTTCAATGTGTCTGTTTTTGTATTGTTAATGTACCTATATTGTTTAATAAAATATTTTTTAAAAAAAGATATATAAATAGAAATTAAAATGTAACACTACATGAAGGAAATCCTAAGGATAAGCATGGCATTCGTGGCTGGGAATTATTGTTACTGTAACCTAGCCCTTTAGTGCTGCTGCTTTAGAAAGCATCCTAGATATTTTGTTTCTCCTGAATCCTTGACCAAAGTTTGATGGTGTACCCAATGGGATGGTCCCAGATCTTACTCCCAAACTCCCCATAACCTCTCCCTCCTTTCCTTTGTAGGAATAGAGTATAACAAACAACTCTGGAGGATATTAAAGTAGCTCAATTAAGGCTGGGTAACTCAGCCTTGGGGTCTGTCTACGTTTATGGAGGCAAAGAGAAACAGAGGTGAAATAAACATGCACACATAGAAATAGCACACCCGCACACAAGTGCACAAGAATCTAAGAATGAAAGGAATTAGAGTGGAATAGAGTTGAGGCTTCACTAATGGAGATATTTACCTGCTCCTGTCAATGCTGCTTGAATGATGGGAAATGAGAATCAATCATTCCCAGAGTGCTTGGAGTGGTGAGTGATGAGTTGGGTCTAGTGGGGGAATGAGTGACAGAATGGCTGCCTGCCCACCAGTTAGTCCACTGGAAAATAGGAGTTTGGGATTTTTAGAAGGGAATGGAACAATGGCAGCTTCTTATGGAATAAGAACACCTTCATGCTCAAGCCCCACCACAGTATCATAAGACAGTTTGGTCTGGAGTTCTTAATGAGACCTGTTTGTAAATTTGTATTTTAGCTTGTGGTTTTTAAAGCAGAATGATGACTTAATTGTGTTTTACCTTTTGAAAACTCTCTCTCTCTCTCTCTCTCTATATATATATATATATATATATATTCATTTAAGTATGACATTGTAAAAACAAGTTACATCTAACTATCATTGGAACTGAAAAACATCTATGCAACATAACAAAATTCCTTATGCCCCTGACTAAATGGTCCCTTGTCACTTGTTGTTGTGTGCCTTCAAGTCATTTCTGACTTATTGGGACTGTAACTGAAACTTTTATTTAAAAGTTGCAGCAAAACTTGGAAAGTTGACTTAAGGAAATGAACTATGAATGATAAATGATAAAGCAATATAGTTACATATTCTTTAAAATATGTGTATGACTTTACGACTTATATAAACTAATTAATTTTGGAAGGAAGAAATTAGATTGGTTTAGGCTCATTAAAGAGTTGGCATTCAAAGACATGAATTATGTGCCTACTAGTGATGCATTTTCATAATTATTGGGATACATTTCATGGCTATAATACGAAGTTTATCTCTGAAAAATTCCCATGGATTTTGGTGCCTCACAGAATCATAGAGTTAGAAGAGCCATTCAGTCCAATCCTGAGCAGTTTGACACTACTTTAACTTCCTTGGCTCAATGCTATGGATTTCTGGGATTTGTAGTTTGTGAGCTATTTCACCTTCTCTTTCAGAGAGCACTAGTGCCATAACAAACAACTAATCACAGGATTTCATGGGATGGAGCCATGGCAGTTAAAGCAGTTTCAAACTGCATTGATTCTGTAGTGTGTAGGCAGCCTAAGTTTCAGTTCATGCCTGTTTCCTTAACCTTCCTACTGAATCCCACACACATTGATTTAGAGATGAAAGGAGCTGTATGCCAAAAGTGTTGGTGCATGTAGAATCAATAATCTAACATGCAAACATGCAGAGGACATGCACTTAGGCCAGGAACACCAGCAGAAGGTTCTGTTGTGAAGCTCAGTTCCAGGATGCAAAGGAAAATTCCTCCCATGCAGAAGCTGCTGCTGCTGCCTTGATAAAGAATTGCTGGACAGCCGGTTACTCACGAAGACGCTTTTAATCGTCAGGTTTAGATATTTACGAATCATACAACCAAACTGCTCCGCCAGATGCCTATATACAAACTCCACCACATTCATCCCTCTTCCTTATATGCACTTTCCCTCTTAGGGTTTTGAGTCCTTCTCCCTCCTGTGATATCACCCAGTTTCCTCTCACCTGACAACTGTGACTTTGCACAATGGAAGCCTGCTGGTTTCACCTCCTATGCCTGTGTCATCGGCTTCCTATGACTAAGAGCTCTTCAAATGCTGACTCATGATGGCTACCACTTTAACTCTGGTAACCTTATCACCTTTGTCCCAGTTCTTCCAGTGGCCACATCCATGACATTTTCTGGACCAAAGTGAAGGCACAAAAAGACCTTCAGGAACAAAGGTTCCCCATCTCTGCCACAGAAGTACTTCTGTGTGCCAGTCAAAAAAGGGACAATTGCAACAAGCAACATAATGAATAGTGATGGATGAATCATGTTGTTTCTACTATGCATTACTTTTTCTTGTGTTTATCCATGGCTCCATTTCATTTCTAAGTTTTTTGGTATTAATATGTATTTTCACTTTTTTCCAAAGCCTATAAGAAAATCCATGATCTAATGTAGATAAGTATATATATCAAAGTATAAATGTGTTTCATTTTCCATGCTAGCTCAGGAAGTATAAATTAGGTAAATATGAAAAGAGAATTTGCTAATAATTGTCGGTTTAATGTTGTGCAGACTCCCTGCTACAAATGATCAAAGAGTGTAGGTCTGATATATACTAAGCTGAAATTAAGGCTTGCCTTAATTTTTTTGCTGCAACTTGAAAAGAGTCTCTAAAGGGTCTATTATTTACTTAGTAAGCTTTCTCCTTTCATCCCAAGTATTCACTTGCTATTCTTGATGTATGCCTTCAAATCCTTTCCAGCCTATGGTAACCTTAAGGTGAAACTATTGTGGGGTTTTCTTGGCAAGATTTGTTCTTATAGGCCTGATCTAGATGGGCACAAAGCAGCGCGATAAGGGCTAGAAAGCCCATCTTTAGGGTTAGGGAGGGCGCAGTTTTCACACCCTCCCTAACCCTAAAGCGTATGGACGCCGCCATTTTAAAATGGCGGCGTCCATACAGACGCACCTTGAGAGCGTCATCATGTGCGCAGCTGCTAGACCCACTGCACACATTATGATCCCTTTGCACTGCGGGAGGGCATAAATTGCACCCTTTCCACGGCACAAAAAAGGAGCTTCAAATGGAGCTCCTTTTTTGGTGCAGGGCTTTCCCGCGGCTTTTAGATAGCCGTGGCAAAGACCCAGGGAGAAAGGGGCCGTGGCGGCAGCCTCTTTCTCCCTTCCGCCCCACTTCCTCAAGTGGGGTGCAGCGGGCGCCCAGGGTGCCCGCTGCACCCCACTTAGAGGCTGCCGGGAAGTGGCAGTTTGCCGCTTCCCCGCTACCTCTGGAAGTGGCGGAGGCTGCTGGTCTGGCAGCCTTGGCCCCATCCCACAGCTTCCTGGGGCAATTGCTGACTGCCCCTTTTGGGCGGTCTAGAATCGCCCTTAGTCAACTGGAGATTTGAACCCTGGTCTTCAGAGTTATAGTCCAACATATTCTTTCACTCTAAGTAGATGAAAAGAAATAATCCTTTAATTTTGCATTGCTCTGGGAGCTTGCTGTGTAGCTAAGATTTTTTTCATATTTTCCAAGCAGGAAAATATGATTTATGTGTTATGTCTGAATGACTAATGAGCAACTGTGGCTAATGCTTAAAAGGTAATGCTTAATGACATCACCAGGTCATCTCTCGGTCTCAGATTTTGGGCCAGAAGCCTCAGGGCCCAGGATAATCCTGAACTGGCAACTCTAGAACAAGGGGCATGATAACAGCACGCAATGTACAAAAATAGATGCTGTCTTGATTTGTCAGGGACAATCTCTTTGAATCATTTTTCATCACACTTTTTAGCTGCTTTTAAAATGTTCCAGGTTCCCTCTTTTCCTCCCATTTTCATACATTATCCTCAGCTTACCTGAATTGCTTGAAACTTAGTTGCCATATGCGTCTTTCAGTTAAATCAGCAGGAAGGGAGGAGAGAAGAAGCAGAATCATGCCCTTCCTAGTAGGCTTAGTCAAAAAAGTAAACTGCAGCAGCCTTATCTGTTCTTCCTCATTAATAAGTTTTGCCCTCTTGACTACACTCTCATTTTGCCACATATGTCCCAGTTTTCATCAATAAAATGCTGAAGGGCATGATTTTAAAGAAAACACTCCCTCCACATTTATGTCAGCTGTTTGCCCACTTACTTGAAAAATGGAGCTGGTATTCCTTAAACAACTAACAACAGTCTTCTTACTTATTTCTTCCAACCTTTGGCTAAGTTCTAAGGTTCTTTTCATGCTGTTTGGACACTAACACATCATCAAATACCCACTCCAGTTCCTCAATAAACTCCAGGAAAGAAAGAAATAATTAGAGGCAGCTGAGAGTTGGTTTTGTTCACCTATTCTTACAAGATGTCCTTTGCCACTTCTTTGCCCTCTTTAGTTTCAACAGCACATGCAACAGGGTTTGTAAGAATGATAAATGAGGATAGGAGCAGGGAAGAAATGAAGAAACAAAGAATTCTCAATTTCTCTAACTGGCAGCTGAACCGATTAACTGAATCCACGGGAAAGCATTGTATATAAAAGTATATAACTTCATGAAGTTGACTTCAAAATACAGTATGGCAAGCCTATGAATGAGAACCACCAAGTCACCCTACCATTGACAGCTCTGCTCAGATTTTGCAGAGTCAGGGCCATGGCTACCTTGATTGGGTCCATTTATATTTAATGCAGTCTTCCTCTTTTCCAACTTACTTTACTAAGCACCATTGTCTTTTATAGTGAGTCATGATGTGTCTAAAGTACATACAATGATCTAATTTAATCATCTTGGCTTCTAGGGAGAGTTCAGGCTTGATTCACACTAATGCCCATTTATTTGTCTTTTTTAGCAGTCCATGGTAGGAATTAAATGGCTATTTGTAAATATCCTGAATGAAGTCAAAAAATTGGTGTTCCTGACCACCCAAGAAACATTGCCAGGAATAAAAAGAAAACAGCCCTTGGAAATTTCCTACCAATTATGGGAACTTTTTTGTTGTTGTCAGTACAGCAGAATAGCACAACTTTGTCAACTGTGTACAAACTTAAAAGCTGCACAATCGGAATACAGTGCAATCCTTGAAGACAATTTTTCCCACCTATATTAACCAAAACTGCACAATTTTTAACAAGTGTCTGAATGGTTCAACAGTGAGAATGCTAAGCCAAAAGCTGTACAGCTTAACTGTGAAAACTATTTTATCTTCTCATTTTTCTTCATCCCCATCAGGGGTGTTCTTCTCTTGTCACCCTACTTTGCCACTTTGTCCCAATGCACACACACAACTTTCTTCCTGAACTCTCTAGACTTTGTACTTCCCTTCTTTCTTGACCTGCCTACATATTCTAGTTTGCTGCAGGTGACTGAGAAAGAAGGGTGGAGAAAGAGGCTATGGGAAAGGACCAGCCTTGATTGAGGTTAAGTGAGTTAGTACTGGTGAGAAGGAATCAGCAATCCTGCCACTAAGAAAAGGTAATGCCTTGGTCGCAAAATATAAAATATTTTGTGATGTATCAGAGATTTGCATATGTTATTTTCTACTCAATACTGCTGTCTTCGGTTTCATATGGTTCATCTGAGTCATAGTAGAAGATGGTTCATCTGGAAGAAGAAGAGAAATATAAAAATGTTCTTCCATGGGGAAATAGAAGAAGACAGACATGATGGTGGCATCCTCGCTGTCAACTTTATAAAATTGGTTCATTCATATATTTTCATAGAGGCATAACAGCCAATTATCCTCCATCACCACCCTTGAACTTTTGTTTCCATAAAGCTAACTAGGTCAGAATTAGAGCAGAAAATTACCCACCCCTTTCCTCAAAACCACAGTATGTACTATCCAATTATTCTGGCATCTGAGGCAGAAAATCCCACAAACATCTCTCTCTCTCTCTTCCCTCCCACCAGCCATAAAAATGACAAAACAATGAATAACTGACAGTTATGTCATTTTTCAAGGAAACATATTCAGAGGTAACCATGTTGTTCATGCAGTAAAATATAACAAAATCCAAAATCCACAAAACAGTGATACTTTTATTGGCCAACCAAAATGCATAAAACGCATATTACAAGCTTTCAAAGCTTTATTGGCTTTAATTTTTAACATCTTTGCCTACTGAAGAAGC
This sequence comes from Urosaurus nigricauda, assembly GCA_034509955.1. Lineage (NCBI taxonomy): Eukaryota > Metazoa > Chordata > Lepidosauria > Squamata > Phrynosomatidae > Urosaurus > Urosaurus nigricauda. The sequence continues at coordinate 126,261,187 of JAOEGL010000003.1, forward strand.
CAGTTAAGCTTCTGAAACTTGGATGATGTATTTTGTGAATTGTGGCTGGCCAATAACATGTCTATTTTGTGGATTTTGGATTTTGGAGTATTTCAAGGCATCCTTTTTCTGCTGTCTGGGGTATCTGTCTCACCTTGACAGGTCCTGGCTTACACAGACTTTGACTTTCCTAAGTCAATTAAAATATTTTCATTCCTGTTCACCATGTTGCAACTTTTCTAAAAGGTACACTAAATATAATCCTGACTACACCATTATAGTCAACAAATGTGGAAGCCAGAAAAATAGAGGTCTTGTATAGAGTTTGGACTTTCTGCAAGACTGTAGTTTGGAAGCCTTTTAAAAGCTCTGACACTTCAAGCTATAGGGACTGGCAGAGAGCCATAAGCAATGGCTACTGTTGGCTTTCAATATCACTTCATATGCATAGCAGCTGCCAAAATTAAATCTGTAGTTAAATGATAATCCCATAGCAACACTGGAAGCAGTGGAGACTTAGTTCTTCCAGAGTTTATTCTGAAATGTGAGTTGTGCATTTCTAAGCTGTAATGTTTCTAAAGTATCAAAGAAATCTATTATATTGCTTAAAAAACTAGTCAAGAAAAGGTAGTTTAAGATGTTTAAAAATTATCTTCAATCATTCTCCATCTCTACTTTATTGAAACACAAATCAAAGTACAGAAAATAAAGGGATTTAGAGTGAGGATGTCCATTTTCTAAACAGTCAAGCATCTAGCAATTCACTCATTTTAATGTGTGGAAAGATTCCTATTACTGTTTTGTGTAAAGTAAATCCAGGAGATGATGAAACCTCTGAATGTTCAGTTCTGCCTCAATTAGAAAGTGTTTTTTCTTGCTTAACCAGGGAAGACAGTTGAACACCAAGAAGAGACAAATGATCTATACACTTAATAAAGTTAAGGAGCATGAATCACAGTACTTAAGAACATTTTGACTATGTTTACACAGAGTGCTTTCTCTTTACATAGACTGCAGCAGCTATTTGCTACCACTCACAAGAGCCCACTGAGGACCTGAGGCCAACAATAATAATCTTTGACTCATTTAGCATAACAAATGGTAACCAAAATTATTATTTATGCACTTATTAGTCATATTTATATCCATTTATACTGTGCATTTATATCCTGTGTTTCCTCCAAAGAGCTCAAGGCAGCACAAATAGCTCTCCTTTCATTTCATCCAGGCAACAGCAACCACTTAAGGCCCTTTCATGCTACACAATTATAGCCCTATGATTCCACTTTAACTGCATTTGCAATATTCTAAGAGGCCTGCAATGTGATAAGACACTAGAAGAACTCACTGACTGGGAATTTTAAACATTCCTAAACTACAGTTCTCAAGATTCCAGCAAAATGAAATCATGGCTGTCATGAAGATTCATTACCACTATAATTATATAATGTGAGGTAAGTCAGGCTGAGACAGAGGACATGTCCACACGAGCCAAATGAATTCCCCTTGCCTTCATGGCGCACTGTCTTCCAATGTAGGGCCAAAATCCCAGATCCACTGCAGACTATCTTCACAATGTGATGCCAGTTCCACATCAGATCCAGGCCATCCCGCCATTAAACTAGATTAAAAATATTGTTATTTTATAGATTAAAACATGGTCTAATATTACTTTTGATCAATATGCATCATGGGTATTGGAATATTTGGCAGTCTCCTACGTCTGAGGTCAGAATTCAATGTCTTTTTTTCTTTTTTCTTTTTAGTCTTCTCCAGCTTATTTGAGGCATCTTTCATTTTAGTCTAGGCATGTTGCCTCACAGCTTGAGTACTTGATTTGCAAGCTCCCTTCTGATGATTTATATCTGTAGAGAAAGGAAGCCAAATGCAATCAGCAATTGAAATAAACAGCCCTCTAGCTAGCAAATTGTTTGTCCCTCTGATGGCCTCTGAAGGCAAGTTCTGCACAGTTTGCAAAAATACACCAAAGCAACCATGAACACACACACACACACACACACACACACACATTTTTGACCTTCTATGGAAAAGCATAGGGCATGTATGATGCCTTAAACATAGCCTCTGTAGCTGTGAAATGTCTGTGGAAGAATTGTGATGAGAAATATTGCTAGCCTTCATGAAAACCTTCCTTGCTCTTGCTGTGTACCTTCCAGTTACTCAACAAGGCAAGAATTATTGTGATTTCTAATACAGGAACAGGAAAAACCCATTTGCTAAATGGGAAAAAAAACCAACAACATGATTTTTATCTGAACACACTGCCACTAACAAAAAAAAGTTTCACATTTTTAATGAGAAAAACATTTAGGCTTTCCCATTTATTTTGTTGAGTCTAATCATTTTATTTATTTATTTATTTATTTATTTTATGGTATTTATACACCGCTCTTCAGCCCTAATGGCTATCAGAGTGGCTTACAATTATTATTTTTAATTAGATGGCTCCCTGACCTCAGGCTTACATTCTAAAAATACACGACACAAAAGGAGAAGGGGATGGTGGTGGGAAAGGGGATGAGGTCCAATGGTTCCTCTCTCCCTCTGAGGCCTGGACCAAGGCAGATGGCATGGAGGGAGGGCTCTCTTTCTTCAGGCAAGCCCTGATGGAGCTGTGGCTGCCTCTTCACTCCCTCCCAAGCTGGAGGAGTTAAAATTTATATTGCTAGCTGTTGCCCACATGCTGCCCACATGTTCAGTCCCCAGCATCTCTAGTTAGGGCTAGGCAAGAATCCTTACTGGCTCTGCAGAGATGTTATCATTCATTGTTACAAAAATAGGGCCATAATGTCCAGTGGTTTGGCTGTGTCTGAGTGAGGGAATGTCCTGTAACATTTGCTCCACTCATCTCAGAACCTTACTCTGATAGATTGCTGCTATACTGGCTTCTGTAACTTCTTCATTTCTTCCATAAATCTCACTTTTACACCACATAATTGCTGATAGCTCCTGAGTTATTGCAGTGGGCTGGTGACTTAACCACATGATTCAGCTAATTTTTAACCGAGGATAAGGGAAAGAGCTTGCCAAATAGTAAGGTTTGCTACCCTACCTTTCTTGGTTGGGCCTCTGTTAGTAAAACCTCATAAGAACCATATATTTTCGTCCTCATGTTCTAAGGTACCATAATAGTTGAGGCTTGTATTAAGTGGTGGAATTTGCTCTCATTTATCATTCAATAAACAGATCATCTATATCCATAATAAATGGAATGTGACACTTAGGAGGAAAAGGATTCTCCCATGCAGACAGTCCCAGAGCTTTAGTGGTTTGAAGAAGAAGGCTAATATGGTTTCACTTGGGATAACTTAGGTTTCATCCACACTGTAGAAATAGCACAGCTTGACACCACTTTAACTACCATGGCTTAATGCTATGGGATTTTAGGAATTGTAGTTTTATGAAACATTTAGCCTTCTCTGTCGGAGAGCTCTTGTGCCACAGGAAACTACAGTCCCCAATATTCCACAGCATTGAGCCATGTTTAAGTGGTGCCATACTGGATTATTTCTACAGTTTGGATGCATCCTTAGAAAATTGTTTAGATCGATATATATCTACATGCCTTAGCTTTTGAGACTTCTCCTTCAGTAAAACTTGTTGACAAAGCAAAGATTACATCCCAAATATCTTCCCCTACCCACACATAAACATAAAGTGATAATGACTTTCTAAGATAAAGGATCAAGGATTGGGTTGTTTACATGGAAGGAGTTTATAGAAGGCTAATTTGGATGCCTCTCCTGGAAAACTAGTCTAAACATCTAGACAAAAGACATGATTGGCATTATATCAATTCTATTATGAAATAAAGCAAGCAGCTCCTGGATTTAGGAAATATAATTGCTGATGCTTAGGCTTAGAAAATCTAATGGAATGTGGAATACCACGTTCAAATTTCTTCTGCTACTGAATGATATTTCTGATATATTGTTATGCTTCTGAATAGTTGGGGAGCACCAGATGCTAGGTGCTGAAACTAAACAGGAATGTCCCATAGTAGAGGATGGGTGTGGGACCATTAGGAGCAAACCCATGCTAATAGGGCCAAAACACATGGCTTCAAGCCACCTCAGAGAAAGTCAGATCAGGGCTGCGGCAACCGCACATTGTGAACCTGATCTAGTTTTTTTTTGTGTTTTTTTTAATGAAAAAAATATTGATATCTTTTGAACTGGCAAAAATCCAGCTTTTCATCCACCACCGCAGCTTTGACACACTCCTATTGCATGCAGCATATAAATTCTGCACCACTGGAGTGCAGCAAAACTGCACACCATGTGGTCAAGCAGGTGGCATCATGCTGGCTTGGGGACAGCATCAGAGAGTGCAGCATCTAAACCCCACACTCTGACGCAGCCCCCAAAGTGGCAGAAAGGGGCAATCTGTTTCATCCTTAAGTTTTCTTTAGATTTTCTGGGCTCTGTTCTGGAATAATTTATTTCTGATGTTACACCTCCATCTGTAGTTTGCACCTTCAGAAGGTGGTGGCATGGAAGGACATTGTGTATATATACTTGTGTAACCCTTGGTTGGGAGGAAGTGATTTACATGTTAATCTATGTGTTGGTCTGTTGTTGAATGGCAAGAACTCAGGATGGGAGGATAGGCACAGTGGATGTGTGTCTATTTAATTAGCAATCTTTTGTCTGCAGAGAAATTCCCTGATCCTTGGTGGTGTCCATCTACTGAGTCTTGATTTTTTTCAGGACTAGTAGCCAAACCTTTGTTTTACTTTCAGCATTTCTTCTTTTCTAATTTTCCAGGTGTTTGTAGATTTCAATGACCTCCCTGGGCATTCTGACCTTGTAATTGTTGGCATGGTTCTGACATGGTTCAGAATTTCAGTGTTTTCAAATATCAATCTATGCCCAGGTTGGTTTATGATGTGTTCTGCTACTGCCAATTTTCCTGGCTGACTCAATCTGCAGTGTCTCTCATGTTCTTTGATGCGTGTTTGAATGCTGCATTTAGTGGCTCCTATTTAGATCTGTCCACAGCAGCATAGTAAACTCCTGCAGCAGCGAGAGGATCTCACCTGTCCTTCACTGGTGCAGCATTTTCTGGGTTTTCTTGGTTGGTCTGTGGATCATTTGGAAGCTGTATTTTCTTATCAGTTTCCCTATTCTTTCTGTGATTCCCTTTATGTATGGTAAAAATACCTTCTCTTTGGATAGTTGTTTGTTTTTTCTGGTTCTGGCAGCTCTTCTGATGTCTGAGCTGGAGTAACTGTTGGCCTGTAGAGCCCAGTTTATGGGCTTAAATTCATCTTCCAGGAAGTGCAGAACCTTTTTTGTATGGATTTTGCATGGACTGAGTTATTTTTTTGTCCTGGTTGGAGTTCTTGTGCAGGTTATCTCTCTCTGTGTGTAGGTTTTCTGTATACCATGTGGCCCAACCATTGAACATCCAAAAATGGTTATGTTCCTTCCTTTTCTTTTTCCATTGTGAATTGGATATCCAGGTGGATGTTGTTCTATGTGTAACTTTCCCTAATATATGCTAAAGGAATTTCTTTAAATTCCTATTGCTGTATGAGAAAATGAAAAATAAAAGTGGAGAGGGAGACTGTGGAAATCTTATGAAGAGTTCTGAATTGGCTATATAATCCTGGCTGCACCATATCACATATTAAATGTCCATGTGCACTTGTTTGGCCTAAATATAATCCATATTTTACCCATAAATACAACAAATGAATTACAGTATTTTTTTTAACTGTCAGTCAATGTCTCTTTTGTTTATTCTTTCATGGAATAAGAGAGCAATGTAACAGTAAGGATAGAAGTAAAACAAACTCTCTCTCTCTCTCTCTCTCTCTCTCTCTCTCTCTTATTAAAGAAATCTAGATTATGATATCCTGACTTTGCCAGCTATCTGAAGTCCTCACTGAGTGTTGTTCTTACATCATCAGAGTGTAAGATGAAGTTAGTAATGTGTGAAGAGGTGTGAGGAAGGATATAACTGGCACAGAATTGTATGTATGGTTTCCAGACTAGCTATGATGGGCTGTGGATAAGATGTTTCCCTGTATATTAACACCTCTGTCTGGAAGGTGTGAGGATACAGAATGCCAGATTAGTCAGTAACCTAGCATTGAAATAAGCCTAGAGTTGTTATAGTAACACAAGAGGACCAACAAGTGCTATCTGGTCCAACCCCCAGCCATGCAGGAATGCATATCTAAAACAGTACTGAAGTTTCTTTTCTTTCTTTTTTATCTTCAGAAACTTGTTGCATATATAAAACAGTACTGAAGTTTTTTGTCTTTCTTTTTTTGTCTTCAGAATCTTGTTGCATATATGAAACTTGCAACAGAACCCCCCCCCCAACCTCAAAGCACATGTTTTTAAATATGAACATATTTGTTTTCAAATATGAACATATTTGTTTTCAAATATGAACATATTTGTTTTCAAATATGTCTACAAGGAACTCTAACCAAAAACTGAACAATTTTCATCTGCCTGGTTGAGTGAAGGCTCTCATATCTTTCCCTCCTTCATTTCTGCTCTACTTGGGACACCCAAGGGCCAAGGAAATAATCAAGCAATGGATCCTGGAACATAGCCTTGCAGGAGGATTGAACAAGAACACAGTACTATTCCGGAGTAGGCAACCAAAGCATAAACTTTGTTCCAGCCAATTATCTTTACACTCTGAAAATATCGCAACACTTTTACAAGGGCCACTTCAGCATTTTGCCATCAGCCCTGTTGTAAGGGATATACTTTCTAATTCCTTGTGCAATACATATCTACTGTGAGTCAGGCATGGTTGGGACAGTTGATCATCTTCTGTATTATAAGGATAAGTCCCCTGGCAAATCTCATAGGTTTTATGCCTCCCATCTTTTTTTAAGATTCCTTTCTTTAAAATCGGTCTTTGAGATTCAAAGGTTTATATATTAGCATTGTCTATATTACATTGGCCAAATCCTATCATGGCTCACCCTCATCCTAATATATTTGATATTGATTTAGAAGTTGGTTGTCATACAAGCACATCTGCATATATGCAGGAATTCCTTGTTTTTGGAGCTGCTTGGTTGCTGCTATGTTCTATTTTTGTTCTTTTAATGAATCATATGGTCATAATAAACTTGATTGATAGCCTAACTTTAAAGAAAGAAGTATGGAAGGAGGAGCACAAAATGCACTAAATGTGTTTTCAGCCAAAAAAAAAAAAGCATTAAAAACTACTTCTAAGCTTTTGCATATTTTTTTTTCACAAGAAAAAGTTTTGAGATGTAAACAGTCATAAAAATACACACAAAAATCTTATCATTTCTCTTAGTGATAGGAAAACATTTGAAATTATTTGTTCTTTTCTGTGAGAATGAATTAATAGACTTTACAGTCCTGAGAAGAAAGCAACATTGTGGTCAATAATTTTTTTAAATCACTCCTGTGTTATCTTTCTGTGGCCACCTTATTGGAGTGCCAAGCTCCAAAAATATTGCTTTTCTTCATTTACTTGTTTGGACATCCATCTGGTTAGCTTCTGGAACACTCCTTCAAAAGCATGTAGAAGCTAGGGAAGGGTGGAACAGCTGTGTTTCTGTAGTCAGAAGTTCAAAGAAAAAAAATCACCCCAGACTTGCAAGGGATATATTATTTTATTATTATTTTATTATAATGGTTTTTTATACCCTGCCTTCCTCCCAGTACAGGGACTCAAGGCGGCTTACAAATCTAAAACATTCCAAGTTAAAATACTATAAATATACAAAACACAAGTTTTAAAAACAATTAAGCACTACAAACATTATATTACTAAAATTTCAAATTTTAAACTCTATGAAGCAAAAAACAAAACAGCATTCCTGTCATGAAAAAGCCTGGTGGCATAGAAATGTCTTTGCCTGTAGCCAGAAAGACAGCACGGATGGAGCCATCCTGGCCTCCCTAGCAAGGGAGTCCCAGAGCTTGGGAGCAGCCACTGAAAAGGCCCTTTCTCTTGTTTCCACCAAACACACCTGAGAGGGAAGTGGGACAGAGAGAAGGGTATCTCCCAATGATCTTGATATTCTGGGGTGCTTGTACAGGGAGATACGGTCCTTCAAATAGCCTGGACCCAAGACGTATAGGGCTTTATAGGTCAAAACCAGCACTTTTAATTGTGCCCAGAAATGGAATGGCAGATAATAGAGCTGTTGCAACAAGGGAGTTGTATGTTCCCTGTAGCCAACTCCAGTTAACAGCCTGGCTGCAGCTCTTTGGACCAGCTGAAGTTTCTGAGCACTTTTCAAAGACAGCCCTATGTAGAGTGCATTACAATAATTGAAACGAGGTGTAACCAAGGCATGTACCACCATAGACAGGTCTGAATGCTTCAGGAATGCATGCAGTTGGTGCACAAGTTTTAGCTGTGAAAAGGAACTCCTGGTCACTGCCAATACCTGGGCTTCCAGGCTTAGTGCTGAATATACCCCCAAACTACGAACCTGAGTTTTCAGGGGGAGTGTAAACCATCTAACACAGGCTGCATCCCAATTCCCGGATCTGTCTTTTGACTGACCAGAAGCACCTCTGTCTTGTCTGGATTAAGCTTCAATTTGTTTGCCCTTATCCAGTCCATTACAGCAGCCAGACACTGGTTTAGGATTCTAGAAATAGATCTGGATCCTGCATGGCTGGCATATTCCTAGACATTGTTGGACTATAATTCCTCAAAGACCTGGTCATTATTCATGCTGGGGGAGGAGGGCTTCTGGCAGTTGTAGGCTGCATCCACACTACAGAAATAATCCAGGTTGACACCACTTTAACTGCCATGATGCAGTGCTATGGAATTCTGGGAACTCATTAAGTCTTCACAATCAAAGAACTCTGGTGCCCCACCAAAATGCAATGGTCATAATTCAATAGCATTGAGCTATGGCAGTTAATGTGGTGTTAACCTGGATTATTTCTGCAGTGCGGATGAAGCCATAGTCTGACAATATCTGGGGATCCATGTTTGTAAACATCTAATCTACGTTTGTTGGCAGTGTCTCTATAGAGTGTGGAACAGGGAACCTCCCCAGCCCTTCCTAGGGATGACATAGATTAAACAATGGGAAATTTTGCATGGAAATCATGTGCTAACAGATCAGGGCAGTTCTCTTCATGTCCCACTTCTTATATTCTATTCCCCTCTAACATTATGTCACACATTAGCTTGACCAAAAGAAACATAATTCTGGTTAGAACTGTTGATGAAGGAGCAGATTCAGTAAATATGAATTGGCACTGTAGCTATTCATGCTAATAGACATTACTTTGGTTATTTGTCTTGGCTATCAATGCCACATATGAAGTCATGTAGGACAAAGTGAAATGTGATACACCATCAGAGACACAGCTGAAGGGGCAACACGGTGTGAGGCTGGAACTGGAAATCCCTCGTTCTTCAATCAGTGCATCCAAACATATGGATTTGAAAGCATGTAAAATGTGTCCCTTACAATGTCTTTTCTTCAAAAAATTTTTAACAAACATTATTGGGGAATGCGTCCTTTTGTCCCCAAGAACAATTTACTTCCCACAAAGAAAACAGTAGTTAAATGTAAATCAAGGAGATGTGAAACCTGCATGAGATATCAGAGGTACAGTCTCAAATGTTTCATGTGAAAACAGCTGGTTCAGAATTCTCTCAGGACACATAGATGGAGCTGTTTCAAACTAAAATAAGGGCTATATTTCTCTGTCTCTTTTGGCATTATTTTTACATGAATGGAAAATGTAGGTTTACTCAGGCCAACTTGTTTCAATTCACAGTAACAGAGGAGGAATGAGAAAAGTGGGATTGAGCCTCAAGGCCTTTATTTCCAAACATTTGTTTTTGGCAGTCACATCTGTAGTTGTGGACTCTTTATCTTGTCTTTAGTTTAATACTGAATAAAATTGGCCCATTTCCTAGTATGCATTGGAATGGAACTGCCTATCACTGTGTGCAGTTCCAGAGATTTTAAACAGGGTAAAAGAAATGGTAGCTCAAAATTCTTGAAGTTTTCATTCAGTCTCCTCATGAATTGGAAAAATATATGAGATAATCACAGAGTTGTATTATACACCCCATTTCTCTCTGTGTGCCAGCCACGTGAAGAACACCTACACAGAAACTAATTTAGGTCTGTAAAGCTCCCTCACTGTTGTGTGACTTGAAGTTGTTTCTTACTTATGGTCACCCTAAGGTGACCTTATCACAGGGGTTTCTTGGCAAGATTTGTTCACAGAGGATTGGCTTTTGCCTTCATCTGAGGCTGAGAGAGTGTGACTTGTCCAAGACAACACAGATTTGAACCCAGTCTACAGAGTAAAAGTCTAACATTCAAACCACTACACCACACTGGCTCTCCATAAAAATTCATGCAAGACATAGTTCTGGGCCAAACAAGGGATCTGTTCTTTGGTTTTCTATAATTATTTCCCCCCTTAAATATAAAATGAAAGAGTTATGCATTTGCACAGAGGAGCCCCATATACACATAACTGCACATACATGGGATTTCTGTATTCATTTGCTGAAATAGTTTTTTAAAGTGCCACATGAGCCCTTGGGCTGGTGCAGATAGCAAACTGAGGCTCCTTTATTTCTTGACAGCCTGATGAAACTTCTCAGGAAGGAAAGTGAGAAACAGTGTTCAACTCAAAATGGGAAGGAAAAGAAAATGACACACATAAAATGAAAGAGTTATGCACATTTCAACATGCACACAGCATGGTCATCCTATTTTCTGCTTATTATATGAACAATTGAGCAGAACAATCCATGCAGTTTGTGAAGAGGAAAAATAATTATAGAAAGCTGTAGAACAGACAATGCAATGGAGGAGTATGTTTCTTTGAAGAAAGATGTGAAGAGGGGATTCCAGTTTATTCATACATCACTACTAGAACTTTCCAGATGCACATCAAAACATGCACATTTTCATGCAGAAAATTTGAAATTGTACTGTCCAAGGATGAAGAGTCCTCTGAAACTTTTCATAACATTTCATGTTCTTCACAAAAAAATTGTGTTGTCAAGGCACAATATATCAAGCAATGTGTCCTCTTTCATTCTGAAGTCTTTGATGAAGAAATTGAAAAGTGAAGTCTCACTTTTACCACTTCATCAGACATGAAATATGAAAAAGGGGGAGAAAGGAACAAATCTTCACCAAGAGGAGCCTGTGCAGCAAAATCACTGTGGAAGGTGCTGACTGATATGGATTTCTATGGCTTTATAAAAGCTGACTGGTCTGGATCTGCTGTTGGCTCCATCTTCTAAGGGGCTGAGCATAGGCTGAGCCCATGCTATCCTGACCCCAGTGCTCATCCAGGTTAGCCCCAGGTTGGAGCAGGGACAGGTGGAGTGTTCATACATCCATGTCTACACCAGCCCTGGACCAGCACCTAACTCCTTACCTTTCTCTCCTTAATTTTACATCTAAGAAGCCCATCTGACATGGAAACAAAGCACCTGGATAGCAACCCAGTTCTTCATCAGACATTGTAATTTGATGTTGACTAAGAAATAATATGGGAAAGAGATGAATAATGTAGAAATGTCCACCCAATATCCATAAGTATGAATACGTGTCAGGAGGCAGATATTAAATATAGGGCTGTTGTGATTTCAGAAATTCTATAGTAGATGAGAGCCTAGCAGTATGTCTTGAAGTGTGGTTGATGATGGCTTTCAGTAGGTCTCTTTGTGAACTCTTTATTCCCTCATGGATGCACTAGAAAGTTGAAGTACCTGTTACCTAGTAATGACATTAAAAGTCTGGAAACCACCTGTCCCAAGACTCATTGTTCCTAGGAAAATGTTGAAGCTTTTCACAATAGCACCCAAAGGTTTGAATTCTGTTGTATTGCTAGAATCAATCCAATCAGTGCTTGTGTAAGTTCCAATGATTTGAATGTTGCGCTATAGTTGAGATTGGAGATTTCATTGAGGTTATGGGATTTCATTGAGGTTATGGGCATCTGATGCCCTACAAAACTATATTTCAAGAGATCTCTACTAACTATCAGATAGATGAAGTAGTATTTCTATGGAAAATGGCACTCATTGGATAACTTTAGTGTTGTCATGGACCTTTTGGAAACCATAACCACAGCTGAGGAGCAGCTTTGGCCAAACAGTATGTTGATGTAGGCCCAAGGCTGAACTCCTCCAAATAACAAGAAAGTAATGCAACTGAACAAGTCAAAGACATTTTGATTTGTCAAAGTTCTTTTGGCTGTTTTTGGCAATGTCATGATCACTAAGACTATTAAAATAACCCCAGCCAGCTGTATTTTGCATTACAGAAAGCTCAATCAGATTATTTTCTTACATTACTTTTGAAAGTGTTATCCTTATTTTTCTTCAATCTAGCTACTGAGGTCTCCTCCTGTGTGCAATTTATGTACTAATATCAAATAGTCTATAATCCTCTTATGCTGAAGTCCACATAGCATGTCAAATGCCCTTTTGTATTTCTTTTGCATCCCTTGCTTTAAACTGTAATGTGTTAAATGATATTTAAATCAAAAAGTAACTTTTGTTTGATGGAAATGAACCCACTGTAATTTCCTGTATATGTGCCTGAAATGTGAAAGAGGGAAAAAGTTAATACTCAGCTGACATTCAGAGCCTCTGATAAGGAAGTGGCATATGTATGAGAACAGAATACTAAAATAAAGAGCTTAAGTGTGGTATGCCATGCTGTAAAATATCTTAAAATGCAAATTCTTTATGCTTTTCTTATATACCATTCATTGCATGTACTATGTTACTGTGGTGACCTATATGGCAAACAGAGGATCAGAGACAGGGGATTTTAAGAGGAAAAATCTATCTCTCTATAAAGTAGTGGCTGACAGCCATTGCCAGTGAGGAGCTGAAACCACTACAATTTATAGTCTGAATTTTAAATGAATTTTCCTTGGTTCCACAGTTCCCCAAATAGGTTCAGCATCTTGGATCACACCTCTAAAACATTGAAATGTCCACCCACCACTTTTGAAAAGTAGCAGCTGAACTTCCAGTTGCCTGGAAAAGGCATGGAGGAAGTGATGGCTGTAGCAGTGAGATTTGGTGATTCAGTGTAGGAAATTGGCTGCGCGGGGGAGCGGGGGGATTGCCCAGGTTGCTCTGTGCCTTTCACAGTGAGGCTTTCCTGTACAAAACAGTTGGTGAGAAGGAGTAGGCTTAGATAACATGGCTTGGGCTTTGATACAATTTATATATTAGCTGTATGTGCTAATAAGAATATAAATTTGAGCAAATGAGAATGTCCACTTCTCCTTTTGAGAAGTGTCAACTATACACTAAAAGTCAAATCTCTGTGTTGGTGACATTGCTGGCATTCTTTTTGTCTGCACTTTCAGATTCAAGCTCTTCTCTTATTCTTCTTAGATATGTGAGAATCTGCCAGTTTTATCCTTGTTGTGTTTCTCAAAATTGTACTCATTCTATCAAGGTTCCTTATTGTCTTACAAGGTTGTTGTTTTCCTCCCTTTCCAAGTGTTTTTTTTTAAATTAAAAACTATACACAGTTTTCTAATATATGCACATTTCTGATATAAGCAGATAGATTTGTGCATGCATTCCCCTCCCCCCTTTGAAATGCATCACAAGCTTTGGCAATGTACAGATTTCATAGAGAGCATAACAGTCTGTTCTGTTACTAGTCTTAGGAGGTGTGAAACTTATTTCTGAATTCAAATGTGAACTATACAAATTAACTTCCTTTCCTTAATCTTCCTTAGCATAACTGTGTGGGAGCCAAATGGTTCAGAATATGAACAAACCTGTTGAAGAAGGATAATTCTTAAATATCACATTTTGAGCAGATAGGAATTGAGTAATAAGTTCAGCAAATAGTACTGGTAATAATAGGAAGTGCTATCATTGTAGTTAAAATAAATAGACAGACTGATAGATATCCTGGAGGACTCATAGGAAGGAATCCACCTTTTACTAGGACAGAAATGAATAGCTATCACATTTATTCTCAACATCTTTTCCCTGTTTGACGCTGGCTCTTTATTTACCTGGAGCCCTTTCATGCTACACTACACATTGTTACTGTACTGTGCTTTCAAGTCATTCCTGATTTACAGCTATCCTAAGAAGACCCTCTCATGGGATTTTCTTGGCAAGCTTTGCTTGGGAGTTTATCATATGGAGGGCGAATTGGTAAAAATCCATGCAGAAATGGTATTTTGAAATCTGAGTGTTGTTTGGCAAATTAGTTGGTGTGAAAGAGAAATAGGTGTGAAAGAGAAATAACGCAAAAATAATCCAAACAGAAAGCTCCTTTGTACTTTCAGAATTTATCAAAAGTAAAAAGGAGCTGGTTTTGATGGATTATTTTCACATTCACTTTCACGCAAATTTTATTTGAAAAACATCCCACAAATGTGTGTGTGTGTGTGTGTGTGTTTCCAACTATCTGTTTGGGTTAACCCTGAACATAGTCTGTGGGTTTCTGTGCTTCAGTGGAAATTTGAACACTGGTCTCTCAGGCCCGATCTAGACGGGCACTAAAAGGCACCTGGGCGGTGCCATTAGGGTTTGTGAGCGCACGGCGTTCGCATGCTCACAAACCCCAGCACATAATGGTGCCAGCACCATTATGTAATGCCGTTTACATAATGGCGCCGCCACAACTGCACAGCTTCCGCATGGAGCTGCACAGTTGCGGTGGCACAAAGGTGCCAAATGGTGCCTCTTTTCAAAACCGTGCCACAACTGTGGTGCAAAAAAGGAGCTCCAAATTGGAGCTCCCTTTTTGCAGCGGGTCTTTGCTGCTACCTTTAAACGGCCTTGGCAAAGACCCGGGGAGAAAGGGGCCGCGGCGGCGTCTCCTTTCTCCCCTCAGCCCTTCCGAGGGAAGCGGGATGCAGGGGGCACCCATGGTGCCTGCTGTACCCTGCTGTGAGGCTGCAGGGAAGCGGCAGTTTGCCACTTCCCTGCGGCCTCCAGAATTGGCGGGATGGGGTCACGGAGGCTGCCAGTGCAGCAGCCTTGGCCCCATCTCACTGCTTCCTGGGGCGAGTAAGGACTGCCTCTTTTGGGTGGTCTGGAAAGACCCTCAGAGTCATATTCCAATGCTCAAACTACATCACACTGGTTGTGTATGCTACACATAGTAATATAATTTTATTTTCAGTGCCATGGCATCATCCTATGGCATCTTGGGACTTGTATTTGGGAAGGCACTACAACTCTCTGGCTGAGAATTCTAAATTCTATAAATCCCAAGATACTGTAGGATGTTGCCTCAACAGTTAAACTGTTATAACTCTGCAGTGTGAAAGGCAACTAGTAGTATTTTCTGCTCTTTTGAAAGGATTTGGTTTCTCCTATTCCAACAGAATACTATAAGACGCTGGCAGCCCCTGAGTAAAATTCTTTAAACTCTGCTAGAATGTGTAATATATCTATTTCAGTCTCAATCTATTTTGCTTTTTTTGGTGTACAGTGTACTTGCTTGTCTCCACTGAGTTTACCCACTTTTATTTTTTTTTAAAAAAAATCATTTATCTCTTAACATGTCATGTACCCTAATGTGATGTTCAACAGATCAAAGAAAATGAAACGATATAAGTCTAACTATGGTTTTAAAAGCCCATTAAAAACCATAAAATTAAAACACCCCCCCCCCCAGCCTGTCTTGGTTTTAGGGATCAAACAGCAAACAATATAGAGATGACTGACTGCTAGAGCTCAAAAGGGATGGAACCAGCCTTGCTTCCTTTGAATATGGAATTTCATATCTAAGATGCCGCTACTGAGAAGGTTTGTCTTGTCAGTTCACCAACCTAACCTGTCAGGGTGATGGGACATGGAACATAGACTCAGTTTAGAATCTCAGATTTTAGGAAGGTTCATAAAAGAGGGAACACTCATTTAGGTACCTTGCTCCCAACTTGTTTAGAGCTTACTACGTCAAACCCAAAGTCTTGAATTTTGCTTGGAAACATATTGGAAGCCAGAGTGGTACCTTTCTTCCTTTTCCTAAAGAACTATCTTGTACAGCTTCACAGATTATTTTCCTGCTGTCTCTGCATAGTTGTTTTTCATTTTATTAACATTCTGTCCTTTTTACACACCTACCAGCAACTTCCCTAACTGAGAAAGAAACTGATGTCCAACGTGGACCTTTCAGTTAATCAATCTAGTAAATCCATGTCATTAACTCAATTAATCTCTATGTCTACAGCATTCTTGCCTACACTAGGTTCCACATATGATGTTAGACTATAATCTCCATCCTCTTTAGTCATCATGGTTATTAGTCACTGATGTTGAGAGTGTAATCCAATAGTGTCTAAGAGCCTAAGACTGAGAAGGCCTCCTCCAGAATACCTGCAAATACAAGATATTGCATTATCATTAGAATTATCATTCAGAAGGTTCCATTGTTTTCCTGTTCCACTTTCTACAGTTCAACACTTCTTGTACCAGCAGCATTGATTTTTCAAAGTTTTTTTTAAAAGCAACTTTGCATTTAGTTGTACACAAAATATTACTAATATCACAACATGATAACATTGGGGAACCATATATAGTAGAAACATTTCTTTCACACTAGCTGGCATGTTTTTCATTTATTCTTTTCTAGACAAAGCAAAATACAGTATTGTACATCCAGGGATAGCTGAAAAAAGAAAGATAATTTGACTGAAGTACCATCTTCAACTATAATAACTTTCCTGGTAAAATAAAATAATGAATGATTCATATTTCTAGGATTCAAGCTCTTATTTTGGATAGTATTAAAGGAGTGCAAAAAAGAAAAGAAAAAAGGAAGCATGAGAAATTATACTTTCTGTTTAGAAAATAATTCATCATGTGTACAGCTACTATAATTTAATGGTACATGAT
Organism: Urosaurus nigricauda; assembly: GCA_034509955.1. Lineage (NCBI taxonomy): Eukaryota > Metazoa > Chordata > Lepidosauria > Squamata > Phrynosomatidae > Urosaurus > Urosaurus nigricauda. The sequence goes on from JAOEGL010000003.1 coordinate 126,278,038, forward strand.
ACAGGGAACACTTAAACATCCCAACATTGAGTAGCTAATTTGGTACAGGTTTTGATGGGAGATGAACTTCAATGTTAACTTTAATGTTTTAGAAAAAGTGATCGCTTTTACTTCATAAAAGTGGAGTGAACAAAAAACCCCATCTATTTTTACGAACATCCTATTCTTCTAATCTTTAACCTTTCTGACCAGCTGCCTGGTCAGAGTTTCCACCTCTCCACCATACACATCAAGTGCAATAGTTTATGAACATTTCTTTTTAGCTCATAGATCTTACAGAATTCATTATCCTATTACTCCAAAGCCTCTTGGACTTTCAAACAGGTAATGTTTGATCTGATGCATGATCTGAGGGGTAAAGGTACTCATCTCTATTCTCCATACAATGGTTACAATTTCCTACATTTTCCCACATCCCCCTGAATAGCCCTGAAGAACAATTTCCTCTCCAAAGAACAAAGTATTCCACTGACCCTTTCATTGTGTCTTCCACCTAAGTTGACCTAAGGAACCAAGAAAATGGGACCAAACTTTCAACATGCATTATATTTCATGGTGTGTGTTAGATTTGGGTCAAGTTCCTACAGCATAAAAGGATGAAATTTCCATTTATATGCTATTTACCCCACCCTATCCCCCAACACATGCACTTTTATATACTTTATATTTATATCTAAATTTAGCTGTCACTGCCAGGGGGGGGAGTGGTTTTTGAATCCTACAGGGAATATTGTCTCTACCCCCAACTTTTACCCAGCTGAGGAAAAGGGGGAAAGAATTGTAGAATTATAGAGCTGGAAGGGGCCCTATGGGGGATTAAGTCTAACTTCCTGCTCAGCACAGGATCTCTAGCTAGACCATCTTCAGCAGGTACCTGTCCAGCCTCTTTCTGAAGACATCCAGAGAAGGAGACCTCACCACCACTCTAGGCAATTGGTCCCACTGCCAAATTGATTTCACCCTCAAGATGTCCCTTCTAATGTTCAATCAAAATCTACCCTCTTGTAACATAGGAGTTTATCACGCGTGAGGCTCCAGTCATGCCCCCATCACCCAAACATCACCAAACTGCAACAGGAGCACCTTGGGGGGATCGTGCCTGGCACTATTAAAGTGGAATGCTTCCATTTTCATCATGGAAGTGTTATTGTAATTGTTAGGGAAAGGGCCCCTTTTTTAAAAAATAACAAATCAAATTGTTATTGAAAGGGCCCTTTTCCTAACAATTATAATAACACTTCCAAAACAAAAATGGCAGCATTCCACTTTAATAGTGCCAGGCGCAATCTCACCAGGGCACTCCTGTCACAGTTCAGTGACATTTGAGCGACAGGAGCATGATGGGAGCCAAGATGTGAGATAAACTCCTTAAAACCAGTACTTCTATCCTCTGAGACAGCAGAGAACAAGCATGCATTCTCCTCTTTGTGGTAAAATCAGGAACATTACCAACCCTCCTGAGAAGCCACATCTGTGTTTTCCCAACTGTCATCCTAAAGCCATTCCACCAGGCTGTGACAGAAGGACTTCAGTATTGGCTAACATGACAGATCAGGGGAGTGGGGGGCTTTGTCTTACTTCCACTCTACGTTGTCATGATAAGACAATTAACAACATCTAGCTGCATTATAACATCACAGCTGTACTAAATCTGATAACATTTTCCCCCTATCACCATCTCCTTTTATAAACCTGAAGAGAAGGACTTTCTCACTCTGTTTTAGTCATATGTAAGCCACAATGAGATGCAGAACAGATTTAAAATTCTATAAATAATAAGATGTGTGGACCTAATATATGGAGTCATGACTTTTCTTTAATTTTCTGGAATGCACAGCTTTATTGCTTATTATCAGAAGGCCAAAAATCTGAATCAACTGGGTTCAATAGACTTCAGTAAAACATTTTTCCCCCAAGGTAAAAGTTCATGCTATCTTTTCGTTGTATGACAATTTGCCCAAAAATATAAACAGAGGCATCCACAGTACACAGCTCTTTAGCAGATCTGGATACAAGCAAGGGTTGATGTTTGCTCAGCAGCTAAGTGAGGCCAAGCAGGTTTTGTCTACACTCTTGTATATAGTATGAATTCTTTTCAGCTTATGGTATAGCTCTGCCACTCTATATGAATTGGAAGCAAAGTTAGAAAATAATTTTGCTGGTTTTCACTGTCTTAATCAAATTAGATTTGTTGTGAAAACAGATAAATCCTCCTTGCCCCAAGAATTTGTACATTCGTTTTAGAGATATAAAGTGCACATGTTTTAACATGTTTTTAAAATATTTGTAAAATTGAGAAAAATGCACATTTAATCAGTGGAGAAATATATATAGAAAAATACATGTATTAGGGGAAAGTGTGTGTGAAAAATGCAATGTCACAGTAGGGACAGTAAGGCAATATAGATGGAATTCAGAGAAATTTTCCCTAGAGTCATTTAACACAATCAAGTGCAAATTATCAAGTGTTATGCTGATCAATCAAACACTGAATATATCAATCAAGCACTGAATATATGGCTAGTGCCATGATAATGTCTCATAACAATGAGTCAGACTCATAAGAATAAGCATGTAATAAAATTATGGGAAATCAAGTGATATTCACACACATGAAACTTCCCTAAATATAACAAAACAAATGGAGTTAATTCCTTTTACAAGATTATGTTCGTCCTACCCAGCTACATCCCTCTCCAAAAGACATAATTCTATGGGTGTAGTGGACTGGATGGATGTAGCTAGCCTAGTGTTTGACAGGAATTCTGTTGGAGATTCCTGAGATTCAGTGAAAGACAAAATACATCTTTCCAAGGAAATTCAGACATTTGCCACTTTTGTGGAGCATTTTGAAGAAATTCAGTATGTATAACAGATGTGTCCCATTGAAAGATATAGACAGATATGATTTAGTCAATGGGAAAAATAGTACATCTATGATACACTACTACTGTATAATGTGCATATAGGCCACCAGTCTGTTTCTGGACCCAATTCAAAGTATTAGTTATAGCCTATGAAGCCCTATATGACTTAGGCCAAGGCTATCTGAGGGACTATGTTGGGTTATATGAACCTGCCCAGGCCCTGAAATCCTCAAGTGAGATTTAGTTTCATCTCATTCACAGGCATGGTGGGAACATGAGATGGGACCTTCTCAGTGGCTGCCCCTGGACTCTGAAACCACATTTCCCAAGGAGGCCAAAATGACCACTCCTTGCAGTTCTTCCATCAGCAGGCATAGACTATTTTAACATTTTGATAGTCTTTTATACGTAGACTTTAAAGGTGTTGTGTGTGTGTGTGTGTTTAATGGAAATAGATTTAATTGTGTTTTATCCCTTTTAAATATATAGTTTACATTATTTTAACAGTGTGAATTGCTTAATTGTTGCCTTTCGTATGTTTTTAGCTATATTGAACTTGTTTAAAATTGTAAGCTACTTTAAGTCCCAATTTTGAGGAAAGATGGTTGTTGTGGTGGTGATACATTAGGGAAATCTGGAAAATAGTATCTACATATTTCTATGTAGAATGAAAGAGCAAAGGACTGGATGAAAATGTGAGCAGGGTTTGGAGAAATACAACAAAGTAAAACTAATTTTTAATCTATAATTTTTCATAACCCTATCTTTGAATAGATCTACAAAAATCAGTATAACTTAGCTAGGTCCTGATTTACCTAACTCCCACTGATTTTAATTGATTTATTTTAAGGATAAATTAATCTGGATAAAACCTAATCTTTCTTCCTCTGTGTTTCCACTGTTGTGTGTGCAAAATTTCATACAGTCATTTTTGAAGCATGAAAAAGACTTTTAGAATTCTCCCCCTCCCTCCACACAAAACCAGTCAATGACTTCAGTGATGTGAAGACATCTAAGATATTAAGCTCTCTAAGTGCGTGAAACATAGCTTGATTGCAGTTCCCGCAGATCTCTGGAAATAAAAGATTGAAATGCTTGGAGTTTTCAGCTTCATTACATTGCCAATTTGAGACCTGGGTATATTTAGAAGAAGTGAAATGCAACATCTAATGAGATGTCAGAAATTGAAGAGACTACACTGAAGTTTCTGAAGGCACAGACTGCAGTGTAAGAACTATTTTTTCCTGTATAACAAAACTCTTAAAGCCTCCTTCTCTAGTGGAACAAATGTAGTTACGTATTTTTATTTAAGCCAACACTAGTTGGGGTCCAGGACAATTTAATGATAATCACATTGCACTAAATAGGCCAAAGCAATGGGCTCTAGCATCAAAGTGTACTTTTGTTCCATTTCAAGACTTGCATTTAGGCAGGTGTTAATATTCATTGTCACTCCTGCAGCATGTTGCAACACTAGAATGGGGCAAACACATTATTGAATATGACAACAGCTTAGGAAACTGTAAGATTCAATGCAAGAGAGAGGGACTGTTGCTTTTGAGAAAGGGGAAAGTTGGGTGCAATATTGCACCCGATATAGGCAGCATCCATATTTGATAGCACTTTTAATTGTCATGGATCATTGCAATGGAATTCTGGGAAATACTGTTTGTTATGGCACCAGAGCTCTCTGAGAGAGAGGGCTAAATGTCCCATGCCCGTAACACTGTCTAAAATGTTTAAAACACTCTCTATGGATTGCTGGAGAGATTGTAAAACTAGAGGCTCTGATATACATATGTAGATTGGATGTCCTGAAGTGAGAATATTCTGGGATGCAGTTCTCTCTCAAATTTCATGTATCACTGATCAAACCATACATTTCTTTCCAATTTTGCTTTTTCCTTTCTATGTTTGTTAAAGGTAATTCTAACTTGAAACGTAGGAAACTGACTATTTTTCTTATTACTGCTTCCTTTCTTCATCAGGCAAGATGTTACAAACCAAACATGAGGGGTGGGTGGTGGGGAACAATTGGAGATGTTAGTCAGATGCCTGCATGTTTTTTCAGTCCTTAGTAAAGATGGTATAGTGGGGAGGATATATTTTGTGCAGGTAGGCTCCTCCTCCTTCTGGCCATGGAATAATAGGGAGATTTTCAAAGTCCAGGAAATTTAAAATCCATTTGCATCTCAACAGGGATCTCTCTTTTGCAATACAGTATGTCTCCATTCCAGTGAGGTCACGGGCCTCTTTGGAGAACAATGGATATTGTTTATTATTCTTAAATTTGGACCGAATTTGCATGTTTTACTTCTATACCAACAAAATGTTCCTGATGCAAAAACATGGAGGCTTCTTGAAGAATCCATTATACTCTGCCTACAAAGAGTCCAGGAAATTTAAAATCCATTTGCATCTCAACAGGGATTTCTCTTTTGCAATACAGTATGTCTCCATTCCAGTGAGGTCACAGGCCTCTTTGGAGAACAATGGATATTGTTTATTATTCTTAAATTTGGACCGAATTTGCATGTTTTACTTCTATACCAACAAAATGTTCCTGATGCAAAAACATGGAGGCTTCTTGAAGAATCCATTATACTCTGCCTACAAAGAGGCCTGTGAGCTCACTGAAATAGAGACATATTGTCTCTATGTCAGCATTCTCTGAAGATGCCAGCCACAGATGCTGGTGAAACATCAGGAATAAACTCTTCAAGAATACAGCCACATAGCCCAAAAAATGCACAAAAACTATTTATTTATTTATTTTGGCTACACCTTGTTTAGACACTGACGTCAGTCTCCACTGTAATGGGTATTATTTCTATAAATGTCATAAGCCTGCAAAGCCCATGCAGCTGCACTCACACTGACACCCTTTTCAGTCCTAATTTGTATGCCATATATTGAAACAGAAAGATGCAATAATAAACTTGCCAGGTTGTTAAAAAGCAAAGGGGAGGGGAAAATACAATCCATAAAGTTTCTGACTATAAAATGTAATATTAAGTACCCTCTATACCACTAGGCTCTCAGTAGATGTCAGCTTGTTGCAAGTGCACTATTTTCTAGCTTGACAAATTTGGCTCATTGGGTTTAAGGCTTGGGAAACCATGTATTTGTCTGCATGCAGCTAAATGAAAAATTCTGGAAGCAGATCCAATTATTTGAGAATGAATAAGAGTGTTACAAAGGAAATGTTCTGTGTGCTCTTTTTTCTTTTTCACCAGGGCAGCTTTTATTTACATATTGTACAATTGCTTGCCATCCTGTGGTATATATTCAAGATGATGAACAGTACATAAGAAGAACTGTACTCAATCAGACCAAAATCCTTTCTAATCCAGAATTCTGGTTGTCATAAACAGACCACTACCATGTCAGGTTTAGACTCATTGGGGCTTTCTAGATTGGCAGGAAAGGGTGACATGAAGTTGCCTTTTCCTTAATAGTTAGCAGCTACACTGCACGTCCCAGGTGTGTAATAAAAAGGCATAGGGCAGCTACACTGAGGAGGTGTGGGGATGACTTATCTGAAGTCTTTCCTATTGCTCAGCAACTACATTGGAAGCTGTCAGGATGCTAGAAACACAGGCGGAGCAGCTGCACAGGTAGCAATGAATGGGGCTTTTGGCCGCACTTTAATATTTTGTTTTTGTTGTTGCCAGCTGCAAACTGCACAGTTGCGCAGGTACATCACACATGAACTGTGCAGTTATGAAGATGTGTCAAATTACCATTGTGGTTTCGCTTCCCTTTTTAAAGTGCACAGTAGCATTGGTGCACCATGAATGAACCCCTTTATTTTATAATAAAAATTATTATTATTATTATTATTATTATTACTACTACTACTATTATTATTATTACCCCACCCCTTTGAGATCAATCGAGGTGGCTTACACATTAAAATACTGTTACATTAATAAAACAAACTGCATCCCTTCCCCCCTTAAAAAAGATATTAAATCGGTTACAATTTAAGTTTATGAATAAACTTTTTTATTTTATGAATGAATTGACATTTTATACGCAGTTTCATAACAGTTACAGTATCCCAGAGTCCCTACTGCGCATGTCTAGGGTTCAGATTAGGGCTGGAGCTAGGGTTTGGGAGCTTTACAAAACTGCACAATTGCACTGCAGCATTTAGACACAGCTGCGCAGTTACACCCTTTTTAAAAAGAAGTGGGGAAAAGCAGCTCCTTTTTAAAGCTGCTTTTCCCCCACTAAAATGCAAAAGAAGTGCGTTCATGCCAAACTTTCACTGCAGGTCATCTAAAGGCTACACTTTCATACAGCCATGAACACACCCCTTTTGCCAGTCTTGATCAGCCCATTGAGACTCAGAGCCTCTGCAGGGGTGGGAGAATGAGTTATATGCCCTGCCCCAGGAGGCTTATGGATCCAGATGGATTCCTAATGGCTCTTGGAGTGCTCTCTGTTGCTTCTGCTGAAGTCCTAATTGACCTCTGGAATGAGGAAATGACTAGTGGACTCAATTGCTCCTCAATGTCCCTTCTCACAGAGTAGTGATAAACTAGTTCATGGTTTAGGGAACCCTAGGGACCTGGCAGCAATGAAACTGTAAGACTGCGACTAGAGGAAACATTGGCAGAAAATTCAGAGTGAATCTGACCAAATGCAGCTAGAGAATTGTTCTATGGCAATGCAGGGTTTTTTTTTCCCTCCCTGCCACCATTGTCTGCAAAGAGCCATCCAACTGAGTTGTTTCAAGACATTAGGAACCTTTTTACACCTTAGCTCACAAGAACAGGATTTAGAGTACTTTATAGCCCACCATGCACAATTTGCTAAGCACTTTGCAGATAAAATTGGACTTGGATACTACACTTAGTGCAGATCCTCGATTTAAAGGCATTAAGCTTAAAAGCAGTGAAGATGCCTTCTTGTTAGTTACATGAACAACACTGCAGCAATTACTCACTGTTTCATCTGTAGAGTTTAAATGTTAAAGTTAACATTCCCATTAAACTAGAGTGTTTCTTTAGTTTTCAAGACATCATATCAGCAATTTAAGAAAGCTGATTGCATGGAATTTAAATCCCATTTAGTGGCTTGATATGGTAGGGCTTGGTCTCATCATTTCAGTACCTTCCATTCTGATGGCAGCTGACACTAATACCTTTGTCACCTGACTGCCACCAACAGGCAATCAAACACAAGTGCCTGATTCCTTGTGCTACCTAAATTGCAGAAGGTCCCGACAAGGCATCCACAAATTGTATTAAATGGTGAAGTAGATTTAGCTCAATTGGCAGCAGCAAGAGGGCTATGGTAACAATAGCTTGTATCTCACCTATGTACTGTATAACAGGTCCAAGAACCAAAACTCTCAGAATGCAAAATACAACTTAGTTTATTGATTAACAACAAAGGGAGAAATTACCATTCAAGCAATAGCATTCACACATGAACACAAACAAAAACTAATGAAATCACCTAGCAAGGTTGAGATAAGGCAACACTTTACCAGTCCAGAAGTGGAGCTCCAGTCAGGGGATGAGAGAAGTGGAAGTGGCTCAGCAAGGGGGGGGGGGGAGTTGGACAGCTGTGCAACCATATTTTATGACTGATGATAGTGACATTGATTTAATCAAGAACTAATGAGATCAGGACAATAAAATATAACAAAATGTTTGTACCCCAAAATAACATGGAGTATGCAAGATGCATTAACATTTGAGTCTCCCTTGCCCAGGAGACCATATCCTGACAGCTTTGATCACTGCCAAGCTGTCAAACACCCAATCAAGCTGTGTTCTCAAAGCAGAGCTGGTCTAGGGACAGCTTTACTCCACCAACTTCAACCTAGAAGCCCCAATTAATATAGATCCTGTTGATGTAACCTTGCCCCTGCTTGTCTTACATTAATTGATAGTTTCCAACTTGTGCATCCTGAGGATGTGGACTGGATGCCTGGAGAGGTGAGAGTCACCACATGTACTCTGGATCCTTGTCCTTCCTGACTTATAAAAGAGGCCAGAAAAGGAGTGACTAGAACTAGTGTGCAATGCTTTCCAGCAAGGCATTATCCCAGCACGTCTAAAGGAGGCAGGTGTAAGACCCTTGTTTAAAAAAGCCTCCCTGGACCCCACACTATATGATCATTATAGTTTGCCTCCAATAATCCCTTTAGGGGCAAGGTTCTTAAATGCGTGGTGGCATCCTAGCTTCCTGGATTTTTGGATGAGACTGATTATCTGGACTCATTTCAATCTGCCTTCAGGTTTGGCCATAGGACAAGGCTTTGGTCACCTTTGTGGATGACCTACACAAGGGAATAGATAGAAGTACCCTGTCGGTTCTTCTGGACAAAACAGAGCCCTGTAGAACCCACAGGACACAGAACCCACAGCAACATTTGATACCATCAACCATTAATGATACCTCATTACCACTTGTTGAACATGATTAGGAAGTGATTCTTTTCAAAAGAACTGGCAAAGAACTAGTATCAGGAAAGAATGTTTTTTTGTTTGTTTGTTTGTTTTTGCAATAACCTCACTTCATCACAATGGAAGCTAATCTCAGTAGGATCGAAACCGGTTTCAAGTGGGAAAGAGGGACATATAAGAACTAACTAATCAGTAATTCACTTAAAATCATACTGGGAATGAGCCCCTAGAGAGATGAGCCCAGAAGGTGGTGCTGGGGAACTCCTGATGACTACTTGGCCATTGAACTCTGCCAGTGCCTTTATGCATATGTTAAATAGCATGGGGTACAAAATAGATCCCTATGGGTTCTACAGGGCTCTGTATCGACACTGTATGCTATTTAACATATACATAAAGACACTGGCAGAAGTTGTTTAGAGTTTGGGGGTCAGTTGTCACCAGCATAATAATGACACCCAGATCTTTTACTCTTTTGCATCTAATTCCAAGGATACCGTTTCTGTGCTAAAGTGGTGCATAGTAGCCATAATTTGGACTGCATGAAGGCAAACAAATTAAAGCTTAATCCTGACAAGACAGAGGTGCTCCTGGTTAATTGTAAGGAAGAACAGGAGATAGGAATTTAATCTGTGTTGGATGGAGTTATACTCCCCTAAAGATGCAGTTCCACACGTTAGGTATATTCAGCCCTGACTCTGGATGCTCAAATTTCTGTGATAAGGTTGTGCACCAGCTGTGTCCATTCCTTGGAATGTCCACCTTCGTCATGGTTGCATTTGCCTTATTTACATCCTGACTGGATCACTGTAATGCACTCTATATGAGGCTGCCTTTGAAGAATGTTCAAGAACTTCATTTGGTCTAAACAGCTGCAGGCAAATTACTAATGAGTGGTGATTATGGGGAGCACACAACTCCCTTGTCCCAATAGCTCCACTGGATGCTGGTCTGTTTCTGGGAACAATTCAAAGTGGTGGTTTTGACCTATAAAGTCCTATATGACTCAGGATCAGGCTATTTGAAAGGCCATATCTGCCCATGTGAACCTGCCCAAGCTGTAAGATATGCAGGGGAGACATTTCCCTCTATCCTGCATTTGGTTTCTTTTTTGTGTGTTTTCTTTTCAAGACCTTTATTTTCCAGCAAACTTTTAGATACTGATATTAACAAAAAGGACTTTTATGGTGCTGTAATGTTTTAATCTGTTTTAAAGTAATGTATTTGTTTATTTTAATTCTGTTGTTACTATTGTTTTAATCTTGATTTTGAATGTTTTTTAACTATATGTGTTTCTTGAGTGTCAGCCTGGGGGGGAAATGGCATATAAATAAATCAATGGATGGATGGAGTGGCAGATCCCTTTCATCAGACTAGCCACACAGTTCCAACTGTTGGGATCATGCAACTCATCCAGCCCTGATTTCCTACATCACTCACTCCCTCAGCCATGATTGGCTCCCCTCAAGCCAAGTCTGTCCAGTGCCCACATCACAGATAGATTCTATTCCACTGTGGCCAACCAGATGTCATTGTGGCTTGTAGAAGCCCCAAATCAGAATATGACTTTAGCATTCCCTCATATTCTCTAGTGGAGATGTAAATATTTGACTATTTATCCTTGCAACTGAGGATGAATGGCTTCTAGTTTCTTTTTTCCCCCTCTTTTATACTTCTCCAAAAAGAATGAAAATTTCTGCATAGATCTCACCCTACATCCTTCTCTGTGGCATAGTTTCCTGAAATATTTTGGGATTGTTAATATGGCAAAGAACTCCATAAAATCCTCATCACTGAATTATTTTTCCTGACTGGAGGGCTAATCAGATAGGGGAAATAGGTGCTTTCATGCCAGCATAAAGGAGTGGCATTTGGATGATACATGCCAAAAGCTGGCAGGAAAGCACCCTCTTGGTGCCATATGCAGAGAAAATCAGTGCCTAGTGACCCCTCCATGCCCTTTTGTTAGTGTGTGTGTGTGTGTGTGTGTCCCTGAGACATGATAAGGAATGACTGCTTAAGACCATGAAGGATAGCCCTACCCATACTGTGGATGATGGGAAATGTTTATTGAGCTGCTTATCCTGTTGTAATACACTAGTATCCTAGGATCAAAGATGGAGGAGGTAAGATACTTCAGATCCTTCTGGTGACAAAGAGGTTTCCCTGGGCCTCCCTTACAGCCTCCCCTTCTTTCTGTTTCACAAGGTCATTGTCCTCCATGGGTGCCCCCAGGGTGGGCAGCACAAAACAGCTGTAGTGCAGTCTCTCATCCAGCACCCTGTCCTTCATCTTGCAGAGGTTGTGGAGGGTGATACATGAGGCAATAATGGGGACAACTTTCTCTTCTGCTACAAGAAGTGGGGCCGTGAGGCACTTCCATCGAACCTTCAGCCATCCTAATACCCTTTCCACCACATTCCTAGCACAATTCAGCTTGTTGTTGAATAGTTTCTTGTTGAATTGGTGGGGGCCTGGTAGGGCTTCCTAATCAAATGGGGTAGGCACTGTCAGTAAGCAGAAGGGAGCTGATTGGCTGGCCCCTCAGGGTAATGGTGAGGTTTTCAGGCACATAGATGCCAGCCTCCATGGTCTCAAAGATAATGGAGTTCCTTGCCACCCTGGCATCATGAGTTGACTCTGCCCATCCAAGTTCCACACCCGCAAAGCATCCTGTGTGGTCACATGTCCCCTGTAGGATAACAGAGTAGGTGTCCTTTTGGTTCACAAACTCATTCCTCCATCCCAAATGTGGCACAATCTGACAGTGGCACCTGTCTATGGTGCCCACTACTTGGGGAAATCAGGCTCAGCAAAGCCATCTATGATCTGTGGGTGAAAAGAAGTGTGGGAAGCAGAAGGCTAATGAAAATTCTGGCATACCTCTGCATGAATTCTGGGAGGGCACACCAGGTCATTCTCCTTTGTTACCACATGATGACAGAATCTATACCAAGGGGAGGAATCAATGACACTTCTGGGGTACCTGCGCAGGTACACTGGGAGGTCAGTCCAGGCCATTCTCCTTTGTACACACATGACAGAATGTACAGTAGATAACAACATCTTCTGTGCCAGTGCACATTGATGCTGAGGATAAAGGACAAAGATGTGAGACTTTCCATACCTTATTGGTATCTCCCAGGTACATGGTCCGTGTGAGCAGTAACTTCTCCGTGGCAAGGGCAAACTCCACCAACACTTCCCCTGCAGTGGCAGGGCCAACCCCAAATTGCTCTGAAGTCTGCTTGTAGCTGCCTTTGTGGGCAAGTGTGCAAATGGCAACGGAGACCCTCTTCTTCACTGGGATAGTTTTCGTCATGATAGTGTCTGACCTCTCCAGTTCCAGATGCAGTATTTCCACTAGCCTGTGGAAGATGGCACAGGGCATTGGACTAGATGGATGTGACAAACCAATCACACCAGTCAGTGCTTCTGGGGAACATCCACCAGCAGCATGGGCATCTCTCCCCTGGCATTAAGATGGTAGTGGTGGCAGTACACTGCATAATGACTGTACCACCCACTCTAGCAGTTGTCTCATCTGTCTCCTCAGAGTCATCACTACTATCATCCATGTATGTGGCTGTTGCAGTGGTTAACGGGAGCATCATTATGGCAGCTCCTCTGCCCATGCATTGCAGGTTGACTGCCTGGTCAACATGGCATCTGTGATGTCGGTGCCTCTCACAGTGAGCAGAGGCGCAGCTATGCCAGTATAGCTATTACTTTGGCAGAGAGCACTCCACATGAGTCTGACAGAAAGGAAAAAATTGAAGCATTGCCGTGACTCAAAGCCGCATTTGCTACAGCCGCATGAGGTTGCTTCGTCTGCCTTCATAACCTCCTTGGAGCTGGTGGTGAGGTTGGTGGGGCTTGCATATGGCTTAAGAAAAGCTGCATTCACTCCCCAGTGCTGTTGCTCCATTTGCCTTCACCAATCCCTTGGGGCTGGCGGTGCAGTTGCTGCGGTTTTTGGAAAAGGCAGTTTCATGCCACCTTTTCCTGACCATCTGTTTAGCCTCTAGATTTTTCATGTGTTTAGAAATTCATTTTTTCCCAACAATAACAGCTAATATTCTTTTCATCACTATTTCCCAAGATATTTGAATAAATCTGGATGTCCATCCTTAAAAGTCTTGTAAACTGGAAAGAGTCAAGAAAACAGAGAGAAAAATTGAGCAAGCACTTAGTCCTGCATCTCACATCAGACTCTGAGACTCATTGCTACCCTTAGCCTACTATATGGAACCTTTTATGATTTTATTATTCTATGTGCTATTATTTTTTCCATCCTGTCTTTAGAATGACATTTTATACCTGTGCAGAAGGCGGTTGATGTTAGTCTTAAATTAATCACTAAAGAAAATGTTATAGGAGTAAACTACAAGGCTGATCAATAGCCAAAAGTCCAACTCAGGAGTTCTAAGATTAGACGAGTTCATATTAGATTAAAATATATGATCTTTCCATTAGAACAATCTTAGATTACAACATGTTAAAGTACAATTAATATATATTCGTAATTATGCAAGTGGAGACTGTATTATCTAATTAGAAAGAGATTTTCCAGGTAATAGTTTAGAAAATAGTCTCAGCCTAATAGTTTAGAAAAGGCCAAACTAAAAAGATTATATTTACTGGATTCCAGACATTTTTATTCTTTTTTCTTAGGAATATTAAGATAGATGCCCAAGAGGATAGAATGGCTATTCATGGAAGATTGTTCTGCTCTCTTTTCTTATAGGTTAATTGGCCACTTAAAATTCAAAAACCACCGTAACTGGCAAAAATAAATTAATAAACCAAATTTATTGTATTTCTTGGAAGCAAATATAGCTGAGTTCTGAAAATAATTGACAACTTAAAAGGTCATAAACTTTTTAATATCTACTTCATAGTTTCATATTTAACTAAAATGTAGATTTTTAGGTATGTCTTACACAAAACAAATCCTTATTCTAACTCCTTCTGTCGCTCATAATGAGAATACAAACATTGGATCAAATTAACTTACCTATACATTGACTAACCATTAAATAATTTACACAATTTGCCTACAGAGTTCCAGCCTACAACTTTAGAGTGAGGGCAACTCTGATATGTTCATATTTTTTTCTAAGCCACAAATGCTCATCTTGATGAGTCTGAGGTACATGATGTATAATATAAGTTAGGGGCAGAAGTACACAGAACATCTATTGTAAAAAATCATGTCCACCAATAATGTTGCACCAATTGTAACGTACTGGGAAAAGAAATGGAGTATGGAAAAAGAATTACTAATATAAAATTCCTGAAAATCAGTAAGAACAAAATGTACAATATATCAAATAATATGGCATTCAGATATAATGTTAAATGTGATTTAGATAAATAAATTCAGAAATATCAAAGTTATAGATTGGAAAGAAATAATAAGGAAAGTATTTAAAATATGCATTCCATTGTTAATGTAAATTAGAAGGAACTAAAAGAAATGATGGCAAGGTATTGGTTTTTCTTTTGTTTCTCCTTTTTTTCTTTCTCTTATTAAATCATTTTGAAATGGAAACAATATTTCAATGTGTTTGAAAAATAGGGGAAAAATTATATAATAAAGGAATGTAAACTCAAAACAGCAGGAAACAAAAAAAATAATTGAGTAACATTTAAAGGAACTGGGGGAAAAGGAAGTAAGAAAGAAATAAGAAATCATATGAGATGCTAGAAGATAGAAGAAAATAGAAGATTTTATGCTGGTAAAATTCATAAGCAGAAATGTGTGTAATGATTTATGATTTGCAATGTATAAATGATTAAGTCTGTTTGTTATTATATCTATGTAAAACTTAATAAAAATAATTAAATAATAATAATGTCCACTCTAGCAAACAACCAATAAAGAAAAAAAAAATGTATATTTACAAGTGTGCAGGCATTTTAGATACAGGCACATAACCTGTATCAAATATTTCTATGAGTTTGTGAATTTCATGATGTGTGAACTTCTCAATGAACATATTACCTTATGGCCCAAGAAAATGTTATACATACCTTCACCCTAACACTACTCTTTCAGAAGGCACAGCACCTCTGTGTCACTGATATTTGGTAGTGTGGTTTGAATCAAACGAAGGCCAAGTAGTTATTTAAACTCTAACAAAAGTGTATGGTGAAATAACAAAATAAACTATAAATTAGACTTAAAGTTGTTGTATTCATCTTATTGCTTAATCACAAAATGTTCTATCAAAGGACTCTTTCACACGGGCTTAAATTGGAAGGTTAAAGTAGTGCCAATTCGGGGTCATCCATGGATTTCACGTTATTTTGCAAAAGACGTTCATACGAGATTGCTGCCAATGCGGAGCCAATACGAATGGATCCGTGGGTCATTCCGGAGTTAGGTAAATTCGGAAAACATCGAAGTTACAAAACCCTTGTCCACTGCAAATGCGCAGTGAATTCGAAGGTGTGCTGATGTGAAAAGCATCTGTCGTTTAGCCCTGGGATTGCCTCCGCATCAATTCCCATGGTCCTCTGTTTTGTTTTGGCTTCCGGGGCTCCCAGGTCTTCCCCGGGAGGAAAACCAGCTGATTTTGACAGGAGGCAAGAGGGAGGGGGAAGGCTCTCCATTTTGCGCCCTGCAAGCTCTCTCTTGTCCTGCTCCTGGCCCCTTGTGCCCCTCCAGGACCTTTGTGCCTTCCTTCCTCCAGGGCCAGGAGGCTTCGCAAAGAGGGAAAACTCCCCCCCTTTTTTTATTAGCTCCAAAGAGTCCTTCTTCCCTCATTCCTCCTCCTTTGGGGAAGGATGGAGTGGGGCAGCCTGGGGGGTGTGGGTCTGTTTTCCTTCCCTCGGGGGCATTGCTCTGGGCCCAAAACAAACTCCAGCTCCCAGAATTCCATAGCCTTCAGCCATAAGAGTTATTTCTCCAGTGTGGATGCAGCCCTGGTTCCTGCACAGCTTTCCCTCCCCTTTTCCCCTCTTCAGGGTCATGGAGACACAGCACCATTGCTTTCAATGGGGTTCCCAGCCAGGTTAGGACCAGCAGACTGAGGCTCCTGCAACCTGGCTGCAGCAAAGCAACTCTCTCCAAGGTGGAGAGGGACTCCCCCCCACACACACACAGCTGGGGATTTAAACA
The DNA here is from genome assembly GCA_034509955.1 of Urosaurus nigricauda. NCBI lineage: Eukaryota > Metazoa > Chordata > Lepidosauria > Squamata > Phrynosomatidae > Urosaurus > Urosaurus nigricauda. The sequence goes on from JAOEGL010000003.1 coordinate 126,294,456, forward strand.
GTCTCTCTCTCTCACACACACACACACACACACAGCCATCTGGAGACCCCCCTCCACACACACACCACTTTTTCTCTCCTTCTCAGGCTGATTTGGGGAGTGGGAGCCCATGAGGAAGGGGCTTCCCTGCCCCAAGTGCCCCTGTGGCCCCTCAGGGGTCCCTAAAGCAGGGAAGGGAGGGGGCTGTGGGTCCCAACGAGACATGGGACCCAGCCTTCAATGACTCCTCAGCCTCCCCATTCCCTCTGAAGCAGCCGACCTCCTCCTGGCCTTCTCTACTTCTCCCACCCTCCTCGCCTTGCCAGGTTTTCTGCCCTTTCCCAATTAGGAGGACTCTAAGGCGACCCTGTCACAGGGCTCTCTGGAGGTTTGCTATGGCTACTCTCCAAGGCTTTCACAGGGGTTTCTTGGCAGGTTTATCCACATGGGGTTTGTCATTGAGGAGGCTGAGAGAGTGTGACTTGTGCCAGGTCACCCACTAGGATTCAATCCTTGCTTTCTAGAGTCAGAAACAAAGAAGAGAAATAAAGGGTAATGCATAATAACGTGAAACACGGCAAAAAAATGAGAACCGGAAACAAGCCCCACCGGAAGTGTAAAAGGGTCACGATCCAATTTTTCCCTCACTGCTCATGTGCAGGGATGCTCATTCGAATGCTAGACTACGATAGGTATGTACTTATGAAGACTTCTTTTGCATTCACACTACTTCAAATTTGAAACGAGTGCTGTGTTGTTATGTGCATTTGATAACCATCTGCATAATAACGTTTATTTTCGAATTGACCACACTTTCTTTACTTTCACAATTGAGAAACATTCCCCTCATGTGAAAGAGTCCAAAGTCTTAATATTAAATCAGCCATCTAGGCTATCTTATCTCAAGTACATGGACCAAAAGTCCCCTCTCAACAACCAGCTTGCTCTGAGCCTCTCCCTGTTAGACTCCCAAGTCTACACAGTCCCTCTTTGGACTCTTAAGACCCTTTCGTGGTCTCCAAATAAAACTAAAGTGTTCCCTCAGGAACTCTAAGAACACACCCTCCTTCGATGTAACTCTTTTTTCCAAAACCAACCCACCTTTCACTCTCTGCAAGGCCCTTTTATAGCCCTGCCTGGCAGACTTCCCATTGGCTGGTCACATGCTGCTTTGTGATTGGCTGAAAGATTTTTCAGATTTTAACTTTTCACTACACCCAGTATCCTCAGCACTCCTCTCCAACATCACATTTTAAATGAATTGATTTTCTTTCTGTCCGCATTCTTCACTGTCCAGCTCTCACATTCATATGGCTATGGGAAATACAATGGCTTGGATGATTCTAACTCTAGTGCTCAGTTGTATATCTTTAATCTCTAGGATCTTGTCTAGTTCTTTCATGTGTCCATCCCCATTCCTAGTCTTATTTCTTGTCTGTAGTTTCCATTCTGAACATTGTTTGATCCAAGGTAAGGGGAATTTTTAAACTATTTTAATTTCTTCATTATCTAGGTTGAACTTATGCAGATCCTTTGTGGTCATTATTTTTGTTTTATGTTCAGCAATAAGTCTGCCTTTGCACTTTCTTTTCTGACCTTCCTTCATAATTGTTTCAAGTCTATGATAATTTCTATTGTTGTAACTCACCTTGATTATACGTGATTGGGCGGGCTATAAATAATAATAATAATAATAATTATTATTATTATTATTAGTTGACACTTGGTAATATGAATAGTAGTAGAGGGTTTATGTTGTGGACTACTTCCTCATGTTAAGGTGGCCACCTTATCCCCTGTATGCAAAATGCAGTCCACATATTTAAAAAATGTTACAAATATTCTCAGTTGAAATGACCAGTTTACACATATCACAGAACAATCTGTCCGGAGATGGCAGAAATGATTATACCACTCTGGACTAAAGATAGAATATGTTGTTTTATAACAAATACTTCTAAAAAAGAAAATGTCAGGAAAAAAAATTCCAATCCAGTTTTTTTTCCCTTGCCATGCTACTTTTCTCTTTGCATAGAGGTCTGAAAATTATTTTAAAAACCAAAACACCATGAAATAATTAGAAAGGTCCCTGCTGTCATCCATCTGAAGTGATACTATCCACCCCACTATACCCGTTCCGCTATATTTTATTCCATGTTGTGTCTTCTTTTAATTTTTGCAGCTGGATCTATTTGACTTGCTTGCTTTCTGTGTAAATGTATGTCATCAAATGTCATCACTTGACAAAGGGCTGTACTACCTCAACACACACACACACACACAACTATAATTAATACATTTTTGTACACCCTTATAGTCTTCACATAAATCCCAGCATGCACACCCAAATACAAAACTTACATACCTCACAGAAAGCTTGAAGTTCCTAGATAGAAAGGGCTTTAGACTACAAGATTTTTATTAATAATGTAGATTTAATATTTGTATATATATATGAATAAAATCTTCATCTTTCTGAAAGATGTATGTTACCCTGTATGTTACCTTGTAACCATGTCTGTATTTTTATTCTAGCATGTGAGCCTCGCCTTTAGTTTAACCAGCTGCTATTTCTTCTTATGCACATTGTTTCCTCATCCTGAAAGCAGACATATTTTACAAAGATTTCTGCATTTCATGCACTTTAGAATAACAATTCAGATGAAACAGTGCATGAAATGATGCCTGAAGAAAAACTTGTCTGATGCATCTCTTTTCATTCTTTTTATTAAAGATACCTGGAATGCTATTTGCTAACACAATGCATTAGCTTGCTGTCATCTGAAAGACAGATGGCATCCAATAACCTGGAAGTGTCTTTTGCCTCAGGCTATAAAAGATATAACGGCAGTTAATATGCAGAAAAAATTGCTTGCTCACAATATTTTCTCCCTTTCATTTAGGCCCCTTTCCATAAACTTTGCATCTCAGAGCTGTTTTACATTGACAACAAACTTTTGCAAAACCTTGGCATCTCCAGCATCTTTGGCTATTCATTCCAAGCATTCAGCGTTGGGGGTAGATCTTTGATCCTGGAAAGCTGATCAGAATCCAAGCAGTGTAACTGCTTCAACACTAAGGCTGCACCCACACTGCAGAAATAATCCATTTTGACACCACCAGTGCTATGAAATTCTGGGAGCTCTGCTCTGGTGACCCACAAAACTACAATTCCCAGTTAATCCAGTTAAAGTGGTGTCAAACTGGATTATTTCTGCAGTGTGGATAATGGAATGACTTAGCAAAGTCACTTAGCACATATCAAAGCTCTGGAAGGCCATGTCATTTGACATAACGTAACTGGAATACAAAGCCCATTCATACTCCTTCTGGCCTAAAGGAATACAATTGCCAGCCTGAATGGGCAGAGTCAGTCAAAGTCTTGATGGTACTTCACTACCTAGGTTGATGTTACAAACTGTAGGTCACTTGTTTCTCACCAGGGACAGCTATATGCATACTGTCCTGCTTCTGATATTTGTTCATTTACTCCTGCTCACATGCTTGGCTGATTTTAGATGTTACACTCTATATGAAGCACTATTCATGCTGTAATGTATGTTAAAACACAGGGCATACCTGAGACATTGCATTAATAAAAATTGCATTTGCTGGTATGAAGATTATTTATCTGTTTGTTGTCATTTTTTTTAAAAAAATTATTCCGTCTTCTTCCAATTTCTCCTCTTATTATAGCTGAATTGTTTCTGTAAAAAAAAAAAAAGAGGGTTTGTGCCAATTAAAACTATCCAATTTAAAACAAATAAGAAAGTTCAAATTGATGATTCAATGGAATACAGCACTAGGGTAGAGGTTTCTGCCATCAAGAAAAAGTGAATATTAGTTAATTTAGTTTTCTATTACAGAACATGGATTTTTAATTCTCAGCTCCAAATGCAATTTCTTCTAATTCTATTTTATGTCCATCAAATTGTATTGTCTACTATGGATGAACCTTCCACTGAACCCTAGCATAAAAGTTATATTCAATTCCATATCAATTAGAAGTGCCTTGTTTCATTATACTTCCTATTTAAATGATTATTGGAGGACAAAGGCTTCATGAAAGGGCCCACACAGGTGATTTTTAAGCTTCCCCTCTAATGTACTTCTTTATGATTTGATTCACTAAACATCCAGTCATCCTTGTATGAGCTGAAAAGGAGACTATAATAATCCAATTTTTTTCAACTTTCCATCTTCTCCATTGGACAAAAGATATCAGGAAAGGCTAGGAAGAAAAACTCCTCTCAATAACAGGTATGCCTGACTGTCCTTGAAGTACCTTCAAACACAAGAGTATGCAAAGTACACATATTCAGGAGTAGCCATATTGCCCATATAATACAGTTGCCTATGAGGACCAATACTTCACTTTCTGCTATATACATATGTGATCACAATTGTTTTTACTGAACTAGCACTGTACATTGTTGGCTTCCCATTATTAAACTGAGAAGCCCTACAAAGTGGGCTCTCCCAGGTGTTAGTGGTTCAGGGCATCTATGTTTATGTTTATTTAAGAGTTTTGTGTGTGTGTATTTATGTGTGTGTGCGTGTGTATACATGTGTGTGTACATATGGTGGTATGAGTATAAATGGGGCTTGTGATATATATAGAAATGGAATGTGTATCCAAAGCAAAAGGAGAGAGATTGGGGAGGCTGTGGCCATGTCCATTTTGGGATTGTAACCTCACCTTCTATTGGCATACGATAAAGCCCCAGCATCCCTACCCAAGACTATGGGACAAGTTTCCTAACCCTAGTGTCTGTATTATTTAGAGGATTTATATCCTTGTTCTTCAGCTCCAGAGGCTCTCAGAGTGGTGTACAGATTGTTAATTTGACAGTTCCTTACCTTCAGGTTTACAATCTAAAAAGACATGACACAAAAGGAGAAGGGAATGACAGTGGGAGAGGTGATCAAGTCCAGCTGACACTGCCAGTTCTTCTCCCCCTCCAAGTCCAGGACATTGGCATTTGGGTTGGAGGCAGAGCCTTTCATCTGCCTTTGGGGCTAGGCATGGTGGAGCTGAACAGAGTTACTTACAGAGTATCATAAAGTGAGGTGCATATTACCCAAAGTCAGGAAAGTTATTTTGACACATGAGACAGAAAATACTACAGTTCAGGTACAATCTCAGACAGCAAAATAGCAAATTGAACAGTCAACAGTTTGTTTTCTTTCCAAGACACTCAGAATTTTTTTTTACCTGGAGCAGCTGCCTCATTCTGCCTGATGATATGTATGCCCTTAGTCACTTACTCTTTCTACAGACTGAGCAATTTGTTGTAAAATATCCAATAGTAGTTTGTGTTTGTGTGCTGTCTATTTTTGAATGTGCTTGTGTGTTTTAGGTACACACAAATCATATTAATCCAATATGTATACATTATCCAATATGTATACATTAATATAGATTAATGCAGAATTTGTATGTGTGAGGAACTTCCAGTCTCTGAATCCCAGATCTGCAGGTGACATAAAGACTTGTTTCTATTGCTTTGCTTTTTTTAGCAGGTGGTAGAGCTGGTGTTTGAATCAAAGGCTGACAGGATTAGCTGATAGATCTGTGTTTCACCAGGGAGTTAGTGCAATTGGTTTCAGCATCACTAAATCTTTGACTCTTTAAATATCTAACAAAATTCTGCAAAGTTAGAGACCTCACTTCGCAACCTCACTTCTCCAGTTCAGAGCTCTTTGTAGATTTGACTTGTGACCTGAGACATGACATCATTGTGGAGATTCTTCCATGACTATTTAATTTCAAAAGTTCTTGATGACCATTTTTCCTTCCTTCCTAGGATCTTGAATAAACTCATGAAAGCCAAAGTGTCCTGATCGATTCAAGGTCCCTTTCTCAACCATGGGAAGGGGAGGAGGATTTGCCCACCTGGGTAAAATCTTTCCATTCTCTGCCTCATATGCCTCTTTGAACTTCCAATTGATTATGCATTATCACTTCCTATATACTGGTCTAAATTCCTTTGCTAGCCTCATCTAGAGTAGACCCAATGAATCAACAGCTGAATGCTAAGCCAACCTTTAAGTAAAGCCCATTGATTTAGTGTGCATATTCTAGTTGGTACTTGCAAATTCTACTTTAGTCAGTTGACTAGTTCAAACTTTTATTCCTTACGCTGTAGACCTAAATCATTTATTTCAAATATATCTATAGTGAATGGCATTCAAATTAAAAATGAAACATTCTTTATTATAATCTGCAAAAAGCATTGTACAATTTCAGTTTTTTCCCCTCCTCTCTCCCCAAACTGAGCTAAAAGTTTAAAAGTCGAGGGAAAATTGTTTCTTCCTCCCCCCAAAAAAACTACTTTCTTTTCTGAGGTGAGATTGTCAAAGCTCTAATTTTTAATTCTCCTTTTGAGAATGTCATAGGTCCTTATTGCATCTGTGAGATTTAATTACTTAGAGTTGAATGGGGTCACCACTGACTCACAGCAGGGAAGATAAAAAGTGCTGAGCTGCTAAATAAAGGATAGTTGGTGGAGATTTTTATTATTATTAAGCAGAGGCTGACACAAGTACAGATGTTCTTTTGGGTGATATCTTTATGTCTCATCTGAATCCTCGCTTCTCATTCAGAATGAAATGTTCTGTATATTTTGTCCTTAATGCCTTTTGAAATAGTTTCATAATTCAAATTCTATGCAACCTAAAGCCAAGCTCTATCAAGACCTTTTGAACCGCTTTCAAATTCAAGCAAGGGAGTCTAATCCTGTTTTTTAAGAACATGAAGAAGAAAAGACAGTTGGGGAAAAAAAGATTTTTCTAAGTGTTGGAGTGTAGATTTTTGAAACCATTCCATCACCACCTTTACCACTGATCATCTGAGTGATTCAATGAATACAGTTTTTTTTTTTATGTGAACCTATGAGATCTGGGTTCATGTCCCTCTTTAGTTATGAACAAACTAGGCATCTGTGGCCTAGCACTGGACAATGTTAAGTTGCCATGGCAGGGAAGTGTTGCAATAAAGATCATAAACACCCAAATTAGCAGACAAAAGGCCACAACTTTGTTGATTACAACAACTGTGAAGGGTTGGCCCAAGAAGCATAAAGTCTGGATCTGTCATCCAACAGCCCTTGTTGGTCAATGAACTGAAATGCCTGGTCATGCTCAAGCTTCAGGATGACAGAGGAGTAACCACTGATTGTATGCTTGCAACTCAAATTGCTGGCTGAGCACATGTATGAATTTCCATTCCTTGTCCCCAAGGATGCTGATCCGGTGTTGCCCCTTGTAATAAAATAATACTGAAGTTTATTAACAAACATCAAAGTAATCAGTAAACTACTTTCAAGGCTTTTGCATTTCTTTCTTCTTAGTTACGTTACCACAGTTACATAGACACAGTACTTCAGCCCTCAGGCAATCTGCCAAATACTCTCAGCTTAAATCAACTGGCTTTCAACCTAAAGCCTAATCAGTCCCTCTCCTAAACTCTACATAGACCCTGTCTGGCCTCAAACCTAACCTCTACCTGTCCCATCAGAAACCTAGAGAGCACCCCTCAGTGGCGTCAATGATTATACTGAATCAGACATGGTACTATCACCTGTTGGCATGTAGGCACAGTAATGGTGACTAATTAAGGTCTTATGTGATACAATATTATTGGCCTCATATAAAAGGCCAGTAAAATTTTAGTTCCAGTTGGATGAGAGATAACCTTGAGCTAATAAATGTTAACAAGTCCTGTCTAATGGATCAGTGGAAAATATTCTTTGAATTGTTGAGTCAAAGGCTTTCATGGCCAGCACCCACAGTTTTCAGTTGGTTATTCAGGCTGTGTGGCCATCTCCCTCCGAAGATGCCAGCCAGAATTGCAGGCAAAATGTCATGAGCAATTTTTTCCAGAACATGGCCACACAGTCTGAAAAACCCACAGAAAATTCTTCTTTGAAGCCTTGCAGGAATTCATATTATACAAAAAGGAAAATATTTTGTTCTGTAGAGGGGAAAAACAAAACAAAAATCCTTTATTTATTTATTTATTTATCTTGCACAAGAAAGGTCTTTTGCAAAGAAGATGTAGGAGAATTATCGGGAAAATATGCTGCCTCTGCTGGAGACAGTGAGTTCCTGAATCATTTAACGTAACTATAACAGTGCTCTATCTTCATCGTTACATCGGATAATGCCACCCTTCCAACCATCTACCTTTCTGGCTTGGCAGATCCCCAGTTAAAAGGTTTCTGAGGCACTGCAAATTGGAGTGATGGGAAATGTTGGCTTTAGCAATCTCCCAATTATGGGGCACATTGAGAACAGGCAGTAGAGAGATTGCTTGCATCCAGCCACAAATGCTTGGTTCAATGTATCCTGGACCAGGAGACTGCTACAGATGTCATTTCCAAGTGTCCCAATCTGCAGTGTGTTAGAAACCCTTCAGCCAGCTGTTGTTAGGCTGTAAAGGTGGATTTTGGGGTTCATTTTTAGTAGTTAACAAACATAAACATGCATCCCCAGAATTTGCAAGATTCTGAATTCAATTTACAATATTTTAACTGTGGAACAAGATGCTAGCCACTATTTCCTGCACAAAAACATATTTTAGTTTTTTTAAAAAGTCTTTGGGGCTTTTTAGATTGGCAGGAAAGTGTGACATGAAGTTGTCTTTACCTTAATGCTCACCAGCTAGACTGTAAGCCCCAGGTGTGCATTTAAAAGGTACAGGGCAGCTAGACTGAGGGGTGTGGGAACGACTTATCTGAAGTCTTTTCTGTGGCTCAGCAGCTACGTGGGAAGCGGTCAGAATGCTACAAACACAGGTGGAACAGCTACATGGGTGGCAATGAACGCGGCTTTTAGCCGCGGTGAACCTTTAAATTTTTTTTCCTTGTCAGCTGTGAACTGCGCAATTCCTCAATGCCCTGCAGGTGTAAAAGCTGGGGTTTAACCGCGAAGTTTTTTAAAGCTCCCAAACCCTAGCTCCACCCCTAATCCAAACCCTAGACATGTGCAGTAGGGACTCTAGGATGCCGTTACTGTTATTCTACTGTGGATAACATGTCAATTCATTCACAAAATAAAGGGGTTCATTCATGATGCACCAGTGCAACGGCACAGTTTAAAAAGGCAGAGGAAACGCAATGATAATTTGATGGATCCTCATAAGTATTTGTCCTGCGCAACTGCGCAGGTTTGCGAACTGCGCAAACACAGTTACACCATACAGTCAAATTATCATTGCCGGCTGCGAACTGCTCAATTGCGCAGTTCGCAGCCAGCAGCCAACAGCTGGCAAACCTGCGCAGTTGCGCAGGACAAATGTATACTTATGAGGATCTGTGAAATAATCATTGCGTTACAGATCTTTTACTCTAGGAATCTATAACTGCAGTGTTCTTTATTCTTAATTCTATGCCTTTTCACCTACTCTAGCCTTCAGGCCACTGGTTTTGCATTATACTTCTTTCAGATCAGTCCTTGCAAGAGCTAACTGTTTCACCTATAACAGACTGCAGTGGATTTCCAAGCACTTCAGAATTCAGACAGAGGGGATAAGGTTGCCCTTGATAATTACCTCAATAAAAGTATCAATGGAAACATTTTCCAGTAGGGAAAAAACCCCTCAAAAAATAAAATAAAATCAGCATTTTTTAAGAGTATTTTTCCCTTTTCTGTTTCCCAGCTATTTTCAACTTGCAGCTCTCCAAGAAGAAGAAGAAAAAGAAGACTTCTTAGCATCCCATCATTATTTCTGTGAACTTGTTTTTACTAAAATAGGATTTCTCAGCACTAAAACAACATGACAACAAGGGGTACATTTACACCATAAAAATAATGCATCATTTTTACATCACGGTTCTATCCTACAGAATCCTGAGATTTGTAGTTTTGTGAAGCACTAGCACACTTTGGCAGGGATGGCTAAATACCTTTTAAAAGCACAAATCCCAGGATTCCATAGGACAGAGCTACTGCACTTAAAGTAGTGTCAAACTGCATTATTTCTACTGTATAGATTCATGCAAGTTGTCTTGATTCAAGCCAGGATGGAAAATGTGTGGCCTTCTGAACTGTGTCTCCTAAAATCCCTCAAATTCCATGTTGAGGGATGATATGAGAGTTGCAGACCTACAATGAAAATATAAAACCATTACAAAGAGCCTAGGAAATTTAAGAAAAATGCTCTCAAGTCAGCTGAAGCTATTGTACTGTATTACTGTGTCTGTCATGCATATGAGAGCAGATACATAAATAAATAAAATCCCATGATCAGATATGTTTTGTTCTTTTACTTTATTTTCTTAGTCTCACCACCATGATATTGTGTCTTATGTCAAGATTTAAAAAAATCCCCAAAATAAACAGATACTGAGAAACTAAAGCTTAATACTAGTGAATCTTTAAAAAAATTCTTGTCTGTCAGCATCTACAGCATGAATACAAATGTAGTCTATTTGTATCAGATAAAATAATCCCATCTCACAGGAGGAGAAATAAGATTGGGAAATTGGAAAGATCAGAGATAGTTGTATAATACGAGGCACAATTTCAGGCAGCAGTATATTCATTTTGTGAAACATACCTACACAATGTAATATTGTTGCATGTATCATGGGGTTAGGTTCCCATGCTGTTACCAATAATGTTAGAGTTAAATAGCATGAGTATGAGCAGCAGAATGATGTTGCTCTAGTAACTAAAAAGTCTGCAAAGGTGCAAACTCCCCACGTGTCTTTTTCCCTATGAACCTAAGGACTGCTGAAGAACTTACTAAAAGTTGGGTCAAAGAATGAATCATAGTACTGGGGTGACTGAGGACTAGTCTATACATATGAATATTGTAGGAATTGCTGCAGATTTTCACACATTCACATTGACATTTAATTGTCTTCATATTTCTGCACAAATTTGCACCCACAGGCCTGCCTATTTAAATCCATGGAAAGTGAACGGACAATCATATATTCAGCAATGTGCATCCTCATAGATACATACAGATACTTCATTAAAAAAGTGTTTCCTTTTTCTGCAGAGTATGTGGAATTTTTGAGTTCCTCCTCCTCTACAAAAAAGCCCCAATTATTCCAAATTGCATGTAGCCATGTTACAGTCTATGAGTTCAAATCAGGAATATTTTAATCATGGAGACAAGCCCTGTGTCATATGTTACACAGAAGTGAAAACTAATGCTCCAAGTGTCTCCATCAAACATAACTTTAATCATGTAATGGGAGAGAAACCAGTTTTTTTTTTTCTTTTTTTAAAGTTAAGCTCCCTTTCCCTTAATAAATTCCCAGAGTCATTCTCCAGAATTTACTCAACACAGTTAATCCAATTAATATAGCAGAAACAAATAATGAAAATGTGGAGGAAGAAGATGGCTACTTCATTATTAGTATATATCAGTATTGCACTTGTATGAGAAGTTTATGAACCACTCCCATGAGATTTTCTTAGGAATAGACAAATGCATCCATTTTGCTTTCTCTTACTCAAAAAACAAACAAACAAACAAAAAACTAATCAAGTCTTTCTGTCAAATAAATGGTGAAAATACTAATTTGGACATTTTCATATATAAAAATGAACCAGTTCTCCATAATCAGTGCTGGACATATTCAATGTGTGTATGTATGTGCCTTCAAGTTGCTTTTTGACTTGTGACCCCATGAATTTCAGAGTTGCTTTGCCAGTTCCTTCTTCTGAAATATAGCAGAAAAGCATGTGGTATTAATCAGTTGATTCCCATCCTAGTATTAACCAGAGATTACCCTACATAGCTTCTAAGATCAGACTGGATCTGGTGCCTTTAGGATATTTAGCACCACTATTCTCTTCAGGGAGAAGATCATGCTGTACCTCTCTGCCATGCAACATTTAGAAATGGGAAGTGTCTCAGAAATAAAAGATGTGGTAACCATAATCCAGGAATAAAAAACATAGCTGGGTCAAAAGCAGATTTTAAAGAGTTAAGTATTTAAAACCTCCTCTCCACAAACATGTGAATCTTCCAGTGTTGCCTTTATTTATTTATTTATTTATTTATTTTTATCTGTCTATTTCCTTCTGTCAAATGTATGACAATTTTTAAATTTGTGTGTGTGTGTGTTATTCTTTAAAAAAAAGTTAAGCCGAATTAATTTTTTACCTGTCCATGATGTTCCTCCTTTTATTAACATCAGAACTGAGAAAAAGGGACCTAAACCCAAGATGTTCCTGTAAATAAGAACTAGTACTAATATGTCACTTAATATTCCCTTGGTTTACACACCCGTTCCCTTGTGCATTAGATGATGGTAATGATTATGATAACTCAACTTTTCCCCCTTTTGGGACTCAAGGAGGATTACAACAATTAAAATAAGTATAGACAAAATTTCACAACATGAAATGTTACAAAAGCGATTAAACTATAAAAAGCTTTTAAAATGTTAAAAAACAAAAACCATTAAAAGAAAAACAGTGAATACAAAATCCAGAACATATAATTCAGACTAGAGAAAATTAAGTTTAGGAAGGATACTCCATACAGAGATCACAAGAGGCAAATATAAGTGAAATAAATCCAATTTTGGAAGCTTTTGCTTTGGGAAGCCTCGATCAGATGTGGCTTTGTATTACAGGCACACTTGCTCAAAGCCACTTAATCTTTCTCGTTAGGTACTTTTTCTTCAAAATATTACCACAGATTGAAACATGCTCCAAAATGCAATTGACACAGTTTTACTTCTTACTGTTTCTTACTATATTCTTCCCCACATTTGATTAATACCTAGTGTTTTTTTTATTTTAATTTAATTATTATTTTTACAAAGCAACTTGTTTTTTAGGAAGGAAGGAAGGAAGGAAGGAAGGAAGGAAGGAAGGAACTGATTTCAATGATTAGATAATCTTGACACTAGATTTAAATTTACTCTCAGAAAAAATATAATTAGCTGATGCAATGATCCAACATTCTGTCCATCCTTCATAAAGAATTTCAATCTTCAAACATTTTTAACATTTCATTGGCTGCATCTCTTTAAATGTTTCTGTATATAAGAAAATTCATTTAAAATTGCTTCCCTATCTGCTTCTTGTGAGGTATCCTAATGCCTCCTTAAAAGGAACAGGTTCACAGCTGAAGGAGGAGAAAGAGGGAATCATAGAATCATAGAAACATAGAGTTGGAAGAGACCACAAGGGCCATCCAGTCCAACCCCCTGCCATGCAGGAACTCCAGTCAAAGCATCCCCGACAGATGGCCATCCAGCCTCTGCTTAAAGACCTCCAAGGATGGAGACTCCACCACTCTCCGAGGGAGTGTGTTCCACTGTCGAACAGCCCTTACTGTCAGGAAGTTCCTCCTAATGTTGAGGTGGAATCTCTTTTCCTGCAGCTTGCATCCATTGTTCCGCATTCTAGTCTCTGCAGCAGCAGAAAACAAGCTTGCTCCTCTTCAATATGACATCCCTTCAAATATTTGAACAGGGCTGTCATATCACCACTTAACCTTCTCTTCTCCAGGCTAAACATCCCGAGCTCTCTAAGTCGTTCCTCATAGGGCATGGTTTCCAGACCCTTCACCATCTTAGTTGCCCTCCTTTGGACCCGCTCCAGTTTCTCCACATCCTTTTTGAATTGTGGTGTGCAGAACTGGACACAGTATTCCAGGTGTGGCCTGACCAAAGCAGAATAGAGCGGCACTATTACTTCCTTTGATCTCGACGCTATACTTCTATTGATGCAGCCTAAAATAGCATTTGCCTTTTTAGCTGCCGCATCGCACTGTAGACTCATGTTCAACTTAAGGGAGATTAGAAACTTGGTGGCTTCTGAGGTTTAACTAATGAGAGAGAGCTTGGCATGCCTTCTTGGGGCATTCACAACTCTTTAACCACCTACTTGCTGAACAGCCATCATATCCCAGTCACTTTCCCCAATGTTGATGCAATTCTTTGCTTATTGCCTTTTAGAAAGAAGGAACTACTAATTCTGGCAATTTTCTACCCACTGTGAAAAATTAGCAAAAACTATGTGATGCTTGAAACCAGTTGTAGTTGAGGACATGTTCATGCAAAATTTGCAAGTAGGTTTGGGTTTTTGTTTTTGTTTTTTTGTTTTTTATTTGTTTTTTTTTTGAGGGGCTGAAAAATATTTTTTTCTCCAAAGGAAACAACGTTATATGCACACAAATATTATTTAATGTGCAGAAAATATTGTTTATCTGCTGAAAATTTTGCATACAAAAAAACTGCAAAGATTCCCAACAGTCCCCATCACAGTTTTCCAATGTTACCCATATTGCTAGGTTACTGATATAGCACACATAAATTAATATATAATAGGGGAATTTTAATACCTCAAATTAATAGCAGCAAAAGGATTCTGGATAACTTCAAAAAATTGGGATTTTGCCTATGTCTAACCATTCTGGAAAACTAAAACTTCAGAGGCTAAGTAAAATTTAGTTTTATTGACTAACAGCAAAGGGCCAAATCACCATTCATGCAATAGCATTCTCTCTCTCTCTCTCTCTCTCTCTCTCAGACACACACACCCACACACCCACACACACGGACTAACAAAATTAAAGTTAGTAGCTTTTAACAAGGTTGTGGGAATGCAATATCTTACAAGTCCAGATGTAGAGGTCAAATCAGAGGATTATGAAAGTGACAATGGCCCAACAAAACTGCCTGAAATTTGGGAGGGGGGTGTCCAGCCTGTGTTGAGGGGTCGATATGAAATCCAGTAGCATTTCTGCCTGATTTAGGACTGATCCTACATGTGAGTGCCAATGCAGGTTTTTTATAGAGTCCTGAGACAGTGGAGTGGATTTTTGAAGAATGGAATTCCCATCTGGTTGAGGGTTTTAACTTCAGAGTTACAAAAGAAATATTTTGGTTGTTGGCAGTGACGCTGACTTAATTAAGCAGTAATAACATCAGGAAAACTCCATGGAGTTTGGGATAGGATCAGGGGTGTGGGAAAATGCAATGGGTGCTAGAAGAAAGATTGGCTTAATGCTTTAGGCTTGGCAAACTTTTATTAGTGACCTTCAGTCTCTCATCATTTCACAGGTTGGTAAAATGAGTATCCACCTTGTTGTGAGCAATTGTAGACCACTTAGTGAGTGATAATGCACTGATAAGCGGTATAGAAATATACGTGCTATTGCTATTCAGGAAGAAATGTACACCACAGGGGATGGGGGAAACAGCAATATTCACAGTCATAAAGTTACAGGTGTGTGACTAGTCAAAAAATTCACTTAAAAGTAATCTGATCTTTCTGAGTTCATGATTATGGTCTCTCTGAAACTGTTATTCTATTAAAATATAACAAAATATCTGAATCTCAAAATAATGCAGATATGCAGGACTCTTTCCACATGTCTTCAGGTGTGTGACCAGTCAGAAGTTCACTTAAACGTAATCTGATCTTTCTATGGCTTCTCTGTTACTGTTATTCTAATAAAATATAACAAAATATCTGAACCCCAAAATAATGCAGCATATGCAGGTGTGCTAACACCAACATTTAAGAAACACATTTGGATTATTTATTTATTTTTAATTTTTTAAAACATATATTCACTCTATCTCTACTTTTTAGTAGGTATGGTAGACAAATGTGATCAATTTCAATTCAAGGAAGGACTAACTAATGTGTAGTTTGAGAATCAATCCCAAACAGGATCATAGTTGTCATTTGGCACCTGCACTCTTCAGAATATTATGATAAGAGTGGGCAAACATCTTCATCCCTGTCTTTCATGACAACAAAGGGACTGGACAGACTTGCAGAAAGGAGCAGGGAGATGCTGCCTCTTTCTGCCCCAGATGGAGACAGCAGCAACCAAACGCTGCAACGTCTGGGAGGCCTAAAATGAACCCGCTCCCTGGTGAGTTCTTTTTAGGCTGGCTGTGGGGTTCCATTGGCATGCTCACATGCCATGATAATGTTTATGCACTGTCTGGTCACTTAACCGTATGGATGGGCACATGCCATGATGGCAGCCAGGGTGAGCAATAGGGCTCCTGAACATGTAAACACTCAGCCCCTGTGCAGCCCTAATTCAGGCCCAGACTGGTGCTAAGCACCTGTCTGTACAGGCCCAAAATTGGTTTGTTCATCTTTGGCTTTTTGGCACCACCCTAACTAGGTGTTAGAAGACAAACACACAGCTTAGAAGCAGTGTTGAAAGTACAACCATAAACACTGGAGAACACCAAGAAGAACTGAAGTGGTGAAGAAAAGGTTATTGAAATCAAACTTTTTGACTCATCAGCCTGAGAAGACTTGGATTGCAGAACCCTTTTAAGCATGACCCAGGTAACTTGTGTTTGCTTAGTAAAATTCAGCCCTACATAAACTCCATGAAGTCTGGGCATCAGAGACAAGTAAAGATTTATACATGCTACATCCTTATTTTGTAAACCAGAGTGGGATCACTCAGATTAGGGATGTAGCAGGAAACTGTTGTTTCTAATCTCATTATTATTACTGGGAGTCTGATGTTTTAGAGACAGTCTTGGTGCTACCTATGCTGCAGACAAACTATCTGATAAAGCTTAGACAGGGTTAATCCATAACTTTGTCTTATGCTATTATGCAGGCTTTTAGCACAAAAGATGGTTCTCTTCTTCTACCCTAAACCCATCCACAGATATAATATCCCCCTCCCGCTGTGAGATGTATGGCTTCTTTGGCACTCTCAGGCCAAATAAGAGTTCCCAGAAGAACATTAACAACTTTAAAGGGAAGAAATACTGTCCTGTGTATTAGGATGATTAATGCCAAGCAAAGCTTTAGACACCCAGCTATAAAAATCTATAACAGATTGTAACCCCACATCCAATTTGTGGATGTCAAGATAAATAAATGGGAAAGTGTATGCTGAAAGAATATTACAATCACCACTGCAACTTCAACCATATGTGAATTTTGATCCAATTAGGCCCACAAAGTTGTAATCCACTGTTACAAAAGTAGAACTTTGGATATGCATAGTTCTCATAAAAAGGCTCAACAACCGCTCTGAGTTTTTGCTTTTTCCACAAACTTAGGAGAATATGTGTCAGACACTTGTGGGCTTCATTTCATTTGCTGGGACATACAAGCTCCTTGAGATGGAAGCAGACAGGAGGTCCATGGAAAAATGGAAGGAAGAAAAGTAGCCCAGCATGAGCTGTCAGTGATTCTTGAGGAGAAGCTTGTGATAATGGTAGTAATCGATCTCTGAAAACATTGGAATCCAGGTACTATACCTGGATTCACACTCTACTTTGAAACCTCTTTACAACCCCCATTATCCACAGGGCCCAAGAACAAAGACACTAGCATTCCCAAGCAAACATAAGATACCAAATGGTTGTGGATTTCCCCACAGTAACCTAAGAGATTGTGGCTACAAGACTGGCATGAAACAAAAACAAACAAACAAAAACCATTACTGCACCATCCATAATTTTATTTATTTATTTATTTATTTTACATGCCACCTTTCTCCCAGAAAAAGACCCAAGGTAACTCAGATAAAAACAGTTTTAAACTTTACAATAAATATTTACTGGGTAGGTATTCAACACTTTTGACTTAGGTTTATTTCTCACACTGATCTACTGTTTTTGCATTATTCAAGAGTTCTTCTGCTTATTCCAGAATACTGTGAGCCATCCAAGTTCAGCACTGGGAGTGTCTAGAAGGACAGTTGCACAGATACTGTTCACTAAATAGTGGGTTTATGCACAATAGGAATGGCTAATCTAGGCACTAGTCATATAATTGGAAGAGGGGGGAACTTAGTGGGACCTCAGGAAGCTATGCATAAAACCCTTTCTAATTTGTAATTAGCTCAGCTTTGAAATGTGATGGTTTATGTTCTTTAACAAATATATTATAGGATGTACATATATTATGCAATTAACTAAGACCTTTTTTTAC
The DNA here is from genome assembly GCA_034509955.1 of Urosaurus nigricauda. NCBI lineage: Eukaryota > Metazoa > Chordata > Lepidosauria > Squamata > Phrynosomatidae > Urosaurus > Urosaurus nigricauda. The sequence continues at coordinate 126,312,342 of JAOEGL010000003.1, forward strand.
CCATCAACATATTAAGTAATTCTAGAAACCATAATGATAGAGATACCACAATTAATTTTTGGCACCTTCCTGCTGTAGCATTTTTGAAATGGCAAAAAGCATCAAAATCAGCAGGGGCAAACGTCATGGGAAATTCAATTTGCATTTGCAGGGCTGGAGGAATCACATTTTTGTGTATGACTAGATAGCATAAAGTTATGAGTTTAGTCAGAGGCTAATTCCAGGCATGATGACAGACTAACTGAAACAAAATGATAAGCCTTACAGAGAATGCAAACAAATAATTAAGAGATATGGAAACCAAGAAAGTATACTTTAATTGGTATGACAAAGTTACTGATATCTGGTGGCTGATGTAAGCTGAAGGCAGGCAGGCAGGCAGGCAACAGTGGCCTCCAAAGGATGTCACTGACTGAAGACTAGTAAGATTTCGTCTCCGGTTGTTTTACAGTGGTGGTGATGGTGGAGCCAGTGTGGATCCAGAAGCTAGTAAAGGTCTGCCTCTGTGGAAACATGAAATATAGGCTATTATAGAGCCTCCCACACTCTTACCTTGCAGCTTTATCCCTGGCTAAAAATGACCCAGAAAATGCTGGTTAAAGAGAACATTTGTTCTCAGATAGGCAATAATAATCATATAGTTCTTATCTCAGGCCTGGTACAGACCTGTGGGAAGCACCATCCTCAGGTCAAAACTAGAGTTCAGGAGCGCACAGCTTCTGCATGCTCTCAAACCCTAGCACGTAATGGCAGCACCATAATAGTGGCCTCCTGTCCACAGGGGGCCACCATTATGACGTACACAATACACAGTGTACAGACATTGCTGCACCATGCTTATGTCATGGTGCAGCAATCGTGCAATCATGGTGTCCAGACTGCACTGTAAAAAGAATCTGCTTTTCACAGATTCTTTTTACTGCAGAGGTTTGGCTGCTGCAGCCTCCCTCAGAAGCAAAAAACTGGTGCCTCCAGCCTGCCCTTTCAGGGTGGTCTGTCCAGCCCCTAAGCTGCCAAAGACCATTATGATTGTAATGGATATCCATGATGGATATATATAATGGATGCTGTTATGTATAACAATGCCCAAGAAAGATTATCAGGCATGGGTCCTTGCATGTTTACCTACAGATGTTAAGTTTAAGCAAGTTTATTTTTTTAAAAAAATCTTCTACGTATTAGATAGAGAGATGCATGCTGGGAAGACAGATAAGATAAAGATACAATACTTTACAAGTGTGAGACCAAAGGTTAATGCCTACTAGGGCACGTCTACACCAGCTGCTTAATCTGTGCCCAGTTCAGAGCATTATGCTCAACCACAATGATGACCACAATCACTGGGCCAAGTCCATGTGATGCTGGATTAGTTGTGCACACAGAAAAGCCAGGCTGAAACTGCAGGCCTTTCCCCTGTTTTTTCCACTAATTCCACTTCCTCATGAGCAGATGCTTCATGTAAAGCCTGCCCAGTGTGCCACCATTTTTGCTGAGGACAGAAAGAGCATGCAATCAACAAGACTTCCAGAAAACCAAAAGCTCCCTCATCTCTCTTATCCACACTGAGCAGCACAGAATCCTAGAATCCTAGAATCATAGAGTTGGAAGAGACCACAAGGGCCATCCAGTCCAGTCCCCTGCCATGCAGGAACTCCAGTCAAAGCATCCCCGACAGATGGCCATCCAGCCTCTGCTTAAAGATCTCCAAGGACGGAGACTCCACTACGTTCCGAGTGAGTGTGTTCCACTGTCAAACAGCCCTTACTGTCAGGAAGTTCCTCCTAATGTTGAGGTGAAATCTCTTTTCCTGCAGCTTGCATCCATTGTTCCGCGTTCTAGTCTCTGCAGCAGCAGAAAACAAGCTTGTTCCCTCCTCAATATGACATTCCTTCAAATATTTGAACAGGGTTATCATATCACCTCTTAACCTTCTCTTCTCCAGGCTAAACATCCCCAGGTCCCTAAGTCGTTCCTCATAGGGCATGGTTTCCAGACCCTTCACCATCTTAGTTACCCTCCTTTGGACCCGCTCCAGTTTCTCCACATCCTTTTTGAATTGTGGTGCCCAGAACTAGACACAGTATTCCAGGTGTGGCCTGACCAAAGCAGAATAGAGCGGCACTATTACTTCCTTTGATCTAGACACTATACTTCTATTGATGCAGCCTAAAATAGCATTTGCCTTTTTAGCTGCTGAATCGCACTCTTGACTCATGTTCAACTTATGGTCTACTTGGACTCCTAGATCCCTTTCAAACGTAGTTTCATTCAGCCAGATGTCCCCCATCCTATATCTGTGCATTTCATTTTTGCGTCCTAAGTGCAGTACCTTACATTTCTCCGCATTGAATTTCATTTTGTTAGCGTTGGCCCAGCTTTCTAGTCTATTCAGGTCATTCTGAATTTCAATCCTGTCTTCTGGAGTATTGGGTACTCCTCCTAATTTGGTGTCATCTGCAAATTTGATAAATATGCCCCCAATTCTGTCATCCAAGTCATTAAGAAAGATATTGAATAGCACTGGGCCCAGTACAGAACCCTGTGGGACCCCACTGGTCACTTCTTTCCAGGTTGAAAAGGAGCCGTTGTTGAGCACCCTTTGGGTTCGGCCAGTCAACCAGTTACAAATCCATGTAACAGTTACCTTGTCTAGCCCACATTTTACAAGCTTGTTTGCAAGAATGTTGCGGGGAATCTTGTCAAAGGCCTTACTGAAATCAAGATATACTATATCCACAGCATTCCCTTCATCTACCAAACTAGTAATTTTTTGAAAAAAAGAGATAAGATTTGTCTGGCAAGACTTGTTTCTCTGAAACCCATGTTGGCTTTTTGTGATTATGGCATTCCCTTCTAAATGTTCACAGACTCTCTGTTTAATGATCTGCTCTAGAATCTTTCCTGGAATTGATGTCAGACTAACTGGATGATAATTGTTGGGATCCTCTTTTTTCCCCTTTTTGAAGATGGGGACAATGTTTGCCCTCCTCCAGTCTGCTGTTCTCCAGGAGTTCTCAAAGATTATTGTCAATGGTTCCGATATTACATTAGAAAGAGGGTGGCCTGTTTTGCAGCTGCCGTCACCACTTCCTCACAGGCAGGAGCTCCATGTAAAGCCTGTCTGGTGCACCACCACTTCTTCTATGGACAGAAATGTGTGCCCAGACATGAGGAAGAGATGGCATCAGCTGTGGCTCCAAAACATCCTATTTCCCTGTGCTCTTCAGAACAGTGAAGGGGAATGACATGACTTGCCAAATGGATAACTGGATCAGGTCACTTTGGTCTCGATCCAGCTGTTCACACACCAAAGGAACCCAAGGTCACACTGGGGTTCCTGAGAAACACTGAGATATTGCTCAACTTTATTTAATTTGGAGCAAAGTTGGCTTAAGAGCAAAACAACAATGACAACAACAACAACAACCATGGATCCTCCTTGGAATACCATATGTCATCAGTACTGGTAGCATCAGTAGTGAGAATTGCATTTTTCACCAGTATAGACAAGCCCCTAGTTAATTTGCTAAGATGAATAAGCAAAAATCTCACAAAGATATTAAATGATAAAGTATGCAACAAGTTTGATGCCATACATGAAAGTAGCCTGCCTAGTCAAGGAAAAGTCTATGCTCCTCCCTAAAGGGAATGAATATTTGTATACTATGTTATTAAAATGGCCTAAAAGAAAAATTAATAAAGGGCCTGCTCATTCTCCCATAAAAATAACCTGAAATTCAGAGACTTAAGAATTCTTAAGTAGAGGTTGATAATAATTCTGCATTGTTTGGGCTATAGTGTTGATCATGAATTGAAAGCCTTGGCAACCAGAAGGTGAAAAGAGGGACCTCTAAACAGATAAAATTAGTTGACAAATGGCAAGGATGCATCAATCCCTCAGTGTAAAGACATAGAGGTGGAAATCTCATGTGTTTCATAGTGTTCACCACTTTTTTCACTCAGTTATTCTCCTGGCTACAAAAAGGGCAAGAGTCTGGTACATATGTGATGAATCTCACTTTCCAAGGATGTTAACCATGTACATAGGATGAACAAAAACATCCATTACAACATGTAGAACATTAGGTTTGAAAATTAATTTTTTAATGTTAAGAAAGAGGTTTGCTATGTTGCCATTGACATTAATAACCAAAACTGTTTAATTCCTTGGATTGTGTTATTTAATTTGATACTTAAGTTTCATTCAGAATATATAATAGTATTTACAGATTATATCTGAGACTGACATATAAGTGGGGGTAGGTGGGGGGGAGGGGAAAGAAATGGTCAGTGAGAAGAAAAGACAGAGAGAAGCTACTCTGGAAAGAAAGGGAAGAGGATAAAGAAAACAAAGTAAAAGAGTACAAAGGTATTTACTATATCTTAACCCAAATAATAATATAAAATAGAAACCATAATAAAATCAATTAAAAATAGAGGAGAAGAACTGAAGAGAGACATAATGCCCCTATTTACATCAGAAATACTTCAGCAACACAGGTCAACAAGAAACATTCTGACTCTGACATTTTGAAAGGTCCTTGGATTATTGAAGGCCTCCAGGCAAGCAAACAAATAACCTCTTCCCCATTATCTCATTTCCTTCCTTCCTTCCTTCCTTCCTTCCTTCCTTCCTTTCCTCTGTTTCAGCAAAGGGTCACAGTTTCTTATCTTCTCCATTCTCTTGCTTCTAGGATCCATGAAGCAGCAGAAAGATTATAACAACAAGCCAGCACAAAGCCATGTTATTCATGTGCTCCAAACCTTCTTTCCTGTCCTATTATATCTTCCAGAAAAGGAACCATCCAACCTTGTAAAAAACTTAAACTATGTAAAATAATTAGTTAAGATTTAGTAACAGCTGCAACATTGCTTAGACAATCTATGAAGCCCAACTTTAAAGAAGAGGCAGGAGTCACATTTAATTCAGTGGGACTGTACCAGCTACAGCATCCTGTTCAAAATGGATCTAAGTGTTTTATATCCTAAGTGGCAAGCAAATGGTTCTGTTGAATGAGCCACATACTGTCCAAGCAAGCTCTGTGTTTGTGGATTTATGGACCCAATACAAATACGAATGAGTAGATAATTGTATATACTAGTACTGTCCCCATGGCCAGTCAAAAGGCTAAACAGGGATATTATATTGGGTCTTTTGTGTCCAACCTTAGTGGTCTAGTTGCCACATTGCACTGGCTATGTTATAACTGAGACGATAACATATGAAATTAGGAATCATTGCCTTTAAATTTTTCATCAACTGAAGAAAATAAAACCATGTTTAGAAGAAGACTTAACAAAACCTAATATACACATGATACAGACTAAGAAAAAACACATTTGATTATTTCAGACTGCTGCTGTGTATGGAAGTGTGTGCATGTTTGTGTGCCATTATTATTATTATTATTATTATTATTATTATTATTATTTTCCACCTTTTCCCCAAACTGAGACTGAACAATGCAAAAAAATTGCAAAAATGAAAAAAAATGTTAAAATCTACAAAATACAAAAGCACAATTAAACAATTAGAAAAAAAACATTAAAACGATATTAAAATATATTTACTAAAGTATACACACACTAGCACAACAATTAGCAATATCCAGTGTATTATGTAAGCTGGGCTTTATATCCCCATCCATCAAATGTATGTCTGAATAGAAAAGTTGTTGCTTGTCTGCAAAAAGAAAGAGGAAGAGTATCAGAAGGTAAACAGTGTTCTGTGCAATCATTCTGGCCACATTATCACAGAGTAGTCTCTGACAATGCTGGCTCTTTGGCTTAGTAACAGAGTTCAGCATCACCCGCTATAGTTGGTATCAGTCTAAGGTCTCTGGGAAGGGAAGTTCTATATAGTGACTATAAAAATATGTTGTCATTAATGTACTGAGTTGACCTTGTGTTCATGAATAATTAAAAAATGGCTGTGAACAGATCCATGCCACAGTTTCACTGAATTAATACAATAATCTTCAATTTATTCAGATGTTGCTGCATTTCTCCATTTCTTGATGTTGAACATGTAAGGAAACTTATTTTCTTTTTATGATTCAGGAAGAAACTTGGTGTGAACTGTTAGTTACAATTTCCTTGCCTCCAAATAGAAAAGAAAAAGCAGCAGTTTTTTTTTCTTCCAGTAAATAGCTTTATTATTAACACATCCTACAAGTGTGAAATCTTTTTTTTTTTCCTCAAGAAGATACACTTATCAGAGAATAACATTCAGTTTTATACAGCCATTCAAAGTGGTGTGTATCTTATCTGAATAAGCCAAGACCAGCTTCAGCAGAAGCAAATGATGGCCATCCAGAAAACTAAAAGACAAGGCTCTCAATAGAACAGTCAATTTCACTTCACTCTTACATCTCTGGTAGCAAAGTATATACATAAAAAGTCAAAGTTGAGCTAATAGCTTCCCCTCTGAAAAGAAGACTGGCATTGGTTTCAAAGAGATGGCAATGCATGGTTATGTGAATATCTGCATAGAGTACATTAATGAAAATATTATAATCAATTTGCTTATAAAATAAAACCAGGAGTCCCCCATACTTCTGAATAAGGCTCTGATTTCAGAATAAATGTACCTTTCTTCCCTTTCTCATATATATTTTCTTTGTGTGAACAAAGAAGATGGGGGAGAGTACTGCTTTTAGTATTCAGTCTACATATATCCCACCCCAATTCCTTCTGCTTATAACAAAATGGTTATTTTTCTTTCTTACTGGAGTGTGGTGGGAAACTTTCCTTTAATCTCTCAAAAGCTATGAAGTATGTTCTACATCATAACTTCATTATCTAGAAATCAACTAAAATATAAATGCTTTGGAGCTCAAGAATGTTACAGAGCTTGTTTCACTTTACTGTAAAAAGATAAAAGGGATAATTAGAAAGAAAAAGAAATGGAATGAGTACTATTCTCTGGTCTAAATAACCTAAAGGCATTAGTTCCCATCTGATTAGGAAGCTAAGCAGGGTCAGCCCACAAAGGAATCTCAGGTGCTGTACTTTATATTTCAGAAGAAGTAACTGGCAAAATCAGGATAGTCCTAATGAGGAATCTGTACTCAGGACAAGAGACTACTGTCAGAACAGAACATGGGGAAACAGAATGGTTCCCAGTTGACAAAGGGTTCAGACAAGGCTGTATCCTTTCACCCTATCTGTTGAACGTCTACCCAGAACATATTATAAAAAAAGCAGACTTGGACACAGAAGAAGGATGAGTGAAAATAGGAGGAAGGAATTATCAACCATCTAAGATATGCAGATGACACCATAGTACTAGCAGAAAACTTTACAGACCTGGAATACCTACTAAGGAAGATCAAAGTAGAAAGTGCAAAGGCAGGATTAATGTTGAACATAAAAAATAAAAATAAAAAAAACTATTGAGGACTTTCACAAGTTCAACCTAGACAATGAAGAAATAGAAATAGTAAAAGAATTTCCATACCTGGGATCAGACCTTGATAGAAATGGAGACTATAGTCAGAAAATCAGAAGATAATTAAGAATGGGGAGGGCGACTATGAACAAACTAGAAAAGATTCTAAAATGCAAAGATATACAACTGAGCACAAGGGTTAGAATCATACAAGCCACTGTATTCCCTATTAAGATGTATGGATGTGAGAGCTTGACATTTAAGAAAGAAGATAGGAAGAAAATACATTCATTTGAGATGTGGTGCTGGAGAAGAGTGCTGAGGATCCCATGGACAGCCAAAGGACAAACTAGAGCAGATCAAGCCGGAAACCTTCCTGGAAGCCAAGATGACAAAATGAGGTTGTTGTAGGAAGAAAATACATTCTTCCAACACATCATGAGAAAGAAGGACTCTTTGAGAAAGACAATAATGTTGGGAAAGATGGAGGGAAGAAGGAAGAGAGGAAGGCCACATGGTAGATGGATGGACTCTATTAAGGAGATCACTGGTATTGGGTTGCAGGAATTAAGCACAGCAGTGGAGGACAGAGAGTCTTGGCGATGACTCATCCATAGGGTCACCACGGGTCGAGATTGACTTGAGGGCAGTTAAGAACAAAACTGGCAAAACCACTCCTGAATATTCCTTTCCTAAGAACATCGTACAAAATTCATGGGGTCACTGTAAGTTGACAGGTTACTTGAAGAAACACACACACACACATGATTTCTTTGGTGCAGGATAAGTTCCTCATCCCATATTTTCTCCCCAAACAGCACACTTATATTTCTCAGAACCAATTCAGGTGACCTCTCTCATAATCCTTTGGACAGCTTATCAATTTCTGTTGAAGTTTCATTTTCAAGTTTCATTTTCTTGAAGTTTCATTTGCATATTTCATCTGATTAAAGGTTGTCTGCTGCTTTCATTAAATTATATTCCTCCTTCCCCTTCCTCAAATGATCTGTGAAGGTGTGTTTATTCATCTCCCCAAATGATATCAAAGAAAAGAAAAGTCATGCCTGAAAAGCAGGGGGTGGGGTTCATTTTATCAACACTTCATCTGGGGAAGAATGTTGAATGTCTGCTACAAATGTGGCCCACATGCTTCCTCGCTCATGTTCTGTCTTAAAATCCTACATACTACAACTACTGCATTAACTTTTTTAAAAAAATCCTCATTTTAAAAAAGACAGCAGGATAGTGACATCAGCTACAGCATTCCATTGAATCTTTAGTCAGCCAGTCTTCTTTGAAGGATGATCTACTTGTTCTCACATCTGCCACAGCTTGAAATCCCAGAGAGCAGATAAATTCAGAGTTCAGGTACTTTCTAAACAGAAAAGAAGGATGTGAATACATGACCTGGGATTCTCTCTCTCTCTTTTTCCCTCCCTCCCTCCCTCCCTCCCTCTTTTTTTTTTTTTTGGAAAAACATACCAGAGTAACTTAAAAGGCAGACACAAGCCCTGTATGTCAGTATGTTTGCAATTAACAGCAGTCCATCCCAATGGGCTGTTACAAAAGGAGTTGACATTTAAAGCAGGGTCATGCCACAAGCCATGCTGAAAGTCTATTAGCATTTTTTTGTCTTCCCTCGTCCTCCTTTTCTTTTTCTTTTGTGTTGTGTCTTTTTAACATTATAACCATGGCAGTGAGGGAGGACCTTGCATTTATTGATTGTATATTGCTGCATCAGGAGAAATGTGGCCCTGAAGGTCCATATGTTTTAGTCTCCTCCATTTTGCCAGGCTCTCGCTTTATCACACTAGGGGGCAAACAGGATTTAAACGAGAGTTAAACAGGAAATGCCCTATGTTTATCACAGGAGATTTCCTGTTTAACTCTCGTTTAAATCCTGTTTGCCCCCTAGTGTGATAGTGTGTAAAGCAATTTACCTGTACAGTCCCTTTGTTAGTGTGCATGAATTGCCAGGCATTGGCCATTGTTCTAAATGGAAAACCATTAGGCCATCTCTAAACTAGATGGAACATTAATGGTACATTGTCCTCCTCCTCCTCCTCCTCCTCCTCCTCCTCCTTAAATAGTGGGGAGAAAGCCTATTCTGTCATGACAGTTTGAAAAGACATTTTCAGGAGCAAGAAATGATAACATAAGAAATCAAAAATTCCAGCTTCCCCTACCCCAATAAAGTATCCACTGGCTTTTATTTCATTGTATTAAAATATTTATCTTTCCCCCTCCATCCAAAATTTTAGGATGTACAATTTAATCACTTTTAAATCATTTAAAATATGAATCTGCAAAAATTATTTAAGTAGATGTTAGGCTATGACTAATAGAAAAAATATATATAAAAGTTAAAATCAAACTTATGTACAAACTGGATAAAATCATTAGGCATTTCCACCAAAGGTTTCATTAAAAAAATAATGTCTTAACTTGGTACTGAAAATTGACCAATGTCTGTACTCATTTGGCATCTAAGGGCCCATACTAGCAAGCCACTACTTTCTCACACCAAGAGTGATGACTCTCCCCATATATTATTTTCCCCACTATTAAATATAAGTATAAATAAAAACATATTGTAAAAGCCCAACTGTGTAACATAGATTGTCAGAATTCCTACAACAATCATAAGGGAAATGTCTTACAGAGAATCACACAAAGATAAGTTTCAAAACAATCATTTAAAAATCATTAAAATTGCTTTTTTAAACAATGTAAAATTCAGAAATATATTTCAAACCAATAAAAAAAGAACCCAACATTCATTAAGAATCTGTGCAATCCAAATTCTGAAAGCATCACTAGAATTTATTTCAAGCTTTATCATGAGTAAACATCTGGGTGTAGTCTTAGCTTAGAAAGGGAGAATGAGCTGAGAAAACAAGAACTACAGTTTTTTTTTTAAAAAAAAAAACTATGGGTGGACACATTTTATTAGAACCACTGAACTGTTAAAAATGGTTTGTAGGCAGCATGAGTTTCCAAATTTTCCACAATTTCATCAAACATAACGGTACAAAATTAAGCAACTAATTTAACCAAATCCCAAAGTGAATTGGGATAACACATAGAGATTTACATCAGCACCCAGTCAGATTAGATTGGCTCAGTCCTGTTACAGATTGGAACACAGACCAAAGCAATTTGGACCATTCCAGAGATTTGGACATCAAAAATAAATTGAGAAATAGAGAGAGAGAGAACTGTACTTCCAACATTGAAAATGGTATTAGTAATATTTGTCAGAGGACTAGAGACTCGTAACTTGGGTATGATGTTTGCATCAGTTCAATCTATCAGGCATTGGTTGATCCAGAATGAAACAGCTCCAGAGTTGAATCACCAGACTGTTCTTTGAACCAAATTGAGGTTCCTGTACACAGCCATACTACAAAGCCTGGGGAATAAAAGGAAGGAGGAAAGAGGTCCAAAACTGTTACAAATATGGTGTGTAGGTAGCATGAGTTTCCAAACTATGGCCTGATAGACTGGCCATGTATTTATTCCTGAATCTGTAAAGATGTATAATGCAGGTTCTTGGAGTTACTGAATTCTTGATAGGCTGGTGCATTCTTGCAATCACACACTCTGAACATTGAGGAAAATGGAAAACTGCACTGAGGATTATAGAGATTTCCTCAAAGCATGTAAAGCTGCTCTTATGTTGAAAACAGAAGATCTGTTTGAGCTGAGTCTTATCTTGGTGATTTCCAAAAAAACAAACAAAAGGAATCTGCATCAACAAAGAGGTTGTTGTTGTTTGCTTTCAAATTATTTCTGAAATATTTGCCCTGAGGTGAATTTACCATAGGGTTTTCTTGACTAAATTTGTTCAAAAGGGTTTTGCCTTTGCCTTCCTTTCAGGGTGAGAAAATGTGACTCGCCTAAAGTCACCCAATGGGTTTCCATTGCTTAGCATAGTCCGACACCAAATCACTACACCACACTTGTTCTCAAAAATCTATTAATCAGAAAATCACAGTTCTACATTTATTTTTATCTGATTTTTCTCCCTGCACAGATTTTATTTATATAGAATCCCCTCAGACTGATATAATTCAGAGGCAGCAGTGATTAATATCTTTCCTCTAGGATAAGAAACACTTCAGTATAAAAACAAATTAGGTTTACATGGACTAGATAATGATTATTTCTGCAATGTCCAATACAAAACCATTTAGAGTCAGCTTTAAAACATGCTTTACAGTTCACTTATTCCAACATTTTACATACATACAGACCCTCAGTGGGAATCTAAAAAAAAGTCCTATGGGGGGGGGGGAAATGTATCAGCAAATTATTCTATTAAAATGCTTTCTATACTGTGCTGTTCATTCTCCTGTTATGTTTAGAAGTTTGCCTATTACACAACATTAGCTATAAAAATAAGCTCTTGATTGTGACATTTCATGAGTCTGTAGCTTTATTTTATCCCCCGACACATTTTTATTTTATTTTATGGACACAAGCTATGTTTCAGCCTGAATAATCATTGTTCACCTTTCTTATATAGACTCATTCAGTATTCATTAGCTAAATTTAGGTATTCTCTTAAAATCACTTGCATTGTAGAACGATAGAATCATAGAGTTGGAAGAGACCACAAGGGCCATTCAGTCCAACCCATGGTGGAACTCTCAATCAAAGCACACCCGACACATGGCCATCCGGCATCTGCTTAAAGACCTCCCTGAAATCTTGTTTACAAATATGGATGGAAAATAATTACTTTGTGCTTGTATTTACCTGCAGATAAAATAGTTTCTTATCTTCCTGAAACTGGGAATGAGATGAAGTGCACTTTGCCTCAGAAATGCATACATGTACGTACTTGAAAAATATGCACACATTCCAGTCAGTGAACATTTTGTATATAAAATTATATAAAAATACATGCATTCTGGAAAATGTGCCCAAAATAAATACTTCAGGAAAAATGCACATGAAGATGCTTCTGAAAAAGCCCTCCCTAGATCCCTTGGATATGAACAACTATAGGCCAGTCTCTCATCTTTCATTCTTAGGCAAGGTGATTGAGAGGGCAGTTGTTCTTCAACTCCAAACAGTCTTGGATGAAACATTATCTAGATCTTTTTCAAACCGGCTTTAGGGCAGGATATGGAGTCGAGACTGCTATGGTTGTCTAAGTATCAACAGGGGAAGTGTGACCCTGTTGATATTTTTGGACCTCTCAGTGGCTTTGATACCATTGACCATGGTATCCTTCTGGAATGCCTGCGGAAGTTGGGAATCGGAGGCATTGCATCACAGTAATTCTGGTCCTATCTCCCAAGTAGATTCCAGATGGTGATGCTTGGGGACAGTTGCTCCTCCAAAATGGAGCTTACATATGGCATCTCTCAAGGTGCCATTCTGTCCCCAATGCTAGTTAACATCTGCATGAAACTCATCCAGAGGCATGGGGCAAGATGCTATCAGTATGCTGATGAAACCCAGATATATCTCTCCATGCCATCTCCTCTCTGAATGAATATCTTAAGATGGTCATGGACTGGATGAGTTAAAACAGACTGAAACTGAATCCAGATAAGATGGAGGTACTTGTTGGAGCCCCTAACCCAAGTATGGAGGCTTGTCAACTGGTCCTGGATGGGGTCACACTTCCCCTAAAAGACTGTGTTCACAGCTTAGGGGTGCTCTTGTATCGGTCGCTTCAGATGTCAGCTCAGATTGACACAATGGCCAGGAGCGCTCACTATCAGCTTCGGTTGATATGTTAGCTGCATCCTTTCCTGGAGCCTAGGGACCTAAAAACTGTGGTATACGACTTGATTTCTGTAATGTGCTTTACAAACTTCAACTACTCCAAAACATGGCAGCCAGACTGGTCACCGGGAGTTCCAGGTGTGAACATATAAAGCTGATTTTAAAGTCCCTTCATTGGCTCCCCAATTAGTTTCCAAGCACAGTACAAGGGGTTGGTTATGACCTTTAAACCATTCATGGCTTGGATCCTATGCCTTCTTCCATATAATCTGCCTCACACATTTAGGTCCTCTGGGAAAAAATCTACTGCAGCCAACAAAAAATAAACTGGCTGCAGTTACCCAGAGGACCTTCTCGTCTGCTGCTCTCAAATTATGGAATGCCTGCTGGAGGAGACCCGCCATATTACTTGACAGTAATATGACATTGATCTTGACAGTTTTAAAAAGGTGGTCAAGATGGATCTCTCAGTTGCCCTAATTGGCTACCTTGTCTTGTCCATTTAAATAATTTTAATGACATTGTTTTATGTTATAGTTTATAATTATGATTTATTGGTTATGATGTGTGGGTGGGTGAGTGGGTGGGTGGGGACATTGTTTTCCAAAGGAGGGCAACTAAGATGGTGAAGGGTCTGGAAACCATGCCCTATGAGGAACGACTTAGGGACCTGGGGATGTTTAGCCTGGAGAAGAGAGGGTTAAGAGGTGATATGATAGCCCTGTTCAAATATTTGAAGGAATGTCATATTGAGGAGGGAACAAGCTTGTTTTCTGCTGCTGCAGAGACTAGAATGCGGAACAATGGATGCAAACTGCAGGAAAAGAGATTCCACCTCAACATTAGGAGGAACTTCCTGACAGTAAGGGCTGTTCGACAGTGGAACACACTCCCTCAGAGTGTGGTGGAGTCTTCTTCCTTAGAGGTCTTTAAGCAGAGGCTGGATGGCCATCTGTCGGGGATGCTTTGATTTGGAGTTCCTGCATGGCAGGGGGTTGGACTGGATGGCCCTTGTGGTCTCTTCCAACTCTATGATTCTATGATTTTATGATTCTATGTCATTGTATTTTATTGTATTTTAATCTTTTGATGTTGTTAGCTGTAAAGGAGAAGTAGGGTATGAATAATTATTATTATTATTATTATTATTATTATTATTATACTCATGTACAAATCTAGAAATTTTAGTCAAAAAATTGACCCAAAAGACCTTGATCAACTTATCCATGGCCATTGTAAGCAATGTACTTTATTTTCAAAAAAGGAACCACCCCCTTCTCTGAGTCAAGTAGTGACAGGTGAGATCTTAGTAATTCCCGGGAGCACCTAAAAGAAGCAGTGATCCCCTCTACTCTCTCTGCTTCAGCCCCACTTCTGACCTTTTTGAATGTCTGGGCAAGAAAATGGTGTTTGTGGCAGCTTTTTCATATTTCACCTCAAAGATGTGCCAAGTTGAATCAGGCTTTGAAGGATTTGAATATGACACTTGTGTATGGTTGTCAGCTTTTTCTGGGTTAAAACTAGTTGAAGTTAATACATTAAACTTAAAGGCTATAATCACTGCTCATGTAGTCACCATTTTCTTTGCTTTACCTTTTCATTCTTTTTTGACATGTACTCATTTTCATATGCCTGGTCATGACTCACTGTAGTTCCCTCGTCATCCAGCCATCCTTACTGTGAGTGTTATGATGCATTGTTTTTCTTTCCACCATCCTTTGTTACATGCTCCTAAGTTTTACCCTCAACTTATCCATGGGTCATTTCAAAATCCATCATTTTGGCTCCCAAAATTTAACCTTGACTTATAGACAATGTTGAGTTATAGTTGAGTATATACAGTACATATAAACATCTGTGCAGAAAGAGTCCCCCCTGCATCAAGACCAGAACACTGCTGGAATTTTGAAAAAAATACAAACAAAATAAGACTGAAGAATTTTAACTTTACCAATTTACCTTCCTATTATGATTTACTCTCATTTAAAAAGCTCTGTCTTTGGCTAGCTTGGATCATATCTTATGTTTCCTTCAGATTAAATGGAAACTTCCACATACAGAGTGTCTCAAAGAAGGCTCCATATATGCATTGTCTTGAATTGCTTCCCCACTCCCACCCCTTTGAGCTGGAAAAAAGACAACAGACATTTCAGAGAAGTCAAGGTGTGCCATATTGTCATCATTGTCTGTTTCCCCCACTTCTTTTTATCCTCTTGTTTTATTGTGCCAAAGTGCTTTCAAGAAAAAAGAGAGTGAGAATCATAGACAAAAAGAACTTGCCATATAGCCTTCAAATCATGGAGAAAACTGTCATTTGTTTCCATCCCAAAAAGACATGAAGGGCTGTTACTTTTTAAGCCATGAAAATATGAATACTCCCCCTGTTTACAACTTCAGTAAAGCAAAGGGAATATAAACTGAAGCCATTCATTATATCACCTTAGTTATTGTGGAAACATAAACATGTAACTTCTATTAATAAATATGGAGCTGGGAAGTGGGTCACTAATACCCAATAATCATTAAGGTCCCTTATTATTCTGTACACCAATTTCAGATTTTCGTGTAGGCATGACAAATGAAATTTTAACACAAGCCATTAGGTTTGCAAAAAAAGCTTACACACAGTCATTCTTTCTCATACAGATTTGTTGCTAGTTTTGTAGCCTCCAGAGAACCAAATTAATATTCCATTTTACAAAACAAAAACAAAAAACAAGTATTTTTAACACCAGTATATTCCCCCTTTTCTGATTATACTCAAACCTTATGTGGGGCCTTGGCCACAACAGATTTCCAGCATTAAGATGTCTGCGTCACTTTATCTTTTCTCTCAAAATTCCTTGTTTGTTTGGATTTCTTTTCCATTGGTTTATGATGGGTGTAAATATTGATCCTTGCTTAGGTTTGGAACAAGTGGGAGGTCCATTCTTGAGGTTTCTTAAAGGAAAATTCCCACTGTGGAATACCCTTTTTCAGAATCCTCTGCCTGTGGTGCTTCTGCTATCTGTAGATCTATACCTGTGGTGTTGTCTGCATTCATGCCAAGGGCTATAAAGGGGTGAAGCTGACAGGTGACTCAGAGCAGCCTCTGGACACTCAAACCACAATAGGGCCCTGATTGGCTCAGGACTAGAACAACTGCATGGCTCCTTCTCAAAGCAGGCTGCTGCCATGGCCCCAATTGGGTTGCCAGCAGGAGCAGGATTTTTTACCAGTTCTTTTTGGACTAACTCCTGAGGCCTCCATGCAGCTTCAGTGTGGCTTCCGAGTGGCTTCTGGTTACTCCAGATCTGAACATTCCCATGCACCAACAAAAGATATCTTCTCTGCTTGTCCATTTCATCCCACTCCTTCCAGGCATCATTTCTAGGGTTTAGGATTGACCAAATTCTCCATATACATATTTTATTTTATTTTATGTTTCTATCTACATGATGATATCCAAACTGAGGTTCAAGATGAACCTAGAATACAAAGATAATTTTAAAATCACCACCACCACCACCACCACCACCACCACCATCTTCTTCAAATCACTGTCCCTGGGACACTATCCCAGAAGAAAGGTGACATATAAATAGAATAAATATAAAAAACCAAGCAATCGATCCAGTGGATTAACTGTAGTTGAGTCTAACCAATAGGAATCCAGGCCATGTGTTTACTAAATGTTATGAATTTGAACAGTCCTCAAAAAATTAGAATATTTGACAACACAGGAAGAGATACCTCCCCATTTCTTGTAGCAACAAGGTAGCAAGAGTTAATATAGTCTTGAAGGGATGGAGGAAGAGGAGCTTAATAGATTATACTTGTGATGGTCTCACCATAGCATTGCCAGATCTACAGAGTTAAGAAAATGAAGAACCTACACTTTTCTTTTTACTTATACCACAGCTGTCTCCATGATTAGCCTACCTCAGGTGTTGCTGTTCCTCCTGTTGCTCCTCCTCCTCTGACAAACACTGTTCTCTTCCCTTGCTTTTCTTTTCTTTGGTAGCTTACTAGTACTGCTGGGAACCATGGGCTCAGACTGATATATGCAGTAGTGGTAAAATCAATTCTTAAATAATTTACCTTAAATTGTGTTTTTCTGGCTTCCTTAGTGTTTCCTGAGCTAGTGGGAAAGAAATGGGTTATCCACTAAACTCTTTAGACTTATTAAGCATGCCACTATAAGTGTAGCATTTGCTACGGTGTCTTTTCTTAGTCAGCTGTAGTCCCAGCACAGATACATTTAAGCAACTCCAATGGAACGCATTCTTTCCCAAAAGGGTAGCAATCCTGTGGGATACAGGAGAAAGAAATGCCAATGCTGCCCTAAGGCACATCTTTGAAAACACAAGCACAATGATAAAACTCTCTGTTTATTTTCTGCTACCGTCTATTAAGCATTACTTCACAGGTCAGAAAAGTCAGCTGTCAACAGTAAGAAGAGAAAACCCTTTGTAACTAAATATATCATCAAACTATGAGGGGTGTTATTAATGCAAAACCAGTACGGGCCTGCCGGGTACATTGTACTCATGGCCAATGTTTCATATAAAAACAGTATAAATTTCTATCCCACCTTTCTCCCGCAATGGGATTTAAGGCAGGTTATAATAATTTAAAAAGACAAAATAATTTAAAAAGACTTAGATTTAGAGTGAAGTAACTATACCTATACGGTTGAGTAACTAGTTGTAACTACTTATGAGTAATTCTACTAGTTAAGTAACCATTGTTAAGTAATTAAATAACTATTGTGATGTAGTTTAGTAACTATGGTTATGTAGTTGGGTAACTTTTGTTAAGCAGCTATACAACTAGTTACACGTAATTACCACAGTTAGAATACTTTAGTTCTAAGTAGTTTGGTAGTTTGTATATCATTATAATATTGTTATAGGTTTATTTTTGCTGTTTTATACCTCGGATGAGCAAAAAAACTCCATGTAAAAGGGATCATGAAAGGGTGGAAGGGGCATAAAACATCTCAGGCTCCACACCCTCGTAAGCTACAGCCTTGTGCCCAAGTACCAGGTCAATTAAATCTTACATCTCTTTATGGAGGCCATCAAACTGTGCCATTCTTGCAGCATACATCAGATGCCCAAGTTCAGGCACACAAATTTTCTGTGAGTAGACTTATGGACTGGTAGCAGCTTTAAAAAGCATGAAGCAGGCAGTCAGAATAAACACATCTTTCTCACAGTGGAGGAAAGTGTGAAGTGCAGCTTCCAACAGTAAAGACAAATGTGATTCAGGGAGCGTAACTATAAAATAATGGATACTTGATGAAAATAAAAATGAAGTTACATATGTAGTGATGGCACCTATCCTGGCAGTGACTAACCAGGAGGTAGATCTTGGGCTCTTGATGGACAATCCAGTGAAACTGTCTGCCAAGTGTATGGAAGCAGTAGAAGCAAAAGAAAATCCAGTGCCACAGATGGGGATCAAAAATAAAACTGCCAATATTGGAATTAAAATACACACACACAAAATGCATGGTGAAACCACTTAGAATACTGTATACATTTCTGGTCATACACACACATGATACTATAGATATTGGAAATGTGTAGAAAGTGACAATGGAGCAAGTCATCAAAGAGGGAAAATTACAATGCTTTGGGCTATTTAGTTTAGAGGGAAATGCATAATTTAATGTGGAGCATGACAGGTTTTTGAAAATGCATGGTGTGGAGAAAGAGTAGAGAGATTTTTTTCTTCTCTCACAATATTTAAGCTTATATTGATTAATCTCTTTTTAAGGGGGGATACTTTGTATATATGATTGTATTATTTTAATATTGTAAGCCGCTTTGATTGTTCTAACAAAAAGTGGGGTACAAATAAAAGTTTTATTTATTATTTATTATTTATTAGTACCCATGGTAAATGAAAAGATTCAGGACACACTAAAGCAAAAAGTTTCTCACACAGTACATAGATTAACTATAATAATCACTACTCAAAATATGTGTCTTTAAAGGGGATTAGGAAAAAAAATATTATCGAGGGAAAGGTTATAGAGGCTGCAGAAGACATTATTTGTAACCCCCCGTATCCAAGGCACCATGCCTCTGAATATCTGTTGCTGGGCAACAGGAAGGGAAGGCTAGTCTTCATTATTCATTATTTAAAAAGTAAAGTGTTGGCAATACATTACTTTTTAGTTTCTTTTTACATTATTCTTTTAATGTAAAAATAATAATAATAAAAAAATAGAACCCACAATGTCATAAAATAGTAATGTTTAAGAAGTAATAAACAAATATTTCTTGTTATACCACCACAGGACACTATATTGCTTTGCTTTTTAAAAGTAACTGCATTGATGATGTGATCCAGAAAGTAAAATATTATAGGTATTATTAATATTTTACTTCTCTAACCTGTTATTTTTCAGATCTATCTTTTTGATGGTGCTCTTTTTTATGTTTTAAAAATCTCACTGGATTTAAAGGGATTTCATTCTGAACAGGCACACGAAGTATTCTTCTGGGGATATGTGAGATCCAGTTAACAGAGACAGATGCATGCAAGGTATATTGAATTAATAGCTTCAGATGGATAAACTTGTATTGAGTGTTCATATTGTTTGGATTTGTTTTAAAATACTTCTCTTTCATTGCCTAACACTGATGAAAGTGATAAGAAGTTTCAGGAAAATGCTTTTCATAAAAAAAAAAAACCCTGATTTTTGTAAAAAAAAAAAAGTGTGTGTGTGTGTGTGTGTGTCTGTGTGTGTATGACTCAGCATTAGGCAGTGATTTCAGTAGAATTTTTTGTGGAGCTTTCGGACTATGTGGCCATGTTCTAGAAGAGTTCCTTTCTGACGTTTCACCAGGATCTGTGGCTGGCATCTTCAGAGATTTTAGTAGAGTTGGCATCACTCAATGTGGTAACTTATATTATAACCCCTCACTGACCTCCTCCCATACCACATCACGCAGAATAAGATTTTGTTTTGTACTAATGTTACTCATAAATCATGATTCTCATATATCACTGAATGTAATGGCAATAGTTCTGACAAAACCAAGTAGCAAAATTAAAATTTTAATGTTAAATTACCATATGTCAGCCATTTCTCTTTCTTTTTCTTAAGAGAAAATAAAAAGGAATATGAAATGAAATCTTTGGAACAATTCAGATCAGAAGGCCATAAGTGTGAGTGGTTTCTATACTAAGAAATGAAAGTAAGATTTGAATTGGATAAAAAGTTAACAGGATTTGTTAAAAATATGTCAGAAATGGAAGAAATTTTGTTAAAGGAGAGACCTGCCATGTTATTGAGAATGTATTAAAATTATTAGAATCTCATTTAGAAGAAGATACAATAAAAGAAAATATGATAAAATGGGCTAAAGATTGTAAAAAAACAACAACGTTAGAACTTGCTCACTGGGAAACATCTTGGGAAAAAAAGATTGAAACATAACAGCATTGCCTAATTCAAATTGAGGAATGGATAGTCAGATTAATGGATATGATGGAATCTGATATAATTTCAAAAAGATTAATGGATAATAGAAATAATAGTCCAAATACAAAGGAAGATATGTGTGAAGATAACAAGCATTGGGATTAGCTTTATGTATACATTAAAGAAAAATGGCTGAACTTACAAAACAAAGTTTAAACATGTATAATGGTATAATGATAAAGAGAAAAAGGAAATAGTGGGAACATTTGGAGGTTTAATTCAGTCAAAGCCTATAGAACTTAGGGATGGAATTTGAGACAATAAACAAAATAAAATTGTAATAATTTGATAAACAATAATAATGTAATTAATGAAACGGAGAGGTTTAGCCAAAGGAAATAAATGTGTTTATTGTTGAGAGAATGATTATAGAAGAGAGAAGAATGTAAGTGAAGTTTCTTTGTAAGAGAATTATGTGGAATATGTTATGTTATATGGTTGTATGAAGGTATGTTTATGTTTATGTATTCTGTAATGTGAACATGTTTTAATGTGTATTCTATTTCATAAAAAAATAATGTTAAATTACAATATCATATACATAGCCTAAATGGATTTAATTGTACATTTTTCAGGAGGTTAAAATGAAAAGTCAGTAAGATGTAATGTTTTTAAAGAAAATGTTAATATAATAAACAATTTTAAATTGTTATTTTTAATTTTTTTAATTTTTTTTTTCAAAAAACCTGGGGCCTCTCTTTTCTCTTCCCACTGAGCCTGAACATACTCACTCCATCTTTTTAGCATTTTAAAGGGATGATACCACCTACTTCTGCCAAAAGGCAATGTTTGGGAAGTAGTTGTGTCACCCTCCTTAGTCTGTGGTCAGTACCCTGAGCACCGCTTTAGTGATACCCCGGGCATTATGACTAATATAAGACAAAGTCAGACAGTTCTAGATTTAGAGGCGGCTTGAAGCTGCTCCTTCCAAAGATGGATTGGGGCTGCAGCAAACACATGCTGAAGCCCCAATCTGCCTTGACATCAGCCAAAAAAAAAAAAAAAAAAAAAAAAAGGAGTGGCAAAGATCCACTCCTTTTTTGGCCAGGTAGAAGGTGGCTTTTCCCACTCTGCTGCAGCCCCATGGTGGCTTCAAGCCACTCTGGAGACATGTGATGTATAAACACCACACTGCCAGAGCACCTTGAAGCAATTTATATCTGGGAGCTGCCCAACTTTCAGGCAGCTTCAGGGCAGCATGGGAGCATGTGGCATATAAACACCGTGTTCCCAGGCCACCTGGACAGCAGCTTTAAAGGGCCATTTGTTCCATCCCTATGTGTAGACTAACTGAAAAGTCCCAGATTTTGTTTCTGTTCATTGTAATTTATACTGGGTTAAAATAAACTGATTTGGGTTATTAAAAAGTCTCAGTGACAGGTACTGACAGAAAATATTTTGAGATAATCAAAATGCTTTTGCTCTCCAAAATCAGAATGAGCAGAAATAAAATCTGGGATTTTCTGATTTTTTTAAAATTAGTCTGGATGCACTGTTTCTGACAGTTTAACTTCAGGGACAGAAAAAAAATACAAAAGGATAAGTTATTTTACCTTCCTAAGCTCATATTCATTTATATGAGAATAAAAAGTTTCTGCCAATCACCCCACCATTAGATTAAAGAAAGCTTCAATTTCAGCCAATTTGGCACATTTAAAAGAGCTAGGCAATAACATGTTGGTTTTATCATTTGTCATTTGCTGCCAAGAGTAAAAAATGTTATGAACCAAAGTAGTAGTAGTAGTAGTAGTAATAATAATAATAATAATAATAATAATAATAATAATAATTCATTACATGTGAGATGTTACCTGGATTAACAAAGACTGAAACCTTTCATTATCAACATCCCTCCAGGTTTAGGTAGAAATTATATTAGCTGGTTAGAATCTTTTTTTCTCCCACACATATTAATTTTGAATTTGTTTAGTAGTCCAAAAAAAGTAGATTTCCACTTTGCTGTTGTTGCTATTTCCCATCAGGTTGACTCTGAGTTCTACTGTGATTATTAGTTTTTCCATTTCACAAATATTTAAATTGATGTTTGTGTACATGTTACGAATATAATGCATTAAAATTTCACTTTGAGGGGATGACAAATGGCAAGCTTAGGGAATACTTTCAAACATTCTTGAGATTTAAACCAATATAAATTATTCTAGAAGGCACTACTAATATCACCGGTGTTCCAGTTATGGATGGCAGGGGAGAAAACAATTTTTTTTTTTAAAAAAAAGTTGTTTTACTAAAATCTAGATACCTAATAGTTTTAATAATAAAATAATAAATGGATTTACTATAGAAAGAGTACTTACAGCTTTAACTTATGTTATATGAATATGGGTAAACATGGAGGGATGGACATCACACAGCCAAATGTCACATGGGTTTCTTTCAGATTTTTGCAGCTCGTGATGTTCCTCATTTAATTTATTGCCATATCACCCCTGTAAAAATGGCCTGGTGGCTTCTGAGCAGCTTGGGAGCATGCATTGCATAAATGCTGTGCTCCCAAGCCACCTGGAAGGTGGTGCAAAGGGGCGGTCTGTTTTGTCTCTTACTTTAGGCCTCATTCTGTTATCAACCATACCTTCACACTCTCATAATGATTCTATGTGGTATCACTTGAAGGAGGGCTAATTGGCCAGTGCAAGAGGCAAGAGATTACTGCCTTTGCCTTTTCACTGAAATCATTTTAGTGAATGTATAGGCTTATATTCTACTGTGATTTTACATTGTTGCAAGCCTCTCATAGTAGAGTGCTGCACTTATCTGGCAGGATATCTATTTCTACATAAATAAAATAAATCAGTGAATCTGCTATTCCTCAATGTTTGTGTTTTCTTTCTAACATGCTATTGAGGATCTGTAGGAACAAGCATTCAAAACATTTCTCAGGTTAGAACTGGTGTAGTGTAGTGGTTTGCATGTTGGACTAAGACTCTGGAGACCAGAGTTCAAATCCCCACTTGCCCATGAAGATCTATTGGGAGCCTTGGGCAAGTCACATTGTCTCAGCCTCAGAGAAAGGAAAAGGCAAGCCCCCTCTGAATAAATCTTGTTAAGAAAGCCCTGTGATAAATTGACCTTGGGGCTACCATAAGTCAGAAACAACTTGAAGGCACATGACAATAACCTCATTGTTGATGCAGATTCCTTTTATTTGTCACACACTAACTCAGCCTCAGAGAAAGGAAAGGGCAAACCCCCTCTGAAAAAATTCTGCCTAGAAAACCCTGTGATATGGTTGCCATAAGTCAGAAATCACTTCAGTTTCTTTTTAATTCTGGTTTGCCTGGGAGTATTTCTAAAGCCAATTTCAGAACTGGAGTTAAGGTTGGAAAAAAATTGTAGCCTTGATTTTCTTCCTACCTGCATTTTCTTTATATTGTGTTTATATTGTGTTGGGAGGTGAAGCAGGGAAGGTGTCACATTTTTGTCTTCATTTTAATATGTCACCCCTACTTTTTTCATTTCCTTATGCATTATATCTAATTAACTCCTTTGCCCCATTAACTAAAGCATAAATGTATGCATTTATTTATATACAAAAAATGTGAGCACATTTTAAATTTTCAAATTATAATCTTTTTAAGTGGATTGGATAGTTAGAGCCAAGATGGTGTTGGCACAATATGGCATACTTTAAAGAGCTCTACCATTTTCTATTTTTCTTTTGGGCTGTATAGCCTCTGTCCTGGTCTTTATTGAGTTGTTTTGGTTGCTCTGCTTTGCTCTGCTCATTTTTTTTTTAAATCCTGCATTGCTTTGCACTGCTTTTATTTTATTTTTGGTTCTGTTTTCTTTTGTTTAAAGCCTGTTTGTCATGTAAACAACTTGCCCACTCCCATATTGTTTATACTACCAGAACAGAAAGAAGTGCTGGCTGGTTGTAATCCTCTTCACAGAGAAGTTGAGTACAGGATGGCTGTGGTTGGCTATATGATTCTGTACACAAGGCTGGATTCTGCTGACAGTATAGAAGAAATACTATGGAAAAAATCTTTCTGTTATAACTGTCAGTATCTTGGCACATGATAGTATAGTAATTATCAACATCTGGCCTGTGTTTGCTTGACTGACTATTGTGTAGGAGTGGATTTGAGAATAACCTTCTTTCATATATATCATCCTGGTTTGGAGTGTGGTGAATACCAGGAAGTGAAAGTGAAAAAGACAAAGGAAGGTGTGGTTTTTACCAGAGGCAAATATAAATAATTTATGTTGGGCCAAGTAACCAAACATGTGGCATCATTAGTTAAATCCCAGATCCTGAACCAGTCTGAAATCACCATGTTTTTAAATTCTAATCCAGAGACAAGAAAGCCTCAAATTAGTGAGACATCTCATATAGAAACTAATTTACCACTGAGGGAGATTTTGGATTGGTCTTTGAGATCTCAATGTATATTGAATTCAATTAATTTGGAAACTCAGGAGGAAGCCAGACACAGCTTAGCTTTAGAATTGGCCTCTGTAGAAGAGGGACATTGTCCAGTCAGCCAAGTGTATGCACCTCTTCAAAAATTACTGCAAGATGACACTTCTGTGACCCTCTTGGAAGGTGCAAAGAGATGTGGGATGTAATCCACCTTGTTCTTAATCAGATAATGACCTAAATTCTGATGGAGATACAAATGCTGATTCATATTCTATTACTAATTTGTTCTTTAATCAGAACAAGCTGATTAGAATGCTGTTTAGCACTTGGTCAGATCATATACGGTTTAAGGAGTTGTTGAGTACTTTAATTGCTTTTGCAATAAATAACATATGAAGAGACAGTGTAGATAATTCAGGAGGACCTGCAATTAAGTCTAACTAACTAAAGACCAAGCTGAAAACCCAGATGATTATAGCTCTGTATTCTGAAATGAAATATACCCCAATTAGAAGCCAAGTAAAACCTCTAACACAAGGGAAAGTGGTAAAACAAATATGTCTGGCTAACAAGAACAAGTATAAAAATTAACATAGTCCAATGGAAGGGGAAGGGTATAAACTTAGGAACTGCTGGTTAGGCCAAAAGCTTCTCTAAATTAAAATTGGATTGGTTATTTAAGATTCTGGAAGCAAGTAATAAGATTCAGAAGTTACACTCTGTAAATCCCACCCATCCTTAAAAAAAAAACAGACAAAAATTTTAGCATAATGTTTCTTTGGCATTGTCACAAAAGTCCCTTAGTCAGCAAACAACCTCTGAAAACTCAGAGGTAGCATAGGATGCTTGGTTACTTTTAAATCTCAAAAGTAATCCTGTATCCTGGAGAATATAGACTTAGCAGAAATGGTGTAACTAATCTTTGGTGCTTGCAGCTAATGAAAAAGAAGTTAGCATTTATTAACTATCCTAAGCCACGCAGTAAACTTAATCAATAGGAATATAAAACAAATTTCTGGCCATTGAGATCTATTGGACATATTGTTAAAACTTAATCGGAGATTGATTCACCAAGTCATAACATTTGTTATGGCATATGATCCATCTAGAGTCTATAATGTTATAAAGAAGTTTAATAAATGGAGTATAATAATAATTAGATATTTTAAAGATATTTCTCTTTCAATTTATTTGGGTACTAGCAGATAAGCAGATGAATGTTTGCTTGTTCCCTTTTCCAAGTTTACCCTAATTAGGGAGCTAATTTATTTTAGTGCACTGGATGATCTGCTATGTAATACTTCCTACCATTGCTTGAGGGTTTCCACCAACCCACATGCCAGTGTTCCTAAAACCACTGATATCGTGGTATGTTGTTGTTTTTGTTATTGTATGCCTTCAACTCAATTCTGACATGATCCTTACAAGGGGTGAAGCTATCATGAGGTTTTCTTTACATGATTTTTTCACAGCAGGTTTGCCATTGCCTTCCTCTGAGACTGAGAACATGGGACTTGTCCAAGGTCACCCAGTGGGTTTCATAACAGAGCTGGGAACTGAAACCTGGTCTCCAGAGTTGTAGTTTAACACACTCTTGTTCAATAGAATAGTATGTCTCATTCTAAATCAAGCAGCACAAACTTCTTCAAATTGGCTTTCAAAGTGCCAATTACAGCCACATGAATTGGGTATTTGTGAGAGAAGTAGCCAATATATGTATGTATGTATGTGTGTGTGTATATATATATATATATATATATTTGCTGAAGTCCATCAGGGGTAACCTCACCCTTTTCTATTATTATTATTATTATTATTATTAAACAAATAGTTCATTTTGAATGATCCAGTCGCTTTTTACATATTCACTATATATAAAATTCAACACATCATATACTTCTTTCCACTTTACCAGTAAAATGATAAATTAACTTCCATCCTAGCAAAACTGGGCTTTTTCTCTACAGCCTAAGATAATCATATTTTCAATATAAATACATAATGACAAAAATTATTTATAATACAAAATTCTCTTTTCTTACATATATGGTCCACTTATACCATTTGTTTATTACATGTGTTGTCCACAGAAACAGAATAAACTCTAGTGATAACTAATATATGTCAATAAATAGGAGAACAGAATGATGGGAAACAGAATGGAAACAATATACATCACAATCCACAAAAAAGGGAGACATAAAAGACTGCAGCAACTACAGGACCATAGCATTAATTTTCCACACAAGCAAAATTCTGTTCAAAATTCTGCTCAAAATTCTGCAACATAATCTCCAATGATACATGGAGAGAAAAATTCCAGAGGTGCAAGCAGGGTTCAGGAAAGAAAGAGGCACTAGGGACCACATTGCAAACCTACAATGGCTAATGGAGTATACCAAGGTATTTCGGGGGTGGGGGTGGGAAATCAACAGGTGCTTTACAAACTATAGCAAAGCATTTGACTGCACAGCTCTTAAAGACAGGGAAGTGCCACTACATCTGATAGTCCTGATGAGAAAGATGTATGTAGGTCAAGAGGCTACTGTTAGAATAGAATATGGAGAAACATAAGGGTTCCCTATTGCTAAAAGGGTCAGACAAGATGAGGTGCTGGAGAAGAGTGCTAAGGACACCACAGACAGCCAAAAAGACAAACAAATGGGTCATTGACCAAATTAAGCCTGAAATCTCCCTGGAAGCCAAGATGATCAAATTACAGCTGTCATACATCAGCCACATCAGGAGGGGTCATGACTCTTTAAAAAAGACAATGGCCTGATCTAGATTGGCAAAAAGAAGTGTGTTCATGGCTGCATGAAAGTCTAGCCTTTAGATGAGAAAAAAGGGAAAATGTGCCATGAAAACGCTTTTTTTGTGTTTTAGGGGAGAAGAAGCGCCTTTAAAAAGGTGCTGGTTTTCCCAGTTTCTTTTTTAAAAACTGCGGAACAGCACAGCTCCATCTAAAGGCTGCGGTGCAGCTGCTAAGCATTAAGGAAAAGGCAACTTCATGTCACACTTTCCTGCCAATCTAGAAAGCCCCAATGATGCTGGACAAGGTAGAGGGCAGTAGAAAGAGAGAAAGAGTGCATGCAGAACGTTAGACTCTATGAGGGAGGTCACAGGTTTGAACCTGCAGGAGCTGAGCAGAACAGTTGAGGGTAGGAGATCTTGGATGTGTCTCATCCATGGGGTCATCATGAGTCAGAGTTGATTCAAGAGCATTTAACAAACAACAAGCTCTGTCCTTCCTTAATATTCATCTTACATTAACCATTCGTTAATTTCTTCCAAACTAGTTTTGTCTCATTCTTCTCCAATCTTAAGTCTTGACTCAGAAATTTTTACAATTAAATTTCATATTATATATTGTCTGTTCCTTTTTCAAATCTGTGTATTTTACATAGTCTCTGGCCTTTTTCTAAATCTAAGCTTAATCATCTTATTTTCCATTTTTTTCATATTGAGTTATTAGATTCCAATCTTTTTCTAAATCTTCTTGATATGGCAATATGTTTCCATCAATTCTTCTGAAGAGTCTATCTAATTCTCTCATGTCCATCATCTTAAAAATCTAACACTTTATTGTATGTATTTGCTTGAGCTTTCACTTTTGTGCAAAGATAAATCTGACTGTGATGGTCATATATATTATTTTCCAATTTTTTCTGCATTTTTTTAAAATTCATTGTTTGTGTCATGTCAATCATGTAAAATTAAGGGTCAGTAGGTAGTGCAATTCCTATAGTATACTTGATAAATTGACTCAATTTTATCATGGAGCCTGTAATCATCGAGATTTTGGGGAATCAATATTAGCTCAATTGTAGCAATATCTACTGGCTGAGTTGCATAGCCTTGGGACCAAATCCCTATGTATGCCAGGTCCAGAGACACATATAATTCCAGAGTCAGGGTCCTAAACGAATAATGAGTTTTATTTTAAAAGAGGGAATCAATAATCATATGAAGACACACATAACCACCCATGCTCATAAGGACTAAAAAATTCAAAGGTGTTATGTTGGAACAGAGTACTAATAGAGATACTACACTGCTCCTCTTGCTACAGGTCTGCAGGTGAAAGGGAACTCAATCACTCTTGAGGCAAACAGAAGTTGGCAAGTGAAAGAGGAGATAGCAGAGTAAACTGACAGCATGCATACCTATTACTGGGCTTAGACAAGGAAACAATGGAAGGGCACCAATATTTATGGGTGAGTTTCAACCCTGGAGCAAAATTCAAGGTATTGAAAAAGACAAAATGGTGGTACCTCCTTTGAAATGGTTTTGGATCACTTTGAAGTCAGTTTTTCAAGGTGGTAGCATTGTGGTAGGAATGTGAGTGATGGGCGCACTTTTCTTGGGTAAGAGGGATTAGTGCACAGGGCTACCTGAGTTGTTGACTCTTTCCAGAGTGTCTGGAAAAACAGAGCCCAAGCGATTTTATGTGTGATGGAGGAATTTTAGTAATGGTGTCCACAGCAGGGTCATAGAAGTGTACTTAGAATAGGCCAGAGAATTGGTACAAAATATCAGTATACAGTGGTCCCCCGGTTTACGAAATTAATTCGTTCCAGCATCCCTTTCTTAAACCGAAAAGTTTGTAAACCGGGGCCCCTTAAACCAGCCCCTGCACCATTTGAATTTCCCGCCACTTTCTTTTCTTAAACCGGGTTTTTTTCCATAAACGGGGGCCATTTTTCCAGCCCCGGCTCTTTCTTAGACCGGGGTTTTCATAGGCTGGGGTATTCATAAACCAGGGGACCACTGTAGATCAATGGGAGAAGTTGTGGACAAAAAGATTAAAATACACTTTAAGTTATAACATCAAAGAAAATTTTTACAAAATACATTATCATTGGTATAATACACCATACAAATTGGCAAAAAATTTATAAAAATAATAATGACAGATGTTGGGAGTGTAAAGCACAATCGGGTACCTTTGTTCATCTGTGGTGGAAATGTAAATTGGCAAATAATTATTGCAAAACAAGTTCATAAAATTCTAGAAGAAATCTTAGAAATGGATATACTTGTTGACACATATAGATATTTGTTAAGTATTAATATGGAAGAAATATTGGAATCTAAATATGGTAGATTAATCTTTTATTTAACATTGGAATCAAGCATTAGGTCCCCTCTTTGAAATGGATAGCTAATTGGGATCCTTTTACTACAGAACATGCCAAAGCATTAATTTCTGGTCTACAAAAATGAAAGTTACTGGAGGAAATCTCCCTCCTCCCCCTCCCCCAAATTGTTTACCTCTTTTCCAGGTATGCAAGACATTATGAACTTCCCTATTCACCCTTCCATGAACAACATCAATATATTGATGAACTCCAGCCCACACCAAACATATCTCCAGAGAGGGCTTGTGAAGGGGGAACATAGTCATAAGAAAACTCTGTCTCTGTCCCTCATTAGCTATAGTCTGCTGCTTCTCACACCAGGCCAATCTAATCTGGAATCTGATTATGAAGGCCATCAAACAGTTCCCTTTCTGTAGCATCTTCTAGATGCCCAGGCTCAGTCACACCATCTGAGTACAGGCTCTCAACTCAATTTATTAATTGTGGGTCAGTCCTCAAAGTCTGTCACTTAGTCCACAGATATTTGCTAGGCATGGAGACTAACACCACTTTTAAATCAACAAAAGCAGAAAAATCTTTTTTGAGAGTCCTGACAAATATTTATGTATTAAGTGGGAAGCAGATGTTGATTGTCCTTTGTAAAATACAGCTTGATCTGGTGCAAGTAATGATTTTTCCTATACCCAATCTTCCAATTTTTCCAAGAGATGTCTGACATAGATTTTCCCAGGAACATTAAGACAGCTAATAGGTCTATAATTAGCTGGGTCATCCTTGGTATCATAGAAAGATGTATAGATAGAGATAGATAGAGATGAGGATCACTACATACATTTGAGAGCCAACTATGTGGAACGTTGTCTCTTTCATCAATGAGGAAAAAACAATGATGCAAACATAGGTTCCCACCAGCATGGTGCTTGTGATGAAAGGAGTCAGACAATGATGCTTGCTTGCTCCATTTCTTGTTAATATTTTTTTAAATGCTATTATAGACTTCTGAAGGGGTAATTGTTATTTCCCAAAGTAAGACAAAATAAAATCTCAATCCTCCTTTATGCCAATAACACTATTCAAATATTTCATGCTCAGGTATGATTGTGTAGATTGTTAAACAAAACAAAGGTCCTGGAATTTAGTAAATCTGAGCAAGTTTACAACTTGAATATGGATGAAAACATTTTATAACAAATCTCTTCCTTTAAGTATTTTGGGATTATATTCCAATAAAACAGGGACTTGGGCCCTCCAATTATCTTATCACACCAGGTTGTTCTCCTGATAAAACTGTGTCATGTTCAAAATTTCTATGCAATCAGGACTATCCTCTTCTTTATCACATCTTTGTAATATTTCCAGCATTACAACATTAATTTATGCTGGCACCTTATCAAACACAGCATTTGGCATTGTCCATCCATTACCACCCAGGGTCACCCAGTACTGCCCAGTGTGTGCCTTGTTTGGCACACACTGCCAAATCTCCCAGCGATTAGTCTGCTCAAGTCAGACACTCCTTCATCCCTGATCACAGAATGCAAAGGGCATCTAAACAACATCTAAAGCCTTCCCACTGACCACCCAAATTTGGGATTAAAGTAGAATGGATTTATCACACTGCAAATGCTAGCCCCACAGAAGTAGGAAAGGAAGTCATTCACTGAGGTTTTGCCTGAATGAAAATAAATGCCTGGCAAATAATCTCCCACTGAGATAACAACAGAAAACAGGCAATGTTGTGTGATAAGTCCCAGCAAAAGATGCTATTAACCAGCTGTTATTGTGATATACAGCCTTGTGTGATAAAATCCCAAGTGTGCACTAATGCTTTGCTAGCTGATTAAAATTATCAGTGGCTTACTGTGTTTTCATTGTGCTTAAAGGGGAAATCTTGTTCAACCAGCTTTAGAATTATACCACATTAGGATGCTGCCACAATTATTATATAGGACCCTATTTTGGGTTGTGACTAAATTGAATCCAACAGAAAAAGCCCAAAATGATTTTTTGCATAGACTTCTTTCTGTCCTAGTCTCCACTAAAATGTTACCAATTCATGTTGAACTGGGACTAATGTTGGTTAAAACTGAAGCTCTTAAACTGATGGCTTTAGGTGATATTTCAGCAGACACCAGAATTTATATAATCTGTAGTGAGAAAATGTGCCCTACTGCCTGAAAACAAAATATCCTTTCTGTCATTGGAAACATGTGGTTTTCAGTTGTGTTCTTATTGACTTTGGACTATGGTAGAGCAAAGTTAACCTTGCTGCAACACCTTAAATTTATTGAACTGCAGTCCCAATTGTCTGATATAGTAAGGTGTTTATTGAACAAGTTGTAATTACATTTTGCTGCTCCTTTTTTGACTAGTCTTCAAAAATATCTTATTTTTCTACCCTCCACTAAAATGAGATTGGATTGTTACACAGGCAAGGCTAAATGTTCTTCCCTGGCAGATTTGCTGAAGTGTATCCAGGGTACCACTATGAAAACTACAGTCAGTTTTTTGTAACTCCTTAATTGTAGAGGATATTGCCCAATTTGCTTTAGAAAATAATGATTTTTCCAGTATTATGAAAATATATATGCCTCTTTTGATAATTAGTGTAACAGGGTCATCACCATTGGACAACTAGTGCTTGTCATTGGATGATTGTAACTTCAGAACTACTAAATTCTTGGCTATGGTCTCATGCTTGTATGCAAAAATCACACATGATGGTTGTATTATATTTTATAATTCCTGTTTGTTAAATACAATAAAATGTTGACTGACTGACTTGTTCTGTGAACATTTAATTTCACTGATATTCTACATAAAGGTAAAGGTAGTCCCTTGACATAAATGTCTAGTCATAACCGATTGTAGGGGGTGGCGCTCATCACTGTTTCTAAGCCAAAGAGCCAGCTTTGTCTGAGGACTTCTCTGGTGGTAATGTGGCCAGCATGACTGAAGCAAACACTGTTACCTTCCACTTAAGTGATACCTATTTATCTACTTGCATTTGCATGCTTTCGAACTGCTAGGCTGGCTGAAGCTGGGACTAGTGATGGGAACTCAACCCATCATGAAGTACTCGGGCCTCAAACTGCCAGCCTTCCAATCTTCCCATCATCAGAACTGACATCTTAACCACTAAGCCACTGCATCCCCACTGACATTCTATAAGCCTTGGGGGAAAAAATGAAGAAACCTGACACATACTGCTATTTGTGAACCTAGTAGTGAGTGTTGGACGTAACATACAGCCATCATGATCACAGGCCATATTTTTTTGGAATGGAAAAAGCCACCTTATTGGTTAGAGCTAATAGGTTTGACCCACAGCATGAATCTGGAGGAACTGGAGCAGAGGTTAGTTCAGTTCAAGTGGCACGTTAATGAGTCAGCATTTGGTGAGCTGTGCATCATGGGAAGTCTGATGCAACATGCACAGTAGTTGAAGCCAGCCAGAGGTGCATCATGAGTAGTATTCTGATGCAACAGTTAATAGGTATGAAGCCAGGCAGGTTTCATTGGTGGCATGGCTGTCACATGACCTCCAGGAAGACCACCTATATAAGGGAAAAGGTTACAATCTTCATTATTGGGTTGTTGTGGTTGGTGAAGCACTTTGTTGGTCTGTATAATAGTGAGCATTCAAGATGGCTGTCTGGTACCCAATGTAATCTTTTTAAATAGCTCTGCAACAATGAAGATTTTCACTCTTGCCTGCACCGCTGCTAAAACGTGCTCCAAACATAGCTAAAAGGGAAATACTTCACCATAGAAGTTCCCTCTAGCATCTTTGAATCATTGCAAGGGAAGCAGATTTCCTCTTGACACAAAGTTTGCATTAAGAGGAAATTTGCTTCCCTTGCAACGAATCAGAAACACTAGAGTGGGGTGCCACAGGGTTCTGTCCTGGGCCCAGTGCTATTCAATATCTTTATTAATGACTTGGATGACAGTATTGAGAGCCTAGTTATCAAATTTGCAGATGACACCAAATTAGGAGCAGTAGCTAATACCCCAAAGGACAGGATCAAAATTCAAAATGACCTGCATAGACTAGAAAGCTGGGCCAAAGCTAACAAGATGAAATTCAATGCAGAGAAATGTAAGGTCCTACACGTAGGGCGGAAAAATGAAATGCACAGATATCGGATGGGGGACACCTGGCTGAATGAGACAACATGTGAAAGGGATCTAGGAGTCCAAGTAGACCACAAGTTGAACATGAGTCAACAGTGTGATGCGGCAGCTAAAAAGGCCAATGCAATTTTAGGTTGCATCAATAGAAGTATAGTGTCTAGATCAAGGGAAGTAATAGTATCACTCTATTCTGCTTTGGTCAGGCCCCACCTGGAATACTGTGTCCAGTTCTGGGCACCACAATTAAAAAAGGATGTGGAGAAACTGGAGTGTGTCCAAAGGAGGGCGACTAACATGGTGAAGGGTCTGGAAACCTTGCCCTATGAAGAACACCTTAGGGAGCTGGGGATGTTTAGCCTGGAGAAGAGAAGGTTAAGAGGTGATATGATTGCCCTGTTTAAATACTTGAAGGGATGTCACATTGAGGAGGGAGCAAGCTTGTTTTCTGCTGCTCGAGAGAACAGGACTCGGAACAATGGATGCAAACTCAGAACAAGAAAAAAAGATTCCACCTCAACATTAGGAAGAACTTCCTGACAGTAAGGGCTGTTCAACAGTGGAACACACTCCCTCGGAGGGTGGTGGAGTCTCCTTCCTTGGAGGTCTTTAAGCAGAGGCTGGATGGCCATCTGTCGGGGATGCTTTGATTGGGAGTTCCTGCATGGCAGGGGGCTGGACTGGATGGCCCTTGTGATCTCTTCCAACTCTAAATTTCTATGATTCTATGATTCTGATTCTAGAGGAAGCCACATTTCCATGGCAATTCAGGAAGTGCTTCTGGTGTTCAGACACAGGAGCCTCCTTTCCCTTTTAGCTATGAACATGTCATGGTGAAACAGAACATGTTTTAGCAACGATGTAGGCAAGTGTGAAAATCATAAAAGATTTAAAAAGCCCTCATGTTGAGTGAAGTCTTGCTGTCCAGAGATTCATTCCTTCAAGCTGGGAGCTCAAGGCTGCAGCCTGTGGTTGGGAGAAATTTTTCTGTGCAGCTCAGAGCCACAGACTCTTCACAGAGACCTTCTTCTAGGCTTTCCTGCCTATGTGCATCAACTTTGTGTGTGTGTGTGCAAGTCATGGTTCATCTGTACACCTCAACAAACCTATCATGGGGGTTTATTTCATGTTTCTTTGGGGGGGGGGTTGTCATTGCATTCCTCTGAGCCTGAGAGAGTGTGACTTGTCTACGGTCACCCAGTGGCTTTCATGCCAAGAGGAGATTTGAACCAAGTTCTCTGGAGTCGTAGTCCAATGCTCAAACCACTAGACCATGCTCATTTACAATTATACTGCTACCCCTTGTTTTTCCCCATGAAATTCAGAAATGCTTTTCTAGAATCATCTTCAGATTTCAGGAAACTTTATTATGACACAAAGAAAGTGGGAGACCAATCTATGCTTATTAGCATAACTGTCTTCAACAATGTAATCTAATTTATATATTTCCACTACAATAAATGGCTCCATATGGCAAGGTTATCAATCTTTATTTTTATTCCGACAACTTGAACAAAAGCCAAAGGAAAGTCCTTGCAAAAATGTCACCATTGTATTAAACATCATTAAGGCTCAGGAAATGTTTGTGCCAAAGCTCTTCATTAATATAGTTT
Organism: Urosaurus nigricauda; assembly: GCA_034509955.1. Taxonomy (NCBI): domain Eukaryota; kingdom Metazoa; phylum Chordata; class Lepidosauria; order Squamata; family Phrynosomatidae; genus Urosaurus; species Urosaurus nigricauda. Next base: position 126,348,184 of record JAOEGL010000003.1, read on the forward strand.
AAAAGAATGAAAAACAGAACAAAATATAAGTCTATGTTAAAATGTGTTGCTATGTGAAAACCTTCACAAAAGAGAGTGATCTGGTTGACAGCTTTCTGGTTTAATCTTTGTCTACACTGTTACGTTTATTGCACAGGGGCTCAGGGAACGGTTGGAGAATGGAACGGAAGGGGCCAGGATCAAGGCATGGAATGAGTGGGGGACTCATTTTACTGCACACAGAAGTCCCTCACTAGCTCAGTTCCGTTCCCCTTTCATCACAGAGGAGGAGATTTTTGAGAACTGTTCAAAACAGTTCTCAAAATCTCCTCCTCTGGGACAGACTGGGAATGGAAGGGCAGGGAACAAAATGAGTGAGGGACTTCCTTGTGTGCAGTAAAATGTGTCCCCACTCATTCTGTTCCCTTCCTGGCCTCTTTTGGACCATTCTCTGACGTGCAAACTTGAAATGTCATCTGATACATAAAGAAAAACATTCATAAACACAGGACAAGTTACTGAATTTTTGTGAACTCATTGGCCTGATCTAGATTGGCAAAAAGAGGTGTGTTGATGGCTGCATGAAAGCCCAGCCTTTAGATGAGAAAAAGGGAAAGTGTGCCATGAAAACGCTATTTTGGAATTTTAAGGGAGAAGAAGCTCCTTTAAAAAGGTGCTGGTTTTCCCAGCTTCTTTTTTAAAAACTGCGGAACAGCACAGCACCATCTAAAGGCTGTGGTGTAGTTGCGCAGTTAAAGGGGCTGCTGTATCTTTAAAGCACCCATTTAAAGGCAGTGATACAGGTGCAGAGCATAATGGATCATGGGTTGGGAGCATGCGTGGTGTGGAGTTCACTTCTAATTAAAACCCTTAATGCCCTGCAAGTCTAAAAGCTGGGGTTTAACTGCGCAGTTTTTTAAAGCTCCCAAACCCTAGCTCCACCCCTAATCCGAACCCTAGACATGCGCAGTAGGGACTCTGGGATGCCGTTACTGTTATTCTACTGTGGATAACATGTCAATTCATTCACAAAATAAAGGGGTTCATTCATGATGCACCAGTGCAACGGCACAGTTTAAAAAGGCAGAGGAACCGCAATGATAATTTGACCGAACCCACAGGTTTGCCAGCTGCCGGCTGTGAACTGCGCAATTGCACAGTTCCCAGCCGGCAATGATAATTTGACTCTATGGTGTACCTGCGCAATAGCGCAATTGCGCAACTCGCAGCTGGCAAGGAAAAAAAAATTTAAAGCCGCGTTCCTTGCCGCCCATGTAGCTGCTCCGCCTGTGTTTGTAGCGTTCTGACCGCTTCCCATGTAGCTCCTGAGCCACAAAAAAGACTTTAAATAAATCGTTCCCACACCCCTCAGTCTAGCTGCCCTGTACCTTTTAAATGCGCACCTGGGGCTTGCAGTCTAGCTTCTGAGCATTAAGGTAAAGGCAACTTCATGTCACACTTTCCTGCCAATCTAGAAAGCCCCATTGTTTAGGGATGTTGCCAACATTTTTAATTGGTGGTCTGTAAGATGAATCCATTATATTTTTTTAAAGTACTCTAATGTATAGCAAACCCATACCTCAATGCAATGTATTTCATTTTTTAAAAAAAATATTGAACTGAAATTGATTATGAATTTCTTAGTGTTCTCTCCACCAAATGCCTCTGAGGAAGTAGGCTCAAGTTTACAAAAGCTCATGCTACCATCTACTGGCTTTCAGTTAGTCTCATAAGTCCTGCAAGATCCCTTTTCATACTGATTTTCCAGACTAAGACTAGCCGAGAACACACAAGCCAAAGAAAATGGCTTCTAGCCTCTTTGAGAGTGTTGGCATTCAAATTATACACAGCCCCAAAGCAACCAGAAGCCACTCCAATGCCATGAAAGGAGTTGAAATAATCCAGCTCCTGATGGAAGCTGTCTTGGGAGCTCGGCGGCAGCCACTTTAGAAGCAGGCTGTGTGGTCATCATGATCTTAGCATAATGATAACTGGATCAGCCTGGGCACTCTCCTTGTCATCTATCTGCTTCACCCCACTATGTATTTGATTTTTACTTTCTGGACATGTACGATCTGCATGACTAAACATCCAAAGCAATCTTAGTGCCAGTGATAACATCTAAAATGCTAAATGCCTTTTGACGTTAGTGCTTGAAGGAGTTTCTCTCGCTTTATATTTCTGTTGGAGTGCCCTCTTTTGTGTTTCCTTTATATGAACAACACTTTGTAAGGCTGGGGGGGGGGGGGCTCAGAAAAGGCTGCCTTGCTGTGGTATTCCAGTTGTGGGCTCTAGAGGCCCAAGGGACACCAGCACTGGCAACACATTAAAATACAGCTTTTAATCAGTGTCTTTAAAGTTTATTGGTTTTCCTTAAATTTGTACAGTTAGTAAGTTTTAAACTATTTTAAATTGTTTTAAATATTAAATTGTTCAACATTGTTTCTGAGACTTGTAATTTCCTGTTTTACATATTGAAATTGTTATAAATCATTTAAATTGATCATTTAAATTGATCTCAGCACACTGTCCTGAGATTTTAGAATATGGGACAGGATATACTGACAAATAAAATAAAGAAACTGTTTCAAAGAAATACATTATCTTCTACTTTATTATGGATCCTTGTGGGCACATTTATTGCAATTGGGGCTTTACAATCTAAAATATTGTTCCAAGATATGCTTGTAAGTCTTTTACTATGTAAAATTTATCTATTATTTCCCTTTTGTGGTCTGGATTCCTGTTTCCAGTTACAATAATTGTCTAATTCTTAAGTTGCCCTTGCCAGTGTCAACATGTTTACAAATCAGTAAAATAAAAAGAGAAACAAAACCATATAAAAATAAGTCTTGTCCAAAATGTCAGATTCGGATTCCCCCCCCCCCCCTTTGATATAGGGTTGAGAAGAGTGGATGTTCAGATTTGGGCTATTATGATTATTATTATTATTATTATTATTATTATTATTTTGGTGGGATGGGGGTTGTGCTTTAAGAAAAACTATATAAAACCTTACTACATTTGATTGTCAGGTTTTTGTTTTGTTTTTGTTTTTTTGTTTTTTTTAATGTGACTGAAAAAAGTCTTTGGAAATAATGATATGTGATAATATAGCACTATTCCCAGGGACATTTTTTGAGAGAAAAGGATGATTCCTCCTATGGGCCAAACATGCCTTCAATGTGTAGAAGAAACTGAGAAAAAGAGTTTTAGATTGTGCAATTTGACACACAAGTTGTTGTAGAGTTTTAAAATATAATGACATGTCATGGTGGAAAGATAGTCCATATTTTCACTTACACTCCATACCCTATTTGATACAGTTTCCATGGCAACATCATCTAAGCCACCATTCAAATTCCAATTTGGGACTTACATTGAGGTCAGAGGATTTCAATTTAGATGAGATACCTCTGAGGATATCATGGTACCCCAATGACTCTTAAGAAGATTAGTGCAATCTCTCAAGGGAGTATCTCCACACCATTAGGTTGATGTCAGACTTAGCCTCAAGAAAATTCCCAAATTAATGTAAAGCTTCCTTTTCAGGTTCAGCATCTAAGGGAAGTTTGAAGACTTGGAAATAACTGGTTGCAAGCATTGCACAACCAATTTGGTCAAATTCCAATCTCAGGTAAATCTGGAAAATTCAAACTAAGACATTGGAGCAAAGGGGCATAGCCAAATGGACTAAAGTACAGTCATTGTACAGGCATTGAAATTTGTTGGGGGAAAAGGCTGGACATAATGTTATGTAAGGTTCTGAATATCTCCTGATATATCCATCAGTTCAAATAGGATTTTATATAATGTTAAAATGTCAGCATGAGCAGACATGCTCTGCTGTTACCCGTCGAACATAGTGGGTGTGAACTGCACATAGCCACAGCCATGTGGAATGGCATGGGAAGGAAGCGTTCAAGAAAGAGCACTATCATGCACACAAACACACACACACTGCCTTTCTGATAGGAAGCCGACAACCAAGAGATGAGTTCTGCTAAATCAAAAAAGACCAAAATTTCCTTTCATCTTTTTATGTGTTTCTCTTCACACACACCCATGGGCTTAATTTTGGGTATCCAGATATTATCTAAGTGTTGTAAAATCCATTAAACATCTCTGATTGCAATCAAACCTTCTCATTCTCCCAAACACTCAAACTCTTCAGTTTAGAAACTTTCCCAGTTTCCATTGTAGGGTAATCAGACTTTTGGTTTCCCATGGAGCTCTCATGGATTAAGAGTACAAATATTATCCCAAAACCGAAACCCTTTTGCTATAGTTGTGGCAGCCTGTTTTCCCCTTTATGCATCACTGTTATCATTTGCCTTTTGTCTGAGCCCTTTGTTTCTGTCCTCTCCTGAAATCTGTATGTTCCAGCCTTGTGGATTTCCATGGATCTTTGCCTTCAAGACAGGTATATATTGTCTCAACCAACTCTCAGTTTCCACTGTCCTCTTTCAGTCTTCTATATTAGTGTGTACACTATTTTTTTATTTTTCTTAATATATATACAGTTTTTTGTGCCTGGAGCCACTATAGTGAATTCTGGTGTAATTGGTGCTGGATTCTGCATAAAATGTAATCCCCTCTTGCACAGCCACACTGATTATTTCCTCAAATTAATTCAGATAGATTTCAACTACTACTGTAGGCCCTACTAACCCCATGCAAATAGGGTAATAGTCCCCTACATAACATATTGGTATCATCTAGGGAGAGGGGAGGAAGGAGGATAGACTTTGCTCATTGATATAATACAATCTGGGCTAAGAATCCTACCAATACTTTCATCAGTGCTTATGCGGAATCATGAATATAACGTAATCAAACATTGTTTCCCAGCACCTCTTTGTTTTCTTTTAGTAGAACATCATGGAAGACTTGTGATAAATCGTGGGGTTGTTGTTGGCTTCACTGACTCTTTTAATTTCCTTCTGCTGTGCTGAGACAGAGAGATTGGACACTACATTATGGTTAAGTGGAATAGCCACAAATTTAACCTACTAACGACTAGTAATACATTCAATTACAATTAACTTTTTTAGCAAATACTGCATAGGAAATGTGGGAGGGTACATTGGGCTGACTAGTTTCCAGAGCAATACATGCCCAATCAACAGATGTTTGGTAAGCACCTGACAATGCTTGCTGTACTTCACAATCTGTGGTGCGAGGAGACACAACCTGCAGAGGTCCAAACTACAGGTTAGCCACCTCTCCACTAACCTTGCAGAAGCCCCAGGGCTTCCCCCATCTCTATTTAGCTAGTGCCCAGTATCCCCTCTTGCCTTGCATACCCACCATTTGTGACAAAGCAGTGCGAGAGATCTCTCATAAGCCTCATTGACAAGGTGAATAGTCTGATTCCCACATGAAGCCAGTGGAAAATCCAGGGAAGATGAGGGAGGAGCATGAGCCACCAGAACACACCAGCTTTCAGTTCCACAATCATGACAATTTAAGGATGGAAGCATACGGGTTTGGCATAAAAATTTTTTGTCACATTCTCCCCCATGATAATGCTTTGGTGATCCATAGTCATGTGATTTCTTTTCCACATAGTTAAAAGAAAGGGAAGAATGAATGATTGTCACTGAGGCAACTGCCTCCCAAGCCAGCTCCTATGGGAATGTGCACACAGCAGCCAGCTTTGGGAAGTTGTTGAAGGCCATGAGCAACTCATTCTCTTCCCTCCCGAAACATAGGGCTCCTGTGTGAACATTCACATAGCAGACCCACACTTTGGGAGGAAAGTGTCATCGGCCAGGAGCTGCAGGACTGAGACCTGAAGGAAGAGTCTGATGAGGAGGCTGAAGAAGGGACCCAGGCAAGTCTTCCAGACAGGGACTAGCCTGCAGCTCGCCCTGCTGAAGCACCTCAGCCAGCTCATCCTGTGGAAGTGAAGCCTCAGCCAGTAGGACAGACACAAGACTCACCTGCTGATAAGACAGAGGACACAACTGGGGATTACATGCACAATCAAGGAGATGGGTCAAAAGGATACAACAAATGATATAACAAGTTGCTTAGCCAGGCTGTGGGCCAAGCACTTCTGACTGGGACTAGCTAGTGTCAGACCATTTAGGAGCTCAGTCTGCCTAAGGCTAGTGCTGGAAGCAACTCATCTGTTTCCTGGCCAGCCTTCACATCCCTGATACCTGTTTCCAGACTCCTTCACTTTATACTTCAGACTTTCTGGCTTCTTTGACCCTTGGACCTTGTTGCCCTTGATTCTTGTTGCCTCCCTTGACTCAGACTGCTTGTCGAACACCTTTCTCATAATGGAGTCCCACAGGCAAGCTGTGGCAATTTACTGCCTTGGCCTGCCAGTTGATTGTTCCCTCACAGCCAGCCTGTGTCGATGTTTGGTGAATCAGAACAGAAGGGGGGTACAAGCAATAGTTGCTGAGCCAACTACCTCTCAAACCAGCTGCTGTGTGAATACAGCTTAGGGAAGTTGTTAATAGCCACAATCACTGTGAGGGAGTGAGGGAGAAGAGGAGTAAAATCATGCCCACTCATACCACTTGACTGCATGAGAATTGGAACTGTAGTGGACATACTGCACAAAGGTAGTAATGGAACAGCATCAAGATTGAGAACCTATTGATCGGATTTGCCTGTCAAGAAAAGGGACACTACATAATGAATAATAATAATAATAATATTTATTTCTTACCCGCCCCTCTGTAAAACAATCGAGGCGGGGTACAACAAGGTTAAAAACAGATTACAGATTAAAATAATTCAAGAATTCCATCCCAACCTCCCCCCCTTAAAATAGGATTAAATTAGTTAAGTTTAAAATTAAATTACTAACAATAAAAGTACCATACAACATAGTACACAAAACCGCAATGCTGGCCACAGCATGGGTAGCAATAAAATACAGAGGGCGGGGGGGATAAGGAGTTGGGAATTGGCTGAAAGATTTTAGGAGCCAGGTAGATTATACAGTTTCAGGGAAGGCCTGCCAGAAGAGATGCGTCTTTAAGGCTGTTTTAAAACAGTCTAGTGATGTGATGAGACGCATCTCGTCCGGCAGGCCATTCCATAGCCTGGGAGCAGAAGCAGAAAAAGCCCTCTGGGAGGTCTGCGCTAACCTAGTCTTCATGGGCTGCAACAGATTTCTCCCAGAGGACCGAAGCGTGCAGGGGGGTTCATATGGGGAGAGGCGGTCCCTGAGATAAGATGGACCCAAGCCATGTAGGGCTTTAAAGGTTAAAACCAACACCTTGTACTGCGCCTGGAAACTAATCGGCAGCCAGTGGAGAGCTTTAAGCACAGGTGTAATGTGCTCTCTCCTAGGTGTACCGTTAACAAGCCTGGCTGCCATATTTTGAACTAGTTGGAGTTTCCGGGTTAGGCACAAGGGTAGCCCCATGTAGAGCGCGTTACAGAAATCCAAGCGTGAGGTTACCAAAGCGTGCACCACTGTTTCCAGGTCCCTCTGATCCAGGTAGGGGCGCAGCTGGCGTATCAGCCGAAGCTGATAACAAGCACTCCTGACTGCCGCATTCACCTGACTAGTCATGTGAAGCGACGAGTCAAGGAGCACCCCCAGATTGCGAACAGGGTCCTTCGAGGAGAGTGTGACTCCATCTAGGACCGGAAGATGTATTCCCAAACCTGGTTTCGGGCCTGTAACAGCTAGTACCTCCGTTTTGTCTGGATTGAGTTTCAGCCTGTTTTTCCTCATCCAATCCATTACCGCTGCAAGGCAGTCATTAAGAGGAGAGACGCCATCTGAAGTCCGAACCGACGATCTGGTCATGGAGAGGTATATCTGAGTGTCATCAGCGTACTGAAGACACTGAGCTCCATGCCTCCGAATGATCTCACCCAGCGGCTTCATGTAGACATTAAATAGCATCGGGGACAGAATGGCGCCCTGAGGGACGCCGCAGTTAAGCTCAATCTTGGAGGAGCAACTGTCCCCGAGCCTCACCCTTTGAGATCTCCCAGAGAGAAAGGACCGGAGCCACCGGAGTGCGGTGCCCCCGATCCCCAACTCCCTCAGTCGACTCAAGAGGATGGAGTGATCTACAGTATCAAAAGCCGCCGAGAGATCCAAGAGCACCAGCAGGGTCACACTACCCCTGTCGATACTCAAGTGGAGGTCATCGGTCAGAGCGACCATGGCAGTCTCCACTCCATGTCCTGTCCTGAAGCCGGTTTGAAATGGATCGAGATAATTGGTTTCATCCAAGACAACCTGAAGTTGAGAGGCAACTGCTCTCTCGATCACCTTGCTCAAAAAAGGGAACAAGGATACTGGTCTATAGTTGTTCCTGTCCAGGGGGTCAAGAGAAGGATTCTTCAGGAGGGGCTTAACAGCTGCCTCCTTCAGACAGGATGGTAAACAGCCTTCTCTGAGGGACGCATTGATTGTATCCCGAAGGAATACCCTCAGTGTGTCCCCTCCCTGGACGACCAGCCAAGATGGACAGGGATCGAGGGAGCAGGTCGTCTTTTTCATACTTCCAAGAAGCTTGTCCACGTCATCGGTACTCACAGGTTGGAACTCATCCAGCAAAATGACATCAACGGAGTTGTTGGACGCCTCATCTATTGGTTCTGGTGGAAAATGGAAAATGGAATGGAATGAAAGGCAGCAGCAGGATGGACACAATGCTGTGTGAAAAGTACCTCATAAAGACAATTTTACATTGTTAAAATTTCACTTTTCTAGCCTCATGTGAAGACATCAGATCAACTTGAGATGGAAGCACATGGCAGAATCTGCCTTCACTGTTAGCAGAAAATGAACATAAGTTTGTTTGTTTTTAAATAAAATAAAATAAAATCTTGCAGCACCTGAAGTCTTCTGAAGCATCTTAAAAGTTACCACCAACTGTTCTTGCCCAATAGAGAGGCAGGAGAAAAGTCCAAGGGCATGACCCCCATGAAGAAACACAGTAGTAGCAATAGCCCACCCTCTCAAAAAAAAAGTAAGTTAGTTAAGCAACTCTGGAAGAGATGCCATGAAGAAATTACCAAGCCATGGCAGGGAAATTCGCCAGATTGGGAAGGAGGTGGATTGACAGGGGTATCACTCCTGAAATGTAGGTAGCAGATTAAGCATTCTGTCATTACTTCCTTATGCTGCATAATTGAATCCCATCATTTGGCCTGCTTGTAGAAAAAAGCTAAAACACACCCTATCTTCAGGTATGCTGCCATTTCATTCTTGTGGAAGTTATTGTATAACTTAATTGAAAGTAGCAGACTTGACTGCAGGGAAAATGCCTTGTCAAGACCAGTATGAAATGAATCATTAACAAAAATAATTTTAAAATGTGTGTGTGTGTGTGTGTGTGTAAAAAAGCAATTTTACTGGGGTTTAGCAAAAAAAGGTTCTTGAGTTATCTGTCACGATCATCCCTTTTGAAGGTCATATCTCCAGATTCAAAGAAATAGCCATGTGAGTATGGAAAATTAGTATGCAAAGAGATCTTGTACCATCTTTGAGATTGAGTTAGTATCTTTGTAGAAGATCACTGTGAGACTGGTGGTTGTGAAAAGTGTGTTTGGCTTTTTATGAACCTGAACTGCTGTAATTTTTTTCCCCTTCTGTAATTGTGATAAATTGTGTTTTCTAATGCTTGTTAAGATTGCTTACTATTGTGTTTATATTGTTTATTGATTTGCTTGTTTAAGTATTGGTCAGGGGATTGGGAAGAGATTATTTTGTATCTTATTGTAATTTGTGCATTGTATTGTCTCGTTCTTGTTAGCTGCCCGGATTCCCCTTGATTGGGCAGGATACAAATAAATCTATATTATTATTATTATTATTATTATTATTATTATTATTATTATTATCAAGATCTCTTTCAATGTCTCCAAATGTTATGCAGATGGATGAAAAAAGATACAAGTTTTATTGGGGTTTCCAAAACAAGGCAATGGTGTTAATTCCCAATGTGGGAGCATGGAGCACCCCACCAAAAATGCCAGCGTCTCCTTTGAAATGTTGCAGAATTAATTAGCTCAAGAGAAGGCTTGCAAGAGACTGGTAACTTTTGCTAAGAACTTTTATGCCAATTCATAACAATACGACCTCAGTAGAGCTCCAATTTCAAATAACTAAGAGGTTTTATTTAGAAATAGGCAAAAGGAGAATGCACATACACAAGGACAGAGCATAAGGCTACAAAAATTAGAAATTTGGAAAGTTGAATAAAGGACAATTAATAGGCTATGTGGGGAAAAATTACCAGTTCAGGCAAGGTAAGTCTATACTAAGAATAGGCAGGCAGTCAAGAGAATGTCAGTAAAAAGCAAACATGAAGAAAAATGCTGAACACTCATACAGGGAACACCAAGTGAACCCTGAAAATCCAAACGTGTGTGTGAAAAAAGTAAAAAAAAAAAAAACAACAAGTATGTGGGCAGCTTGGACAGCAATCTGAGAGTACACCCAAAAGAAGTCAACATCGGAAAAAATGCTACTCAGCAGAAGGTAATGGGGCATCCATAAAAGTGAACAAATTCCCCTTGGATTTGGGAGATTTTTGTATTCATAAATATTATTTCAAGACACAGATGTGTCTACCCAAAAATGATATGGAAAAAAAACTTTGTCTGAAACTAGTCTGAAAAAAAAAAAATAGGGGCAAAATAAACTGCCCAAAAAGGGTGGATCGGGACTGCTCTGGAGTTGCTCACCCTGGAGCTATGGCAATCGCATGCACATGGCCCCAATCCAGCCCACCGGTGTGGTTTCAAAACTGCTTCTGAAAACAAGCAGTTTATATCACTAGTTTCCATGGTGACTTTTCCAGATTGGGGTGATTTAGCGGTGGATTCTGGGTGGCTTGGGGATGTGCATCATGTAATCACCAATGCCCCCAAGCCACCCAGATGTGGGATTTTTTTCCACCTGTCTGCTTTGGGCCTTTGTGAGTTTTAGAAACAAGATGTCAATTGTATTGATGCAACCTGAAACAAACCTGATGTACAGGCAGGAGTAATAGAAGGGGGGGGGGGGGCTTCAAAAAGAAAAATGGTCTAGTCTCTGCCAATCTTAAAAAATGACTTCCTTTTGATGTCATAATTTCCTATCCCATAGGAAATGTAATTTGGGCAGGTAGGGGGAACTGTCATGTTTAGCATAACCCATGGCACTTCTCCTTTTGTTATACTTAATTTAACATAGCCTGGTCAGCATGACTTCAACACTGGCTCTTTTCTAGCTCTCCTGGGCCATCATGATTCCCAAAATATGTATTAGGTCCTCACCATAACTTCCAGTCATACACCACACTAGATATTAAATAGGAACAACTAACACTCAGTTGGAGGATTGGTTGGGTATACCAACAATGGTGAAGGCCTGACAATCTGGATTCCAAAATCTCAGTTTGGATTCAGGGGCCAGATTGGACTGGATTAGTCCTAAATCAATCTATTCCATATTCTGCTGTAGTATTCTTGTTGAGTCTCGTATTTAAGATGGAAATTGGAATTTCCATTAGCCTTATATAATCCTGAATAACTACTATCCATGAATAATCACTTGCAATCAATCCTCATCTTCCAGTAATAATGGCATTATTAATAAGGCAATATAAATTATATTATGATTTTAACTAGGAGCTTATCACATGAACTTTAAATCTGTCTCAAGCATACTAGGCTGTATCCAGGACATGGGAAGCCAGTGGGGATTATTGCATGCTAAATCACTGGCTATTCACTACCCGTCATAACCCTGGATCCCAGCCGTGTGCCACCAGCACTTTTTAGAAGCCGGAAAGTTTCTGACTTTGAAAAAGTGCTGGTGGAGCATGGTTGGGACTGGGCTGGGACCCAGACTGGGTAGTGATTTAGCATGTGATAATCCTCACCTCCATCCTGCATCCTGGCTGCAGCCTGGGATGCTTGAGATGGTTAGGTTCATGCTATAAGCGCCTTAATAAGGAATAAGTTCATTCCTTTTGTGATATAACTGCAATTTACTCATTACTATTATCATTGTGGGGGGTGATCCCACTATATAGTGGAGGGTGCATATCATATGTTCCAAATGTGGGTTTGTCACATACAGCTGTCTTGTGTTCTGTTGCTGAGATGAGATGAGATGACGAGACGATTTTTTTTTTTTTTAACCACAAGCTTGTGGCTTAAAGCATTCAAATATTTTTCCCTTAAATTTCAAAGTATAAAAAAATTAGGCATTTCAGCTACTTTTGAGAAACAAGGAAGCAAACTAACTGGTAACTGAGATCTTGGAATGATTGATATAATCATTTTGTTTATTAAGTACCTTTCCAAGCTGTGCATACAAATAATGCTCTGTCTGTCTGTCTGTCTGTCTCTCTCTCTCTCTCTTTCTCTCTCTCTCTCTCTCTCTCTCTCTCTCTGTGTGTGTGTATATAGTGCTTGCCCCTCCTCATGCTAAAAAGCATTCATCTTCATTCTAAAAGATTTGTATTCCACCGCGGCTGATATCTCTTGATCTTCATTAATACTTCTATTATGTGTACAGCCCAGATGAGGACATGAAAAAAAGAGATGTCAATCTGTGCATCCTCGTATTCTTCTGTGGCTTGCAAATCCTTTATGATCTTCTTCCCTGAAAATATTGATAGCCTTTATCCTATGGATATTAAAAACAGAAGTCACGGCTAAAATATTATTACTGAATGCAAACAGCTTTTTATAGCCACGTCTTTACTCTGTGGGAATATATTTTCGTCTCTTCCTGAAATCAATTCAGGAAAGAATTATACTCACAATGTAGTGCAGATTTTGTATGTCTATGGAAGACATGGGGGAAATTTGACCCTCCATGTGTTTTGGCCTGCAACTCCCATCAGCCCCATCATCCATATTTAGGAATAGGTAATTATTTAATCTGAAGTCCAAAACATATGTAGGACACAATGTTCCTCATGTTTGGTCTAAGGAATGCCTGAGATCAAGTCAGAAGATTGAGTTTTGATCTGAAATCAAGGTGCTGAGAATTGATCCCAAATCCCACAGATGTATTTTAAATAAAAAATGTTAATGCTATTTTTATTGGTTGCAGAAAAGTTCTTTTTCTTTATTCACTGTAGGGATAATTATACTTTCTAGGAAAAAAAAGTAATATGAGTTCATTGGTTCCCTCCATTCCTATTTATGAGCCATTCTTTTTTCAATGTAAAACAGGATATTATGGGTTTGTTTAAACACTGACATGTAAAGTAATGAATGTGTGCCCACCTTTATCTGCAGTTACTTCTTCATGTTCTTCCTTTCATACATTTCTAAACTATCATTTATGATAAACATCCTACATGATATGCTTACATGTGTAAGTCTGCAGAGTGGGAGGAGCTCAGAAAATAAATGTGAGAAAACTCATTTTCTCATTCTCCTTTCATGACCAAACATCCCTCCTTCCACCCTACCCCACCCCACCCCAAAAATAAAAGTATGAAAAATATTTTTTCTTAATCTATTGGTTTGTTTGTTTGTTTTTCCAATGACTTCACATCTCTGTGGAAATCTCAAGGCCCTGTCTTTAACAATAATCTAACAAAAATGATTTAGATATAGAGAAATGCTACAGAAAGGACTACATCAAATCATTCTGAAAATATTTAATTTCCATTTCAAATTTTATACAAATTAAAGAGTATATTGTACGTTTTCTACTGTACATTTTTCCCTCCTGTTCTTTCTATAGGGCAAAATAACCTCCAGCAGACACAGATTTCTCCTGACATACTGTATAAACATAACCTTTAAAGTTGCTTCTAGAAAAAAAGGGGAGAAAAAACAAGTAAAGAGAAATATGGTTCAGCCATCAGTACACAAGGTTGTCAGATTTTCTCTGAGATGGCCTTTCCAGAAGCAAAAAAGAAACTGAAAAGTAAATATTTCCTATTAAGAAAGAACTTCACAGTGAGCCATTGTAGGGTAGCTTTGCAGATTTCATTTCCTTTAGGGATGAAAAGATGGGAACAGATAGGAAATAAGTAGTTGTATGGAAAGAACTGGTGGAGGAAAAAAAGCCCTTCTGAATATTCCACATCAAGGAAAATGCTATGAAATTGATGGCATTGCCATTTGCTACCCAACCCCTGAAATAATGAGACCAGACACAAGATATATGGGGTAAACCAAGCCATTTACTGACCTATTTATTAAATTCCTAATGGAACTGCAACTAATATCTTAACAAAACCAAGTGTGGGAGAAGCTACATCCAGTGTCTTACCGCAGACCACCTCTGCAGTTTATCAAGGACAATTACACCTGAGCCCTCAACGACAATCCAAATATTGGCCGCTCACATAAGGAAGTCTAACCAGAAAGCCCCCTTCCTAATCTGCAAAGATTATAGTCAGGATATTCCTTCATGCCAGACCTAAGGGCCATTTCTTTTTGCCACCCCCCAGGTCGCAAAGCCTATAGAGGTTTTTCTAGAAATGTCCCTTCCACCCAAGGTGTTCGCCGATGAAGATGATGATGATGATTATACTTTATTTACATAGCACTGTAAATTTACACATTTTATTATACCTTATTTATATTGTGCTGTAAATTTATGCTGAGATCAAATCCAACATTCATGCCAAAATGAATAATTAAATAGTCTAATTAGAATCAACAGTTTTAATCCAAATTAAGATTTATTAGGACACCACCCCATCTAGTTTCCCATATGCCATTGGTAACAGTATGGGGTAGATGAAAAGCCAGTGGAAAGGGGGCAACAATTCCTATCTGGCCCTGAAACAACCAAGCAAACTTCAGACTATTCCAGTCGTGGGTGGGTGGGTTGCTGAAATTCTCAGGAGTGAGAATAAAGGGGGTGGTGTGCAAAACATGCCCCAACCCATGCCCCCAGCAATCTCATGCCATGGCAACATTGCCATTGCATGGTTTAAATCCTGGTTTCAACCAGTGGGAGGGCAGCAAAAAGTTCATCCCAACTCCAACACCTCCAGCGTGGAGGGGGTGGGATGACAACTTGAAGGTGCATGCACATGCATGCATGTGCTCGTGTGCACATATGTGCACACACATGCACACACACACAGTCTTTGTATTGACATTCTCTTACACAAATAACTTATCTAGGTCTGTCCCTGGGCCTCTTATTCCACCAAGTGCATCTGAGGAAACAGACTGAAGCCTATGAAAGCTTATGCTACCAACTTCTTTTTTTCAGTTAATCTCAAAGGTACTACAAGATTTCTTTCCATACTAATTTTACAAACTAACACGGCTATATCTTTGAATTCTACAAACAGAGTCAGTCAGTTTCCTAGATGCCTCAAGCAACAAAAGCATCTCTGTTGTTAAACCTCTAAAAGCCCAGAACTTCTGTCTTCTTTCTCTAGTTCAGTTCAAGTGGATGTGCTCAACCAGTGGTTTAATATAACTAGGATGTTCGATAGCAATGACTTTTAGATGTTTAGGACTTCAAGCCCCCCCCCCCCCCATGCATTTATATATCTCTGTTTCGTCCTGCAATTCACAGAAGAACTAAAGGTGCAGTAGGAATATATTGTCATATTCTATACCTATTCTAATGTAAAATATTTCAGAGTGTCTTCATCTTGAATAGGGAATTAAGACTTAGTACCTTCACAGAAGGCATGCTGAACATGAAAATGAAAACTAGGATTGTACAACTGATTCAGCAAAAACAAAACAAAACAACAACAACAAAAACATTGAATCAGACCAGTTTAGACCAATCCAAAAAAAAAAAAATCTGAATCAGAACAGATCATTCCATATTAGTTATTGATTAGAACTTTCTGGATATAATATAATGGACTGATTTGATTGTCCTCTCCAATCACAGTGCTGGGGAGGGATGCATTCTTTTATTGTTGTTTTTCATATTTCTCTTTTTCAAGAAGAAAATTTTTGAACTCTGCAAGTTAGGTAAAGGTGAATGGTTGAAATACAAAGACATATTGGTAAAAGAAATGACAGATAATTTTAAAATGAAAACAATCGACGAACTGAGACAAGAAGAATATAATATATAATGGTTCACTTATAGACAGAAAAAAAGAAAGATTCAAGATGTATAATAAATTATATGGAATCACAGATAAACAAAATTACAGAAAATATTGATAACGGCAGAAGACAAAAATTATTCTGAAAGATATACAAACTTCTGCTTAATCTAGAAATGGAAACAGAATTTATAAAGGACTGCATGACAAAGTAGGCCTAAGACATAGATAAAAATATTCAACTTGATGAGTGGGAAAAATACATGGAAAAAAGATTTAGATATACTTCATGTATGGAAATGAAAGAAATTTTTTTATAAAATGCAATTCAGGTGGCACCTGTCCCCAGAGAGATTAAGTATAATTTACAAAAACATTAAAGACAGGTGCTGGAAACATTCAACAGAAAAAGGAACATTTGATCATACATGATGGTCGTGCACAAAAGCCAGAACCTATTGGATACAAATACATAAGGCAATCATAGAAATACTTCAAATTAAAATGGATAATAATCCCAAAATCTTTTTACTTGGAATGCTAAATGAAAGTTTGGGAAAAGACTATGGAAAAGTTTTATTTTAACATGAGCATAGCAGCTAGAATCACCTATGGAAAATATTGGAAAGAAGAGAAAATGCCAGACATATCAGAATGGTACCGTATATATTCATATATAAGTCCACTTCATGCATAAGTTGAGGGTAGTTTTGGGTGCAAAAATCGTGGATTTTGATATGACCCGTGGATAAGTCAAGGGTCAAACACTGGGGCATGTTAGAAAAATCTAAAGGGGGAAACAAAGCAGCACTTGCCTTCCTACTTCTCCCTCTCTGGACCTATCCCAAGGGTGACAGTCTCAGCATGGAAAATGGGGAAATAAACAATATTATTATGCAATAAGAATGCTATAAGGGATGTGATGGTCCAAGTGGTTAATACACTGACTCTGTTGATTGCAAGACTGGCTGGTTGGCAGTTCAAGGCCTGGGTGTTGAGATTATTGCCCCATATATAAGTTGACCCATGATTTTAATAGGGTGAGCTCTGATCACTAATCCCAGCTTGTGACAACCTAGCATTTTGAAAGCATGCAATGCAAATAGATAAATAGATACCACTCTGGTGGGAAGGTAAACAGTGTTCTGTGCAGTCATGCTGGCCACATGATCAGAGAATAGTCTCTGACAACACTGGCTCTTTGGCTAAGTAATGGTGATGAGCACCCCTAATAATAATAATAATAATAATTGTTATTATTATTTACTTATACCCCGCTCTTCAGCCCTAAAGGCTATCAGAGAGGCTTACAATTGTTATTTTAATTAGACGGTTCCCTGCCCTCAGGCTTACAATCTAAGAAGACATGACACAAAAGGAGAAGGGAATGGTGGTGGGGAAGGGGATCATGTCCAAAAATTTGTCTCTCCCTCCGAGATCTGGACCAAGGCAGATGGACTGGAGGGAGGGCTCTGCTTCATAATCTAGGACAGGCCCAATGGGGTTTGGCCAGTCCTTTCACTCCCTCCTAGGGCAGATGGTGTTGCCATGGAGAGAGGGCACTTCAGCTATGGTCAGACACAATTTGACAACCTTGTCTATGGGGGGGGGGGAAGTAAATGATAGGTCTATTAATATTATGTTTCAAATGTCAAATAATAAATGAACTGGTGCTATATGCATAATCAAGTAGTGAGGTGTGATAATTGTATATATGGTTTTGATATGGAAAGCAAAAGTCAAATATTCTCAGAAATAAGAACTAAGAGAGAGGTGAAGAAGTTAAGAATGAATGCTTTATGTTGGTTTGTTAGACTGTATGTCAAGAAACGAGCAGGGTGGTGGCAGCTCTTCTCTTCTTCATTAACTTTCACTCTCTCCCGCTTTCCGGCCCAACATCCTGACAGGAAACAGGGAGATGACGAAGCAGTGCTGCCCCATCCTGTGAAAGAGAGAGAGAGAGACTGTGCCTCTTTCCTTCCTATCTGTGAGCGGTGCATGCGCGTATGTGCTTCCCTCCATGTGTGGGGGGGCGTGTGTGTGCATGGAGCATCCATTGGGGTGGCCATCTGTTCCAGATTTGTACCTCAGTCAGTGGAGCCCCCGTCCTTCCCCCTCCATCCTGACTGAGAGAGAGTGAGACCTTTCAATGGGCAGATCCCACTTGCTCAACAAGGGCCTGCCACTCAGTATTCGACCACCAATCATGAATGGGCCAATGCACCCGTGCCCTTTGGTAGCCCTGCTGGATGGCAGGGATTGTACAGTAGAAATGCCAATCCTGAAGGATGTAGCCACAGTGGCATTTTGTGATGCACAGTCCACACAAGAAATTCATGAAAAGGTTGGGGAACATATGCAGCTTCACAGTGTTCTGCTCCTCCTCTGTTCTTTAAAGTCAGTGGAAGTGGAAGTTATGTCATAAGGAGAACCAGAAAAATGTGAGGTGCACACACAGCTCCATTTGAAAGCAAGTGCATCATTACATAGACTTAGATCTAACAGAAAGTTCATTCAGGTACTGAATGAAGCAGTCAGTGCTCTGATGTATCATACCATCACTTTAACTCGTGAAGATTTGGCGAAGTTTAAAGTACTTTGAATAATTGTTCGAATTGGAAGTGGCTTTGATAACATTGATATTAAATCTGCTGGTGATTTAAATTAAAAATAAAAAAATTTGCACGTCTGTTTTTTGTTTTTATTTTATGTTGTAGTGAATGTAAAATAAAAGTAATGTATATTTGTTATAATTATAATTAAGTTAGCTGTGTTAATAATGTGTGTTAATAAATAAATGTGGAAAAAAAGTATTTTCCACAACAAGGTAGTGTTTTCACCAAACTAATGTTGCAATCAAATCATATTTGAAACATAAACTGCAAACAATTTAAAGGTATCAGCTAAATTAATTCTGCACATAAGCTCAACAGTTGACAACTGATAGAAGTAAATATGGCATAAACACATACATGCAAAGAGGATTACCACAAATCTCTCCTTTTCTTCTTTCCTGTAAAAGGGACTGTTTCAGGGTGACACAGGTGGATGTAACATTTTTAATATTCTAAAAATGTCAAGAAAGTCTGTTTTATTTCACTCCAGCAGAATCTGTATCCTCCTTCACAAAAAAGGTCTTCACCATTTAGCTTTTGCACAAGACATTAACTTGTAATCTGACAATTTACATAAAAACTAAATGTTGTTAGACATCCCATAAACAAGGCACAGAACTGAATGTTATTTTTTTAAAAAAAAAGTCAGGAAAAACTAAATGGTATTTAAACCTGCTACTGCATTTTCAAGAGGAAAGAAACTGTGAAACAACCTAGACAAGGTCATATTCTTCAAGATCAGAGGTTGCTTTCCACAACTTAATTTGAGAAAGTTGTATACATTTAGTTAAACCAAATATGATCAAGTGGGCACAGAATATCGGAAACAAGATACCTCTTTTGAATTGGGAAAATACATGGAAAAAGAATTTGATTTACCAACTCCATCAGGTTAAAAGAAAACTATTATAAACTCTTTTATAGGTGGTATTTAACTCCAGTAAAAATAGCCAAACTAAGTAAACATGGAAACAATAAATGGAAATGTAGAGAAACAGAAGGTATATTTTATCATATGTGGTGGTCATGTAAAAAAGCCAAAAAATTCTAGAAAGAAATTCATAAGCGTATTGTATCAGTAGTTAAAAAGAATATTCCATTAAGACCAGAACTCTTTTTTTGTTAAATATAACTGACATTATATTGGACAATATTGCACGAGATCAAATTGAGGTTTTGTTGTATATGATTACTGCTGCTAGGATGATCTATGCACAATACTGGAGAAATAGATTAACTCCACCGATAGAAGAGTGGATAATGAAATTGAATGATTTCGCTACTTTAGATACACTTTCAGCTTACACAAATAAAAGAACTAATCAGCAATATATTGAAAAATGGAGAGAAGTGTCTAAATTATGGGGAAAATAGAATTTTGAAATTTAAATATTTTACAGTGTTGAGATATAAGAGCAATTATCTTTTTTAATTTTGTTTTTCTTGGAATAGTATGTAATGGATGTATATGTGATATGTAAATTATGTAAATTATGTTCTTGTGATCTTATGGATGATGTAACTTTTTTCCCCTCTTTTTAACTGTAAAATTCTTTAAAAAAAAAAAAAAAGATCAGAGGTTGCTTTCCACAACTTAATTTGAGGAAGTTGTATACATTTTTAATTTAGTTTTCCTTATATTTTTCAGAAGTCTAATTTTATATTCAACTTCTTGAAATAAGATAATACATTGTTATCTGTCATTTTGGAAATGTATACAGCAATCATTTACAATAACATGTTCAATTGTGAACCTTCTCTGATTTTATATTACAAGTAGTTTCATATCTTTTGTGGTTTTCTGATTACTCTTCAAGTTAACACTTAACGTGCTGATTTCTATTTCCCTGTATAGCAATATTCAGAGCCATGTTAATCTGTATCAGCATAAAAAGGTACAAGGAATCCTGTAGCACCTTTAAGACTAATTGAGAAAAAGAAATCCATAGTATAAGCTTTTAAAGATTTAATCTACTTCATCAGATAGCAGTAGATGGAGTGAATGAAATATTTCTTTTACAAACCTCTTTCTCTTAGCCTTAAATACAAGGACCATTGAACAATTTTAAAGAGGGGAATGCTCAGTTTTGTCAGGCAGGTCATTAATTTTGAATACTTAAAAATATGCTTTTACAAACAAACAACAAAAATAAAGAATGTATTGCATTGAGAATGACAGAAAAAAGTCACACCACACTTGAAAGGGAGTTCACAAACAAAGCTGAGAATTTCCCCTCACACTCTTCCCATTTTAGCTGCTAAAAATGCAAGAACTCTGTTCCTCAAAGAAGGTCTGCTAGATTTCTGGTTGCATCATTCTAAGTGAGTGGTGGATTTTGGTTTTTTTTAACCTTAAGAGTCCATATAAACTGAACCTCACAGGCATTTTATAAAACTTCTAAATAATTTTTGTTCAGGGCTTGAGTTCGCATACTGAGGATAATTGAATACTACTCATCTTAGTCCTAATACATTATCAACCTGTTCAATTTTGTCTAGCAGTGCAGTATCTAGGATAATCCTGCATCTTCATGCCTGTGCATGTGGCTGTAGAAGAGGCAAACCTATTTGGAAACCTTTCTTTCTTCTCCACTGATCTTTAGTTAGGCATTACTATTATCTAGTGCACAGATTCACTTGGGCATTATTTCCAAGGAAAATCAGGCCATCAAGCTGACTTGCTTCTTCCAATGGCCTGGCACACATAACACTCATGCCATAAGAAGATCTACACAGAAAAAGAATTCTCATAGATAATAATGCCTCCTTTTTTCCATTCCACATATCTCCATTAGCAATGATTCACAAGGTAAGGCTACTGTCTAAAGTGTTCTGTAATGTGTCTGGTTATTGCTGATAAAGGAAGTGTCATCTGTGTCTCCTGTGTCAAATGTGCCCTCAATAAGGTCTGAAGATACAAAAGGAGCCATTACTCTCACACTTTTCAAACCCCAAAATCAGATACAATGAGTTTTTTGTTACTTAAAATGTAAAAAGAAAATGCAGATTTCCCAACAGCTCTGCTACATATGACATTTTTTTCTATGGCAGATCTTTGGTTGATAACTGATGCTTTTATGATAATTCAGGGTAGAGCTTGGAACATTACTTTCAAGCAAAGCAAATATAATATCATGCCGAACATATCCATAATTCAGCGGTACACAGATGCTGCTCTGGGCCTTCAATCAGCAATAACATATATATTGAGTTTTAAGAGAAGCTAGTTTAAACTGTGGAGAGCAGTGCTTTAAAAGACATCTAAATAAACATGGAATTAATATTTTAACCTTAGGAAGTGCTAGATATGACAGTTTTTTGTTAGTTAAAATGGATTATTCATGATGATAAAGAATGCCAAAATTCATGGTGGAATATCAGATGTAAGAAAAAGAAAAGGGAAACAAATCTCATACACCTTGTGTGAGGAACACATTCACATATTGTTAAGATTCAGTTTGAAACAACTTTGTTAGTTGAGGTTGCTCAACATGACCTTATATGATACTGAATATTTTCATATCCCTCTGCTTGAGAACAGCCACTGAGGGTGCTATAAAACTGTGGGTTATTAATTCCATTCGTTCAAGCATGAAATAAACTTTACTATGAAAGTAATCTATCTCAAACATTTATCATGGAAGAAGTAACAACTGGTTGGCTGGTTTTTAATTAAGAGTAGCCAGCCTCGTTTCAATAATATATGGCATTCTTGTAGTTATTATCATGTTTAGTACTTTATGCCAGATACAGCAATTGACATTTTGTATCAAATGCTGTATTGTACACAGAAATGAGGAAATGTATAATGGCTCATTGCACTGGACAAATACTAAGATCAGAGTTTTGGGGAATTATTATTTTTTTAAAAAAAATTATTTTTTTAAAAAAAAAATAATAATTGTTGTTACTCATTTTGTGGATATTTTAAAATTGCCTTTTGCTTAGTTTAAGATGTTAAAACATTGCATAGATAGCATACAGAGATGTTTGACACTATGGACGTAAGCTTCAATAAATTGCTTCCGTAGTACATAAGCTTGCTATTAAATTCAATTTTCATCTACACTAGCAGAGAGGAGTCATGACCTTGAGCACTCCTAGGTCAAGCCAGAGCACTAAGGGAGAACTAAAACACAGCCTTTGCTGATGAGGCAACTGGTTTGTATTTGGACACTGAGCTGCAAAAATGACTAGTGGAGTGAAAGTTTTGAGTTGGAGGGGAACATCCAGACCAAAAAAACTAAACACAAAAAGAAGTACTCCCAGTTACAGAAAGTCTGGCATTCTCTGAAGATCCCAGCCACAGATGCTGGCAAAATGTCAGAAAGGAACTCTTCTAGAACATGGCCACATAGCCTGAAAGCCCCACAAAAAACTTTGGCATTTCAGTTGTAGCAGGTAGAATGTTATGGGTAAGGAAGGTTTAATACATCATGTCATCTTCAGCTTTCTGGAGTACCCTCTTTGTCTTTGTACTAAAGGTCACTCATGGTGATCTTACAAAACTGTTAAGTTGATCTCTTTATGCCAACTTAATAGTTTCTGTCTCCTACCTTTCCTCAGTTTAAATGTTCAGAGTGTGAGCATTGCTCTGTTTACTGCTGGAACTGATATTTTTAAATAAAATGTTCTTGTTGTTGCTGTTGTTGTTGTTGAGTTCCTTCAAGTCATTTCTGATTTACGGCAACCCTAAGGTGAGCCTATTACAGAGTTTTCTTGGCAAAATTTGTTCTGGGGATTGCCTTTGCCTGGCTCTGAAACTGAAAGAGTGTGACCTGTCCAAGTTCACCCAGTGAGTTTCCATGGCCAAACTCTGGTCTCCAGAGTTCTTGTCTTATGCTCAGACCACCGCATCCTACTGGGTCTCTATTCAATAAAATTACTTAACCTGATTTGAATATTTAGAGAATCTTTAGGATATATTAAAAATCCAGACATATTGTATAAATGCAAACAGGGTTGTGGCCTTTATTGAACTGAATTTTGCTGATGCAAATGATTTTACTGATGCAAAATGAGTTTTTAAAATATTCTCCACATTTGTTTATCTTCTACTAGATAGATAAATAGATAGATAGATGACATTAATATAACAGGAAATTCCTTTTCCTACTTGTTATAGTATTTGCTTCTTTTTATTCTTTTTGTGAGTCACTTTTTTGCTGGAAAAAAACCCTTAAAATAGTAAGAAAATGACTTAACATTGAAAATACTTTCTTCAAAATATTCCCAAAATATTTTATCTATCTGAAAATAATAGCTAATTAATGCTACTTGTTACAGGAAAGTTACCAGCTGTTTTTTAAACAGGTGGAGGGCTTATGACTGTCATAGTCCAAAAGCTGCAGGACTGGCACCTGGAGGAAGAGTCCAATGAGGAGACAGAGGAAGGAACTCAGGCAAGTCTTCCAGACAGGGAACAGCCTGCAATTCTCCTTGTTGCAGAGCAGCCAGCCCTCCTTGCTGAACAGCTTCAGCCAGCTCATCCTGTGGAATTGCAGATTCAGATAGCAGGACAAGGGCAAGGTTCACCGGCTGATGAGACAGAGGACACAGCTGAGGTCTTAAGTCCTCAGTCAAGGAGAAGGGACAAAAGGATCCAACAATGGATAAAAATGCTCAGCCAGGCTGCAGGCTAAACAGCAAGTTCTGATTACAATCAGCTGGTGTCAGGCTATTTAAGAGCTGAATTTGCTTAAGGAGGTGCTGGAAGTAACTTGTCTGTTTCCTGGCCAGCATTTCTGTTACCTGTGTTTAGACCCCTGCATTCCTAATTTAGACTTCCTGGCTTCTTTGACTTTTGGACTGTGTTGACCCTGATTCTTGTTGCTGCTCTTGACTTGGACTGCTTGACCAATACCTTTCTGTTAACAGACTCTTACAGTCAAGGAAGCTTTCTATCTGCTTGTGATTAGCTGCCTCTGTTTACATTATCAGTCAGAGGTTCCCTCCTAGCTAGCCTGTGTGGGTGTTTGAAACCAGGACAGTGACTGCCTTTCACCTGGTGCTGGTGGTAATGAAGTGCTATTTTACTTCCTATTTATGATGAAGATTGGTATCCAAAGAGTATGCACACCTATGGTACATTATTTCCACAACAGGATACAAAAATAGATGAAAGCTATTGTGCACAATAAAGCAGGACACAAGCACTTTCACAGAAATTCCTCCCAAATTATTCATATATGGGGCTAGAATTAAGGAAATTCTGTGCACCTGTCTATAAAACATGGATTTGCACACTTGATCAACACTAAAGTGTGTACAAAATCTTATTTAATATTCTGAGGTGGAAAAGAACTTCCAAGGGACATGATGTGCAACTTGTAATGATAAACTAAACCAGTTAATAACAAACTTCAGAGAAATCAGTATTTTGCTATCATATGAACCTTGGAACCAGAAGAAAACCCCGTATAGCAGCCTTTTCATATCTAATTGGCTTGTCAATTTCATTTTGTGACCATCTATCATTCTCAGTAAGGGTACAGAATGGACAGAAAGTTATGACTAAGCAGCTGCAAGACAAGTGATGACAAGGACCAGTTATGTTATTCAACATAATAGCATTGCATATTTACCAAGACTAGAGCTTCAAGCTTTCGGCATTAGAAAGCTATAAGTGACATCCTAATAATTGCATCTGTATTAACATAATTATTACTTTAATACAGAAAGTCTCATCTAAGGTTGCTCACATAATTCAGTTCCTATATATTCCTATATAAGATCATCCACAGATCAGAAAGTAGCTATCTGTAGGTAAGGATGGTGTTCTTGTCATTAGCTGCCTTCAAGTTGACCTTGACTCATGGTAACCCTCTGAATGAGATGTCTCCAAGCCCCCCATACTCTACCTCTCTGCTCAGTCCTGTAGACTGAGGTCCATGGTCTTCTTAATTGAATCTATCCATTTGGCATGTGGCCTTCCTCTCTTTCTGTGCCCTCTACCCTTGTCAGTATCATGGTCTTTTCTAATGAGTCATGCCTTCACACAATGTGGCAAAGTATGAAAGCCTCAATCTAGTAATCTTGAGTTCCAGGGAATGTTCAGGCTTGATTTGTTCTAGGACCCAACTGTTTGTCCTTTTGGCTGTCCACAGTATCCTCAGCACTCTATCCCAGCACCACATCTCAAATTAATTAATTTTCTGTTTATCTGCATTCTTCACTGTGCGACTCTTGCATCCATACATGGTGATGGAGAATACAATGGCTTGGACAATTCTAACTTTAGTGTTCAACTGTATATTTTTTACACTTTAGGATGTCATATTTCCTCAATTTCGCTTATACGATCATTTGTAACTTTTGCACCCCAAGGATATGGAAAGGATACTTGGAGGTGTCAGAACCATTGCATGTGTACTAGACCTTTGCCTTCTGGTGCTAAATGGGAACTGGCTGACTAGGGGGAAGGAATGGTTATTGCCTCTTTACAATAAGGCAGAGTTCCAACATGCCTGTTCTGGAGGGAAAAAGAAAAAACTTCCCTGGATTCAACTATATTGCATAATTACAGACCAGTTTCTAACATTCCATTTTTAAGCAAGATACTATAGTGTGTAGTGGCTTCTCAGCTCCAGTAGTTCCTGGATGAGGCAGATAGCTGTTGTTGTTAACTGCCGTTGAGCTGACTTTGACTCATGGCAACACTGTGAATGAGATATCTCCAAGATGCCCTGTTCTCTACCTCTCTGTTCAGGTCTTGAAGGCTTAGGCCTGTGATCTATTTGGGGCTTTACAGACAACCCGAAAAGGGTGGTCTGTCGATGCCCCTTTAAGGCTTGGATTGGGTCAGGGCAGCCTCACCGGCAGTCCGATTGGGTCAGGGCAGCCTCACTGGCAGCCCCCAGTCCGCTGCTTTTCCAAGCCATGGAAAAGGGCAAAAAGCCCCTTCTCCGTGGCCTGGGAAGGGCTGTCCTCGGGGGCTTCATGCTGGCTCCTTTTTTCCCTGCCTTCATTCCCGCGGCAATCTGGTTGCCATGGCAATGAAGCGCTTTCACAGAAGGAGCCCCATAAGGGCACCCTAGGCGCCCTCAAGCAGTGCAATGACGTCAGGCATGTGCTGGTTCATCTGGACACAGCACATGCCATGACATCATCAATGCGCACACATATGGAAAGTGCAATTTAAAAATGGTGCCATCCATATGTGCTAGGACTGGGGAGCATGCAGATGCTGCGTGCACCCCAGCCCTATTTACGCTGCAGGTACAGCCTTTTTGGGTTGTCTGTATTGGGCCTTTGAGCCTAGCCATTTAGTGTATAGTCTTCCTCTTTTTCTACTACTTTCCAACTTTCTTAACATCATTGTCTTTTCTAATTACAGTATTCATTTTCCTCATTATGTGGACAAAGTACAGCAGCCCCAATTTACTTATTTTGGCTTCCAAAGATAGTTCAGCCTTTATTTGTTCTAGAACTCATTTGTTTGTCTTTTTGGCCATCATGGTGTTTGCAGTATTCCCCCCCCCCCCCAACATCACATCTTTCTTCCTATCAGTTTTTGTTTTTGTTATGTTTTTGTTTTTTACTTTCCAGCTCTCATATCCATACATGACAATGGCTTGGATTGTCCTCATTTTAGTGTTCAGAGTTATGCCCTTACATTTTATGATCTTGCCCAGTTATTTTATAGCTGCCATTCCCAATCCTAGTCTTCTGATTTCTTGACTGCAGTCTCTGTTCTGGTCAATATTTAAGCCAAAATATGGGAATTCTTTGATTATTTCAATTTTCTTGTTGTCTTGGATGACAACTGATGGTGGATTATCTAAATGCATTTTAGTCTGTTTTCAGGCCTGGTTATTGGTTTGAGACAACTTCAGTTTGGTGGATGATTTATGTAAAAAAACGGAGAGGGGAGTCTGTCCCTGTTGGTTCTTCTGAATCCTTGTTTGTATTGAAAGAAGTAACTTCAGTACCATTGACTATGGTATCCTTTTGGTCCCCTCACTGAAATAGGACTTGGAGGTACTGTTCTGTAATGGCTCTTTCTTTCCTTGAGTCATACTCTCAGAGGCTGATATTTGGGGATTTCTGTTTGGCACCTTCATCATTGACCTGTGGAGTTCCTCAGGGTTATTTCTTTTCTCTATGTTATTTAACATATACAT
Organism: Urosaurus nigricauda; assembly: GCA_034509955.1. Taxonomy (NCBI): domain Eukaryota; kingdom Metazoa; phylum Chordata; class Lepidosauria; order Squamata; family Phrynosomatidae; genus Urosaurus; species Urosaurus nigricauda. The sequence continues at coordinate 126,375,883 of JAOEGL010000003.1, forward strand.
AAAACCACTGGAGGAGATTGTCTGGGATTTGAGCTTAGTTGTCTCCAGCATGCTAATCAAACACAGCTCTACTACTCCTTTCCACCTAATTTCAAGGAAGCTGTTTCTGTACTAAACCAGTGCCTTACATCTGTAATGGACTAAGTGCAGATGGAAAATTGAAACTTAGTCCAGGCACGAAAGAGATGTTCCTAATCAGATAACAAGAACAACAAAAACAACAACAACAATAATCAACTTTATTTTTGTATCCTGCCTTTCTACCTGGGCAATTAAGGTGGCTTACATGAAATAAAATGGATTTAGACAAAACATTACCTGGATAAAAATATAGAACCCCCCCTTAAAAGAGAATTAAATATAATACTATTTAAAAGAGAAAAAAACACAACAGTTAAAAACAATAACATAATATAAAAACAGTTATTTTCTGGTATATAATGTTAGATGGAGTGGGGAGAGCTCAGAGTGAGTTGGATTGCTCTAGTCAGGGAAGGCCTGCTGGAGGAGATCCATCTTGACAGCATTTTTAAAGCTGTCTAAGCTTGTTATTTGACGGATCTCTTCCAGCAAGGAATTCCATAGTCAGTTGAAAGACAGACCTGGGAATAGGGATTCAGCGCAGGTTAAATGGGGTTACACCCCCCTTTAAAACACAGGCTCACAGTTTTATGGGTATTTCTGGACTCACAAACCTGGAGTTCCAGGTTTCAGTGGTGGCCAGGACTGCATTTGCACAGATAAAGTTACTGAACAATTGTGCCTATTCCTGATCTGGCCACAGTGCCTTGGTTACTTCCTATTCAAATTATTGTAATGTGCTTTAAGTGGAGCTGCCTTTGAAAAGTGCTCAGAAACTTCAGTTGGACCAAATCGCTGGCACCATACTATTAAAGGGAGCAGGTTACAGGGGATACACAATTCCTTGTTACAACAGCTCCACTGGCTGCTGTTCTTTTTCCAGGTATAATTCTAAATCCTGCTGAATAAAGCCCTATATAGAAAGCCCCATAGTTTGGATACAGGATGTTTGAAGGACCATACCTTTCATTAGAGTGCTTATAGAGAGACTCTTCTTTCTGACCCACCATATTCTCACGCTCATTTTATGGGAACAAGGGAGAAGGCCTTCTCAATGACTGTTCTTAGACTTCGAAGCTCCTTCCCTAGGGAAGTCAAGATGGTCTTCTTCTACCACTATGTTTGCCATCAGGCTGTCAGAAATTGACAGCCATGGGCTTTCAATGATATTCTGGGCTGTTTCATAGTTTGTACATGCTTTCAATTAATTATAATATTTTAAAATCAATAAATTGCTTAATTGTTTTTAACAGCTTTTATATTTATACTTTTACTGAAGTTTTTTCTAAAGTTCTTCAGCCTGTATTATTATTTAATAATCCCAGACTATGGAATGTCATAAGCATTACTGCTCCCAGATTATGGAATGGCCTGCCAGATGAGATCATCTTATTACGACCCTTGACTGCTTTAAAAAAGCTGTAAAGACACATCTCTTCTGGCAGGCTTTCCCGGAAAATGTTTAATCTCTCCCGGCGCCAAAGCCAGGTCCTAGAACCCTCCAGCTATCTCTCGGTTTTATGATCCCTGATGCCACCGTCTATGCTGCCCAAAGAAGAATTGGTTTTATTATATCATATTGTATTGTATTTCCTACCTGGTTTATTCTAACTTGTGTTAGTTTAATTCAATTTTAAGGGGTGGGAAGTTAGGGATTGGGTTGTAGGAATGTGTTTTGAATTGTGATTGTTTTAAACTTTGTTGTACACTGCCCCAATTGCTTGGTCAGAAGGGTGGGTTAGAAATAAAAATACTACTACTACTACTATTATCATTATTATTATTATTATTATTATTAGCCACCTTGAAAGGCAGAATATAAATGAATAAAATGATGATAATAACAATATGAATAGTTTGCATGTATCCTATATGATGTTGCTTGCTAAATTGGTTTATGTAAATCCATTTGAATCTTTTGTTAGATTATGGGACAGTTCTGGGACTGATGTACTAGTGATTGCCTTGGTGAATAACCCTCACTGCCATCTGGAGCAAGAATCACACCTTGTTGTTTTTTCCAGATGTCCCTGAAGTTTCAGTTGAATAAAGAATACTGCAGATGATTTTTTTTTTATTCCCACAGCAGAGAGATGAATATTGTAATTATTCATTCTCAAATGAAAGGACAAAATAATTGAGGATTTGCGTCTCTACTTAAAATGTGGCTGTGCAGGTTGGGTAGGAACACTTGAAAGGAGAAAGAGAAGTTCATCCTTTCCACCAAGCCAGCAAGAGCCCAGCACATCTTCAGATTTGTTTCTTTCATATCAGAATCTGCTTTGTTTATCTCATAGGATTCTCCAAACTTTTCTTGTTAGAAGTCTAAATGCTCAATATGCAAGAATAATATGTACCTAAAGAATACTCTGATTCTAGCTTGAAAGCCTTCAAGATAAAGAAATCTTGCCTGCCTATTTTTTTTTTCATCTTACAAGTAGCACTTGTAACCATTATACCAATTTGCAGAAACTTTTTGTAATGGCTCAGTATAAATAATTTCCTGTTTAGTATAAATGTTGGAATTTCCAAGTCTCAAGACAAAGAAAAATAAAATTTAATTTGCAAACTGAAAAGAAGGAAAATGCTTTAAACCAAGGAGATATGTTGAAATAAGTCACATAACAACACAGGGATATATATAGCTAAAGTCTCCAAGGTCTTTTTTAAAAAATCATCTTTTTATTAATATGCCTGGGATACATGCAAGGTAACATAATCCTTGTCACACCAATATGTTGCCCATGGAAACTAAAGTAAAGCTGTGAGATAATGCTTAACCATAGGAGGGAGATCTGAGACAGAGCTTGTAATCCTCATCTTAAATTTCTCACTCACATCAAAGCAACAAGAAATTTTATGGTTTAAAAAAAGGGGAGGAATATAAGTCAAAAGAACTGCTAGACTGGTCTGTGTGCCCCTCCTCTGAAAACACACACATCCCATGCTGATTTATTCTTCCTTATTTACAAATAAATTTGCCTGTCTTTTATTTGCCTCCTTTAATATTGTAAGGAGAAAAATAGAAATAAGAATAATTACTGGCTAATATTTAAACCAAAATCCCTCTAATAGTTTTATGAAGATTCAGCAGAAGATAATAAAGAATCAGCCTTTAAATTGCTAATTAAGGGAAATATTCTAGCTTTTCCATCTGCTTTCTTGCTACCTGACATATTCTGTATATTTGTGGTTATTAAATGTAAGCTCACAAAAAGAAGAAAAAGAAGAATAGTATGACCTTAAACATTGAAAAGCAGCTTAGGTCTCATGAGGGCACACTCCTGGCAAAATTATTGCAAATGACTACTATTTAAAAAGAACCCACACTACTGGGTGTGAGTGCCCAAACTCAGTGGCATGCTGGGGGGGGGGGGACTTCTCCCTGCTGGGGGCAGGATTTCCAGGGGCACACCCAAGACACACTCTGTAAGTCTCAGGTTAGTAATAGTAAAGGCCCCTCTGACAAAACTTGCCAAGAAAACTCCATGATAGTTTCATCTTAGGTTGCTGTAAGGAGTTTATCACACTAGAGCCAATTTCAAAGTTAACATGACATTGAAGTGGTGTTAAAGCAAACTTGAGACTTCATGAATTTAAAGCAAATTTAAAGTGGAAATAACATTATTTTGCAATTAATGTTCATGCATGATTTCGCAATTAAAGCAATTTCAAATTTACACTTTCTGTAGAGATCCGAATTTGAAAAGATGTGGATTAATCCTCCTTTAAATCTAGTTTAACTGTGGGTTTTTGTTGGAGTTGTGTGAAATAGTGTCGCTTTATTCTCCTTTAAATCTAGTTTAACTGTGGGTTTTTTGCAACATCGTGTGAAACGGTTGCATAATTTCACGATTTCTCCGGGATATCTATGGATTAACCCCTTGATCTTCCTCATGTGATAAAGCTATAAGAAATGACTTGAAGGTACCACACACATGTCACACACTCTCAGCCTCAGAGGATGGCAATGGAAATCCTCCTCTGACAAAAAAAGGTGATCAAATATGAGTCTAATTTGTTTAGTACCAACCACAAGTCTTTGAATAAGGCATTTCTTACATCTTTATTTATTGGGCACTCCAATAAGTACTGAGTTAGATCTTCAACTGAGTTGGAGCCACATGGGCAGACTTTCTTCCCAGATTGTCCTTTGATAATGCTCTTGCACCACAGCCATGGTCATTAACTAACATCGAAGGCCTGTGAAGGCATATCTCTGAAGTTAGTTATATTTTTTTAGATATTGTGGGTAACTTGTTTGGAAAGGGAGTTTGGCATAACAAGGAGTACATTTTGATAGGCCAACAGAGGTACAATCTTCTTGAAAGTCCTGTTTAAAAATGTGGGACTTCATATACTTTACAGCTATATCATAATTTAAAGAGCACAGCAAGTCCTTTGAGAGCCCATACGAATCAATAAGTTGTAAAAAAAAAAAAATTGGTTCCAAGATAAAAGTGTCTTGTTTTAAAATTCAACATTTCTTTGAAAGCAATCAATACAAGGACTATTCTTATCCCTTTAGTAAGTTTCAGCCAGTATTTAATAGCTTGAACCTGAGTTATAGCCTTTACAGTTCAGAGTCCATCTTCCAGCCGAAGGATATAGGTCTCAATTCCTTTGGGCAGACCTAAAATTGCTCGCAAGTAATCATTTTGAACTGTTTCCAAGTTAGATTTTATCTTAGGCCTCCATATTTCAGTTCTATAAAGTATCAGAGCTATAATTTTAGCCTCATAAATTTTAATAGCCAGAAGAAACTGTTTACCACCTCTGCTCCAATATAATCTTAATAAAGAGTTGGCTGGGTTAATAGCAATTGCTTTCATATTTTCAAAATGACATCTCTAATATCCAGTTGAGGAAAAAATTAGTCCTAAATATGTGAAGGACTTCACTTGTTCTATAGGTTGCCTATCTATTCACCATGTATGATTTTTATACCTATTTTGTCTTTTCATAATTAATTTTCAACTTGTCTTGTTTTGTTCGTTGACTAAAAGCTTTTAATAATCTTCTTAGACCTTGCTATGATTGTGATAATAAAACAGTATCATCTGCAAACATGAGAACTGATATTTTCCTAGGTCCCAATTTAGGGGGTACATAGTTGTCATTATCTCTTAAATCAATTATTAATGAATTAACATAAACATTAAACAATGCTGGTGCTAACAGGCAGCTTTGGCAGACACCTTGAGTAGTTGATATCAGGTTTGATAGCGAGCCAGCAGAATCTAATCTGACTTGAATTTTAGTATCAGAGTGGAGGGCTTGTATCAGCATCAGCAATCTTTTATCTATAGCTGTTTACTTAGTTTACCCCAGAGGTGTTATCTACTGAAAGAATCAAAGACTGGTGAAAAATCAATAAATTCATTGTATGGATGCTTTCGTTATCTGACATATTTGTATATGAAGTCGCATAACACAAAACAGTGATCTATTGTTGAGTGATCACATTGAAAGCCTGCCTGCTCTTCTGCTATTATCTCATTAGATTAAATCCAATTATTAAGGATTTTTTAAAATAGATACGTGGTATATATTTTGGAAGAAATGTCCAACACACTGATGGATGAAAAATGGCTGGGTCATTTGTGACACCTTTTTTGACTATAGGGACAACAATACTGATATTCCATTGAGGAAGGTAGTAACCAATATTATTAATTTATGTGAATAGAACTGAGAGAATAGAAGTCCACCAATTTGGTGCTGTTTTGTAGACCTCAGCTACAATTCCATCTTCACCTGGGGCCTTCCCATTCTTTAGAGACAAAATTATTTCACATATTTGCTTAGAGGGAATGGGCTCCCAAGCTGTTAAGTCTTTTTTCCCTCTCACTATAGAGTTTGTCAGATGCAAGGGCTCCTGTCGCCCAAACATCACTAAACTGTGACAGAAGTGCCATGGTGGGATCACACATGATGCTATTGAAGTGTTCCGCTTTCGTTTTCATCATGGACTAATTATCATAATCATCAGAAAAACAGCCCTTTTTTATTAACGATTTAATCCATTAATAAAAAGGTCTGTTTTCCTGATTATTATGATAATCAGTCCATGACAAAAATGAAAATGACAGCGAAACACTTTAATAGTGCAGCCGTGATCCCACCATGGCACTTCCATCACAGTTTGGTGATGTTTGGGTGACAGGAGCCCTCACATTTGACAAACTCCATTAACACTTCCTCTCCATCCAGAAAAGTGAGTTATATTGCCTGGCTTGTCATCAGGGTGATTGTCGTTAAGGATGTACCAATTAAATTTCAAAATTAAACTGTAAATGGCTTTAGCTTGTTCTTTAATCATACTGTCCTTTGATTTTCTACCAGCATTTAAGGGTGAAAATTGAGAATGTGAATCGTACATATTAAGATCATTCAATAGAAGCTCCTCATTTTGACCAATATGGGCATTGAAATCCCCCATCAAGATTACAGATGCACTGTGATTTATAGATCCAAGTTGTTCAATAAAAGACTCCAGGTCACCCCATAAATGACCAGAATTGTAATTTGAACTCTTAGGTGGAATGTAAATGTTTATCAAGTATATGTTATTGTTAAGATTTGAATTCCTTATGCCAATACACTGAAAATGAGGGTTAGCTACAGTTACCTCTACACATTTGAAATTATATTTGTCAACTATGTAAATAGTTAGTCTGTCATTTTGCTGACCAAATCTAGAATCTGGGGGTGATAAGGATATATCCTCAATAGCTGCTGCCCATCCTCGGGAGGGGAAAGAGTTAGTGATTTTCTTCTGTTTCTTTTCCTTATTACCCGGTGAATCTCCAGATAGTAGTTGGAGCTCCTTTTGCTTATAGCCCTGTCCGGTAAAAACATTTTCAATGTATAAAAAGTAATATAAAATATAAAATAACCAGATTAGGTAGGCTTGGACTGATGAAACATTAGTCTCAGAGACCTCCCTACTTTCTTAGTCTGGTAATGGAGGGAAGAACAGGTTTATAGTAGCAGCTTTGGTGTTCTTCCTACCTCCAGTAGGGTGTAGTTAGAGGGAAGAGAGTAGCCACTGAAGCCAAAGCCTCAAGGTTCTCCTTGTCCTCCACATACCCCCTCTGACAAAATTTGCCCCATTATACTTTCAAAAGATAGTTTCACTTTAGGGTCACCAGGCATGACTTGAAGGCACACACACACACAGCCAAGGCACACTCTCTCAGCCTCAGGTTAGCAATAGCAACCCCTGCCCCTTGATGAAACTTGCCAACAAAACTCAATGAGTGTTTCACCTTAGGGTCGCGATAAGTCAGACTTTTTCTCGACACACCACCCTGACAGGCTCTTCTCCCTCAGGGCTGCCTTGATAGAATGGAGGCAAATTATAAGAGCCAAGAGGGCATGCCCCTCACTACCACTTTCCTCATGAATAAACCAGCACAAAGGAGGGAGTGAGGGTGCTTGGGAACCTTCCCTCCCTACCGACCACCATTTTACTTTACTCATGAATAAACCAGTGCTCGGAAGGGAGGGATGATGCTCTGGGGACCTTCTCTCCCTACCGACCACCAATTTATTCATGAATAAACCAATGTTTGGGAAGGAGGGAGGGTGCTTTGGGCACCTGTCCTCCTTCCTGAGTGCCATTTTACTCATGAGTAAATTTTACTCCCTCCCTTCCACATGCTGGTTTACCCATGATAACAATGATGTGTGGCAGCAAATTGAGGCCCCCTCTGGGAGTCCGGTGCACATATCCACAGAGAGAGCTCTGCATGCCAGCTTTGACATGCATGCCATGGGTTCCCCATGGCTGGGCTAGGGACTGCCTTTATTAATAAGGTCCTTTAGATCTTCTTTATTTAAGTGGATGTTCTCTGTAAGCAGCAACTAGGTAATGAAATAATAATGCAATTATTATTCTTGTTGTGTTCTGAAGAATGGTTTGCTGAACAGCAATTGGGGGCTTTCTTGTCACTTTGGCAAGTGTCAAAACCCATGGTTATTTGTTGGCATTAATAAATGACTTGGGTGCTTGATATGATTACTCCTGAGCACCTTATTCCCCCCCCCCCAAAAAAAAGTCTTGTTTCTGTGGAAATCTTGGGGTGATAAAACCAGTGGAGCAATAGCTAGATGAACAGTGACAGAAAACTCAGAATCAATCTGTCTGGAGGTAGTCTACATCTTAATAGGGGTCATTTTGTGGCAGTTATGGTTAGTGTGAGACCTGTTTACCATAAAGGCACCAGATGCTGTCTGCTTTCAGAAGCTAAGCAGGGTCAGACATGGCAAATACTTGGATGTGAGACTGACAATGACTAATAGATGCTGTAGGCTATATTTCAGAGGAAGGAATTGGCAAAACCACCTCTGAACTAAGAAAACCCTATGAAATTCATGGGATTGCCATCCATTGACAGGTGACTTGAAGGTATGTACATACATGGATAATGTCTTCTTTTTCATCAGCGTAGATTTTTTCAGACTTATTTTATCTGGGCCTACAAAGTGATAATGAGGTCTGCCAAAATAGTCTTATGTGATTTCTTCTCAAACTGAAATCATTCAAAGCAATTGGATTGACACAGAATAGCCAAATCCAGTCTGGTTTTAGAAGGAATTACAATACCAGTTCTTGGTGGATGATTTTACCTGGGATTTGTATTGATATGTGTTTCCCCAGAATAAAATACAGTTAATAGAAATACTTCTGCCTCTGTATTCCTTTATCCTAGCATCTTGGGATACAGTTGGGAAACAATTTCAGAGGGCTGTTTGTAGCTTAGCCCATTATTTGAGCTAATTAAAAAATTCCCCTAGAGAGATCCTTAGCTACATTAACTGAAATGACATGACTTATAACCACAGCACCATTTTGCTGTTTTTTAGGGGGGGGGGAATAGAAGAGAGAAATAGAAACATGCTTATTTTAGAATATGCATCAATTATTTTGGTATCATTGTACCAGTGGATAAAATACAGGGTAAAACACTAGTAAGATTGCAAGTGAGGTTCAGGATGTGGCATACTGGAGAATGTTGAAATGTCTCCAATTTGACAGAATAAAATATTCCATATGAAGGAGTCTGCATTTTGTAACTGCCCTTTGGCTCCTATTAGGACATGTCTCTCTGTGATTGGAAGAAGCCCTCACTTTGTTGGTGGAAATGAAAAGCAGCAGTGGTTCCATGGAGGAGAAGAAGTGTTGAGTGTCTTTCTTTTACTTTTCTATTTTATAACATCTTTCTTCCTCTATGAAGCCCACTAACATAGAGTACTATTGCTGTCCAAGAGGATAACTTAATTCTCCATCAGAGTAAGGAGAAAAAGAGATTGTTTATGATTATCTATTTTAGATTGTAATCCTGAGGGCAGGGAACTGTCTAATTATAAGATTGGATGTACAGCACTGAGTAAATTTACAGTGCTATATAAAGGTTAATAATAATAAATAATAATATCCTGACCTCATTTTTACACTGCAGACTGATCAGCTTAATTCAAACCAATTGTTGAGTATCAGAAAATATGGGCTAAACTATGGAAGAAATTCCAAACATATTTCTCTGGTTGGAACCTACAGTTCTCCTTGTTTGAACTTTATTTTACAAGATACATTTCTCAGTATTTAGCTATTCATTCATTCATCTAGTACAATCAGTACAACTCAGTAGGCAGTGCTGAAGGACATGGACATAAATAGGTCTATAAGCAACTCTATGACAGAATAACTCAATTTAGATTATGGCGTGATGGTCTCAAAATATTTCATTTGCCTTTTATTGTTGTTTATTAGCTATAACAATTATTTAAACAGGGATTTTAAAATTAAATTTCAATATACATATGGAAAATGAAGTCTATCTTTTTTAATGAAGCTAGTTGGTCATCTTTTGCATAATTACACCAACCAACCAACCATCCAACACCAAATAACAAAATGTTGCAATTAAATAATGAAATATTTCACTACTACTATCAACTAATGTTGTATTTATAGTTATAATTAAGTTAGTGGAAATTTGATACTGTACCCCCAAGCAAACTGTAGAAATAGTTCAGGGGGTGGGGTGTATGTAAACCTATAAAGAAAGCATTATACAACTGTTTTTTAAAGTCCTTTAATCACAGTTTGTTTGTTTGTTTGTTTGGCCATAAATTTACAGTATTATATGGCTTCATGTAAGGCTGAGTTTGATGAACCTCATTCTTCCATTCTTCCAAGAAAAGATGGTGTGGTTTTGCATCTTGTTTTTCAGAAAGTAGAAAGTGGATTAAGGACTTTTATGGGCTTTTTGTGGGGACTGATCTTTTGACCAGCAGCGTTTGCAAAGATTAAGTTACTAAGAAGTGGTGGGCAGCAGGATGTGAAATCAACTTATGTGAATGGATATTCTAAACCTTTGTAACCCTGGGAGTTACGGAAACAGGTTATTTTTCTCCAAAAAGCAGAGTTGAAGTGCATATTTTTCAACAAGACAAGTGGACAAAGAGCATTTTTTCAAAACATCTTTTAATGTACAATATGCTTTAAATCAAGACAGTTTATTGGCAGAAAATGTATTCGGTTTGCATCTTGCCTTAGCAAAATGAGAGAACTATTATCTCTCACAGAGCATAGTGATTGGTCTGTGTCTTGCCAACAGAATATTCCAGTTACCCAATTAGCAATGAAGGACACATAGTAGTATTTTTTTTTAGCTTTATACATATGAAATACCCTTAAAATAAGATATTAAAATGAACACATATTTATTCTATGAAATATTCACTTGAGAAAGATTAAAATCTTCAGTACCTGCATGAAGTTTTATTAGAAAAGACACTTGGGAGTAAGCACTCCTGAAGTCAATATGACTTGGCAAAATTTCTTTTCCAACACAATTATTAGACATCAATGTGCCATATTTTTCATGGTTCTGCAGCCACCCCATGTACTGACTTCAAACTGGAGCTTTCAGATACAAAGAAGTACTCTTCCACCTTTAAATAGCTACTTGGATTACGGGAAATGACATTTGGAAATCCTTTAATGGGATGTCTAGGCATAGAAATAGAAAATTTAAAATTATTTTAAAAAGTATCCTGCTTTTCACCAGTGCATGACAAAAAGCAGTGAACAAAAACCTAAAAACAAAATACAATTTTTAAAATGTTTAATGTAAAAGTTAAATTCATTTTTAAATGAACTAATTTAAAAACACAAATTAAAAACACAGCTAAAACAGTATTAAAATTCGTTTTAAATGTTATGAAATTTTGTTTAAAAAAGCTTACACTCCCTCCCCATTAAAAACTCTATCTGCTATCACCAAATGTCTCCTTAAATAAAAATGTCTTCACCTGTTGCTGGAAAAAGAGCAGGAAGGGGGACAACCTAGGCCCTGTGCAGACTGGCCTTAAAGGCCACCTTGGGGGAAGAAATAGTCAGAGCATAGTGTCCACATGATGCATGCCCTGACTCCATCCCCAGGGCGGCATGATGCCATGCACTGCTCCACATGCACTGAAGGAGTGCCATAAAGTGCCACACTATTGTGGCTATTGCACCCTTTACAGAGCACAAAAAGGGGCCAGATCAGGGCCGCAGCGTGTGGTTGTTGCAGCCCTGATCTGGCTGTAAAAGGAGCAGCTAGAGGCTGCCCCTTTGGGCCTGTCTGCACAGCCCCAGAATTTCCCATGGAAGGAAGTTTCAGAGCCACAGAAAAAAGAAAAGATGGTATGGTTTTGCATCTTGTTTTTCAGAAAGTAGAAAGTGTATTAAGGACTTTTATGGGCTTTTTGTGGGGATTGATCTTTTGACTAGCAGTGTTTGCAAAGATTAAGTTACTAAGAAGTGGTGGGCAGAAGGATGTGAAATCAACTTATGTGAATGGATATTCTAAACCTTTTTAACCCTGGGAGTTATGGAAACAGGTTATTTTTCTCCAAAAAGCAGAGTTGAATTGCATATTTTTCAACAAGACAGGTGGACAAAGAGCTTTTTTTTTCTCAAAACATCTTTTAATGTACAATATAGTTTAAATGAAGACAGTTTACTGGCAAAAATGTATTCAGTTTGCATCTTGCCTTAGTAAAATGAGAGAACTATTATCTCTCACAGAGCATAGTGATTGTTCTGTGTCTTGCCACCAGAATATTCCAGTTACCCAGTGAGAAAATCTTTAGTAAGAGCAAAATATATTTCAGTGGAGTAGAATAATATGATGGACAGTCAGATCTTAAAACATATATGTGCCTGCTCATAAAATGTGCAATTAGCAATAATGACAAATAAAGTTTAAATCATGATGAGCAAAAAGAGTCTGGGGAATAAAGGTAAATTGTAGCATATCCTAGTGCTTAAATCAGGAACACAGGTATATTATAAAGGTAGGGCAGAGAGGAAATGGTGCATGATAAAATTTGAATGAATGTTCTGGTTGGGAACCATCCAATTTCTATAAAGGTCTAGCATGTGAATGTTGTTATGGCAGCATTGGAATGAAAAGGATCTTGGGCTCTGAGTCACATATTTCTCAAATACTGGCTACTTGTGTGTGTGTGTGTGTGTGTGTGTGTGTGTGTGTCTGACCACCACCTTTTTCATCCATTCATTACCACCCTCCATCTTTTTCTTCTTGCTACCAGATGTAATGAAGTCTCCTTATTTGTTCGTTAAACTAATGGGATATTGGTTTCTCATTGCTTCAATAAAGTTTCTAACGAACTGTGAAACTTGGCAGCTTCTTGACTAATGTATGAGAATTTTAATTTTACCTCATTTGCAAATGAAGTGATGGGACAAGAACTTCAAATGAGAATTCAATGGGCGGGGTTACGTTCTTTACGTAAACAATTCAGACAGGGTCTTACCAGGGGATACAATCTAATTGATTATTTCCAGTTGCTTTCTATGATTCTATGATTCTATGATTCTTATTATGATGGCCCTGCTGGCCAAATGGAAAACACTCTGGTTTTACCTTGCATGTAAAAATGGCCTTTGTCTCCTAACAACTAAATTAAGTTGGAGGACAAAAGAGGACCATCGGGGAGGCAGGGGAGAGAGAAGCTAAGCACCAACCCAGCCCATCTCCATCACCACCTGAGCTGGAGGACAAAAAAGGCCCATTGGAGAGATAGGAGAAAGAGAGGCTAAGCACCAACTCATTGCATCCCCATCCCCAGCTGAGCTGGAGGATAAAAGAGAAGACAAAGCAGAGGTATAGAAGTGGGGAAGAAGCAGAAACATCAGGTATATAAGGGAAGGGAGAGGCGGAGACAATAACAGCACAGTGAAACAAGAATAAATGAGAGACTTCAGACAGACATTGAGCTCAAAACTTAAAAATACACTACCATCATAGATAAATTGAAAACTTAATCACTAAAGTGGAGGAGTGTGGCTCCAAGGTGCTAGAGCAGAACACTCCTAACAAACATGGTTTGGGGTATAGCGTCAGGAACAGATTTAATTTTGGACTTTATATAAGATTATCTGTCAACCTTGACTCAGACTATGACTCTAAGAGATCAGAACCAAAGAGATATAAGGATAATTTTCATTAGTCATTGGTCGTCTATTTACATTTTGTCTACATCTGGTTTATAGATTTAACAAAGCACTGTGAATAGAGGTGTTTGATGAGGAAGGATGTTCAGGCGATAAATAGCTATTAGAATATGACTGTGTAAAGTTACTGTACTGCAGTTGTATAACTATAACTAATTGACTTCGGGTTTCTTCTTTATTTCAATGTTAATCTGTTAGACTCTATTAAACTTTGCTAGATATTTGAAATTACTCATGAGTCAAACAGTGGTAGGAGTAATTACTATAATTAATTGACTCAGCTAAACATTGTTAGATATTGGAAATTACTTCTGCGTCAAATGGTGGTAGGAGAAAGACTAGTCAATAGTTCCACTTTGACCCAATTGTGGTATATTAGTTAGGTATTTGACAATTCTAGTATTTAATTCTAGTAATGTTAGCACTTCTTGCTCTTTATAATCTTTTTTTCTCCTTTCTTGTCTATTTTTCCTTTGGTGATTTCTCTTCCTTGATTCTTCTTTCTGCTATGGCTCCCAGCATTTCCTCTAGCCTGATACCAATTAATTGTCTTCCTTCTTCTCAGCTTCCCTTTTCTTGTTCTCTGCAGAACTGTCACTCAGTTGGTCCTAAAGCCATGATTTATTTCTCTCTAAATCTTTTCTTCTTCTGGCTCTTACTGAAACCTGGCTCCCCGCCCATGATACCACAATCTCAGCTGCCCTCTAATCTGGAGATCTCTCTTTTACTCATATAGGCCATTAAGACAGTAGAGGAGGAAAGGTAGGCATTTTATTATCTAAATCATGTCAGTTTCAGTTTCTGTCCTTTCCACCAACACATTGTTTTTCTACTTTTTAGGTACATGTGGTTAGACTTTTTCTGTTACAGTTATCTATGGTTCACCAGATCCATTTTCACCAGATCCATTTTCAGCTTTTATATCTGATTTTGATATCCCTGGAGTACTTTTTCCCTCTCTCATGAAATCCCCACTCTCATCTTGGGGGACTTTAACATTCACATGGACAATCATAAAAAACCCAAGGCTTTACCTCTTAATTCTTTGCTGTCTTCATTTGGATATGAGCCTACACTCTGCCTTGGACATTGTTGTGATTTACTTTTTACCAAAAAGTCTGTTATTTCTGATTATGCTGCCACTGAATTTTTGCTGTCTGATCATTATTGTGTTTCTTTCCCATTTGTTCATAGTCCACCTCCTTGCTGTTTTGCTGCTCACTCATTTCAAGGTCTTTATTCTGTTGAACCTGAGGCCTTTTGACAAGCACTGGACTCTTCATTATCTTCTTTAAATTTTGCGACTCTGTAGACTCAGCTACTTAATTCAACTCTATCATCAACTCTTGATACTTTTGCCCCTTTGGCAACATGTATGACTCTCTCTACTAAGCCTCAGCCCTGGCTTACTTCTGTTTGATATCTCCATTCCTGCTCTCATGCAGCCAAGTATTTATTTATTTATTTATATTTGTATCCCACTCTTTTCCCAGGAATGGGACTCAGAGCATCTTCACAGCATTAAAAACAGTATAATTAAAAAATGGTTTAACATCCCAGCCTGTCCTCATAACAATTCCTTAAACGCCTGTGTGAACAGGTAGGTCTTAACCTGCCGATGGAAGGCTATCAAGGAGGTAGCCATTTTGATCTCCCTGGGAAGGGAGTTCCAGAGTCTAGGGGCAGCCACTGAGAAGGCTCTCTCTCACATTCCCACCAACTGTGTTTATGATGATAATATTACTAATAATAATAAATTTATTTCTATTTCCCGCCTCTCCTTCAGATCGAGGCAGGATTCCAACATATTATAAAACACAATTACATCAATCTCTAAGTTATGATGTTGGGACAGAAAGAAGGGCTTCTCCAGAGGATCTCACACTCTGGGCCAGTTCATGCCAGGAGAAACAGTCTGTCAAATAGTGTGGACCTGAGCTATGTAGGGCTTTATAGGTGACAACTAGCACCTTGAATTGTATCCAGAAACAAACTGGCAGCCAACGAAGCTGTTTGCACAGTGGCGTTGTATGGTATCTGTAATCTGCCCCTGTTAACAACCTGGCAGCAGCTCTTTGAACCAGCTGAATTTTCCAAACACTCTTCATAGGCAGCCCTATGTAGAGCCCGTTACAGTAGTCCAAATGGAATGTAACCAAGGCATGTACCACCATGGCCAGATCTGGCTTCTCAAGGAATGGGCACAGCTGCTGCACAAGTTTTAAATATGCGAAAGCACTCGTGGTCACAGCAGAGACCTTGGCCTCCAAGTTCAAAGCTGAGTCCAAGATTACTCCCAAACTGCGAACCTGTGTCTTCAGTGGGAGTGTGATCCCATCTAACACAGTCTGGATTCCTATTCTCTGATCTGCCTTCTGACTGAACAGGAGCACCTCTGTCTTGTCTGGATTAAGTTTCAACTTGTTTGCATTTATGGAGGAAGACCAGGGAATGGACTGATTTTATCCACTCCAAGTTCAGTCTTTTTTTTTTCTTGTGCTATTTCATTAGCCAAACAGAACTATTATGTTTCATTGATTAATGCTAACAAATGTTGTCCAGTGTCTTTTTAACTTTTAACTCTTTTTTAAATCCTCTTCTCCACCTCTTCCTTTTTTGTTCTCTCCCAATGACTTTGCAAACTTCAACACCAAAATTGAAACTTTCCACTACAGTCCTGAAGTTCCTGATCCCTTCTTTGCACCAACATATCAAATATCTGTATCACCTACATTCTCTGCTTTTTGTTCTGTTTTGCTGGATGAATTATCTAAATTGCTGAGATTGTTAAGGTCTTCTAATCCTTCAACTTGTTTCCATGATCCAATTCCTTCCCACTTCCTAGTTACTGTTGCTCCTGTTATTTGTTTTCTTCATATTATTAATCTCTTTCTCTCTCTACTGATTTGTTTCCCTCCATGTTTAAGCATACTAATGTCTCTCCAATTCTTAAGAAGTCCTCACTGAATCCATCTCTCTTTCCAACTATTGTCACATTTCATAGTTACCTTTTTTCTCTAAGGTTCTGGAATATACTCTTTAAGTCCATTGTCTTGCGTTTCTTTCTAATAATTGTATTATGGATCCTTTTCAATATGAATCCATAATAGGTCAAATCTAAAGGCCTTTATTCAGTTCTTATTCTTTTTGATCTTTCTGCAATTTTTGACACAGTTGATCATGGTCTTTTTAAATAAAGTTTATTGAAATAAAAAATAAAACACATCAATAAGTATCAGTACAATATCATTGAGTATCAGTACAGTATCATAGACATAGAGCAACATAACAGATCTTACACTTGACACACATACTAAGTACATGCACCTATACAAACATTATGTACATATAAGCTTCCTTAAGGAGTTCAGCATTCTTTGATATTTAACTCAAACTTTAACATTAATGCAACCGCTATATGATTTAATTTTCTATTTACTGTTAACATTCCTGTTATAATGTATTGAACTATCTTATTTTATTACCAAAATATTACTCTGTCTTAAACACAAAATGAATTCCATGTTATCTCATATATCTATATCATGGTCTTTTGATAGATCTGCTCCATGACATAGGATTTACTGATTTAGTCCTTAGCTGGTTCAGACGATATCTTTCAGATCAGTCATTTGCTGAAATAGTCAAAGGCCAGGTATCTTCTTTTTCTTTGTCAGTTAGTTTTGGCTCATTGCTATTCTCTTTATACACCTTATTTTTAGGTAATCATATCAGTTCATATGGTTTTCAATATCACCTTTATGCCGACAACACCCAGCTATACTTATCAGCTCCAGAACTTTCTTGAGATATTGAACAATGTGTAACTTCATGTCTTTCAGCCATCTCAACATGGATGTATCATTGGCTTTTAAAACTTAACATAGCTAAGACAGAATTACTCATTTTTTCTGCCAAAACCTACTTTACAATATACATTTTCTATTAAGGTCAATAATGTCCCTATCTATCCTGTGAAGGAAGCATGTAGCTTTGGCTTTATTTTTGATTCTTCATCATCCTTTGCTCCCCAGATCCAGGCTGTAGCTAAGTCACAATGGCCTGATCTAGATTGGCAAAAAGAAGTGTGTTCATGGCTGCATGAAAGTCTAGCCTTTAGATGAGAAAAAGGGAAAGTGTGCCATGAAAACCCTTTTTTTTTCTTTTTTTTTTTTTTTTTTTTTTTGCGTTTTAGGGGAGAAGAAGCACCTTTAAAAAGGTGCTGGTTTTCCCAGCTTCTTTTTTAAGAAACAGCAGAACAGCGCAGCTTCATCTAAAGGCTGTGGTGCAGCTGCTAAGCATTAAGGAAAAGGCAACTTCATGTCACACTTTCCTGCCAATCTAGAAAGCCCCAATGATTTTTTCTTCATAATATTTTAAAAATCAGACCTTTTCTATCTGCTAAGACTTTAGTTTATGTCCTGGTTATCTCTCACCTTGACTACTGCAATCTTATTTTAACAGGACTCCCTTTGTCCCATTTTAGTTTTTTAATTTCCATTCAACGCTTTGCTGCTAAGATTATCTTTTTGGCTCACCATTTTGGTCATGTCACTCAACTCCTGGTATCTCTCCTCTGGCTGCCCATTCCTTTTAGGATCCAGTATAAACTGATTCTGTTAGCATTCAAAGCACTACATAATATTGCCACCCCCATGTCTGCTCTAATCTCACCTTCCCATCCTGCTCAAGATCTGCGGTCCAGGGGATCAGGGCTTTTAGCTCAGCCAAGGAATTTGTCTTCTCTGCATTGGATTCTCACTTGCTGCACCTCATTCTTGGAACCACCTTCCCATACAGCTACAGATCATTCCCTCTTTGGGTAGCTTCAAATCTGAATTAAAGACTTTTTTTTTTTATCTTGGAAGCATTTCAATCTGCAGTTTGAGACTGTTTGATAATCAAGATCGTTGATGTATTACCTGTTTTATACTTTTATATGGTCATCATTGTATTTTAATAGAATAATTCGTCTAATTAAAGCATATGTTATTTTATGACTGTTTAGATTGTATGCCATGGGTGGATGAAATATTGATTTTATGATGTCTGTAAAGCGCCAGGTAGATTTATGCCATTATATAAACAAACAACAACAACAATAATAATTAGTTAAGCTATAAGAGCAATTCTCTCATGCTAAGGACATCATTTTAGGATGAAATTTGGATTGGAATCTTATAATTCCATTCCCTGTATCTTTAGAAATGTGTGTGTGTGTGTGTGTGTGTGTGTGTGTATGAATGTATATACTGGTGGAAAGCCAGTGTAGTGTAGTGGTTAGAGTGTTGGATCACAGCAGCCTCTGAAGTCCAGGGTGAAAATTCCTATTTGGCCATGAAAACCCAGTGGGTGACCTTGAGGAAGTAACACTCTGTTGGCTTCAGAAGGAGGAAAAGGTAACCCTCTATGCACTAATCTTGCAAGCCAGCCGGTGACATAAGTGGATTTGATCTGCTCCTAAAAGGGCAGTTTAGTGTGGCCATTTTGGGGACATACATCATGTAAATGCTATACCCCCAAAGTGGCTGGAAGTTTATTTATTTGGCTCATGCATTTTGGGCCATAGTCATGTTAGTCTGGAATATCAATATGCAAAGGGATCTTTCATAGGCTTGGTCTACCGGCCATGCATCTGAGGAAGAAGACCAAGTCTACAAAAGCTTAAACTATAACTTCCTTTGTTCAGTTAGTCTCAAAAGTGCTACAAGATCCCTTTACATGCAGTTTAAAGTGTGTGTGTGAGAGAGTGTGGTCACTTACTATCTTCTAGAACCGATCTTCTGATGTGGTCTAATTATATTTTCAAAGCGAGGGACTTTCTTTTTTGCTCTCTTTATTAATATAGTTAAATATGTACTTTGAGTCACCTGTCACAGACTACACTATAGAGAGCAGAATTAAAGTTCTTTAGCTCTATCTTCATCATTTAGTTAGAATGGATTTGAAGGAAATTATGTCTAAATATATGAATAGTCCATAGCAAAAGCTTAAAACAAGGGATGACATTGGCTTCATGAAGGACAAAAAGATACTAGATTTATAGCATGCCAGACATGATAAAAAACCTGATGGTTGAGGCAGTACCTGAACTGACATGTGATATCACTCAGGATAGAATACAACAAGACTGGACACCTCAGTAATGTGATTAAAGGAAGACATTTGGCTTGTACCTTTTAAATTAAAACAGACATTCTGTTCTGGGATGGTAAATGATAAACCTGAGGGCCAAGGAGTATCCCAACAGGAATTTAAGATAGTTGCCCTTGTCATCATTTGGCTATGAGGAGAGTTAAAAACCCATTTGAACAAACAATATTTACTGATTTAAACGACATCTTAAGACAAAGAAATTATTTCACTGTAGCTGGAGTACACCTCTTTCTTCTCTTATGGCTAATACTCAGACAACTGGATAGGAGTACATCAACACATTGTTGAATTGTGCTCGATGTTTAATATTATTCATATTAGCTTTTCAACATAAGCTGCTTGATAAATCAGCTGAGGCTTATCACCTTTATATCTAGTGTCAGCACAGACATGTTTAGCTTGCTTTAAAACTTTAGTGACCTGTAGATTTTGGAACTCTTTAAAGATTTTTTTTAAAGACCCACATTTACATTCTTTTTAAAAGCATCATTTTTTAAAAAAAGAAAAAGATTGCCCTGAGATATAATCATTATTTTCATTTGTAACACACAAGGATATTGCCACATTAAAGAAGCAATTCTATGCAGACTTACTGAGATGCAAGCTCTTTGAAGTTAGCAAAGGAAAAAAATTCCATTTGACTCAAATTTTACAACAAAAGTAGATTTAAAAAAACACACTTCACAATATTTCTTAGAAGAAAAATTCTTCCCCACTATGACCATTTGCACATTTTTAAGGCTTATAAGCCACTCCAAGAAATAAAGTACAAACAAAGCAATGCACATAATTTAAAAAGCCAAACTGCTCAAAACATGAAATTGGAAGAATTCAACTGTGAACACACTGGAGCATCTTTGTTATTCTAATTTGATGAAACATGAAGAGAAGAAAGGTGAGTTATTTGGTGTTTATTTAATATTTGGCAGGAAAAACAAACAAGAAAACAATACATAGGAAAGGAAGTCACACTTTGCATCATGCATGCAAC
The DNA here is from genome assembly GCA_034509955.1 of Urosaurus nigricauda. NCBI lineage: Eukaryota > Metazoa > Chordata > Lepidosauria > Squamata > Phrynosomatidae > Urosaurus > Urosaurus nigricauda. Next base: position 126,396,648 of record JAOEGL010000003.1, read on the forward strand.
CGTTTGTCATGTGCTGTTTCCATATATTCTTTGTTTATTATATGAACAATGCAGTGAAAAAAGCCTCACAGAGTACATGAAAGAAAGAAGAATTATTACAGAAAATCTATAGAGCAGTGGCACCAATGACAGTAGAACTGTCTACCATTTTATGACAACCCATTTTTCAACTCACACTTTCAGCCATTCTAAATTATACCCAGATTGCATATATTTGACTTGTGCTTCACTCTTTCAGGTATACATTGAATTAATGATTCTGGTTCAAAAGAGTGGAGCTTCATTCTTTGGTTCAAATGGATTGGAAACGGTGGATTTTTACTTTTCAGGGGAAAGTTAATTCTTGTTTGGCTAAGGCAATTATGGATTGGAAAAGGTGGGCATCACTTTGTTTTCATTAACTGCTCTCGAATCAAACCTATCTCATGATGATCCTCTAGAGCCATCTCCAACACCTTTTATCCTCCACTGCTCTCCTTAGTTCCTGCAAATCCATGCTAATGACCTCTCTGGTTGAGTCTATTCATCTGGTGTGCAGTCTTCCAATCTTTCTGCTTTTCTCTACCTCTCCTAGCATTATTTCCTTTTCCAGTGAATCATGCCTTCTCATGATGGGACCAAAGTATGAAAACCACAGTCTAATTTCAGGCTTGTTCTATTCAAGGGACCTTATCACATGTGAGGAATTTCTCTCAATTTCGCAATAGTAATTTTCGTATTCAATTCGAAATTTCGCGTGATTGCGTGAAAGTGCATCACACAATGATATAGCTAGGTTATTTCGTAAAATAAATTGCGCTATGGATTCGCAAATCACGCGATTGCGCGAAAGCTTATTATACATTATTGTACATGTATACAAACACATTCAGGAATATCTTATTACACCAGTGGATTTCTAAATGCGAAATTGCTCTCCTGCACATGCCCAGTTCTCAACCGATGCCATGGTGACCTCATGTACTTCCAGGTCATTGAGGTTGGGTACTCCCTCTACATTTCCTCCCTGAAATGTAAAAGTACTTCTTCCTCATTTTCACGTGAAAGCCTGCAAGCAGCTAAGGGTTTTACTTGCTGTGCTTTTTCCCCATTTTCACGTGAAAGCCTGCAAGCAGCTAAGGGTTTTACTTGTACTTTTTCCTCATTTTCACGTGAAAGCCTGCAAGCAGCTAAGGGTTTTACTTGCTGTGCTTTTTCCCCATTTTCACGTGAAAGCCTGCAAGCAGCTAAGGGTTTTACTTGTACTTTTTCCTCATTTTCACGTGAAAGCCTGCAAGCAGCTAAGGGTTTTACTTGTACTTTTTTCTCATTTTCACGTGAAAGCCTGCAAGCAGCTAAGGGTTTTACTTGTACTTTTTAGGAGGGAGGAGAAATGAAATGCACAGATATAGGATGGGGGACACCTGGATGAATGAAACTATGTGTGAAAGGGACTCAGGAGTCCAAGTAGACCATAAGCTGAACATGAGTCTACAGTGCGATGTGGCAGCTAAAAAGGCCAATGCTATTCATAGAATCCTAGAGTTGGAAGGGACTCTAAGGGCCATCTAGTCCAACCCCCTGCCATGCAGGAACTCTCAATCAAAGCACACCCAACATATGGCTATCCAGCCTCTGTTTAGAGGTGGGTGGCAAAGGCCATGTTCCCTCTGGCGAGGGCAAGAGGCCATTTTCTGCTTTCATTGTGGGATGCTCTGTGGCAGCCAAAAAAGACCATTTTAGAGTTGCAAGCCTCAGCTCCTGCTGGGCCCTACCTAGCTTACCTTAAAGCCATGCAGCCAAGATGGCAGAGACGGGATACAAATAAAATAATAATAATAATAATAATTATTATTATTTGCCCGAAGAGGAGTCCTCTGCCTCTTTCCACACATTTCATTATAAGAAGTCAAAGGGAATGTGCAAGAGCCCTGGGAACATCACCATGTGATTCCCAGGCTGCAACAGGATCTGGTGCGATCCTGGGTGCCACTGGGACCAGGAATGGGAAGGAAGGGGGAGACCCCTCATCTGCCCTCCTGGCAGAGTCCCAAGCCTTATGCTAGGCATAGTGCCTGCAGTAGCAATGGCAGAGGCCTCCTAGCAATGACTACCCATAGCAAGGCATTAGATCTGGGAAAGGTTCCTTGCTGGCTGCAGAGAGGGCCCATGGTACTCACCCCTTTAGGTTGCATCAATAGGAGTATAGTATCTAGATCAAGGGAAGTAATAGTGCCACTCTATTCTGCTTTGGTCAGGCCCCACCTGGAATACTGTGTCCAGTTCTGGGCACCACAATTCAAAAAGGATGTGGAGAACTGGAGCGAGTCCAAAGGAGGACAACTAAGATGGTGAAGGGTCTGGAAACCATGCCCTATGAGGAACGCCTTAGGGAGCTGGGGATGTTTAGCCTGGAGAAGAGAAGGTTAAGAGGTGATATTTGAAGGGATGTCACATTGAGGAAGGAGCAAGCTTGTTTTCTGCTGCTCCAGAGAACAGGACCCAGAATAATGGATGGAAACTCAATAAAAAGAGATTCTACCACATTAATAAAAGAGATTCTACCATATTAATAAAAAGAGATTCTCTCTAGGAGGAACTTCCTGACAGTAAGGGCTGTTCGACAGTGGAACACTCTCCCTTGGAGTGGAGTCTCTTTCTTTGGAGGTCTTAAATCAGAGGCTGGATGGCCATCTTTTGGGAATGTTTTGATGGAGAGTTCCTGCATGGCAGGGGGTTGGACTGAATGGCCCTTGTGGTCTCTTCCAACTCTGTGATTCTATGAATCTATGATTTTGGACCATGCCCAAAGCTGCATGCGCGCTGAGATGTTGGTGTGCCATGGAGGAATTCCCCATCAAAGCATCCTCCATGTTGGCCCCACGTCCTAAGTCACATGCGCCCTGAGATGTTGGTGTGCCATGCCATGCAGGAATTCCCCATCAAAGCATCCTCCATGTTGGACCAGTGCCCAAAGCCCCATGTGCGCTGAGATGTTGGTGTGCCATGCAGGAATTCCCCATCAAATCATGCTGCATGTTATTGGTCAGAATAGAAGACTCTCAGGACCCCATGCCCCATGACGTGAGTGTCATCTTGAAATCACTGTAACAGTGCCAATTCTTATCTACCCGGACAAGTGGTGCCATGCATGAATTCTATGGAATGAATGGGAACCAGGGCAGATGAGGAGTCTGTTTGGATAGCCCTTGGGGACCTCATCTTAACTGGGCAAGTGAAGGAGGAATTGCTATGGCAACTGTTGGAAGGCAGGAATCACGCAAAAAGATGAGGGTAAAGCTGGCACTAGCTGAGCATAAAAGTGCTCCCTCTTCTGGCCACCTGTTCATGCATGGCAAAACATTTTGGGCACTACAGGAAGTAAAAAGGAGAAGCCAGCGCCATGAAGGATCATGGGAATTGTAGTAATGATGGCGAAATTGGGGATGAATAGAAATGCCTATCACACCCCCAAAAAGCGAAATGAATACGAAATTGCCAGGGAATAGGAATTGTAAGTCCGCTAGTTCACCGAATTTGCCTATTTTCTGATTGCGTTTGGACCACATTCGCATATTAGGCAAAAGCATATAATAACCTTTCACGCAATTACGTGAAAACTCCCATTTCGTTCGCAAAAACAAGCAATTGCATGTAATGAGAAATCACGCAATCGCACAAAACCTAATGATTGCGTTCGCAAAATCAGCAATTGCATGTGGTGAGAAATCACGCAATCGCGCGAAACCCCATGATTGCGTTCGGTTTTTCAGGAAAAAATTGGTCGTGTAATAAGCTCCAAGGACTCATTTGTTTGTCCTTTGGGCTGTCCACAGTTTCTTCAGCACTCTTTTCTAGCACCACAATTCAGATGAAGTGATGCTGTCTCTATCTACTTTTTTAACTGTCTCACTTTTCATCCATACAGGGTGATGGGGAATATGATGGCTTGAATTATTCTAACTTTAGTATTCGGTTGTATATCTTTACTCTTAAGGAACTTTTCTTCTTATTTCATAGTCTTCTTCTGATATCTTGCCTGCAGTTTCCATTCTAATCAATGTTTGATCCTAAGTTCAGGCACTCTTTTACTATTTTGATTTCCTCATTTTCTAGATAGAATTTATGTATAGGATGGGAGACACCTGGCTGAATGAGACCACATGTGAATTTTTTTGAATTCCCTTAGTTCCTCCAAAATAATGACACTAACATCCTGCTTGCTAGTATACTCTGTAGAGTCCCTTCTTATACTTGAGTACTGTTCTTGCATCAGATTCTTAGAATTGACACCTGAAGCCATCTTGAAGGATTCTGTATATACCTCAAGACTTTCTCTATAAAGAATTCTTCTTTCCTATATCACAAAAGACAAAATATTTTGTTTCAAATCCACAGTTTTTTCTTCCTAGCTTTTTATCTAAGTGGTTCCTCTATTATTCAAACAAAACACATGAATAGGGAGAGCCACCTTTCTATATGTTAACAAAGAACATAAGACCAAAGCAGAAAGCCACTACAAAGTCTTTCATATTAAAGTAACATTATAATTTCCTGGATTTTCTCAGTATTTTTATGGGTTCAGCCTGATGCAGAGCAAAAGTAAAAAAGTTTTGTTGTGATAGAAACTTACAATCTTCCAAAACAAACAAACAAACAAACAAAAAAACTCTCTTCTAGATGCCAAGGGAGGTTATCTGCAAGTTAGAACCAGAAGGGTACCTCCAATAGTGATGGCTGCTCTATGGTTTTCCCTCCGAACTTCCAGGCCCTTCTTGCTCTTGAGCATAAAGGAGGACTGTGAGGTAGGCCAGAACCCCCCTTGAGCCCCAACGATTAAGTACCTTTGATGGTACTGAGGACACCCCCACAACTCTTTCTGTCCAGAAGAAGAGGAGGTTCACCACTAGAGGAATGGCTTCTGGAGACAGGATACCAAACACTTGCTTTGGGTCCCACCCGTAAAACAGCCAGCTATCACAAAGGAGCAGATGTAAGGGTCAAAGAGGTTCAAAAAAGGTCCAGATCTTCCTGCCTCTCCTCCTCCTCCGCTGCTTACTGCTGCACTACCATGTGAAGCAGAGGATTCTGGGGACTAAATAGGCCCAGGTGTTCCAGCCTCACCTTCTCCACCTCTGGAGCTGTGCCACCACTGAGGGAAAGGGGCTGAGAACCCCAGTCTTCCTGCCTCTCCTCCTCCTCTACCACTTGCCGCCACACCACTGCCGAATTTTCCTGTAATTTGAAATTATTGCTCCAAATCCTAGTCTCTAGAGCAGCAGAAAGCAGGCTTGCCCCATCCTCAATATGGCATCCCTTCAAATATTTAAACAGGGTTATCATATCACCCCTTAACCATCTCTTCTTGAGACTAAACATACCCAGCTCCCTAAGTCGGTCCTCATAGGGTATCGTTTCCAAACCCTTCACCACTTCAGTCACCCTCCTCTGGAGACACTCCAGCTTGTCAACATCCTTTTTGAATTGTAGTGCCCCGAACTAGAGACAGTATTTCAGGAGAGGCCTGACCAAAGCAGAATAGAGTGGTGCTATTACTTCCCTCGATCTAGACACTATACTTCTATCGATGCAGCCTAGAATTGTATTGCCTTTCTTGGCTGCCGCATCACACTGCTGACTCATGTTCAACTTGAGGTCTACTAGGACTCCTAGATCCCATTCACATGTTCTGTTGTGAAGCCAGGTGTTTCCCATTCAATATGTGTGCATTTCATTTTTATTTATTTTTTTGGCCTAAGTATATTACCTTACATCTCTGTGTTGAAATTCTTTGTTAATTTTGGCCAAGCTTTCTAATATATTAAAATCATTTGTAATGTTGATACTGTTCTCTAGGGACACTCCTCCTGTTTTGGTGTCACCAGAAAACTTGATAAGCAAATTATAATATATTACTATATTCTACATCAGGATTTTTGTATGCAGTTCTTCTGTAAGATTTCCCCCCTTATATTTGGATAATACTATACAAGCATGTAAGGATTGCCAAGGATGCAAGAACTTTCATAATGTTGATTCCAGTTAATAACATAGTGTTGGAGGGGGGTTTCAGAGGAGGGTTACACAATTTTATGTTCAGTCCCAAGTTTCTGCTAGTCAAGAAAGTCTTCCTCCATTGTTTGAATTTTAAGACTCAAGACCTAGAAACATCTCTATATGGGCTTTTGGTTAAGTTGCATTGCATCCTGGGAAATTCATAATGCAGCAAAATAGTACCTGAGGAAACTGAGATAGAAGCTTCTACTTCCATTTCTTCTTTCTCTGCTTATCAGAAAGTAGGGTTTTCCAAAATAAAGTTTCATTGTTCTTTCTCAGATATGTCTATATTTTATGTTTTTGAAAACACATATTTAGGGGAGGGGACATATTCTGTGCAGGGCAAAATGTAATCCAATGGGAAATGCACATAATCTAAAACACTTTTATCTCTATGTTTCACTACGCTTTATGACTTCAGTACCCCTTTTGTAATGAGATTGATTATAGACACACAAGACATTACAGCTTCTGTTTAAGGCAAGTGAAACAACAATTTATCTTTGTCACAAGACACAAAAACCAAACCAAACTTATTTTTGGAAATATTGCTTTCCCAGGAAGATAGCATTAACAGAAAAAGGTTGGGGTAATATACTTTTATTCCCTGAAAGTTCTAAAGAATATTCATATACATTTTTACATGCTAAGCTTGAAGGGAACAGGTAATTCTGTGAAAGATGGCAAACAATATAATTCTTACTAACCGAGAAGGCATTTCAACTTTTTCCCTTTTGTAACCTGATTTTCTTTTCCATGTTGTCTGTATTATCCTAAGAAACTTATATTAGTGCTTAAATATAAACATACCAATAGTCCCAGAACAAAGCACTATCTATTCAAGCAACCTGATTACTACCTTGGTCAACAGATGGTCACATGAAGCCCACCAGCAAGACAGAATAAAAAGAGCTCTTTCCAGAGTGGTTTCTAGAAGCTGCAAGTTGACATATATTCCATGAGAGTGATCCCACACTCAATGGAAGCAAAGTCCATAAACTAACTAAGGCTTCATCTACACTGCATAATTAATGCAGTTTGACATGGTTTTAATTGCCATTGCTCAATGCTATGCAATTCTGGCATTTGTAGTTTTGTGAGATATTTAGCCTTCTCTGTCAAAGAGCTCTGAGGTCATAACAAACTATACATCACAGAATTCCATATGATAGAGTGATGATAGTTAAAGTGATATCATGCTGCTTTAATTTTGCAATATGGCAGCAGCCTAAGTGCTAAGTGCTTTGTGAAGAATTATTTAGAATCATAGAATCATAGAGTTGGAAGAGACCACAAGGGCCATCCAGTCCAACCCCCTGCCATGCAGGAACTCCCAATCAAAGCATCCAAACAGATGGCCATCCAGCCTCTGCTTAAAGACCTCCAAGTAAGGAGACTCCACTACACTCCGAGGGAGTGTGTTCCACTGTTGAACAGCCCTTACTGTCAGGAAGTTCCTCCTGCAGTTTGCATCCATTGTTCCGCATTGTAGTCTTTGGAGCAGCAGAAAACAAGCTTGCTCTGTCCTCAATGTGACATCCCTTCAAATACTTAAAGAGGGCTATCATATCACCTCTTAACCTTCTCTTCTCTAGGCTAAACATCCCCAGCTCCCTAAGTCATTCCTCATAAGGCATGGATTCCAGACCCTTCACCATCTTAGTTGCTCTCCTTTGGACCCGCTCCAGTTTCTCCACATCCTTTTTGAATTGTGGTGCCCAGAGCTGGACACAGTATTCCAGGTGGGGCCTGACCAAAGCAGAGTAGAGTGGCACTATTACTTCCCTTGATCTAGACACAATACTTCTACTGATGCAGCCTAAAATTGCTTTGGCCTTTTTAGCTGCCACATCACACTGTTAACTCATGTTCAACTTATGGTCTACTTGGACTCCTAGATCTCCTTCACATGTAGTTTCATTCAGCCAGATGTCCCCCATCCTATATCTGTGCATTTCATTTTTCCGCCCTAAGAGCAGAACCTTATATTTCTCCATGTTAAATTTCATTTTGTTAGCTTTGGCCCTGATTTCTAGGCTATTCAGGTTATTTTGAAAATTTTGATCCTGTCCTCTGGGGTATTAGCTACTCCTCCTATTTTAGTGTCACCTGCAAATTTGATAAGTATGCTCTCAATTCTGGCATCCAAGTCATTGATAAAGATGTTGAATAGGACTGGGCCCAGGTCAGAGCCCTGTGGGACCCCACTGGTCACTTCTTTCCAGGATGAAAAGAAACCATTGTTGAGTACCCTTTGGGTTCAGCCATGTGGTGAACCACTAAGTTTCTATGATGACAGCACCCTGGGCCTTTACATCCCACCGCTGTCACCAAAAGATGTGGTGAACTCTTTCGTGTTCACTCCTACCTATCTCTTACTGATAACTTTGGTAGCGTGTATCAAAGGTTCACAAAGGCCAAGTGATATTTTAAAACAAGAGTGAAGTTTATTTATAAAATACATAAATAAATGAATATTGAAATACAACTAAAACTTTGCTTGTCTTATTCATTCGTTACTATAGTTCTTCAATCAATAACACTATAGCCACTCAGGCAACCTTCTCTCAAGTATCACAATTAACTTGCTATGAGTCTCTCTCCTAGACTCCCTTACGCTTAGCTATTTTCCTATCAGGCCCTTCAAACTAGCCTACAGTTGTTCCCTCAGGAACCCTAAGAGCACACCCTCCCTCTTAGGCGTCTCTTCCCCTCAAAATTCCATCTAAAAAAACCCCCTGTCTCCCTCTGCTCAGGCTCTTATATAGCCCTGCCGAGCCAGCTCCTCATTGGCTGGACACCTGGTGTTCTGTGATTGGCTGTTCTCTCAGCCTTCTCACTACAGGCTGGTCAACCAATTACAAATCCACCTAACAGTTGTCTTGTCTAGCCCACATTTTACAAGCTTGTTTGCAAGAATGTCATGGGGAACTTTGTCAAAGGCCTTACTGAAATCAAGGTATACTATATCTACAGCAGTCCCTTCATCTACCAAGCTGGTAACTTTATCAAAAAAGGGGATCAGGTTTCTCTGAAACCCATGTTGACTTTTTGTGATTATGGCATTGCCTTCAAGATGTTCACAGACTCCCTGTTTAATGATCTGCTCTAGTATCTTTCTTGGTATTGATTTCAGACTAACTGGATGATAATTGTTGGGATCCTCTTTTTTTCCCTTTTTGAAGATGGGGACAACGTTTGCCCTCCTCCAGTCTGCTGGGACTTCTCCGGTTCTCCAGGAGTTCTCAAAGATTATTGTCAATGGCTCCGATATTACATTTGCCAGTTCTTTTAGTACCCTTGGATGCAGTTCAGCTGGTCCTGGAGACTTATATTCATTTAGGTTAACCAAGTATTCCTGTACTATCTCTTTACTTAATCTGTGATGAAGTTCCCCTATTCTGTCCTCTGCTCTATTATCCTCAGCTTGAGCACCCTTTGTCTTTTTTGAAAAGACTGAAGCAAAGAAATTGTTGAGTAATTCTGCCTTTTCTTTGTCTCCTGTTAGCATTTTGCCATCTTCTGCACGCAGTGGCCCTACCTTCTTCTTCCTTTTGCTGTGTACATAACCCCAAAAAAGACCTTTTTATTGTTCTTTACCTCTCTAGCAAGCCTGAGTTCATTCTGCGCTTTAGCTTTTTTGACTTTACCCCTACAAGTGCTTGCTATTTGTTTGAATTCTGCTTTGGTGATTTCCTCATTTTTCCATTTCTTATAAATGTCCCATTTAAAACTTAGCTCAGTTGAAAGTTCCTTGGTCATCCACCCTGGCTTCTTGAGAAATCTCCCATTCTTCTTCCTCATTGGAACTATTTAAAGTTGTGCCTTTAGTATCTCCTTTTTGAGAAACCCCTATCTGTCTTGAACTCCCTTGTCTTTTAATATTCCAGACCATGGGATTACCCCCAGTATTTCTCTAAGTTTATTGAAATCAGCTCTCCTAAAGTTTAGAATTTGTGTCTGACTATGCCTGGCTTCTCCTTTCCACTGTGTAACAAAAACCTAATGTTCCAACCACTTACACCCCATTAACTAGGTCATCCCTTTTGCTTAAGATTAGATCTAAAATAGCTGATCCCCTTGTTGCCTCTTGCACCTTTTGGACAATGAAATTGTCTTCAAGAAAAAACAAAAAAACTTGTTGCTGTTTTGTTTTGTTTTGTTTTGTTTTGTCTCCCCTTAAAATTACCACTACTTACCTTCATTTGATAGCCCTTTGGAGATTATCCTGGACTGATGCGAGATTTAACAGTTAAAGGCAGATTTTGCCACAATGCCTTGGACCTGGGCAGTGTGCAATCCATATGCAATCTGCACTTCTCCAGGCTTCTTGCACAGTTTTTCATGAATGGGAAAATTCTGTGTTTGAAAAACTGTTTGGGAAGCCCAGAGAAGCACAGACTGCACAGGGGTTGCATACTGCCCAGTTTACAGGGCAGTGTGGTAAAACCCTTCTTTGACTTTTAAATCCCTCGTCTGTCCCACAGATGAATTGTAGTGCAATAATCTCCATTGTCTCTGGTTGTTCAGATCCATGAAAGATCGGTACAATCATTAAAATGAGAAACAGCACATCTAGCATGGCTAATCCAAAACATTTTGCTGTATGAGGCAGAGCAGCAAACAGTGCAGTCTGCTATCTTCTCAAAGTAGAGATGTATAGTTTCCTCTACATGCGCGCCTCATCACTTCTCTAACCACTTTCAAACTGACTGTATTGTTTAGAGAAGCGTTCCCAGATGTGTGACTTTGTCTGCCCCGTTTTAACTGTGCATTATGAAGCCGAGCCCTCCCTCTAGTTCATCTGCCTTGGTCCAGGAGAGGGAGAGAAGAACCACTGGACCTGATACCCTTCCCCATCACCTTTCCCTTCTCCTTTTGTGTCGTGTCTTTTAGATTGTAAACCTGAGGCAGGGAACCGTCTAATTATAAGTTTATATGTACAGCACTGTGTAAACCTACAGCGCTATATAAATAAAGGATGATGATGATGATGATGATGATGATAATAATAATAATAATAATAATAATACCAACCTGTGTCAGAAAATCTCACAAATGTCACTCTCCCATTTCCTGCCAGTAAAGAAATTTAATCTTAATAAACTGCATACCTAACAATTTCCATACTACTTCAGATCTGCTGCATAAGCAATCCACATGCCTCTGCTTAATTGACAGTGTTGTCTAGAAAGAAAATAAAGGTAAGGAAAGGAAACACATTTGAACTAATGAGTAAAACAGAGCACAGCCAAAACTTTAAGACTTGCTTAAAAATGAAAATGGCATGTCTGGTTTCTGAATCAAAAACGGAGAGCTCTGATGTCCTCAACATTTCATACATAAAATCTTGACATCATCCTATTTAGTTCCTGCTGTCACAACAGCATTGATAGGAAGTACTCATGTGCACATGTGGGCTGAATAAGAGAGAAAGAAATCTGGTAATCTGTCAGATTTGGGCATAAAGTTACTTTCCCTGATCTCTTATGACCATTTTAACTGTAAGTCAAATTAGATAACTATCAAAAAAAATTTTTGTTGTTGTTTTCTAATTTTTGAAGTCTGATGCTTTCAGATGGAAATCTGCTGAAATCTTAACAATTCTAGGGGATACAGATAGTGTAACAGAGGGCAAACCAGATGGCCCAAAAGCGGCTTGGCAGCAACGATACTAGGGTTCCGGACCATGCACCAACAACATGGTCCAGAACCATCTTGAAGAAACAGACACATAGTGGTTGCACATCTCTGTGCATCTCTTACATCACAATTGCACCAATGGCACACATGTGACATAACCCAGGCACCACAAAAAGAAACAGGAAGAACCGGGTTCTTTTTACTCCAGAGGGATGTCACATGGTTTGGCAGCTGCAGCATCCCTCCAGAGTTAAAATGGGTGCCTGCAGACTGCCATTTCTAGTGGTCTATCTCGGGCCAGAGTGTGATAATTGAATGTGTATAGAATTTAACATTGGTAAGTTATGGAACAGCCAGGAAGATGTTTTAAAAGCAGCACAACACTAATCTCTGTATTACTGCTATTAATACTTTTCAAAAGCTCATTCAAGTGCATAATGTCATCATTAGTATATTTAGGCATGAACAAGCCAGTGTTAAGCACTTTCACATCCCGCTGACTTCAACAGGAGTCCCTTCCATGTAACATTCTTTGAAATCAGTTTTCTTTAACGAGATGCCATGAAACTAATTACATGTGCCAGTAATACTGATAAATAGCTGTACAGATCAACTAACTAACCATGTTCACCTCCCACTGTCATAAAGTTTATTTTCAAAATCTGCAAATTATGCAATATAGAAAGCCTATATTTAAAAATGGGATTGTGAAAATATCTGTAAAAAAATTCAACATTCAACATCAATTGCAGAACATTATTGTTCAAATTAGCTAATGAATTAGTGTTTGTTTAAAAATGACATTTGTGTAAAAAATCTAGCCTCCTTTATTCTACTATTCAACTTTTCGGCAAATGTAAACACTTTTATGTTTTATGATGGATGTATAAACATTCTACATTGATCTGAAAGGGAAAATGAGCCCAAATTTAAATGCACGTCATATGAAACTAGAATTAGCCCTTTTATTATTTTCAGTAGATTACTCTAAAATTCTAGTAATATACTGTCCAGAGCAGCTGTTGTACACTGAACTGTTGCTAGAGAATGTTATGCTAAATTATGGGGATTTTTGTCTTTTCATAAAGATATAGAGTGGGAGAGACCTATGCAAGTGCTTAACTTCCCCTTTTAAATCAATTTAATTTAAAAGTGTCTAAACACGTCCCGATACATCCTCAACTTTGAGTAGAACATCCTTAATATCTTAAATATTGGCATTGATTGGGCTATTCCCCTGACCATTAAACATCTTTCGATGATCTGTGGCTTTTCTCTGTCTCCAAGAAACAGAAAATTTTTAGGGGCATGTTACAGGGGCATCTATGAAACTCTGTTGGGAGAGATTTGGCCTTTCCCTATGGTGTGGGAGTGTTATTTTTTTTCACTAATTATCTTCTTGAAGTAAGCAATAAGTAACTTCAGCAGTTTTCTTCCTGCTCCAAGCAAGTCTTCAAAAACTGTTGTTTTTGAAGTCTACTCGCCATTTAAGACTTAGTCTGTACACAATTTGTGTATGCTTGTTTTGTGCAGAAAATATTATTATTTACTTATAACAGCTGGTGTGGTGTAGTATTTGAGCACTGGACTACAACTCTGGATACCAGGGTTTGAATCCCTGCTTACCCATGGAAACCCACTGGGTGTCCTCAGGCAAATCACACTCACACATGCTCTATCTGCACTGCAGAAATAATCAAGGTTGACACCACTTTAACTGCCATGGCATTTAACATTCTTGGCATTTGTAGTTTTGTGAGAGATTGTGCCTTCTTTATCAGCGTTCTGATGCCACAACAAAGCACAAATCCTAAGCATTGCACCCTGGCAGTTAAAGTAGTGTCAGCCTGTATTATTTCTGAAGTGGGAATACAGCCTCAGATTCAGTGGAGGACAAATCTTGCTTTAGGGTTGGCATAGGTTAGAAATGATGGTAAGGCACATAATTTTGGTATTTATATTATAAACTGTTTTCTTTTGTACAAAACAGCCATATGTGAATTTTGTGCAGAGTAGGCCCCATGCCCCAAAGATTAATGATTTACAGGATTCTGTTTGCCTGGGTATATCAACATTCCAAAAAACATGTTTTTGGACCTTTTTAAAATATATACAGTTTCTATCATAGCATCTCCCTTGCCAGTTAAATAGATATTTTAAAATATTATTTCTATTCTGAACATGACTGTATGGGCAGCATCCTGTTATTCAGGTTACATAGTCACTGAGGAAGCCAAGGTGTGTTTTTCTAAACTGTCACCAGCTTCCATTTTCCCTCTTCAAGGACAAGTTCGATCAACACTTCATAAGGTAATAGCAAGAGATCACTTGATCACCTTTTGGAAAGGCTCCCCTTTTGTAAGTAAGTTTTTTGTTTGCTCTAATGTTCCTGATTAATAAGAGGATATGCTTCTTTTTTTTCACCCACTTATTCCTTATTGCCACTCTGGATGGTATGGCACAGCTGGCAGTTTATTCCAGGAGATGAAATCATGTAGCCCTCTAGATACTGTTGATCAGCAACATCTAGCATACTACTGTGCCTATGCTGGCCATTGAGAGTGTTGCATGTTTCACAATCCTGGTTTTGACAATCAAATAAGTATTGTTTATTTTTGTTTTTATGTTGGACAGGTCATCCAAAGCATATGAGGAGGTATCCAAAAGTTTTAATGATCACCTTTTTAAAAAATTGACAGAAAGCTTGTTTTGATTTGTAGTTGTTAACTTATCTCTATGTAGTCACTATCTAGATTTACACATTTTCCCAGCGTATCTTGACCTTCCTAATACCGGATATTGTAGAAGTCTGCAGATTGCGCCTGACAAGGATTTTACACTTTAGTCACTTCTGGCAATGCCAGTCACAAAAATAAAGGACACAATGAGTTGATATTCTCAGCAACATGCACTTAGGGAGAAATGATGACACTGACAAAACTTCATCAGTAAGCCATAATAACTTTCAGGTGATAATTATTACTTTACAATACCCTCTCAGAAGGCACAATCTACAGACTTCTACAATATCAGGTATTCGGAGGGTCAAGATATGCTGGGGAAAATGTGTAAATCTACATAGTGACTATTGATGCTTAGGATGACACTCAGGATGTCCACTATCTGCTGAATTTTGCATGATTCTGGTGTTCCAGCATGCAAGTATCAGTCTGTTTGCACCTTTGGAGGCTGGTGTGTGCCTTTGTATCTTTGTTTTTGTTTGACCACATCAGAAGATGCCTGTTGGCCGTGGCTAGCCAACCGGGTAGATGGAGATGACCTTTTCTAGGGCCCTCTCCGTATGAAGCAAGCAATGCTCTCCTTAAAAAGGCTGCTTGGTTGTTCAGGATGCTGCTGAAGAAGACTGTCATCTCCCGGGTCACTCTCAAGCAACCAAAGTCCTGAACTGCCTGCATGCAGGGTTGGGTCTGCGGCTTCTAGTGTATCTTTCACTTGCCATTCCATCCCTCACCTATCGCTACAAGACTTTTTGGGTGGGGGGATTAGATGTTTCCTTCAAGCTAGTGCAGTGGATTTTTCTGGTGGAGCGCAGCAACTGGCCTTACCCTTTAAACCAAAGGTTTGTCTGCTGAGGCCAAGCAAGCATGGATGAAGGTAGCAAGATCCTTGGGTCATAGGTTTGATTAGAGTTTCCTTCTCTTAGATAGTTTACCTTGCAGCGTTAAACGAGCACCATCTGCCCAGGTTTGGGATTGGAGTTTTCCTTCTCCTGGGATGGTTGTCATAAGGGTAAAGAGCCCATCCTGCCCTTTGATCCTCTTGGTCAGACCCTTTGGATGTGACATATCTGGCATGGGAGGCCCTGCCGGTGGCTGTTTATGCCACCACCAGCATAGCTCACAGTTTCATTAGGGTACGCAAGCCTCTCCCCTATGACAAGGGGGCATCAATGGAGAGGAGATAGTGACTCTATAGAGATAAGTTAACAACTACAAATCAAAACAAACTTTCTGTCATTTTTTTAAAAAGGCGATCATTAAAACTTTTGGATACCCCTTTGTATATCAATAAGTTAACTGATCTGGCACCTTGGTCCAGGATGTAGAAAGCTCTTTCAAGAAGCTCCTCAGTTCACAGAATGTGCATAGTTGTAATCTGTAAGCAATGCTTATTAAAAATCCTGCCTGTATACTTAATAAACCTGTGACTGTCTTAGTCCAAATATCATCTGGTACCCTTCATTCCAACAATGGTGCAAATTGGCCTACAACAAGGTTCTATGGCTCTTTGGCTAGTTGCAGTACAACCACAAAATACAAAATTTCCTGTAGTATTAGTTTATATATTGCTGTTTGCTTGTATAGTTATTAATTGTTTTAAATTGTCTTTTATATTAATATGTTTTAGATTGCAAGTTGTTTAATTCTATTTGAATGGGGGGAGGGTTTGGGGGATATGATTTTTTTAAAAAATTGTAGTAAGCTGCCCTAGTTGCCTGATTGCAGAGAGGCAGGGTATACATATTATTTATTTATTTATTTATTTATTAAAAACCCACAAAAACACCATAACAGTATTTCCATGACAGAAGGTATTTGGAAGAAAGGCACAGACCTTAGCTTTTACTCTACTAAAAATCATCTTCTCTGCATGTTGGTTCTTCTGCTTTTTTCCTGTAAAATTTGTGATATGTCCTTTTTATAGCTGCAATATAATATCGAATACTAAATGGAGAAAAAGAAGAAAAAGGATTTCCCCCCATTTAGATTTAGTGTCTGGGGATCCTGAACTGACCTTTCTGGAATTTAACAGTCTTCTTGAGTTTGAGACACAAGGGAAATGTTTTCCTAAATTGTGCAAGCCAGCTATCTGGATTATATCTTCACTAAAGCATCAGTTAACATTTAAGAAAAGTTCAGCATCTAGGAATGGCTTACCATATGATTTGATGTGGGAATACTTTGGGGTTATCACAAATTGTAAGAGGAAAGCTACATATAATGTGTCTGCGAGGCCTTATGAGGATATCATGCCAATGCTGATTCAGCCTTCTTCACAGGAACTTTGTTAACTAAACATAAAGTGCAATGAATTATATTAATATTTTGTCAGTACAGAACAAACAACTAGCTAATCCTATCTATCTATCTATCTATCTATCTATCTATCGTTACAATAATAATAATAATAATAATAATAATAATTTTTATTTCTATTTCCCGCCTCTCCCCATGGATTGAGGCAGGATAAAAACAGTATTCAAGATTAAAAACAATAAACTAAAAAAGTATCCTAAAATCATCATAAAAACAATAAGAACATGATCCAATAGCACAATACAGTATAACCACCAAGCAAATCACAAATATACATAGCTGCCAATCCAATATTCTGTGTTCTGGTTTCAGGTAAGGTGTTGTTCAGTAGTCCAGATTATAGGTCAGAAGGGTAAGCCTGCCAGAAGAGATCCATCTTAAGTGCTCTCCTGAAAGCATCCAAGGAGGTAGTCAGATGGATCTCTTCCGGTAATCTATTCCATAGTTTTGGGGCTGTGGCAGAGAATGCTTTGTGGGAAGTCGACATCAGTCTGGTATCAAAGTGTTCCAACAAATTCTTCCCTGTGATTCTGAGAGTGTGGGGAGGATTACGTAGGGAGAGGTGTTCCCTCAAGTAACTTGGGCCCAAGCCATGTAGGGCTTTAAAGGTAATAACCAACACTTTGTATTGGGCCCAGAAGATGATAGCCAATGTAGCGATCTAAATATAGGAGTAATATGGTCTGTTCTTGATGCCCCCGTAACCAATCTGGCTGTCGCATTCTGGATCAGCTGAAGCTTCTGGACTTGGTACAAAGGTAGCTCCATGTAGAGCGCATTGCAGAAATCTAAACAAGAGGCTACCAGTGTGTGTACCGCTGCTTCAAGGTCCCACCTGTCCAGGTAGGGGCGCAATTGGCGTATCAACCATAGTTGATACCATGCACTCCTGGCTATCGCCTCCATTTGAGATGTTAACTGGAGGGATGAATCCAGGAGTACTCCCAAACTGCAAACTTTGTTCTTCAGGGGAAGTGTGACCCCATCTAGAACAGGTTGACAAATCTCTGTCCCTGGATTGGGGGAGCCTATCGCAAGTACCTCCGTTTTCTCTGGATTCAACCTGAGTTTGTTTTCCCTCACCTGCCTGCCAACCCCTAATGTCTATAGATTGATTGGGCTTCTGGAAAGTGAAGCCCTGCAAGTTAGGAACCCCTGCTTTAATAACTACAGCACATGTGGTCTCCCTGGTATTCATAGTAAACCCATGTGGTTTTCCTACAAGGCATTGAACAGGCATACCTACATTACTTCCTCATGCAGTTTCAGCCCATTACTTGGAACCAGAATTAGTTTATGCAAAAAATAATGCTACAATTTGACTGATAGTGTGTGACATGAATGCCACATATGAAATATCAGGAATAAGAATAGATGTGACAAACCTGGAAAGCATTGAGAAGTTCTGTAGCTATGATTACTTCTATTTTCTAATTTGTTTGTTTTGAGGAGTGCAAGGCAGTGTAAAAAAGAAGGGATAAAACTATTCCTGTACATACCTAAAACTTTATGCCTCCTTATTAGACCAGAGAAAAACAAGCACCTATGTGAGAAGAGAATGAAGTGAGCATCTTTTATGCTTGCAAACAAGTTCAACAGACTGTATACCTAATTTCACTGATATAGTTTTACAAATAGTTTCTTTCTGTGTGTGTCTTTCAGGTCACAACGATGTCTGGAATCTTTCTGATGCATTATGCTGGTGTAACTACACTAACATAAGTGGTGGCAACAGAAAGACAAATACCACAAGCACATTGGCTATAAGTGTGTTTACATTGCAGAAATAAAGCATTTTGACACCACTTTAACTTCCATGACTCAATGGTATGGAATTATGGGATTTGTAGTTTTGTGTGATATTTAGCCTTCCCAGTCAGAGAGCTCTGGTGCTCCAACAAACTACAAATCCCAGAATTTCATGACATTGAGTTATGGTAGTTAAGTACTGCCAAACTGCTTTATTTCTGCATCATGGCAACAGCCTAAGAAGCCAGCTACTGGAAAAATGGGCTTTTGGGAACTGGCAGATTGCTTCTGTCTTCACTCATTGCAACTGCAAGACCCTGGAAAAAGTGCAAGCACTTATGTTAATGCACCAATAGGCTTTTTATCTAAGGGTTCTGAATGTTGTTGGGTTTGTTTAAATAAAAAGATGTTTGTGATGATCTCATAAACCTTGTAGACTGCCACACAGCACTTAAGTAGCACTAGAGTGGCATGACTTCATGATTCAAACTTGACTGGTGGCACACACCACAAAACTCTTAGCCAGTGCTGAGTTAGAAACCTTCAGCTTTTATATGCTATATGAAAACAACACTTTTGCCTGGAAGTACTTAAATGTTTATTTGACTAATTGGTTTAGATATTTAATGGCTGGCTTAATCATCTAGCTTCTTTATTATTCATTGTGGAAGTTGCTAAAGCAGTCTTCTTTCTTTTTTACATAAGCAAAATCTGCTTTATTTTTCCCTTGGCAATTACTGCTTTGAATTCAGTTTGCTCTGCTTGTTTAGGAATTTAAATATCTTTATTATTGCTATTGCTTGGGTAAATTTAATAAATGGTCACTATTTTATGATTAGTCAGAAATGTAATAATTTAGTTGATAATGGCTGAGAACAAACAAAGACATTTTAATACTGATCAGGGTTTATCTGTGTTGGACATGGTGTACCTTATAGCAATGGGAAGCAAATGTTTGTAACAATCAAACAGTTCCCAAGCTGTATGATTCCACAGAATAAATTTAGCTAATCTAGTGTTATAGGAAAGGGGAAGGAATGTGGAGACCAGCTGTAGTCCATAATATAATGATAAGGAACTGGATCTGACACCCATAGATACCCAATGTTTTCTTAAAGAACTGGAGAATCTTCAGGTATTATTGCACCATGTGCTGACAAATGGATCCAGAAACAACCTCTCCATTTTTGTATTTATTTTTGTCATATCTAAAGGAGAAACAGTAGAAACTTCCAGTTCAGTTCTACTCCAATATTCTGAGCTTTTCCAAGCCCTGAGTGTCTATCTACATTATGGAATTACACAGATTCACTTCTCAGTCTGTCTCTTCTAAGGGTATGTGATAATGCATGTCTGTTTTTTTCTTTCTTTCCTAGGTTACAATATGAAATCACAGCCCATTTGGTTTCAACTTTGAGTTGCTCCCAAACAAAGGGGCAAAACAGATTGCCCAAAAGGGGCAGCTTGAAGCCACCCATGAGAGAGCCAGGTTGAAGCTGCAGCAACTGCATATCGCAGCCCCAACCTGGCTTTTTGTCAGCCTAAAAAGAGGCAGCAAAATGCTGCTCCTTTTTAAGCTGGCAAAAAGTTGGCTTTTCCAGCCCTCCATGGCTTTACGGTGCTCCTCCTGCATGTAAATGCCATGCTGCTGGAGCACCCTGAAGCTGGCTGCCAGGGAGGCAGCTGGGTGGCATGAAGCCAGCTTCCAGGCATGTTAGGGGTGTGTGTCATGTGTATGCCATGCTTCCAAGCCAGCTGGAAGCCAGCTTTTTATGCTGGTCTGTACCAGCCCTGACTGAGATTTGGTGTGTGAGAGAGATAACTGGGAGTCTCTCCATTTATCAGAGCCTTTTCCCCAGTTAATAAAGGGTTAAAATGTTCAAAGAGGCTCAATTACATGTTAAATGGGGGTCGATGTCACAGGTGATGATATAGCAACTGACCAATGAGATGGACAGTGGATAGAAGTTCATGTCTTTAAGAGGGTTCTGAGCAGAGGCTTTAAAAAATCCGAAAGCACCACAAGGCTCCAAGCAGAGCATATGGGGCTTCTGATCAAGAGCTCTGAATCAGGGAGGGCTGGTCAGAGCCGACAATGGAATCCCTGTTCCCAGCTATCCCATGAATATGAACAACTACAAATCCCATCTGAGTAATATTAAGAGAGTGTACCAGCTAGTTGTGTTAGGATACTTTTGGTTCTTTTCTTGAGTTGGCTGAAATGATTTTACCTTGTAACTTGTACTTTCTATCCATTTTTGGAAAACAAGATGGTTTTTCATGTAAGAGATATCATTTTGCTATAAAATTTCCTTACTTAGAACAAAACCTTTTAAAACAATCATTCTATTTATATTGGACTAATTTAGCAGCTGCTGTTTCCTGACATTTTGGAGCATGAGTGAACATGGAAAGCCCATATTATATTAAAATATATATTTTTCTTAACTGAATCTCTTTGTGAGGGAGACTCAGCTGTGGCTTGTCAACAGGGTTGTCAGGTCAAGAGCATTTGAGGCCAAAAATTTCAGGATCAAAACCTGATACATAGAAATGGCCTCTGGTAACATCACAGGAGGTGGTCCCTGGTGATACTGTTAAGCATCAGCCACTGTCATTCAAAGCATGTCATCCAAATAAAACGCACAAAGTCTAACAATGGAGAAAATATTTCTCTGGCTGGAAATCAAGTTTCCCAGTTCCTCCGGTGAAGTATAAATTTACTAAATCATACAAACATTAATGATCAGAAGCCCATGAGACTTGGCAAGCCAAAATATGTTTTGAACCAAAAGAACTAGGCCAACAGTATATAGCAGACCAAAAGACAAAGGATGGCATTCCAATAATAATCATTTTGCCACCTTTAAATGCTGAAAGTACTTTATTAGTAGGAATGGAAATAATATTAGAAAATAGTATAAAATGGTTGATAAACATATTTTTGAATGTTTGGAAACCCTGATGAAAAGAATTCTGGACTGATGAGAATCTGTGTAGTTTGGGAAAATTATCATAAAAATTATTCCACTATGAAAATTCTCACAGTATTGTTTTGTTCATAAAACACAGAAATAATATTTCCTGCACAGAAAGTGTTGTAAGTGGGGATTTCTTCTGCACAAAATTGCACATCTTTGATGTGCACAGAAAACAGTACTTTCTTCACAGGAATATAATTTTCTGCTTTGAAAATGTTGTTTTCTGCTCAAAACGAAAACATTTGAAATTTGTTCTGCATAAATCCTAAATTGCTAATAGACTTTTAAAAATTGCATAACTAGCCTTAAACATGATACACTTTACAAAAAAGAATGACAGTCCAGTGGCATTTGTTGCCTTATAAGCACATAAAGCCTTTGACCATTTGGACTGGCAATATATGTTTTAATTTCCTAGACACATGAACATGGGGCAAGAGTTTGTTCTATGCTTCCGAAACTCTATAGAGGCTCATTTGCTCATGTGACCAATTGTTTTGACTCTTAGGGATCTTCCTTGTCCAGTGACACTAAACAGGGATGCCCTCTTTCATCTTTGTTATTTGCCCTAGCAATGGTACTTTAACCAAGCTAATTTGCAGAGATAAAAACATTAGTAGTGACTTTGAAAAAGAGGCACATAAGATTAGTCTTTATACTGATGATGCCTTGATTTAGTGTATTTAACTTATTTTGGTGCCCAAAATAGTATTTTAAAGCTTGAAATGAACTTGGAGGGCTTCCATGAACATTTTGGGCTGAAAATCAATTCAAATTGTTCTGTCTTATCACAACAGTAGAATAGAAAGAAATCCAGGTGATCTGAAGTTTGTCCTTGAGCTACTTTATTAGATACCTAGATACCTGACAAAAGATTTCAACCAATTGATACTTCAAAATTATGAAGAGCTATATCCATATTTCAAACTAAATTGAAAGAATGTTCTGGCTGAAAGCTGTCCCTATAAGGTAATAGAGCACTGGTAAAGCCTTATATTTCAATGGTTCCATTAACAGGAAAAGGGGAAATTGTTTTATGTAAAGGAAACAGTAACACTATAAGCAAGCGATAAAAAAACTGGTGTAAGTAATGTAATTATAACACAGGTATATATCATATATTATGTATTATATAATATATATTATGAAAATGCAATGCAATATATAATACTGTAGCTAAAACAATCTGACTTAAGGTAAAAATTTAAAAAAAAACAACAAAGTTTATGTTTCTTTTTTGAACTATGTCCTTATATCCTGAGATTAAAAAAAAAAAAATCTGAAAAATTTGCAAGCAAATACTAAAAAAATTGGCTAAGGTGTTTACCCAAATCAATAATACAGGGATAATTCCAGTAGGCTGGAAACAGAGTGTTGTTGTCCCCATTTACAAGAAGGGTGATAAGCAAGATCCCAACAATTATCGGCCTATAAGCCTTTTGGATGTTGATTCCAAGCTATATAGTAAACATCTGTTACATAGTTTAGAGGAATGGAAATCTAGCAGATCATTCATCCTGAACAAGCTGGATTCAGGGAAGGCCAGAGTACTATTGACCATTGTCTGACTCTTTATTTTTTAGCGCAGCAAGGAATCGAGGGGCCCACAAAACATTTATTTGTTGCTTTTATTGATTTTGCAGCAGCTTTTGATTCAATTGATAGTAACTTGTTATGGCATAAAATGGTCAATATTAATATGGACAATCACTTATTGTTTCTAATCAAGGAACTTTATACCAATACAACAGCAAGGATAAGAGTTGGTATCTCTGGCTCATTAACCGATCCTATTGCCACAAATAAAGGAGTCAAACAAGGATGCCTACTGGCACCATCACTTTTTAATTTATATTTGAATGACAATATTCCAGCACTTTCCGGCCCAGAATTTTTCCCACCCACACTTCGGTCAAAAAAGATCTCTATTCTGTTATATGCTGATGACATGGTTTTAATTTCAGTTACACGCATTGGTTTGAGAAGGCTAATTTCTAAACTTGAGGTCTTTTGTTCTAAGGAAAAGCTTGCAATCAATTATAATAAAACAAAGGTAATGGTGTTCGGGAAAAGACACTCTGATTTTCGCTGTTCTATTAATGGTCATCCGATCGAACAATGCAGAGTATTTAAGTATCTTGGCATTTACTTTACAGAAAACCTCTCCTGAAAGCCCCATGTAGAAGCAAGTAAAGCAATGGCTGTGAGATCTATGGGAGCAATCGTTAGATTTTACAATCAGGCAGGGGGTCATCTGGTTGCACCAGCTCTAAAAATATTTCAGAGTAAAGTTATAGCCCAGATCCTTTATGGTGCTGCTGTGTGGGGATTAGATGATTCCAATTGGTCAAACTGGCGGCCCTCCAGAATACATTTCTCAAGAAATTGCTTATACTTCCACCTGGCACACCTGCAGCTTTGGTTCGGGCAGAGGTAGGCTTCCCTTCCATCAGACCTCATATTCATTTCACTTTGTTTAATTACTGGAGATCTGTAAAAGACTCTCTGGATAAAGTCTTTCCTAAGTTATGTTTCCAATATTTACCGAGCTGCAAAGTCTGGAGATTAAGATACCATAGGTTGCTTGAATCATATCCTGCCATAGATGAAAACCGTTCTGTCTGGAATTCAAGAGAGAAACTTTGTGAACACATTTTTAACCATGGTGTGTATCTGGATAGAATTAACAATTCAAAATTTTCTAAATGGTTTAGATTATATAAACTGGACCACCAGATGGCTGTTTATCTAGGGAAGCTTACATTCCCAAAGCTTGGGCAGGCTTTTACAGCTCTCCATTTGCAAACAATGCCCTCAGCCATGATTGATGGCAGATATTCACACACACCTAAGGACTCACATTTATGTGGAGCATCGGAAATCGAGGATCTGCCCCATTATCTGCTTTTTTGTCTACTTTACACTGATCCAAGAACTAAATTTATAGGATCTATTCTGTCCAATTTACATTCTAATACTACCTCTGAAAAGATTTTTTATCTCTTCTCTGACACTGATACTAGGGTAACTTACAAGGTTTCACTGTTTGCCTCAGCAGCAATCAAACTTTGGGCTAGAGTCATAGCAGACATTGCAGTTGACTGCCATGGGGACTATTTTATCTAATCTATGAAGTTGTTTTTAATGTTGTTTTACTTAATTGTCTGGAATTTTACTATGTCCTTTGTATGATTTTATCTAATCTATGAAGTTGTTTTTAATGTTGTTTTAGTTAATTGTCTGGAATTTTATTATGTCCATTGTACAATATTCAAATGTTAATAACCTGACAGAGCATTTTATAATATGGAAATTTTGTTACTGGTTTTAAATATTCATCATGCGAATGGCCTTTGGCTTAAGCATTAATAAAAAAACTAAAAATTTTATTGTGGGAAGGGAAAATATACCCTAAGATTTGTTAGTGTGATAAAATATAACCAAGTTAAAATTAGATGGCTAGCAATTCCTAATTTAGATAAATACTGTTTGGCATTTCAGTTAATACAGCTTATGAAATTTATTAAATACAATAGAAGAATTGCATGGGTTCAAATGGAAAGGGATTAGCTGATGCATTTATCTTTCTACCAGTTCTCAAGAAAAAAATTGAATCAGAACTTGGATCTTTTCTCTTTGAAATGTATAGGAAGTATTTTAATTATGTTAAAATATCTGTCTCACTTCAATCTTCTGTGTTCCCTTTCCTATACAACCTTATTTTCAACAGGTTGGTGAATTTAACCATTTTGTCACTTGATGAATTTTTTTTTGTCTTTTTCTGCCTGAAATGTGCACATAACAGTTTTGGAACAGAAAATAGCTTTTTATATTTTTGGAACAGAAAATATTTCTATGTTCTTTTCTGCTTGGGAGGGGAGCTTTAAAAATGATAAGGTTCCAGTATTCACTAGATATTTGGGGTGGAAAGGGGAGATGGGTGGTGGTGGTGGTTGTGAACTTACAGCTTTAAAATTATGAGAATCTAACAAATAGAGTCATGATTTTAAAATTTCCATGGGGAAAAGAAAAAAAGAATGTGATGAATGCAGGATGGTTTCTCTTTGAAATGATAAAGAGAAAGAGGAAATGAGAAAGGGGGGAGTAGGCCAATGTAACCAGAAGAAATGTGGAAGGGGAAAAAGAAGGACACAGGTATGAGAAAGTAGTAGGAGGGTTAGGGAAGGAGGGAAAAGTGTTCAACTAGAAAATGTGGAGAGGTGGAGAAGGGGAAGGGAAAGAGAAGAGACAGGAAGGAAATAGAAGATGCTTAGCTAGGGGAAGGCAAATGGAAAAAGAGGGAAGAATATATTTAGTCTGGAGTTCTACAATGGGTCATAGAATGAAAGAAATAGAAAAGAGAGAAATGAGTAATGAAGGAAAAGTATATGCAGGGGAGGAGTAGGAGGAAACAGAGCACAAGTGTGAATGAACAATAACTTATTTAACTCGAAGTTGTTGTGGAAGGGACAAAGAGGATGAGAAAGGGAGAGAAGTAAAATCAGAAATTAATAGTGAAAATAATCTTCCTTCCTTCCTTCCTTCCTTCCTTTCTTCCTTCTGAAATTGTATCATAGCTTCAGCCATTTAGGGTAGGGTGAAGAAAGTGGGAACAGACCTGGAATTATTAGGAATAAGTTGGGGGGGGACCCCACACAAATCTGTAATCCTTCAGAATAATATTTAGCAACTTCTGAAGCAGTGCATATTGAGGCCACAAAATGTTACCTTTCCAACCAATCCCTCTGAATGATCCCCTGGTGCCAGCTGTAGCTTGAGAAATTTTGAGATGGGGAGAAGGAAGAGAAGGAGGAGTCAGTCAGTCTACACTGCACTGAAGCATCCTGAAGAATCTGGGGACAGCAGGACACAAGTGAGAAAAAAATATTTCCAAGACACTACTCTCACCCTGACAATCTTCTCTTTGCCCTGAAGACTGGAGGAGAGGAGGCAGACCCTGAGATCTGGGAAACCTACTTAGGAGGATGGTTGTGCTCCTTTCCCCCCAAGGTATTTGCCATGTGTCACTGGAAATATAAACTGGATCTATGAAGCATACAGAACACTGCATTAGGACACTTTTATCTTCTACACCAAGCATGCTTCACTACAGATATAATAATGAAGAAATAATTTCCTCCCATTCTTTTTCCATATCATTTTTTTAAATGCCCAACAAGGCAATTAATATTTCCATAACAAGAAATCCTGTAAATATTCTTCAGCTCCTTGAACAAATGTGATTGTACCTTATCTTCAAACCCAACAACTTGGGAGGCACAAAGAGGATTTCATGTTGTAGAAAGCAAAATAGTTTTCATTTGGCATTCTGCAACCAGTTCAGCATTTATACAACTTGAGAACTTTGAAGCATCTTATGCAAACAGCATAGGTAGTTTAAAGCTTCGATTAATGTTTTCAGCTTCAATTTCTCAGTGCCATCCAGAATGTATATTGTATTCAGCTGCAAGCAATCATCATATATGTCTATATAAACTTCCATTCCAGCACTGAGAGCATGGCTGTTTCCATACCTGAGGTGACTGTAATGAATACACACAAACGTGCATATTGAGAGGCCATAGACAATCACAGAAAGAGAAACTGGAACCCTGAGGGAATGGATACATATTCAGAGATGAAGTTGTACCCTGACACTCTCTTTTATTTGTTACTCAGAGGACCTTGAACTGTATGAAATGAAGAATCACAACTGTCATTATAGATACCCAGCAGCAAATTAAAGAAGCTGTTTACACATACAAGGGGGAAGCAGAGGAGAGGAATTAAACTAAGGTACTATTCTACCTACAAATGTATCTCCTTTCTCAATAATTGCTCTGTGATGAGACCAGGGATGTGAAAATCTCTTTGTATTGATTTTTGGAGCTCCTTGCAATCCCACCTGCATTTTCCTCTCATCTTTGTTTTGTAATGGCTTGTGAGACTTTGTGTTTTCTTCTTGCACTGAAATTCATGCAATTTTAATACATTTTCCCCAAATGTGTGTATTTATTTGTGCAATTATCTATTATGTGTAAATTTGCTACTCTGAGAAAAGTGTGTTTCTGTGTATGTTAAATTATGCACATTTTAGCCATCCAGATTTTAAAATATGCATATTGTGTTTTATGTACTTTATTTCTCAGAAACACCATGTAAGCCTAACAAATGTGTTAATGTTCAACACAAGATGCGCATTTTCTTGCAACAAGTCTCTGGAGATTTTTAAAAAAAATCATTTTTATCAGGAATGTTGAGTCCAAATTTATTTTCATTCCCAGCTGAAGCAGTACACTCCTCAATAGGTATAGGGGTAAATATTGCTGTGAACCCTAAAACACTCTGATAGCAATCCTCCTGGGCACACCTATGCATAAGACCCACTGAAAATAATGAAAATTACTTCTGAATAGACTCATATAGGCTTGAATCCTGTTGGTTAGTCCCAATTACATTAGACCCATTGAATCAATTATTGAATGATGAATCAGCACATATATAAATACCACTGAGTCAATGACTCTGCTTGAACTAGAATTAACAATTGTATTTAAGTGATAAAAGTATAAATCACTGAAATATAGCAGCGGAGAAGCATAAAAAAAAGAGTCAAATGCAAGATATTGTAAAGTTGCATTTTTGACTGTAAGAAGGTGTAATTTGGGAGCAACTACAAGCTGTAGGCCATAAAAATAAATCTGTCTAAATTCAAACAAACATTAGAGTGTTTTAGTGATCTGCACTTGGGAAAAACAAAAGAAACATTGCTGGTCAGAAGAAAAAGAAATTTCCAAATATTGAGAGGATTTATAATATTCTCTGTTTCTTCTGGTTTTCTTTTTCCTATTAAGTACAAGTCTTTTTCAGACATCCTTCAAATACAGCTCCCTATAGATCATGTTATAGTAGTAAAAATGAATTTTAACTAAACCATATTTAATGATGGTCAAATCAGACATCACAAGGAATGTCTGTAGACAGCCCACTTTGCCTCCACTTTACAAATCCAATCCAGGTACAAGGCTGAACCCATAAGCATGGTCAAAGTGTGCAGATCAGTCTTTAATGGAAACATGACCTCATACAATGCATGTTGAATCCTTATTCTTCTGTCTGCTTTCCAAGTGACCAGGAACATCTCTGTGTTGCTTCAATTTAATTTATGACTGAGAGTCTTCCTACACCACCTTATGAGTTGATCCCTGAAAAAAGGAAACAAGCCACTGAGCAATGGTGCCTCCAAGTATCATCTAAAGGAGGTGGTCAAAAAAGGAAGGAAAGAAGGAAGGTAGGAAGGAAGGAAGGAAGGAAGGAAGGAAGGAAAAGAAAAGAACATGATATGAAGGATGCTAAGAGTTCCAACAAAATCATCCATCAAAGTGATCAAAGTAATTCTCATTCCTCTCCAAAGCCCAAAAATGAGATTAAAATGGACTAGATAATTGGTCTCATCTACAACCCCATGGAGGGGGTATGACTTAAGTTCAATTTAAACTACTTCTAAACTACTACTTTCAATAAAAAAGTCCAATAAGTAGAGTTTTACTATTATCTATTTGCAGAAATTCACAGTCCATCAAACACCTTAGAACTGATTACATATTCATTGAGATGCAATTATGGGTTGAGATTCCTTCCCAGCAGAGTAACTCATTACAAAAGCTTACAATCTTGTCTTAATTGCCTCTCTATATATTTTGGTTGCTCAAGTTTGAAAATAATTTTCATTTTTGACCTTTTGTATCACAGTTAACTTTAGCCCTTCAAAGAGAAGCAATTAAGAAAATATGCGTACAAAAGGGTTGTTGAATGTTATGACTAATGACTAAAAGAGAGAGAAAGAAGGTAACAAGATATCAGTCTACTAGTGATGTTTAAAAGACATATATTCAAGAAGTAATCCATGGACTAATTGCATGACAGATGATAGATAGATAGATAGATAGATAGATAGAGGGCCTAGGGTAAAGATGTCATATCAATCACCACTGTGCAAAGATTTAAAAAAACAACACATGTACCACCAGATATAGAGGAAAAAAATTCCCCAAACTTTATTTGATTCAGCTGAGACATGTTAGCCTGGCTTGTGGTAAATATTCAGGTACTGAATAACTCATCTGTCATTCAAATGGATGTTTTAACAGAGAGAGAAAAAGAAATTGTATAAGCTTTTTGCAGTCTTAGCATAATAGAACATAGAGTCAGAAGAGACCTCAAGGGTCATCCAGTCCAACCTCTTGCCATGCAGGAATACTGTAAGTATTAAGTTTACTTCCTCAGAAAGGTTATGCTACAAGCTTCTTTCCTTCTCACAGTTAGTTTCAAAGTTGCTACAAGATGATTTCTACCACCTGTTAACCTGTTCTCCCTAATGCACCCACCATGGAAAGAAACCATAGAGTGATATATTGGAAGGCGCGTGGGTGTATGGGCCCTCTCACCTGTGAGTAAGAGCCTACATGCCTGCACCCACAAGGTCCCTTAAAGGGACCCTCACCAGAGAACCAAAGGGGATATTCCACCATCCCCAAAAACTGGATCCTGTTCCATGCTACACCATCACCTGGCCGGGGGGGGGGGGAACCCACACGTCCCATCTTTTTCCTAACAATCTAACTCAACTTTCACCATTTGCAATTCCTATAATGGATCCCATACAACCATATGTCCTGATCTCCAGTATGACAAGTGAACTCTATAAGGAGTCTGGGTGCTCTATCAGCTGTTTTGACTCCTTGCTGCTCTTTGTTATGAATTCTTCAATGGTCTTGTTAATCTCCCACCTATCTGCATCAATCTTTGCTAAGTCATGTGGTCCTCTCCAGCTGGGTCATTCCAAAGATTCTGACCATAGAACTATAGTTTGTGGAATGTGGCCATGCCAGGAACAAGTCCTGATCATTCATCGTGTTTTAAATCTAATTTATATTATTTTGACAGAGAATAAACACAAATTAAAGTATATAATCCAAAGAGAGGATTCATTTTTGGGACACTATTATGAAGATGAATATTTATGAAATAAAGGCAGACATACTGACATTTTTAAACATACAATGGAGTTTCCATTATGCCTTTTCCAAGTTCCTCTTTCCCTCGTCTCATGTCTCTCATAGAAGAAATATTATTTCTCATCAGAGAATGAGATTGCAATAGCAGGTACATTTCTATATTGCCTATGTTTTTAATTAGTTTACTGTGCAAGAGGAGCATGGTAAAAAATAGGCAGCATCTCTGTCTATGTCCTAAAAAATGAGAGGCATCATATGAAGAGCAGTCAGCACTCCTACTGAGTAAATTGTAATGTTTTATTTCCTTGACAAACGTCAATGTTCCAGTAGGTGCTAAACTTTATTTTTAGAGTAATTCTTTTAATAGAAAAAAAAATTACTTGTTTGAAATCAGCAGGTAGTCTGGACTGCCTCTTCAGAAAGAATAGCCCTGGGAAATGTTTTCATAAACTGTGTATAAAAATATTAGGATTTATGCAAGATTTCACACAGAATCATGCTGAGATTCTGCCCAAGATAAGGATCAATGTAACAAGTGTCGTGCAAAGTTGTTCTTTGGTCACACATAGAATGTTGTATTATTCTGACCTAACTCAAAGAAACACCAACTGTAGGAGATTAATATTAAACACAATCCATTGATGTTAGCAGAAATGTCCATGGGCCAACAGAAACCTCTTCAGATAGATGATTGATTGATTGATTGATTGAATTTATATCCTGCCTTTCTCCAATGATGGGATTCATGGTGAACTGCAATAATTTAAAAAGATTAAACTAAACCATTAGTTTACAAAAGTTTAAAAAGAATTAAATAGGAATATTATTTTTGAAACCATGGTTTAAGACAGTTAAAAACATCAAAGACATATTTAGAACATAATTTCCAGTAAAATATTAAAAATATATAAGACATCTTCATACAAACACTACTGTCCCATAATTGAAATTCAAAGCCCTGCCTGAATAAGAGTGACTTCACCTTCCAATGGAAAGAGAGAGAGGGAGGAAGCCAACCAGAACTTCCATGGAAGGCAATTCCACAGTATGGGAGCAGCCACTGAGAAAATCATCTGTGATGATAAAAAAAAGTTGTCAAAAACAGAAGAAAAGATCCTTCAGGAGATAACATAATTTTGTAAAGAAAACAAAATACCTAGGAATATGGATAACAAAAAATACGGAGCTATTTGATAATAACTACAAAGAAACTTGAAAAATTAAGGCAATTCTACAATATGGGAGCAACCACTGAGAATGCTCTTTCTTGAGTCCTCATGAAATGCACATGTGTATGTAGTGGAACCAAGACAAACTCATTTCTTGCAGACCTTACAACTTGAGTTAGCTTGTATAAGAAGATATAGTGTTTCAGATAGCTTGGTGTGGTGGACTCCCAATTTTTCACCACTAAGTTCCTTTGATGACAGCATCCTGGGCCTTTTCATCCCACCACTGCCACCAAATTATGTGGTGACCCTCACACGGTCCACCCACAACCTTCTCTCAGCTGTGGCAGCCCTATGGGAATTTTAATCCCACCACTGCCCCCAATGTATGTCATGAGCCACCACAACCCTTTCTGTGATGGCCCTGCACCTCTGTGTGGCTTGATTGTCAAACAGAGGCCAAGTAGTTATGTAAACACTAATAAAAGTTTATTGTAAAATGTAAAAAATAAGACTCAGAGTTGTTATTATCAACTTATTATTTAGTTACAAGATGTTCTATAAGATCTTAACATTAACTCAGCCACACAGGCAATCCTATCTCAGGTACACAGACCAAAATCCCTCTTTTAGCAACCGGCTTGCTCTGAGCCTCTCCCTACTAGACTCTCCAAGCCTACACTGTCCCTCTTTGGATTTGTAAGACCCTTTTGTGGTCCCTAAACACAACTAAACTGTTCCCCCAGGAACTCCTTGAGCACACCCTCCCTCAGGCATAACTCTTTTCACAACTCTAATTCTATATTTTTTCTTTTAACAACCAGTTTGCTCAAGACTTCTTAGGACACTAGCCCTTTCCCTGGCTTAGCTGTACCCAATCCTCAAGAATCTGATCCCCAACTGCTCTTTTAACAGTCAAGTTACCAACTCTCCCATTACACTCTCTGCATGACATTTTTAACACTGCCCAGCCAGCTTCCCATTGGCTGGTCAAATGCTGCTTCGTGATTGTACTCAAGCCATGTAGAGTTTTAGAGGGGAAAAACAACAACCACAACACTTTGATTTCTGCCTGGAAATGAACTGGTAGTCAGCAAAGCTGTTTCAACAAGGGAGGCACATAATCACTGTAACCAGCCCTACTCAACAGCCCGGCTACAGCATTGGAACCTACTGAAATTTCCAAAGAGTTTCCAGAAGCATTCCCATGTTTACAGTGGTCCAAATGTGATGTAACCAAGGCATGTGTTACAGATCTGACTTCCTATTGAATGGTCACAGTTTGTGCACTAGTTGTAATGTGCAAATGCACTCCTAGCCACACCTGAAATTCCAGGCTCAGATATGAGTCCAGGAATGCACCCAATCTGCGAACCTGAGATTTCTGGGGAAATATAATCCCATCCAGCTCAGGCTGAATTCCTATTTCATGATCTGTCTTCCAATTGACCAGGACCACTTCTCCCTTGTCTGGATTAATTTTCAGTTTGCTTACCCTCATTCAGTCCTATACTGACAGCAAACACTAGTTAGGTATGGAAACAGTTTCCATGGAATCTGATGGGAAGGAAAGATAGGGTTGTGTGTCATCAGTGTACTGATGACACTAAATCCCTGCACTCCAGATGATTGGTCCCAGTGATCTCATGTATATATCAAACAACAGAACCAAGAACTGAGGGACAATGTGGACTAGTGGCCAGGATGTCAAACAGGCATACCTGAGCATCACTTTATATACAATAGGGTAGTAAAATAGTATCTCTTATATAAAATGGAAAAATCAAGAATTGCTTTCTTGGAATTTATGTTTTTAAGTGATTCTATGTCATGGATGGTTGAATCCATAAATACAGAGGGTCAACTGTGCTTACTTTTCCTTATAATTACAATTTCTTAAAAGAAATCCTGGCTGTCAAACTTAAAATTTTAGTTTCTTCATTAAAACAAAATAATTGTTTCATGCCTTTGAAATAAGGCAAACTCCCCCTCCATCTTGTCACTACCTCAACACACATAAGACTGCACAAGATAGCAGCACAAGGTACAACATGAACCAGCATTTTAATCATGTGCTCCATGCACTCCAGCATGCACTGATCTTACACCCTGTAACAAAAGTTACTGTTAAAATGTAAAAGGAGTGAATTTGTCCCTCATTAAACTGCAATGACAATGTATTGAGTTATACTTTTCTTAATGCATTAGGGAATTATTTACAAGTAACAAGTTATTTGTGACTAGTTACATTCAAAATAACATCAGCACAAAACTTCATGGTCATGAAGACAGTTTATGTATATTGTTTGCCATGAGAAGACCTCATTCTGTTCTCTAATAATTAAAATTCTATAGTACTGTATAATAATAATAATAATAATTATTATTATTATTATTATTATTATTTACACAAGGATTGTTCCATCATTAATGAAACAAGAATGCTGGTCTTATAAATACACTGTTGTAAAAATACTTAACAACCTGGTATTTAAAAGTCTTGGTCCAGTGTATCATAAACTTATTGTTTTATTCCTAAAACAATAAAAGCAAAACATGAATGTACTATAAACTAAAATTATTCATTAATTACTATCCATTGAAGTCGTTTATATTCTGGCATAAGCTCTTACATTATCTTCAGCTTGCAAGGCTAGTCTTAATTACTGCACAGATTAATAGCTGTCAAGGGTGTCCTACTTTCAATAAAATATGAACATAAATTACCTTGATATGTTGGAAATAGATGTCCTGTACCGACTTTCTGAATAATATGTGAGGGTAAAATGTGGGGACCCTATGCACACCCATTCCTTTATTCCTCAACTTCACCATTCATCCAGCAAGATCTGAACAGGAGTGCTATTCACATGCAACAGAGTGAAAATAGTATGCTCCCTTCAACTGAGAATGCTGTGTAGTCAGTCATGCAATCTTCTCACATACAAATATTTGCACCCCTCTTTGATTGATGCAAGGTTGAAGAATGAGGGATCCAGACTGGGTATGAATGAGGATGTTGAGTTCAGAGCTCTCATCCATTCTTGGGAAGGTCTTTCTAAGAATATTGTGAACTGCTGGCAAGTGCTCCTCTTTCTAATGTTTATGTAAAATGTATTCTTGTGCTGCACTTGCAACAAAATTGTATCAATATAAAAGATTTTGTCCTCAATGCCATGATGTTTCTGCAATTGATAGAATTAGCTGAGTGATATATCAAACTGTTCACAAATATTCTAAGTCCCTGATACTGAAATTAAGGTAGAGTTAATGTTGAGAAACAGTCCTCTCCAAATGAAATTATATAGTTGTTGGGGTATAAATAAACCTTGTTGTGGCTCTGTATCCAAGAAAAAATTAAAGAGGCTAATTGAAAAGGCACCAGGAATTGGAGAGTAAAGGGTCCAGAAATCACTGGCAAAATCATCAGTAGACACTACAGTTTGCTCCGATGTGGGATTCAGGGCAAACGACCCTCGTTCCCATTTGAAACCACTTCCAATCCTCATTGGATCAATTCCAGGAGGAAAGAAGCAGTGCAAACACAAATAAACAAGAGCTTTGCCTTGCTCTTGCCTCATCCTCCATGCTTCAGCCCTGTCTTAGCCATGCTCTTGCTCCATCCTCCAGCCCTGTCCTTGCCTTGCTCTTGCCCCATCCCCCATGATCTTGTCCTGTCCTCCACGTTCCTACCCTGAGCACCATGCTCAAGCCCTGTCCTCCACTCTCTTTCCCCGGACTTGCCTTGCTCCTGCCCCATCCTCCACACTCCAGCTCCAGCTTTGACAAGGGAAGGGTCCTCCATTTTGGGGGCTTCCATATCCTCAACATTGCAGTGCCTCATCCTCCTTGGAGGTGGGCGGTGGAGGAAGAGGGAGGAGACAGAGGAGGCAGGTGTGGGAAGTGGCACTTGGCTGATCCATCCTGTCACACTCTCTCAACTGCAGGGGAAGAGAAGGGCAAACCTTCTTTGAAGAAATTTTGCCCCCCCCCCCCAAAAAAAAACCCCAAAATGCCCAAGCCAGGTTGCCCAGGCTGCCGCTTACAGGCTGCCACTTATGTCACTGATGTAACAAATGATTGGCATGCCTTTGGCACCAGTGCAGCTAGTGGGAACTACAACCAAGCCAAACGCACACAAAAAACAAAAAAACAAAAATCCATTGGGGTAAGAAAAACAGCTGCTTTCCTAGTGGGAACCAGGGACCTTTTTGAATCACTTTCCAAAATGGAGCACACACGAATCAGAAGGCGATTCAAACATCCATCCTGTCACACTCTCTCAGCCGCAGGGAAGAGAAGGCAAACCTTCTTTGAAGAAATTTTGCCCCCCCCCAAAAACCCCCAAAATGCCCAAGCCAGGTTGCCCAATGGGAATGACCCCAAAGATGTAGAACTCTGAATGAAGAGAAAGAAAGCAAGAATCTAGTAAACCTTCAAGATTTAATTTGACAAGTGCTAATATTTAATTTATCTTTATGTTCTTCAAATGTCATGATCATGGAGCAGAGATGAAGGTTGTAATATGTTCTAATTTGCAGAATTTTAAAAAAGGTTCATCAAATTACTTAGATGAGTGAAGAAATTGAGCAACATGATACAATGTAGGCTTTGTTCAGTTCCCACACAATTGGCAATGTTTTGTAGCAGCTGGGAGATGTCTTAACTAGTAAGAATAACAGCATCAACCAAGAAATAGGATTTATTTATTTATTTATTTATTTCAGTGTATTTTATCACAGAAATTTCAGGACATCTGCTACAGCAACAAATGACATGTGTCTAATGATAAGAACCAGACATATCATATCAGATGCATGCACATGACATTTAAATGGCTTCAAGTGGTACACAACCACAAGGATTTTTCTGTCCCCATATTCATGTGATAGCCTCCAAATACCTGAACTGGCCTATAGAACAGATGATTAAATGCAGTCAATGGCTCCAAAAATGGTGAGATGCTTTTGAATCAGAAGGAATTAGGATGTTTCCAGATGGAGGGATTTTATGCTTTGGACCTAAAATTCAATCCAGCTGCCTGACACCTACAAGCCAAACTGGGACTGGGATGATTCCAAGAGCTGATCCCTTCTGTTCAAACTAAGCCATCAGAATCAATAAGGGGGAAACACTGTCCAAAGCCATGTTTGCTGATGCTATTTCTGTTCCTACTTCTCCTTCCTCTTCCATCCCTCTAAATGCTTTCAACTCCCAGCATCCAGAATGTTTTTAGAAAAAATAAAGGAAACAATTCCCACACTTGCTGCCCTTCTGTGAATCAACATTCTTTTTCAGCATGCAGATAGGTACCTGTTTTGACTTAGTACAAGACTCTTGCATGAGGAGGGGGGGGGGGAAACCTTGAAATCCCCAGGTTTGCTTCTGTTTGGGCTAGATGTTGTGCATTTTCTTGAATGCTGTTTCGAGACGTGTTCTAGTGCATTGTGTTTCTCCAAAGTATTAAGTATTACATAATGTGTTCTACTGGCTCTTAAACAACAGTTCACAAAACAGCATTACTGCCAGCATGTCTTCTATTAGAACCCTCTCGATCCAAACCACTGGCACCTGTGAAGTTCCAAAACCAGATAATTTGCAAATATTTTTGCCTCTTGTTAGTTTAAGTCTACTATCTAGCATCCTTGGGACCAGTAGCATCACTAGGAGGACACCAGATGACACCCTAAGGGGAGTGACACCCCTAGTCTTCAAACATCCAAGGAATGTGGGGAGGGGTTGCATTTTGGGTAAAGGTGACACTCTACTTCTATGCAGTCGCTTCAGTGATCAAGAAAAGTGTTTCTTTCTCTCTGCCCCCACCCCCCTCAGTGGAAGGCAGGGGGGAAAGGAGAAGAGGAGGACCAGGAGCTCAGTGGGAGAGAAAGAAGATGCAAGGAAGCAGGGATGGATGGGCTTGCAATAGCTGTGCTTGTAGGAAAACCTGGGTTGCCTGAAGAAGAAGAGCCCTTGCATGGCCAGGACAAGTAGGCATGTAGGGAACTTACTTACTTGTTCTGGCGCCCATGATGGCAAGGGGGAATGACAGGTAGGACTGGCACACACCCCAAGGATCACTCCTCTGTTGGAGGGAAGGTGTGGGGAGGGGGGCATGGAGGCCAAGAATGCAGAGCAAAAAAAGGGGGGGGAGAAAAAATTCAAAGGCAGAAAGAGGGCTACTGCTTAATAGTGAACTCAGCACTCTCTTAGAGGTTTACAATCTGTAAGCCAATTGCCCCCAACAAGCTGAGTATGAAAA
The DNA here is from genome assembly GCA_034509955.1 of Urosaurus nigricauda. Classification (NCBI taxonomy): domain Eukaryota; kingdom Metazoa; phylum Chordata; class Lepidosauria; order Squamata; family Phrynosomatidae; genus Urosaurus; species Urosaurus nigricauda. The sequence continues at coordinate 126,434,559 of JAOEGL010000003.1, forward strand.
AATGGAAGTCTGGGTCAAACTTGGAGCCCTAGGCTCAAACTCACAATGTTGTGGCATTTAACCAGTATAACATCAGAGCTTAAGATAAAAACAAACAAGGCCCTTGAATAGTAGTATTATTTATTTCTATTTATCAGGCAACATAGCATTTTCTCACATTACCAGCCTTCTAGTTTAAAAAGAAGAAAATATTGGAGAAGCTGGCAGGTTGGGAGAGGGCTGGGTAATCATAGCCAGAAACATGTGTTCCTGAGAAAATGCTGGGCTTGTGAAGCAACATATTTCTGACACAGAAATCTGGCTTGATAGGGATCAGCCACAAATAGGGAGAAACACATGTACTCACCAGAAATTACTGTAGCAAGAAAAGCAGCATCAGCACCCCAATTTACAATTTTGTTTGCAGCAATGTCAAACAAAACCAGCAATCACTACCATTTGGATGGCTTATCCATTTACATTCAGATTTAAATTGTCAGCACAAACAACTGGCTTGTAAGCCTCTTTGCTCTGGATTCACTTGAAATGCCAGCAACATCTGCCCACTGAAAGATACTGAGTGGCCAATAGTGGCAGTGTCCAGCTGTTACATAAAATGCAGGAAATATGAAATCATTATAAGGATGCTTTCTGTAGATTATGAGATTCAGTTTAACAACATCCAGTAAACAAAGCATGCAGACATACTTTTGGTGGAGAAAAGTGGCTAGTGTGTGTGTGTGTGTGTGTATCGGGGTGTATATTCCATTTAGGCAACCCTTGCAGCCCCCCACCCCATCAGTCTCCCAAAGCCCCAACCCTGCCAAAAAAAAAAAAAGTTTTAAAAAATTCTATATGATTTGGGGCAATTTTTGGCCCATGCAGAAAATGCTTGAAAATATGCAAAAACAATCCATCTTCACCTTTGTGTGTTGATGGGTAATTGCTCTGTCATGTGGGTACTAGAATTTGCACCTGTCAATATCCAGTTACATAAGTTACATAAGGTTAATCAGACAGGCATATTTTTTTCAAACATATTGATCAACAAAAAGAACATTGGGAATGGTTTCTACAGAATATTCCAGGACCTTCTTCACTATGCTTCCAAAATTCATAAATTAAACTATTATCTAATTTTTTAAAAAATGTGTTTACAGCATTCTAGAAAAAAGAAAAGAAAAATATAATGGGATGTTGATGATGACGACGACGACAATGACAACAGTGGTGGTGATTTCACATAAATTCTACCTTTGCCGAAAAACAGAGTTTCAAGGTAGCTTACAAAAAGTGAAACAGTATTGTAGACTGAAGTCACATCTCTGAGTGTACAAAAGCTAAGCATGGCTGTTAATAGCAAGGTCTCTTGGAGGTCTCTCATTCATAGGCCCATCATTAGTCAGAGATGACTTGATAAGATATAAGAACAACATCCATGAACGACGAATCACACTTTTCAAACACAATTCACTTGAAAAATAAAAATATTTGATGTTGCAATATTTGATGTTGCAAATCCCTGGATTCAGTGATGATTTTTCCCCATGGTCCTTACAAAAACATTTTCTTAACATAAAAATAAATGAGCAGAAAGAAAATCAAAATTTCAGACTACAGAGAATACGAGGCCTTTATTTTGTATTGTTTTAGTACATGTTAATGGCAAGTCTGTGTATTTATATCAAACTGTTTGAACAATTAAAATGTAATCCTTTATAGATCTCCACCTCCAAATTGCCAGTCTAAAAGTGTGATTAAGTTTCCACCTGCATTATTTCTACTTAGTTGGTAGAATCATTAGCATGATTTTCAATAAGTACTTGTTAGAGTCTGAATAGCACACTTGCAAAAAGTACCTGAGTATGTTCTAAAACAGATCCTCTTTGGTGTAGGAGAACAAGAGTTAGCTGAAAAGGCCTCTCCTAATCAAATTTGTGCAACCTGCACTCATTTCTGAAATAATGTAATTCCATTAATACCAACACTAAATGTGGCCCTAATTATCAGGTGCTACCTCTCAGGAAGTCCAGATGAACATCCATGTTTGAAGTTCCTTTTGTTTTAAGAATTTCCTGATGTCATGCACATATTCTTCATCTGCACTGCTTTAAACAGCAATATAGTAAATAGTCATTGAAAACTGAATGGTGTTCAAAGATTTCCATTTAGTGGGAAGAAAATGATTAAAATAAGTCTTTGCTTCATTCAAGAAGAAAGTTATGGTCAAAATAGATGGCCTATATGGGACAGCATGTACCCACCCCATCCAAATATGGATTGGAGCAGTAGCAGCCACACACTACAATCCCAATCCGCTGCTGCCCTGGCCAAAAAAGGAATGGTTTTCAACCACTTCCTTTTTGGCCACTGAAAAGCTTCCTTTAGTGGCTCTTCTGCAACCCTGCGGTGGCTTCCTGCCATGTTGGGGGCTTGCGATGTGCAACTGCCATGCCCTGACAATGCCTGGAAACCAACCCATGTGTGGGCAGCCAGGGAGCTGGAAGCTGACTTCTGGACAGCTTCAGAGTGTGCAGAGTCAAAATGCCATGCTCTGAAGCCATGTGGAAAGCAGTGCAAAAGTGAGATCTGTTTCACCCCTAAATTAAGAATTAGATCTCTAGCTTTTCATCCCAGCTATTTCCCACCCAATGTCAAAGTTCAGTTGAATGCAGTAGGCTGGGTTTCAATAACTAATATGCAAACAGGTTAAATTTCCATGCAAAATAAAATCTGTATGACCAGCAACAAAATGCATAACATGCATATCAGAATATGAAAAATTTACTCTAGGAGTAGTTCTCTGTTTCTTTTCACAAGATCCAGACTGAAGTGAGTTGTTCTATCAACATATGATCAGGACACAAAAAGATGAACAGGGGAGCCTTGGTTTTCCTAAATTAAGAGAAGGATTCACTTTGAAGCAGAGAAACAAGGATAAGCAAGGATCATTGATGTATCTTGCTTTTAGCTAATTAATCTGGTTAGAGAATCATTTGTGGGTGGGGAATGTTGGGTGTGGAAGGCTTATGTTGGCCCTTCCAACCCGCCATTTTGTTGATTTTGAATTTGCATATTAGAAATTTAGATTACCATGTCAAGAGTCCCATCAAACATGAATATCAACCTAACAATCACTGTCAACCATGCAGCTAGGTAAGGTTAAACTCTGGACTCAACGGTTTAATTTGGGTGGCATATTGATGGACTAATATGATCTACCTCATTTCAAGAAGTGATAATTCAGTCCTGTTGCACTGGTGGGCCTCCTGCTTACATACAATAATCTTAAAAGGCTGTATACATTAACTCAGTCTAAGGTTTTTATCTTTAAATTTACTTTATCTAGAATGCAATTCACATTAACTGGCAGATGGTATCAGTGGAATACACATTGTAGAATATATAAACTCAATTAATAGCCCTGTATCAGATAAGATCAGACAGAAACTATTACAATAGTGAGTGGTCATATTTCCCCCCTGGAGTGTGAGAGAGGAGGATGTGACCAAGACTTACATCACATTGTTCAGATAGCAATTGACACATTGCTTATTTTGTGCAACAGATTAATATACTATCTTTTGTATTATTTGATCAAAAACATTTTTATCATTTTTATTAGATTCTTACTAATATTTAATTTCCATTTACAGTCCTGAGTAACTTCTAAGAATGCATTTGGACAAGAGTAAATGGGGTTGGGAATCTTCAGCATAAGATATGGATTTTTGGAAAGGTTAGGAATTTATGCATATAAAGACTTTAAATATCTCATCTAGGCATATAATCCCCTGAAAACCTCATCAGATGAAATAAAGCTTCACAGCTGGGGAAATGGTGATCTTTTCCAAATACCTGGTATCTGTCAGCTAAAACCTGTCATAAAATTGCTCCAAGGCTGACTTGTCTTGCTAGTCTTGTCCTTGCTCCAAATGGACAAAATACAATGAATACAAATAAAAGATATGAATGGATGTGATTGGAGTTGGAGCTGCTGGAGTTGCTTTATTACTCAGTTAGCTGGATACTACATGGATATTACTTGGGTTCTCCACAAGCTAGTTTGGATCTCAAACTTTTTTTTACCACATTTTTAGCTCTTGTAGTACTTGAGCTCCAAAGCAAAATGTGAATTCATCATTGCATTCCATCTTTTTGTGAGAAACAGTCCTACTCTTGCTTTGTGTGTGCTTAACTAAGGAATGAAGCCTAACACATTTAATCTGGCATTAACAATAATTATAATGACAAACGTGGCCAACTATCTTTCAATTTCAACTTCCAGTCCCCCGCATCAGTGGTGAGGCAAGTCTAACTTTTTGAGGAAGGTCTCTCTGGAACCTCAGTAATTGGGGTGAAGGAGGGATACACATTAGGGTAAAAGCTGCAATACAGTTATTAGTATTTTAGGTTCAAATTGATCCAAGGAAATTAGAATAGAGAGGCAATGGATCATGTCTACAAGTATAATTCCAGTATATTTGGAATGTGATGAAAATTTGTTGCTGTTCACAAAAAAATAAGATATTTGTTTTGTTCTTTATCCCTTTGCTCAAGTCTTTTTAATTTTTGTAATGTTTTAAAATATTTGTTTATTGATATTGATATGTATGAGAAATATAGTAAATGTACCCCTGATGTTGTGAGTTGGCCTCTGTAATATTGTATCCCCATGAGTCAGCATAAGAGTTTATCACATGGGTGAAATCCTGTGCAGAAACAGGGGTTTAAATCAGAAAAAAAAAATCTGCAAAAGTGGGCTGATTTTCACACAACGTCATTAAAGTGATGTTAACCTGAATGGAAAAGTAGAGAGAAAGTAGACAAAAACTGCTTCTTTTTTTACTTTTGGAAAATCCCAAAATAAAAAGGAGTGGCTTTTGTTTACTTTCTGTTTGGGTTAACACCAGTTTAACAACATGTGTATGAAAATCAACCCAATTTTGAAAGGTTTTTTCAGCTTTTAAATCCCGTTTTTGCATGGAATTTCCCCCGTGTGATTAAACTCTATAGTGTAGTGATTTGAGTGTTGGACTAGGACTCTGGAGACCAGGGTTTTAATCCCACTTGGCTATAAAAACCCATTGGGTGACCTTGGGCAACTCTCAGTCTCATAAGAAGGCAATGGCAAACCCTCTGAAAAAATGTGCCAAGAAGACCCTGTGATAGATTTGCCTTAGGGTTACTGTAAGTCAGAAATGACTTGAAGGCATACAACAACAACAATATTACTCCTAGAGTAGATATGGGGACAGTGTTGGCATATGGGTTTATGGGAAATCCTGGTTATGAAAGTGACTATTACTGCTACTCCAAATGCAGCAGACTCTTGGTGATCATTTGTTAAAAATTGTTGTTCAAGTTTAATGGGTGAAAATTCCATGGTTTTATAACAAGTTCCCCCTTTTTTTGTTTTTTGTCTAGTGGGGAATCTTTTTTGAAGCATCAGCATTGGAAGACGGTGAAGAAGGGCTGGAGAAAGATAGATGTCAGTTTTGGCTTGCAGCAGCCTGACTGTAGTAAACAATGCAATAAGGATAGACTTGGGAAGGAACTGTACATGTGGATTTATTGGATTACATGTGAGTCATGGCAACACCACAATAATGTATTGCTCATAATCAAACAGAAGAAGATATGGTAGGTGTTCTTGGGCAAACGTTTTATTTTTAGATTATAAATCTGAAGTCCAGGAACTGTCTAATTAACCATTTGCAATCCACACTTAGAGACTTTGTGGGAAAAGAGCAGGGTATAAATACTCTGAATGAATGAATAAAAAGCTATATTGGAAGAACAAATGTTCAAACAACCTAACCTTCCACAATAATTTCCTCTTCCCTCCCCCCGGTGGAGAGGTGTGTACATAAGTACTCACAGCTACAGTAGGAGAACCTTGAGTAGAGGAGAATCCCATTCTTCTGAAGCTGAGGATGCTTCCCCCCAAATCCCAAATGTCACCTATGCTGAGGTAGGGTCTAATTCCCAAGAGAAGCACCAGAACCCCATCCCATCACTAACTGGGCTTTTTCACATCACACATTGTAAGACTCTGATGACACAATAATTAGCCTGATAGCAGAAAGAGTGCTGAATTTCTAGCCTGGCAAGACATCCTTACACAACTCCTTATCAGAGGTTTTTAATTCTAAATAACTTCCGTCCAACAAACTACATTACAAAGCAGGACAAATAGCCATAATCAACCTGGTTAAAAGGGTGGTTACCATGGTAACCAAGATAGTTTTGAAATAATACCCAAAATACTTTCTTAATCAAATGGCACAGCAAGATTTTTCCCCCAAGCGCTACACATTAGGATTTTGTTTTGTTTTGTTGTTCACACATGGTACTTCTTGTTGTTTCACGTCTTTAAATTTAACTTGCTTCTTGTAGCTATAAAAGATCTTAAACTATTGTCTTGAAATGAATGCTCTGCCAGGATGCAATACACCAAAACTTGATCTGATCCCTACTTGGCTCAAGTGCAAAACATGGCAAAGTCCAAAGTGGTTTGCTTATGAGTAGAGCAGATGTTTGATTACATTATATTTCTCCAGTAGCAGAAGTGTATGTTGGTTTACTCACATGTCCAATGGTACTTGGGGGCTTAACAGACCACCTCTAAGGGGTTATTTGCAGTCACCCATTTTATCGTCAGATCAGGGCCACAGCAACTACATGCTGCAGGCCCAAATTGGCTTTTCCATGGTGAAAAAATGAGCTACAAAAAGCAGCTCCTTTGTGTGCCATGGGAAGGGTGCCATAGCCACCAGCATCACATCTTTTCCATGCGCCTTTGTTGCTGTGTCATCTTGATGGAGCACCAGAGGAGCACCATGATGCTGCCTGCTGTGTGATGCAGTGCATGGTGTCATGCTGGCATGGGGGAGGAGTTGGGATGTGTGTCTTGTGGATGCCACACCTCCACTCTGACCTCAGGCCAGCCTTTATTGTCAATCTGTACACCTTGTGAGTTCCCTAGCCAAGTGGGGTACAATTCCAATGCACCCAGCACACAGGACCTAAGTTAGTGATATGAAAATGCATTTATGGTTCTCGGGATTCTCAAGATTCTGAGGATGACTGATTGATTGGTTCCCATTGACAGCCATGTCGCTTTAATCACAGAGAAAGAGAGAGATGTAGAGAGGGGGGATCAATTTGGCCTTTGGAAAAGGAAAGGTGTAGCTACTCACAAGTAAATCCCATTAAGTGTAATGGGATTTATTTCAAGACTAAGAGCCTGTACACACCGGCCTGAAAGGCCAGCTGGAGTAGGAGTCAGGGCATAGCATCTCCGTGATGCATGCCCCGGCTCCGCCCCCAGGATGCCATGATGCCGCGCACCACACCACATGGCTCACAGCTATACGGTGCTCCTCCAGTGCTGAAGGAGCACCATATAACTGCAGTGCTGCAGCTATTGCACAGAACAGGAAGAAGAGTACCATCTCCTTGGGAGAAATTTACATCACTATATAGTAGCTTGTTTGTCATAACTGTTGTACATCCTTACTTGATATCTATAAATAAATAAATAAATAAATAAATAAATGCTGTCTTATAAAAAAGCTTGTCTTCTTCTTGAACTATCTTATGTGGGAGGAAAAAACACACTTTCATTATTGTCATCTTCTCTTCAATGAACCTTATCTTCTATCCCCATTGTTAATGCTTTTACCACTCCCACATCTTACTTTATCACTGTTCATTATCTTAAAGCAACATCAGCAGAACCAATGCCTTCACCTTCAAACTCAGGTGTTTAAGAGCTAAGAACTCTAGGACTGGATGGACAATCATCATTTTCATTGTATCCCACATTCAACCTTTTGTTTATTTCATGTTTTCTCCATCCTGGTAATAAAGAAATCTGCACTGTCTTGCAAATTCTTATTTAAAAGTTGAAATTCTCACTCATTTTTGTCTAGGAATGAACAGCTATATATCTATAAAAGCTTCTCCTTATATCTTTCCAACAAATTCAGAAATAGTTGAGAAGAAGAGCTAGTAAGTTTATTTTATATGATGGTAGGCAAGGATCCAGCTGGAATAATCATATTCTCACACATGCATTGGCATGGAATAGGGATGGTTGACCATTTTGTTTGAACTTCTTTTAGTCCTCAGTTGACCACAACTCACAGAATTTGGGAGAAAGCAAAATAGGTTGATTTACCTATCCACTAAGTGGGGCTAAGCAATTCATTCTACTTTATTTTCAATCAGAATGCCCCAAAATATGAAAAATTTCAATATGGGAGCCAAGAAAAGTGATAGATTTGTCACTTCCTAACATGGAAGGAGGATTTAGGAACTGTGAGCATCAGCTTTTTTCCCCTTCATCTGCTTCTTGTAATACATTAGATTATGCAACATTTTATCTCATTATATTTTCATTTATCCATATTGCCTGCATAATTCTTTAGTGAGACAATTTCATGTGATTGATAAGGATAGAACTACTTATTCCCATCCCTCCATCTTCTTTATATAAAAAAAAACCTTTCTGATCATCATCAGCAACAATAATTTACCCGTATTGGTCCCAGTGTGGATATGAGTGTATGTGTCTCTGTATGTGCATTTTCTAGTATCTGCAGATTAGGATTTTATAGTCTAGCACTCTTTTTTTAATGGACAGTGCATCTCCATTTGGGGAAAGGCAGAAACAAGTTGGACTTGTCAGTGTTTCAATTATGCCAGATGTTTCACTTGTAACAGCAAAGTACTAGGTATAACTCTGACTAATACAGCCAGCTTCAAATCAACTTTCCAAAAATGCTGAGATAAAAAGCATCCATTATGTTGCAGTTCTGAGCATTTGTGCTGAATAAGAAAACATATGCATGGGGCTAATATTACAATCGTTGTAATTGGTTTTTCAATAATAAATGGAATTAGAAATCCCAGTTCTATAGTATTGTGTGTGTGCAGCATTTTGTATGCTCCCATGGTGGGCAGGACAAGAGAGACTCCTGCTGGCACAATTTCTATAAGAAGTAGCAGAGTGTTTCATCCCTTAATTTTCTTGTCTGTCATGGATAGATTTACTGTTCACATACATTGGTATGACAGCACTATCCACTATCTTCCCCCTCAATGCTGTTCATATCCTAAAATGTAGGCAAGCCAAATGGGGAATTTTCACAGTCTAACTTAACAAGGATGATATGGGAACAAGAAAGAACAGAATGAAAAGGAAAGATGTAGTGCACATCATACACAGCCACTGAATATCTCATATGATTGTTATTATCATCACATTTACAGCAGAAAATGTATAATTTGCATCAGCAAAATAATCAATTGGATGTGAAAAACTACTCAATATGGTTTAATTCATTTATTGATATATTATAACAACAATAGAATGAGCAATAAAAAATTAAACCACATAGTGAGTTTGACTTCATTACTAATGTGTCTTAGATCTTTTGATAAGTATTGTCTAAAATATTTGATCTGTTGTTGCTGATTATTTGTCCTATTATTGCTGATTAGAGTGTACATCTTTTGTTTGTGTATTAAATATATTTGTTTTGCTCAGTGGTATCCATTAAAACCCAAAATCTATATAAATCTATGAAGATGCCTTAAATGTTTCTTATAATATAGGGATATGACACTCTACATTCTCAGCCTTTGGTCATCCAGATGTTTTGGACTTCAGTTCCCAGAAGACTCAGCCAGTATGGTCAATTCTGAGAAATTCTGAAGACTGAAGTCTAAAACATCTGGATGGTAAAAGGTTGAGAAACAATCTGTAGCTGTTGGGCTATAGTTGCCATCTTTCTTTATTGGCTATACTGGCTAGGGCTGATGGAAAGTGTAATCCAACAATATCTGAAGGGCCACACATTTCTCACTATTTTTATTCTCTAAGCAAAATAGCACTAGCAGAATGATAGATTTCTAGGACTTCAAATGACTCATCTGTTAGTGAATATTCAGATATTAATTGGAATCTTGCAAGGAGCACTCATTGTTTGAATGCTTCCAAGGAAGGCTCATATGGATCATAGTCCCTCTGAGACCCATTTCTCTTCACATTGGTAGTATACTGAATATTTCACCTCCAACCACTCTGGTTTTACAAAACAAGCACAGCTCTAGCATGCTTCTTCATGATCATGAAGCAAAAGAAGGAAGATTTTGAGGCAACTCCAGCTTGGTTAGTACTGCTCTGTGTGATTATGTGTCTTATTAGGGATGCATTCTCTCTCTCTCTCTCTCTCTCTCTCTCTCTCTCTCTTTGTTCAAAGGAAGCAATGAATAATTTTATCAGTTTTCTTTTCATTGTGAGAAATTATTTGAATACTGTGTAATTTTCAGTTACAATTTTCAGTCTGGGGGTGTTTTTGGACTGCAGAAATAAAGAAGTTTGACCCCACTTTAATTGTCATGGCTCCATTTTGTGAAATCCTGGAATTTGTAGTTTAATGAGAAAACAGAGCTCTCTGATACGCCAGGCTGAATACTTCACCAAAAAATAAATTCCAGGATCTCAGGATTCTACAGAATAGAGTCACAACACTTAAAGTGGAGTCAAACTGCTTTATTTCCGCAGGATGGCAATAGCCTGGAATTTGTGAAAAATGTGTATGCAATTGTTGTCTACATAAAACATTGTTTTCTGCAGGAAGCAGCATCTTCTGCACAGAAAAGAGTATTTTCTGCACAGAAAATGCTGTTGCTTCCACAAAAGAACCATGTCTAAATAGAATAGAATATGTCCTGAACTGTGAAGACCCTTCTCAGGGTTTTTCAACATTTGACAAACATGTTTTCTGACCATTATAATATTGGTCATCACATTTACAGCTAATATTATTCCCAGCCCTAGTATTTAAACATACATATTTATGGGTGCTTGTAATTACAGTGTTCCTACATGTAGGTCACAGGTAGATGTTGTTTGTGGGTTCAGCGGAAACCTATCAGCATCCAACAAATATGTAAAGATGTTCTGTGGTCACATAGGCTAGCCTATCTTCACAATGACTAGAAGCCATAGCTTTCACAGTAAAACACACCAACCCACATGTGTTCAGGGCATTTCAGAAGATGTTCTGTGTGCACACTGATATTTATTATTTTCTGTGTGTGTTATATATCTCACTTCTATTCCATCACCTTGAATTAATACACTCATCCTTAGATGAGTGCACTGGGGGGAGCTTTTCATAACCTTACCAAACTTGAGCTTCAATGGGTACAGCCAAAGACATCAGCTACATTTAGGCAAAAACCAATGCCCATGTGTAGATCTTCCTCTGCAAATAAACACATGGATATCACTGTGTGGAAGTCCAGCATTGAGGGTGCAAGCTTAAGCTGGATCCAAAAGCAGATTCCTACTGTCTCTTTACTACATGGACAGACACGGCTAAAACTGCATGTAAAATTCTGCCATACCAAAATCCTAGACTGTGTGACCCTTGCTTGAGAGGAAGTGAGTTACATGTTAATCTGTGTGTTGATCTGTTGGCTAATGGCATTGCCTCAGGACATTGACAGAACCAGGATCGAGGCACCAATCAGTTCCTGGCTGTATAGCCAAGGAGGAACACCTGCTCCTGGTCAGTCGAAAGACAGATCTGGGAATAGAGATTCAGCCTGTGTTAGATGGGGTTACACTTCCTCTGAAACCTCAGGTTTGTAGTTTGGGGGTACTTCTGGATTCAGCACTGAGCCTAGAAGCCCAGGTATCAGCAGTGACCAGGAGTCCCTTTGCTAAAACGTGTGTGCCAACTGCTCTCATACCTGGAGAAGTCGGACCTTGCCATGGTGGTGCATGCCTTGGTTACTTCCCATTTGGATTACTGTAATACACTCTATGTAGGGCTGCCTTTGAAAAGTGCTCAGAAATTTCAGCTGATCCAAAGAGCTGCAGTCAGGCTGTTAACTGGAGCTGGCTACAGGGTGCATGCAATTCCCTTCTTGCAACAGCTCCATTGGCTGACAGTTCATTTCCAAGCACAATTCAAAGTGCTGGTTTTGACCTATAAAGCCCTATATGGCTTGGGTACAGGCTATCTCCCTGTACAAGCCTTGGAGAATATTGAGGTCATTGAAAGGCCCTTCTCTCTGTCCCGCTACCCTCTCAGGCATATTTGGTGGGAAGAAGAGAAAGGGCCTTTTCAGTGGCTGCTCCAAAGATCTGGAGCTCCCTCTCTAGGGAGGCCAGAATGGCTCCATCCCTGCTGTCCTTCCAGAGGCATGTAAAGACGTTTCTATGCCGCCAGGCTTTCACATGAAAGGGATGCTGTTTTGTTTTTGTTTTGGAGTTTAAAAGTTTAAATTTTAATGTAATGTTTTTAATTGTTTGAATTGTTTCATTGCATTTTAAACTTGTATTTTGCATGTTTTATAGTGTTTTAACTTGAATTGTTTTAGATTTGTAAGCAGGCTTGAGTCCCTGCACTGGGAGGAAGGCGGGATATAAATAAACATAATAATAAGAGTAATAATAATAATAATAATAATAACAATAATATGCAAGGAGAATTTGTGTCTATTCAATTTATGATGCATTGTCTGCTGCAAAAACCCCTCACCCTGGATGATGTTCATTTGCATGTGCTGACTCTGGATTATGGTGTTTTTCAGGACTGGTAGCTAAACTTTGGGCCTGTACAGTCCAGCAAAAGAAGCCAGCTTCCTGTCAGCTTGGGGATGTGATGTATGCAAGATGCATTCCTCAAAGATCCTGGGAACATGCCATGAAACTGTACCAAGAAAACACATAGCAGTGGCATTGTGGTGTTTAGGCACCTCATGCCGCTGAAACCCAGACAGGCTGCCAAAATAGCAAAGGTGCCTTTTTCCCAGGGGAGAAAGGAGTGGCTTTCTGCCACTTCTTTTTGCACCAGGAAATTGCTGGGTTGGCAGCATGGTGTGCTGTTGCCACAATCTCAACCTGGTGCTCAAGGGAGCGACAGCAAGCCACCCCTTTACCACTGTCTCTTTTCAGCCTTTGTTTACTTTAAGGATTTCTTTTTTCCTGTTGGTTGTCCAGGTGTTTATGGATTTTGGTGGCCTCCCTGTGCATTCTCACCTGATAGTTGCTGTGTAGCTGAAAAGGGGGAAAGCAGGCAAATAATCACACTGACAAAGAGCTGGCAGGAAACGCCACAACTTTATTGATAACAACAACAAGCAAAAGGAGGGTTGGCCTGAAATGCATAAAGTCCTGATCTGTCATCCACCAACCCGATATTGGCCAATGGGCCCGACCCACCTGGTCGTGGTCACATCTCAGGATGACAGCGGGGCAACAGACAAGTCCTCAAGTTATATGATCAGAAATGTGCATGTACACATTTTACACCCTTGTCACCAGGGCATGCTCTTTGATGCCACCCCAGCATTGGTGACACCACTTCCTCTCAGCATCCCTGGATCCCCGAAGGACTCCCAAACCAGTGCTCTGCAGCACCCAAAACCACGCCTGTCAGATCCAAGACCTATGCAACTGCCATGAAGGCCAGCCCCACTAACCCAAAGATACCCCCTCATTGAGCCCCAAGTCCCTGGCAACAGTCCATGTTAGGCCGGATATATGTCTTGAAGGCCCTGGACTTCCACCTCCCTAGTCTCATAATCGTGTCCTGGGGCATCACGCATTGCGCTGATGCTGTGGCAGCACCAATGCGGAATGAGTGGCTGCCAAAGTATCCCAGGGGCAAGCCCGCTTGGTGAAGGTTAAATCTAAGTACTGCCACAAACTGGTATCTGGTGAGCGGAGCTCCATCATCGTGGGTGAAAAGCGGACCCCCAGTGGGTTTTTGGGATGCAATGTAACTCCGCAGAGTCTTGACAGGGCACAAATGGTGACGCCTGAGCTTGTGTAAGGTAATGGTGGTCCCCCTGGCTAGCTGATTGCTTTTGAAGCATCTGGGACAAATATGAATGGCACTGGCATTCAGTGAGACATCACTCAGCTGCAAATACCTCAGACCCCCCCCCCACCCTGTCAGAGGCAACTAACAGGCTGACTCTAAAGGCACCAAAAAAGGCTGTGACAAATGCCACCCTGAAAAGGCAGGCCTCCACCTTGGAATAGCAAACCTGCTTGAGCTGTTGAACAATCTGACATAGCACCTCAAAGCAAATGGGTTTTCTAGCATCAGAACCCCAGTGGGATTGACGCCTCAGACCTTTGAGGGACTTGCGTACTAGGAAGGACACACACGGGTCTGGGAACCCACCAGCTTTGGAAAAAAAAGAGATACCCACCAGGTGAACCAATACGGTGGTGCGCAATGCCTGCTTCCTGGAGCCAAACTAAGAATTTTAGAAGTGTCTTGGTTTGGATTGGCCAGTGAGGGTGGAGGCCGACAGCCCTGAAGAAAGCTTGTAGCTTGGAGATGGCTTTGCTGTAAGCTTGGAGGGAAGCAGGGGCCAGAGAAGCCAAAATATTCTGTCATGACAGATCTCCAATGTCCCACATCTCCGAGAAGGGGATGGGAGATGGGTCTGCTCCGGGCACCAGCTGGAGGAACCTGGCCTCCTGAAAATGAGACAAAGCATCTGTGATGTTATATTCCAGACCAGGCACGAAACGGGCCCTAAAGGTGATGTTCCTCTCAAGACAGAGGAGCACGAAAGGGCAGACAAGGAGCATGACCCTCTGGGACTTACAGGTTTGTTGATTAATGACCCTGACCACCACCTGGTTCTCGCACCAGAAACATACATCCCTGTTGGCTAGCTCGGTGCCCCAAAGCTTTAATGCCACCAGAATAGGGAAGAATTCTAGGAAGGTCAGATCCTGGAGAATGCCCTTTGCTACCCAATGAGGAGGCCAACGCTGATTACACCAATGGCCCTGAAAAAAGACTCCAAAACCTAGACACCCTGCTGTGTCAGAGTGAACCTGGAGGGAGTGGGCCAAATTCCAAGAACGTTGCCAAATGGAGACACCATTGAACTGGGTGAGGAACATGTCCCAAATGTGGAGATCCTGATAGATCCCCTTGGATAAGCGGATGTGGTGGTGAGGGGACTTGATCCCTGCTGTGGCCCTTGCCAATCTAGCGCAGAATGCCCTGTCGGGGAGACCACCCTGCAAGCAAAACTGAGGTGGCCTATCAAGGTCTGGACTGACTTAAGGGTCGCTTTATAGGCAGCAAGTGCATCCTTGATCAATGCATGGAGTGTGGAGCTTGTCTTCTGGCAGGCAGGAAACCCCTGCAACTGAGTCCAGTTGAATGCCCGAGTAAGTGAGGGAGGTGGCAGAGCCCTCTGTCTTTTCAGCTGCACGAGGAACGCCCAGTTTGGCAGCAATGGACTGGAAGGTAGATAATAAGACGGCACAGCCAGTGTCCCCTGCCCTTCCTATGAAAAGGAAATCATCAAGGTAATGGGTAACTAATGGGGAGGTGGCCTGCCTCTTAACCTCCCATTCCAGGAAGGTACTAAAAGTCTCAAAGGCCGAGCAGCTGACCGAGCAGCCCATGGGCATGGCCTTGTCAAAAAAACCTACTGGTTTTCGAATTGAAACCCAGGAGGCAAAAATCATCCAGGTGAACTGGTAGGAGCCCAAAGGCTGACTGAATGTCGCACTTGGCCATAAGGGTGCCACGGCCACATGAAGTACCAGTCTGACTGCATGATCAAAAGATGCGTAGCGGACCAAGTACAGCACCCTTATGGCCAAGTGCGAGATTGCATCATTGACTGACTCACCAGAGGGATAGGACAGGTGGTGTATGAGGTGGAATTCACTCAGGGTCATTTTGGGGACCACGCCCAAAGGTGACACCCTGAGATTGGGCAAGGGTGGGGAAGGGAAAGGGCCCGCAACCCTGTCTGCATGCCACTCCTTGGCCAACTTTGCTCGGAGTACCTCAGGCATTTCCCTGGCAGACCTGAAGTTGTTGGCATCGGATGCCTCCCGGGGACCAATAGCAGAAATCCTAAACCCTTTTGTAAAACCCTCTTCAAGGAAGAGGGCTGCCTCACATAGGGGGCATGCCCGCAGGAGGTTGACGAGGACAGCCGAGCAGACTAGGGTAGGGGTGAGGGAGAAGGTGTCTGAGGCAACCCTGGAATGATAATTTTTGACCCCCCTTTTTCCAGAGACTGCTGGGGCGGGGCATCCCTGCCGAAAGGATTGGAGGGAACCCCAGAGGGCGGTTGCAAGCATGCACTCTTCTACCCTAAATCATATGTTAATAGCAAGTCATGTTTGATCACAACTTAAAAAATAAAAAATAAAATAAAATACAAAACAAAACAAAACAAAAAAAAAACCTCCTATCCAAAACCATATTTTAATTCTCCCAAAAGCACTATAGAATGCCATAAGCACAGGAGGAGCAAAGAAAGAAGCAGGCCTATCTCACTGAATATACTTTGAAGAGTAAATCTAGCTTCATCTTTTCAAATGTCTGTTCCACTGGGATGTCTGACAGTGTGATCTAAACTCTCAGCAATATTAATTTGGATACATGACACCAGTATCAAAGATGTTGTTGTTGTTGTTGTTGTTGTTACTATTTTAAAACACTTTACGATTCCATTGGCTACCACACAAGACATTCAAATTGTTGTCTGTTATAGTAGCACAGTGCAGAACATATGATGATTTAAAATCAACTAATTTCTTGTGATGGAAAAAGCACACAATCTGGGCTTCCACAGACAAACAACAGTCAGTGTACTTCTCCTGAGTCAATGCATATTATCATTCTTCTTAGGCAATTGCCTCGTCTACGTTTTTCCCATATGGTCCACTGCACATAGCATACAATTTTATTCATTTATTTAATATACTACAACATAGGAAAGTTACCTTGGGGTATTTCAGGAACTGTAGTCCAAAATAGAAGTCTAAGCTTTGTGATATACTGCTTTTAGCTAAGATTGGCTCCCAAAGCATCTTACAATACAGTCTACAAAAAAGATAGATGGTGGATTTTACAGCAGTCTGACCAGGGGTTATAGAGGGACTCAAGCAGTAGCTTATGATAAGATTGCCAGTCCACAGAAACAACTTACCTGATTATCTTCTTCTGGTCCTTAGTCGGTTTAGGTTCTAAGCTACTCTTCATAGAGAGAAGGAATGGGAAGAGCTGCAGAGAGATTATGGACCTGGTTAATCAGAAATATAATTTGTTTATTTAAAGTGTATCTTGCCTAAATTGGCTTACAATATATGTATAACAATTGAATCCATATTAGGATGTTCTGCATTGATCAGTATTTCAGACAATGCTTTTTAATCGAAATTTTTGGGATCAATCACTGCTTTCAATTGCTTGCTGGAAAAGGAGGTCAGTATCATGGTATCTCCCCCCCCACTCAAAAAAAAAAAAAAAAAAAAAAAAAGACCAGCACAAAGTTTCTTATTTCTCATCATTCTCCTCATTTGGTAACACAATGTCAGTTCTCTGTCCCAAACTTGAATCCCCAAACATTCCTTCTGCCACCATTGGGCTGTTTCACGTCTTTCTTCCATCATCACCTTTCTCAACCCTGGTTCCAGGATTTTCTTTTTAACATATCTGAACAGCTACCAATAAATTTTGCTGGCCATCATTAGAAGTCTACTGTTTCTTCTGCTGACCTTTTGTTCTTTCCTGCACTTGAAAATGTCCTTATTAATCACAACCTCATGTGTAATCTTCCTTTCACTCTCCACCTTTGCTTTTCTTATCATTTTTTTACACTTCACATCATTCTGTAATCTTTTTAGCTTTTTTTTTTTGGTGTTTGATGTGTTATAACTCTCACATAATAGCTCTTTCTTTCCTGATATACTTTTGACTACATTAACCTCTTATTCTTAAGTGATTCCCTGTTGGCACTTCAGTCATAATTTTACTTAATTTTTAACCCTCCCTGTATTCTCGTGTTCTGCGGTGATTACTTTTCTTTGCTTTATTTCAATGTATTTTTCAAGATTGACATCTAGGCTTCCTGAATTTCAGAGAGCCAGTTCAGCCAGTTCACCTCTAACTGGACTCATTACAACCAGCAAATGAAAGAGCTCTCACATAGAACCATAAAAGGATTCTGTTCCTTTGTATGCCTTTGTTCCTTCTGGAAAGAATCAACTGGGGGCTTCTGTAAGTGTCCTGTAATGAAAGGCCTGTGACATTATCTTCACTAGATTTCTCCCAACATGACCAAAAATGAAAAGAATCCATCATTTTCAGGAGAATGTCCAATAGTTTCTCGGCAAAGTGATACCACCTTTAATAATAGTTAATATAATGAATCTACTTTTTGGAGATGTTCCATTTGGTTTTTGTATAAAGAATGTAATTCAAGCTACAGCAAGACTTGAACTTTCTATTAGTCTTCTTTATCATTTCAGCCTTACTTTAGGGTTAAATTTTATATTGGTCTTCAATCAGATTCCTGTGACTAATGCAAGTTTTTGGAACTAATTGGCTTTTATGAGCCTCTTCAGCCTTAGCAATTCCCTATTGCAGGAAAATTCCAATTTACAAATACTGGAAAACATTTCCTTTATTAGAACTACCAAAACTAGAAAAGGTAACAAAAAGATGTCTGCTTATTCCTATGAGCAAAATAAGAATAAGAATAAGAATAATATGCTATGGCCAACCTAGAGAGATGAATGGATTAGTCTGTTTTAGATCCATCCTGCATGACTCATGCTCAGTCCTGTTCCAACATTAATGTACAATTTTTTTATTTAAAAAGTCAAAAATGTATAAACGCATGTTCCTTTAAATATATATTTTGAACAATTTTAGCTCAAAATAAACATAAATGCATTTCATTTAAACAGAAAATATGCATTGTTCAAAACATATCTTGTACTTTTTTTTGAGATAAAAACACATTGCAAAATTGGGGAAGTGCAAAATCTGAAGGTTAATCACATTCCAATCCACACATTAGTCTGAGAGGTGGAACAGGTCAGTTCACATCAGAATTTGCAAAGACTGAATTCCTCAGGCACACCCAGTCCAAGAAATCTATGTAACATTTATAGGAGCCTGCTTTCTTTCAAGAAGAAATCTGTAAAAATAAAGTCTGATATCATGTTCTGATCTTCAAGATTCACACTGACACTGAATGATGTCCCTTGCTAGATAAAATACAGTGACTGGGATTTTAAAAAGACAGATATGCATGCTGAAGAAAATTGTACTTGAAGCCAGAGCTCTGTTCATTCTCCTTCATTTCAGTGCAGCCATTCCTACTGCCAAAGTGCCAAGCTACTTTTAATGCAAGTAGTGGCTTCTTTCTTTAGCAGTGGGAATGAAACAAAGCTTGGAAGTCATGTATTAAAAGTAATAATGCTACTTGTAACATTACATTTTTCTGGCCATGCCAGCTAAAGAATTCTGGGAATTGTACTCCAAAAAGTTTACTTAACTCTTGTGACTGTTAGCTTAGGAATTATAGAGGTCAGGGGCAACCTCTTGTTGGTAGAGATGACCTGTAGAGTGGAGGCTTTGTTGGCATAGCTCCATAAATGGAAAGCTCATGCTGGATCTGTTCCTGCTAGAAGTGTGACACTGAAGGTCTCAAAATGGAGTGTTCCAAAGACAGGGAGAAGGGCCAGAGACAGCCAAGAATATCAGCCACCAAATGTGAAGCATAGAATATCCCCAACTTTATTGCTATTGTATTACACCTATTTTTAATTCATCACCTTGTTTTATCACTAGGGATACTGACTGTGATGGCTGAGAATACCGGCTATATGTGTAGCCAGAAAGTGACAGTATGTAACTACTTAGACATTTTCAGCTTAATCGCTTTTCAGAATGAGAGACTGAAGATACAATGCTTTGATCCTCACTTGTGTTCATTTTATGTGGTGGTTGATCTGAAGGTAAGAAATGCCACCATTCATAGCATTCAATGCTTTTCTATCATATCTCCTTCCTGCATCATTAACAAGTAGTTATTTGGATTATTATTATTATTATTATTATTATTTATATTTCCCGCCTCTCCCATTGGATCAAGGTGGGATTCCAACATATAAAATACAGTCATTTACAATCGCATCTAAAATATCTTAAATCGTTATTTAAAACTATTATACAGACAATTCTAAAATAATACAATTAAAATAATAGTCCCTTCTTGCATTATATCCCTGAAGTCTTACATACATGCCTATGAAAAAGGGAGGGAAATGGGTTTCTTTTTCCTCAAAAAGGACTTATTCAGAGCAAGCAATTCTGGTCATTCTGTACTCAGTGCTAATATATAATTATAGATTTTCCAGTATCCATGGCAGCATAGTACAGGATGTGGCCTTTCTAAGACAGAACTACTCTCTCTTTTTTTGGTTTTCTTCCAAGGGAGGATTATGGGAAGTTAAATCTCTAGAATCACTTACTTGGCAGCTCATTCCTTAGAGGCTTCATAAATTGCAGAAGTTAGATTATTCTTTGAAATATGTTCACGCAGATCCTCATCATAGCCATGGCTGACATAAAAGGTGCACTTATCTGTTAAGATGTATATTTCTGTCACAGCATTCCTTTTTAGGATTAGTTCATTAATTGTTACTTTATCACATATGTCTCCCACCTTGCTCTCTGATATGAAAACAAAATAGCCTTATGGAATCATTAATCACTTGCCTGCACTACACAGAGAAAAATTGCTTTTCACAATGTTAAAAACCTCTAGGAAAAGTTTGGGGTGGGAAAAGATGAACCAAAAGGCATACTATGGTATTTTCTTGTGAAAATCTCTTTTTGAAAGCTCCTTTTATTGTTTTAATTAATCTTTTCCAGGCAAACCAGGATTCAAGATTGTAATCAGCTAGAAGAGCCAGTCCAGTATATATTGCTGCCTGAGGCAAAGTACTAGGTGCTGCTTTCTGCATACCAGAAATTGACCTGACTAGGCAATGAATCAACTTTTTAGTTAAATACAAATCTTCCCCCCTAGTGTAAAGAGCCACCTTAAGTTGTGGAAAGCAGGGACTGTAGCATATATAACTCTTATCTCCATCATTTCAGCATCGTCCCCTGATCCTTTGCATTATTTTGCCTCATGGTAGGACCTCCTGGTAGGGTTAGCTCCAAAAGAAAACTTTCTAGTATAACTGTAAACAGAACACATGAAGACATTTTGTTATCTGAGGAAGAGTGAAAATTGGGACTACTACCCACCATAGTCAAGTTTTGTCAGGCAAAATAACTTTTTTTTGGCTTGCAAAAGCACCCCCACCTCCACCTCACACACACACAACACAGCAGTAAAAAATATTTTAAAAGTTGATAACTAAGAAATTGCTGTCCCTTGCAACACTTAACAGGGCCAGCCATGCAAAGGAATAAACAAATATGTTCAAGTAAGAAATAGGAGGGAGACTAGGATTGTTGCTGTTGCCTCCCCTACTGTGATACATCACTTCCCAAAATACATAGATGATTATTTAGCTATCATCATGTTTTATAACAGCTTATAACTTCAGAAACAATTCATAAGAATTCTGCAGTTTCTCAAGAGTGGGAAACATATTACAACAAGTTTCAGATAAGAACATGATAAATTTTCTGTGCTATTTTTATTTTGATGAATTTATATCTTTTGATTGGCACCCTTGAAGAATGCCTATTCATGACAAAAAATAAAGGAGGGAA
The DNA here is from genome assembly GCA_034509955.1 of Urosaurus nigricauda. Lineage (NCBI taxonomy): Eukaryota > Metazoa > Chordata > Lepidosauria > Squamata > Phrynosomatidae > Urosaurus > Urosaurus nigricauda. Next base: position 126,456,143 of record JAOEGL010000003.1, read on the forward strand.
ATAAATAAGGAGGAGGTGGCAAGGAAGATAAAACATAAATATGACTTGCCTGATTAATTTTTGTCCATATTAAGTGCTGAAGCTGAAAAAGTAAACTTTGTCATTCTGCAGTCTGATTGTAATGTTCTGTGCAAAGCCACAAAGCAAAAAGTAAGGCATTAAGCGTATGAAATTAATCTAGAAAATATATTGCACATATAGAGGAACAAAAAGCTAGATAGCCTGTCACTTAACCCACTTCACAAAGGTCTCCATCAGGAGCCATATACAAAACAAATGACAGCAATTCACATCAAGCTATCAGTTGGAATATATTTTAAAGAGTTATAATGAAGTGACTATCATGAATCTTTGTAGTGCCATTAAAAACCCTCAAAAGTTTGTGAAAAAATATATTTTGTGTTTAAAAGTCTAATAGACTGAGACAAATCTAAGTATCTAAGAAATTTGGAGAACAATTATTGCATTTATAGAAAAGAATTTGTTACTTATTATGTGAAGACCCCCAAATTTATATTATTGTGTTACTTGTTGGAAACTGACTTGAAACTAGACTGCATCAATAGAAGTATAGTGTCTACATCAAGGGAAGTAATAGTGCCACTCTATTCTGCCTTGGTCAGGCATCACCTAGAATACTGTGTCCACTTCTGGGTGCCACAGTTCAAAAAGGATGTTGAGAAACTGGAGCGTGTCCAAAGAAGTGCCACCAAAATGGTGAAGGGTCTAGAAACCATGCCATATGAGGAGGGAGCTGGGTATGTTTTGCCTTGAGAAGAGATGGTAAAGAGGTGGTATGATAGCCTTGTTTAAATATTTGAAGGGATGTCATATTGAGGATGGAGTAAGCTTGTTTTCTGCTGCTCCAGAGAATAGGACCCGGAACAATGGATGCAAACTACAGGAAAAGAGATTTCAATTCAACATTAGGAGGAACTTCCCGTCAGTAAGATCTGTTAGACAGTGAAATACACTCCCTCAGAGGATGGTGAAGTCTCCTTCCTTGGAGGCCTTTCAATAGAGTCTGGATGGCCACCTGTCAGGGATGCTTTGATTGGGAGTTCCTGTATGGCAAGGGGTTGGACTGGATGGCCTTTGTAGTCTCTTCCAATTCTATGATTCTATGAGATTGGTAGTTAATCCTTAACTGAAGCTAAAGTATATATAACAAGCTATTGGTGAAAAGAGAGCCAGCATGGCATTAGTGGTTTGAGTGTTGGACTACGACTTTGGAGGCCATGGTTCGATTCTCAACTTGGCCATGAAACCCACTGGGTGACCTTGGGCAAGTCACATGCTCTCAGCCTCAGGCGAATGGCAAACATCCTCTAAAGAAAATTGCCAAGAAGAATTCATGATAGGATCACCTTAGGGTTACCATAAGTCTGAAATGACTTCAAGGTAAACAACAACAACATTGGTGAAAAACTGACACTCCTTTACTGCAAGATCGGTATCTAAAGCCTGAAACAGATGGGGCAAATAGAGTGGCTTCTGGCTGCTTTGGTGGCATGGTGTTTAGATGATGCATGTCCCTGACACAGCCAGAAGCCAGTCTGGAGCTGCGTAAGGTGGCCCCAAGCCCCCAGCAAATGGAATGGATTTAATCCGCTCCTGTCGGTGCCTCATTTCAGATCATGGCAGTAGCCTGCTCTTTTTGGCCTGTCTGTTTCACTCCTAAGAGTATAGCACATTAGGTTCATGTTCAAAATATTTTACAGGGTAGGCAGATCACAATATAAAGTGAAAAATGTGTAAAAATAATCATTGAATTTTCAAACCGTAAAAAAAAATGTTGTTTTCCATCTATTTACTTTGCACAAAAAATGAGGTCAAACCCTTCATCTTTTGTCAATCATATTTATAAATTTATTTTGGTATTTGAAAATGGACCTATGTGCACTTTTGTTTTCTTTTTTTAAAAAAAATTAAAATTGGTAGTATTTTCTAAAATGTTCAGTAAGGTTCCTTGAGAAAACTCTTTCCTGAAAATGGCTTAAAACTATATGATAAAAATATGTATCACTGTGATGACAAAAAAAACCCCCTTTAGAATTATGCGTGCCATTGATTCCCCAAGCAATAGTCTTCAGTTCAGAAGTTGGAAGGAATTTTCAGAACTACAAGAATCAAAGAGTTGTTTATTGTCATTTTTCTGCATATGTACCAATAATGTTTCCCTTCAACTGCTTGTTCAAGCAGGGCTCCAAAATACTTGAAGCCTGACTGTACATCTTTGAGTGAGAAGGGAACCAGGAGGAACCAGACTCTGGGTCCTTCTTCTTGCAGCTCATTGGCGAGAACAGTCTAGATGAATGTTTCTTAAATGCCTAAACCTCATTGAATTTAATGAGATAAATTAATTTTAGCTAACATGAGATCTATCCCCCCCCCCCATCCCGACTGGGTCTTATTCTTGTTCTTTTCACTTTTTCTTGATAGAGACATGCTCAAGCTCAGTTAAATCTCCACTGCATGACTTAGCAATTTCATTATATAGTTTAATATTAAGACTTGACAAGCACAAATGTCATATCTCAAAGCATTATGATACTGCCTAGAACAAAGCACATTTGTTTAGCTGTCAAGCCCATTGACGGTCTCTATAAATGCAAGTTAATTTTTAAAAAAAGAAAAGAAAGAAAGAAATAATATTATTTATGCATTTGTTATAATCATTCTGCTCATAAACCTCTTGGCTGTTCAGTCTTACATAATGAATGTTCAAGAACACTTGTGACTGCAGTGAGACACAATGCAATAAAATATGTATATCAGTTTTATTCTGTTAAAGTAGCAGAATGAGAACCTCTGAAGCCTGGAGAAGGGTGCAGGAATCTTAATTGCATATTTAATTAGTGATTGGGAGAGCTGGTGATTGACATTATGGAATCTCTTGAGTCCTAACAAATCATTTGGTTTTCTCCCCAAATGTACCTTGGGTTGAGCTGCGCAGGCTATAATTCTGTCCTCATTTTCCCTGCTATCACTTCAAAAGGACAGGAACAAGCATTATTTCATTGAGAGGGAAAACCAAAGTGCCAGGACAATTGAAGTAGTATTGACTTTTGGGTAAACATGAAAACTTCAAAACAGCAAGCTTTGAAGTCTCGCACAATTTATTGTTTGCTGACTAGCTGGCTGGCAGTGGAGGAAGATTACAGAAAGAAAGAAGAGAAGGGTTACGTTTGGCTGCTACAAATACATAATTTACAAAAGCTACAGTTTATTCAGCAAGCAGGAGCTGAGTGGAAATATGCGCATAAACCTTTCCCTTTATGTCCACTGTAAAACAACACGGTTGACAACAATGCACTGTGCTGTTTGGAGGTTTTGCTCTATAGCCTGAAGAAAATGTAACCAGCCCAGTATGTCTCCTGCCACTGTTGAACTGTCCCTTTTGCAAGGCTGCTTGACACAAAGACTTGCTTGGAACAGCATGTTGCCTCAGAAGCAGAAGCCTCCCTGGAGATAACTCTCTTTCTCTAGCTAACACTAAGCTAAAACTAACACTGTTTCCACTCTTGGCCTTGAACCTATGCACACTTTTTATGGATGGATAAATGCATTCCTGTGATATAAAATACAATCTCCAAAACTCCACATTGCATCTTCAAAGTGATTTTTTTTTATTGAAAAAAAATATAAGCATGTTTTACATGGGGTGGTAGAAAACTATGCTAGTGTGGAAACATATTTTTCTAGATTAAGGATGGAAGTAGAATCTATTGGGGTCACACTTCTGTGTGCAGGTTTTTTGGGTTTTTTTAAAACCTCCTAACAGTAATGTATTCAAGTATTTTAGTCCAAGTCTCAGGTAAAGTCTCAAGTCTCTACCTTAATGGCTCAAATTGAGTCTCAATTCCTTGCAAGATTCTTTCAAGTCAAGTCTCTAGTCTAGGAGCCAATTTTAACAGAAAAAAAGGACTCTATGCATGTTTCTCAGAGGGGAACAACAAACATGTTGAGCAATGGCCTTGAGTTGGAGGTTGAGGTCTGTTCAGTAGCTTGTCTCTAATGTACATCAGAGAGACTTCTAAATCTTTTCAAAAAGCTTACAGAGCTTTTGAAGAATCATTCTGCCTCAAGCCCATTGCCTGGCATGCATGCCAGAGGGAGCTCTCAGAGCCCTCTCTGTGGGCAGGCATTGCCATCGCCTTTTCCTCTCCTTCCTCTTCTTCCACCCCCTTGGCCATCGTGCCCTCCCTCCCTCCTCTTCCTCCCCTTCCTCCTCTACCTCCCCACCACCACTACTGTATATTCAGGTTAAATCACCCTGTTGGCACTTTGCTATAAATAAGTGCATTTTGGGTTGCAGTTTGGACATTCAGTCTCTAAAATGTTCATGATCATTGGCCTAACATGTTTTCTGTTCCGTTCAAAAAAATGTGCCCTGCATTCTGGGAACAGGTATTATTTTAAGTGAATGATGCCAGCAAGTAAATTGATAAAATATACAAGGTCCCAGTCAAGTTGATTTAGTGTGTCATTTATTGCCAAGTTGATTCCAAATAGATTCATTTAAATGACTTGAGTCCAAGTCAATCGACTTGAGTCTACATTACTGCCTTTTGAGATTGGCAATGGCATAGAACAGAACTTGTCCTAGAAATCCACATATTTCTGAGATTCACAATAAGAAAAATGTCCAAAATATATGTTAACAATTCATGAATTTGCAAAATGCACAATCCTGTTTCAAACAAAGGAAACATGTAAACAAAAATGTATATGTTAGAAGGGGTTGTAAAGAAATGCATATATGTTAGACACCCCCCTCCCCCCCCCCCAAAAAAACCCCCACAACCTTCCATGCTTGAAAAGGGGATGTTTTGCAATCTAAAAGAAACGTATAAAATGAAAAACCTGAAAGCTCAACGAGGATAAATGTGACAAATTAAGGAGATTATCCCATGTCTTAATATATAAATCGGCAGCATACTGATATTATTACAAGATTTTTGCCACCTAATTTGCCACCTGAATGCAGCCTGGGCCCATTCCCACTTCCAGCAGCCATTTTCTTAACTCAGAAAACTCCCGGATCTGAAAAATGCTGAGAGGAGCACTCCTGGAAGCAGGGATGGACCTGGGCTGTATTCAGGTGGCAAATTAGGCGGCAAAAATCTTGTGACAATATCAGGTTGCCACCTGAATTAAGTTTTAAGCCAGATAGAGGTAAATTGATTTATTAAGCCATGGGATAAGCTCCTTTATCCCTCTGGGTTTGATCTTCATATTTGGCATTTCTATATTTCTCCTCATCCTATTCCTAAATAGTGATAAAAGCTGAAATTTAAAATCTTTCACATGTCTGCAATATCTTGCCTATTTCTCTAACAGTACCCCCTCCCACACATGCACTCCAGAAGTGTTTGACTAGGGTCCAAAACACAGTGCAGAAATAATCTGGTTTGAGACTGCTTGAACTGCCCTGGCACAGTGCTAGGGGATCCTGGGAATTATATACTTTATCGTGGCACCAGAGCTCTCTGACAGAGAAGGCTAAATGTCTCGCATAACTACAGTTCCCAGAATTCCTTAGTGATCAGCCACAGCAGTTAAAGTGGTCTCAAAATGGATTATTTTTCTGCAGTGTTTTTGGACCCACAACTCTTATTATCCCTTCCCACTGGTGATATTAGCAGGGCTTCTGAAAGTTGAAGTTCTAAGCATCTGTAAAATGAAAGGTTTATTCAGCTATGCCCTAGGAGGAAGAAGTGAGACTGGCACATCTTAGTGAAATTCATCAAAAGCAAAGGAGTGGGCAAACTAAGGAATGAAACAAATGGACTGAAAAAATACAACAAGGCTGCACCAGCTTGAGCTGCACTGGGGTCACGGTGATCACAAGCACCCAACGCCAATCTGGGCCACCTTGTGGTTTTGTGCTGGGCTGCCAAAAGATACAATATTCTACTGCTCCTTTTTGGTCCAGTTTCAGGGAAGGCATGGGTCCAGTGCAGTTTCTGTCCATGATTTGAGGCATGTGTCATCTAAATGCTGTACCCCAAATGCAGTCAGAAACCACAGTTTTCAGCCCATCTATTTGAAGCCCAAGATTCACAAGATGTTACTGGACCACAGTGGCCATCTCCCTCACTCAGTTTATATAGTGGTTAAGAATCTTCAGAGCTCCTATACAACAATATTGGGAGAATCACAAGTTCTATTCCTGCTCTAAGTTCACTCAAGCAGCAACCCTAAACAATTCATATGGAATATTTCCTATTGAATAAAATGACACCAACTTCCAAATAATTTGCATATGATTGAATCAGATCATAGCATCAGTTTGAAAGAGCTGTTATGAAAGACTGTGTTGAAATGAATGGAAAATGTGTTTATCAACTTATAGCCAGCAAACACATTCCCATTTCTGTTTCCCCATTTCATCTACTGTAGGGTATGTCTCCCTTTAAATGCACTTCATACTTTGACAGACTTTTTCATTCAGATACATTTGTCTCCTTTTCAAAGGCATGTTATTCTATAAGCCACCCTGTGCTCACCTTCCCCTTATATTTGTTTTTCCACTTCTTTTGAAAAAGCTCACCAAAAAGACAACCTTCCTAAGCACAGAATTGTGGGACCCATGGGGTAAGGAAATGAAATAGCATGCATCTAGTTTATCTCAAGCAACTGATAAAAATGAATGAGAGATAAAGTAAGGGGTAGCCGTCAAATTATCTATCCCACCATTCCTTTCAAGAAAGATTGTTATCTTCAGACTCCATTTTGTAATTCAATGGGGGGTGGAGGGGGAAGAGCCTTCTCATTCTAAACTGACTGACATTGCTTAAAATATGAATGGTAAACTTGACCAGAAAAGCAATTATGGTGAAATTGTATACTCCGATCCACAAAACTCAAAGGGACTTATTCCCAAGGACTGTAACCTTAGTTATAAACCTACCTTGTGCCTTTTCTTTGCTTCAAGCTCTTTTCTCCCTGCTTGATACAAAATCCAAGCTGAGCCAAAAGTGTGCTTCCAACATTCAAATGCTATACCATGCTGGGTCTCATGAGAAAGGTGGAATATGCCAAATACAATATAATGAATACAGCCCAGTGCATACTTAACTGAATGAATTCTATGAGGCTTATTTTTGAGAAAATTTTCCTAGGAGTGATCCATAATACACTGAACTGGAGGGACTGAAACTGCTACCAGAGTCATAACAGTCTAATGTTTGCTAGCTCATATACTAGAGACACTGCCTAAGATCTACTTCCAAAGGCTATCAAAATGTTGAGTAAGAAAACATTGAATAAAAAGGAATATATTAAACAAGGACAAAAGTTGGAGTCCTTCTGTGATAATGAGCTCGCCCATTATCTGGGCAACACAGCTATATAGTTTCTCTCCAGGTAAACAAAGGGTTACATTGATGGAGTTACATTGTATTTATTGGGGTCAGTGTCACAGAGACTATGAAAAACAATGGTCAATGGGAAGGGCAAGTGTGCAGAAGTGTGAATCTTTGTGGACATTCCCAGCAGGAGTTATTCAAAACCTCAAGTGACCATGAGGCAGAAGAGAAGAACAAAGTGTCACTGAGAATGGGGACTTTTGTTCCACTGAGGGGGAACTGGATGAGACTGGACAAAGGGGTCCACACTCCTAGATACCCGATGAACATCCAGGACTCCAAATCACATTAGTATAGTGAGTAGATTAGGTAAATGATTTAGACAGACATGTCAGGGTTTTTGTTTATTTTTGTGATTTTGGCTGGCTATGACCTAAACTACTTTGTAACTGTATAACTTCTTCTAAGCATGCCTGGAAAAAAAAAGGTGGGGGTCCATGTAAGAGATATCCTACTGTTAGTGTAGATTACTGTTTAGAATAAAACTTCCTTTACAGACACCCACTTTTTCATGCTCTTCCACATATTGGCTGCATTTCATCTCTCAGAAGGGTATGGAGAAGAAAACCTCAGATGTGGAAAGTGTATGTTAAACCTGATGTAACTTCCCGCTAGAAAAAAGAGGGTCTTAAAATCTGTGGATATGCAGGGATAGCTGTGTTGGCCATGTACAAATTCAAACAAAAATCCATTGGCCGACTGAAAAGTACAATATACTTGTTGCAAGCTTTCAAAGCTCCACTGGCTTCTTCATCAGGCAAGAGATTTGGTTTGTAACATCTTCCCTGATGAAGAAGCCAGTGGAGCTTCAAAAGCTTGCAACAAGGATATTGTGCATTTCAGTTAGCAAATAAAGATATCACTGTTTGATGGATTTTTGTTAAAATCAGCAGGTGATGGCAGCTCATCTAGATGCCTTCAGGGATACCAACCTCTTAGAAGAAGCAGGAAGAGACATGCAAGGCATGGCACCTTCATTTCACACTGAATGAAACCAATTACTAAAATGAAATCATTTGCAAGACTACTCTGCAAAGTTATCCTTGATTTTTTCCTTGCAAAACTGACTTGGGAGAAGGGGATTGACAGGGAAAAGGGGGTAACAGGGAGATCTACTCAAACATTTCAGAGCATCTCTTCTCACTGGAAGGACTTAACAGTTAAATGAGTTTCATATCACTATAACAGTCACAGTTTCATCACAAGGAATCCTGGGATTTGCAAAGAACTCTAGTCTACTCCTCTGTCATCCAAATCCTCAGATATGTTGAGAAGAGAGGGATGGAGAATTCTGTTAGTTTACTTCTGCAGTGAGGACTTCACTCGAGGTATTTTGGACACTGTAGTTCAGAGGAGGAGCAAGAAATACCAAGTCCTCCCCCCCTCCCAAAAATGCAGGATTACATAGGTTGGAATCATGACAGCCAAATTGGTATGAAATTAATATCCATGCATAGTACAAATACATTACATCTTGAACATCCATGTCAGTACCATGGTATTTGCAAATGCATATCTGCAAAGGAGCAGGGCAGTGGTGGTCTATTGGTCATACAAAACAAAACAAAAATATGGGAGGAAAAGTAGTGAAACACAACCCCTTCCCTCACCATGTCTTTTGGAGCTTTGTATTCATTATATTGTATTTGGCATATTCAACCTTTCTTATGATACCCAGCATGGAAATTTTTTAAATGTAGGAAGAGACAACATGTTTGAATCCTCGCTAAACTATGAAAACTTTTTCTTGACCTTGGCCACGTTGTACTTGTTCTGCCCAAAGAAGGAGGCAATAGGAAACCTCCTCTGCAGAAATACTGCCAAGAAAATCCTAGGATAAGGCCACCATAAGTGATAGTCAATTATAAGGCATATTATAACAGCAACCTTTCTTTGAGAACTGGCACACAAGGTGGATCACAAGATCAAAGGACAAATAAGATTAAAATGGTTGTAATGTTAAAACACAATTAAAAGACTATTGATTAAGTAGCAATTTAAAGCAATTCTCTAAAAAAGAATTCCACACCAATATGCTACAAGTCATTTTCTCAATATCATGTCTGTTGCAAAAAGTATGTATGAATAAAATTATTATTACCTGCAGAAAAAAACAGGGAGAGGGCCAGGCTAGCCTCACTCAACAAGGTACTCAACTCAGTTTGGGAGCAGATAATAAGAGGATCCTCTCTTATCCAAAGGGAAACATCCCAATGATGGTGGCAGAGAGAAGGACCTATTTTGAAGAATTCAGCCTGGGCAAGCTCTAAGGGAAGAATATTGTCTTTCAGACCTAAGCTGCATTGGACTCATCATAGCTTTGGTAATGCACAAATGACTTTATAAATGTGCCCACATTTTAAGTCCTTATCTGCAGCATCATTCAGCATATCTTTCAAACTGTTGTTTAGTTACTTTTTAGATGAACTATAATGCTACTCTAAATTCACATCTGTGAGTTCTCTTACATTTTGCTGGGTTTACTCTTTGCTGTTACTTGATTATATGGGCCACTCTGAAAAGGTTAGTGGATATGGGGGATTATACTTCAGTGCAGGAAAATGATTTTTCCATTAAATAATGCAAACATTAATGACTGTTGTAAGGACAGTTCTAGGTTTTACTTTTTAACTTCCAGAAGGAAATGGAGGAGGAAAAGTCAGGCCTTTGTCTTTTTCTCCTTTATCATCTTAAATGCTCTTTATTTTCCTCTCAACTTTATCATCTTTAAAATCTTTACTGCTCTATTGCTGTCTACAGATAATAAAAGGAGCACTGCTAGGAGATCCTGGTCCACCTTAGTTTGAATTGAATTGAAGATATATATTTTTTCTTCAGGGAAGAGGACATGGATATTGATGAACTTAGTTTTAGGGAAACTATGTTCTGTAGTGATGACCAGCTTCAGCTTCTAATACAAAATAAAGGGAATACACAGTTTCCTATGAGTCACTTGTAGATTTCATAAGAGTGCTGTGGGGATATCTACAATCTTGTTATTGCTTCAATAAAACAAAAATGAGGCCTCAAGAGAAAGTGATTATTTCGTATTCTCAATGAAGAATTTAAATAGTCCCATTTATCTATCAGGGTGTCTCATAGATGCATTCCTTCTGGCAGTTTTCTCTGCAAAGATAAAATCTCGCAACTTGTATATGATCAATATTTTCGTGTGTAAAGGGAGGTGGAGAAACAGATAAATAGGAATGGAGAAGGGAAGCCTAAAGTACTAGTCAGAAGAGAGTTATTTTACAGTTGTGTTTATATTAGCTTTCCATTCAATATGGCAATGACTTTCCTAAAGTATTAGCTGAGGGCTTCAATCTCATTTTCATACACAAGAGGCACTTTATAACATAATTTCATGAAATGTATGACATTGTACCTTTCATCACTTTTGTGTTTCGTTAAACCTCCCAGATGTAAAAAAGCTGACATCTATCCATTTTATGTTTTCCACTTGGTGAAAGTGGTGTTAAGGAGAGACTAACAGAAAATCATGATCAACAGAAAATGTCCACTTTTGAACACCACTGTACAGCTACAAGATGGACATCTGAGCACCACACTCTATTGCAAACTCACTGACTGCTACATGCACTTAAATAGCTTCAGTTTCTACCTTGAACACACTACCAAATCCATAGTTCACAGCAAATACAATCCATCAATGTAATCACATGTGCTCAAACCCACAAGACAGGGATGCCAAGCTCATGGAATCACAGCAAGCATTCGTCAAGTTACATGTGTTGTTGTTGTTGTGTGCCTTCAAGTCATTTCTGACTTACGGAGATCCTAAGGCATACCCATTATGAGGTTACATATGAAGTTTTTAAAAAATGAACAAGGAAAGACTTGTATCCAGGATTAATATATTACAGAATATAATGAAGAGAGGAAATCATAGAACCTTGCTATTGATCATATGCAGTTCGAGCTGAGACCAGTCAGATGTTGCATCACTGACCTGCAGCATATTTTTGGACAATAACACTGCCCTCTCAAAGGCTCACAGTGGCAGGCCTTTACTTGCCTACAGACAGCCTTACAATCTCAAATAGTTACACATTTATAGGAAGATGCATGATAAAGATAGAAAGACAGGTACAAGAACTTGCCATAAACCAAGATGATCTTGTATCTGTCTTCCTATCTGTATCATGCATCATGTGCCTACACATCTACTCAGGAAATGTCATCACAGGACCTGAACACATCAACCACAGTATTAAAGGTACATTCATTTCTTCATCCTCTAATGTAATATATGCCTTCTTCTGTCAACAATGCCCTTTAGCACTCTACATTTGGCAAACAGGCCAGTCTCTACACTAGAGAATAAATGGACATAAATCAGATATTAGGAACTGGAATACACAAAAACCAGTTACAGAACACTTCAGTCTTCCTGGGTATTTCAGGCAAGCATTCCATCTCTGCCCTTGAACAAAGAAAATACAAAAGAAAGAAAAACAGTTGAACTGGAATATATCCACTAATTCCAGTTGGTCAAGAGTGGGCTCAACAGAGACAATGGTTTCCTGGCACACTAAATGTATTATAACACTAGTTAACACCTTGGCATCATGAGGACGCTCTTGGCCAGTTTATCACTTCCAGTTCCCAACCAGGTTCACACTACACTCTAAAACTCCTTCCACCATTCATATAGTCATCCACCCATCCACTTCCATGACTGTAGACAACATCTTTCCTCCTACCTTCATCCCTCTGTGACCATCATTAAAACTGAACCTGTCATGTGGCTATTGATACTGTCTGCTTTTAAAGTTCTGCTCTTAGGCACTTAATCACTCCATGCATCTGAGGAAGTAGATAAAGGCTATATGTGTACTGCAGAAATAATGCAGTTTGATGCCACTTTAACTGCCATGGCTCACTGCCATGGAATCCTGGGATCTGTAGTTTGCTGTGGCACCAGAGCTCCCTGACAGAGAAGGCTAAATGTCTCGCAAAACTATAACCCCCCCAGAATTCCATAGCATTGAGACATGGCAGGTTAACTTCATTATTTCTACCTAAGTCTATGAAAGCTTATCTTACAACTTCTTTCTCTAAGTTAGTCTCAAAGGTGCTACAAGATCCCTTTGCATAGAGAAAAATCAAAGCTCCTCGTAAATATTTTCATTAGGGTTCTAGTTTCTGTTTGGGTGTACCACATAAATGTTTACTTATATAACAGCAAAAAAAGAAAAGTCCCAACTTAATTGCTTTTCTGTAGTTCAGAATGCTTGTCTTGGAAATATTGCCATTCACCTCCTCTTGTGACTGTAGTGACATCCAAAAATTAGTTCTGTGAAAATGAAATTACACAATATATACAATACATTTTTGCTTGGAGTTATATGTCAGTTCCGTATTTTTCAATCATGTGATCATTAGAAAGTAAACATGAACTTAATTTGCTTTTCTTAATAATGGGGCAAGGTGCTCTGACAAACTAGGAAAAATATTCTGGGCATATTTATTTATTTCCCTTAAAATGTAGTTTGACCCTAAGATTAATTTTCATATAACAGGAATAGGAAACATGTGTGACCTTCACTGAGTCCCCATTTCCATGTGTGTGCATATGTGCATGTGTGTCCTTTTCGTGTCTCCCAGGACTGGCAATGGAACAAAAACAACAACAAGAACAAGAACAAAACAAAAAACAACACACACACACATACCTTTGAAATAAATACACACCTAACATTTGTATATATGAAAATGTGTATTTCAGTTAGTGGGGGAAATGTTTTAGCATATATACTTTAGAAAAGTCATACAAATATATACAAATGTTCATGCAAGAATGGGGGTGGGAATAAAAAAAAAGCATTTTAACCATTCCTTGAATAGGAAAAGAATCCAAGTGAGATTACAAGAGACACAAAACTAATTAAAGGGACAGACTCTTATATACTAGGAAGGCTATCTTCGCCTACACTATATGCAGATTCTGTTTTGATGAACTTGACCCTGTTAAACAAATGGGGCCTCCCAACTCACAGGCCATCCTGGTTGCTGTGGAGGAAGTGGTGTCCTGGTGTGGATAGGACTCCCCCTTGGCTCTTCTGCTTCACCGGGGGTAGGGCTTCTGGTGCTGCTTAAGGACTACAAGTTCCAGCAACCTTTGTGGCCAGAAGCCTCACCCCTTTGCCCAAGCCGGTGGCTTCCCTGATTGGCTTGGAGGCCAGAAAGGGAGGGAAGTCCACCCGCTGCCAGCCAGGATTGGCTGGGGGGGGGGCTATAAAAGGCCATGTGGCAGAGTTGACAGCACCATTCTCACCAGGCTCTTGAAGAGGACATTGCTCTGGGTGAGCAGAGCTCAGGAACAGTGGTGACGCAGAGTGGCAGCAAGGTGTGATGTAGCACAAGCAACAAATACTGCAGCTGCAGTGAGGGGGGCCAGTCCAAGCTGCTGGGAGAAGTTAGCTAGGGCCTGCCTTGGCTCAGCTGCACTGCAGATCAGACTGTGGTCAGGCTGCAGCCAGGTCAGGCCAATTGGCCCACTGGAACTCTCCCCAACTTTTCCTGGCAAGGAATGGGGCACCTCTGGCACGGGGGGGGGGGTACCTTCTGGGTTGGCTCCACTCTCCCAGGCCTGGCACACCTCCTCCTCCTCCTAGGCCATCGGCCACTTCACAGCCATGGGCAGTCACCATGCCACCAAAACAGGGCAAGTGGATGGAGGTGCCCACTTGTCCTGCAGCCAGGGGGCAGGCAGGGCAACCAAAAAATCATTGGTAGCCCTGGCCCCTGGGAAGAAGTGGGCACAGCTTGCCCACCCCCACCCCCCCAACAGTTCCCTCATCACCTCCCAACATGAGTGAGGAGTTGCAGGAGGGAGGGATTTGGCTGCATTTTCTCTGCATTTGTGGAGCAGGTGGGTGTGGGAGTGTCTTGCCTGCCTCTCAGTGTACACTTCAACACCCCTTGGGGAAAGCACACCGACAACCTCTAGAAGGTGGGAAAGGAGCCGGAAATCTAAGCGCAAGAGGTGGCGAGCTGCATCTTCTGCCAGCAGTACCAGCAACAGTGCCTCTAGTGTTGCTAGCAGCACCACCACCATCAGTAGGTCATCCAGCCAGGGCTCAACAAGCAGTTCCTCTGCTGATGAGAACAGGAGGTGCAGGTGCAGATGTGAAAGAAAGAAGAAGAGCATAAAGTTGTGGAACAGGATGGATGGTGTTAGTGAGTCATCAGATCCCACTAGCAGGGATGACTACTGGTTGCAGAGTGCTTTGGCTGCTTCCTTGGGCCATCAGGAAAGAGTGTGGGTGGACCCCAGGTGGCGGCTTTCAAGGTCTTCAGGGACAATGAGGAGCCCTTGGGCCTTCATATGACCAGAAAGATCAAGAAACATATCCTCAGAGGATACTATGTGGATGTTTTCACATTGCTCAAACAGGCAGGGGCGGAGGCATCTTCCCCCCTGGTTCACCAAGAAGGGGAAGTGAGAGGCCAAGACACACCCCATGGAGCAGTCCTTCACCAATAGGATGGTTGGTTACTCAGTTAAATAAACCTCTAGTTAAATAAACTAAATTGATCTATTCACCTTTCCACTGCCTCTCCTGATGGTCTCTTGGGAAAATTTGATCTACTGTATATACTCATGTATAAGTCTAGAAATTTAGGTCAAAAAATTGACCCAAAAAACCTGAGTCGACTTATCCACGGGTCAATGTAAGTACTGTATCTTAACTCTTATTTAAAAGAAGGAACCATCCCCTGGTGAAAGACAAGAGTATAATCTGTCCTGGAAGCACTGACCCCCTTTACTGTCTTATCCATCCAATCTTAAGAATAAGCACAAAGAGTTATGTCTGATGGACTTTTGGAAGTTATTTGACATTGTTTTGCTTTGCTTCATCCTTTATATCCTTTCCTATATGCCCCTAAATTTTACCCTCGACTTATCCATGGGTCATAGCAAAATCCATAATTTTGGCCCCAAAACTTGCTCTCGACTTATACATGAGGTCGACTTATAGTCGAGTATATACGGTATGCCGATCCTTAGTTATAAAATTTGTAACTAAGTATATTGTATTGGGGATATGGTATTATATTTTTATGTTTAATATGTAATTTTAGCAGAATGGAGGGGATTAGGGAATTTTTATTATTGTCTGTGTATTTGTTTTATTAGATTGTTGTTACCCACTACATCCTGGGAGAGAGAGGTGGGATATAAATAAATATTTTATTATTTATCATTATTGTGGAGGCAACTCCCA
Organism: Urosaurus nigricauda; assembly: GCA_034509955.1. Classification (NCBI taxonomy): domain Eukaryota; kingdom Metazoa; phylum Chordata; class Lepidosauria; order Squamata; family Phrynosomatidae; genus Urosaurus; species Urosaurus nigricauda. The sequence continues at coordinate 126,471,768 of JAOEGL010000003.1, forward strand.
TATGGTGTCCCCCGGTGACAAAGGGGCAAACATTCTAACATGTGATCATTTGATTACCCCTTCTGTTACCCCAAAGCTGGACCATGACCAGGCCACTTGGTTCAGCTCCAGACCCATGCATTTGGGCCAGCCTTACCTGTCAGCTGTATCCAATAAAGTTATGGCCTTTTTTGGGGGGCAGTGTGCTCCAAGGGGGCACTTGAAGTGCCTTCCCGCATCCAGATTGGCTGTCCACTCTGCTGGGGGTGGGGCTTCTGGTGCTGCTTTGGAACTACAAGTCCCAGCAGCCTTTGTGGCTGGATACCTCACCCCTTTGCCCTTGCTGGTGGCCTTCCTGATTGGCTGGGAGGCCAGAAAGGGTGGACTTCCACCTGCCACCATCCGGGATTGCTTGGGAATCCCTATAAAAGACCACGTAGTAGAGTGGATGGCACCATTCTTGCCAGGCTCTTCCCACCCTCCCACCTTTCAGTTGGATCAAGGGTTTAGGGGTGTTCTGTTTATGGATGTTGTCACAACTTTTCAAGCGGCGGTAGCATGGGCTGTGGATCTGGTGGGTGTGGTTTCCTGTACAGTGGAGCCGTGACTGGGCCATTTGGTTCATTGTGCAACAGACGGTTTGGTCAATGCCAGATCCAGACCAATGCATTTGGTCTAACCTTACCTGTCAGCTGTATCCAATAAAGCTTACCTTCCCCAGCTATATATATATATATATATATATATATATATATAAATTGAAAATTGTGCATAAAGTGACAGACTTTGCAGAAAGAGCAAACATTTTCATAAAAATTAGCCCAAACTCAAAGTCATTCTCATTCTAAGAAGTTGTTTGGAAAATTCAACTACTAAAAAGCTTGACTGCTAAAAACAATTGACTACTAAAAAAAAAAAAAATCTGAACTTAAATTTTCCATGCTGACAAATGTCATTTTTAATCAGCTACTTAAAAGCATGTTTTTGTTACGTAGGGGGCAGTGCAGATCGCCCAAAAGGGGTGGTCTGTAACCGCCCAGAGAAACGGCAGTTCTGAGGGGAGAAAGCGGCCGCCGCCACAGGCCCTTTCCCCTTGTGGTCCTTGGCGTGGCCGTCTAAAGGCCACACCAATGACCAGGTGCAAAAAAGGAGCTCCATTTCCTTAGGCGCCCTCCCGCAGTGCCATTACATCAGGTGCGCACAGCGTTATCTAAATGCTGCATGCACCATGACGTTTTGATGACATGCCGTATGGATGCCACCATACACGCTAGGGTTAGGGAGGGTGTAGATGCTGCACCCTCCCTAACCCTAATCACACCACAACGGCGCCTCTTCCTGCCTGTCTGTATTGGGCCTTGGAGTTGTGACAGCATACAAAATTGACTGGGGGGGGGGATACTCAAACAAAGTGAAATGCCTTGTGGATGCAATCTATTCTGCTTTACTTTTAAACAAGGCATTGTTGTTTGCTATGACCCAAAGCAAGTTGATAGTTCCAAGCAGAGTAGATTCATGGATTCAATAGTACCTGGGAAGTCAAAATTTAACAGTACTTGTAAGTATTCCTCTCCCTTTGATTCCCCCCCCCCCACACACACACACATTTTGTTGTGGTGCAATCTGACATTGAAACGGATTTAACTGGCATTGTTTTCATCTGTTATCCACAACATAAAGAACACTATGAAGGTGCAAAAATGTTTTATTGTAAAGATAGACAAAGCACTTTCAGTTATAGCATAGATATTGATTATAACATGCAGAGATCTTGTATAGATTGATATATGGTACTGTCTATAAAATGTTATAGAAATGCTTAGCAACACGGTCTGCCTTTCTAGTACTGCAAGAATCAGGACCAGGAGCATGACCACTTTATGCAGTTCTATGTGGGAACAAATAGGAATTTCAGCTTTTGAAGTTAACACCAGAAGGGGATAGCCTTCACTATCTCTTTACTGGCTTTACGTTATAATACTTTGTAATGCTTGAGCAAAACTTGTACTTCAGGGCTAATATTTTGGAAATTCTTTATATAAATAAGCAATGTGTTATAGCAATAGCAAGTACATTTATATACTGCTTATCAGTGCACTTAAGCACTCCCTGAGCAATTTACAATGTTAGTCAGTTGCCCCCAACAAGTTCAGTACTCATTTTAGCAACCTTGCAGGATGCCAGGCTGAGTTAACCATGGAGCCCCAGCTGGTATCAAACTCACAACCTTGTGACTGTGAGTGAGTGGCTGCACTATAGGCATTTAACCACTGTGCCACCAAGATATCCTGTTAAGTTTATAGTCCCAGGGCCCCAAAGCCTAGTGAGTGACAGCAACAGTTGCCATTTTATAAAGGAACTTTTTACTTCCCAACTGTGACAGAAATAATTAAATGCTATAAAACATTCACCTCCCTTCCACCTTCTTGTTGCCTTAACACTCAGAAGAAAACATGAAGCAGGCACACAAGAAGCATATGATACTGACCCACATGGTATTCATCTTTTATCATTTAGTGAGGTTACCATCCCATAACTATAAAAATAAAACAAGTTTTATAGTTATATCACAAAAGAAATAAAGCTATTTTTCATTAAGTTAGAAATCCATAGTATTAAGCACAATTGGATAAGTACAACACCTCACTGTGTATTATGACATTTCGGCTCTGAGTGTAGTAATGCTGTAGGAGCTTCTACTAATCCAACAATACATAAAACAGAAAAATGGTCTCACAGGTTCATTAAAAACCCAACTTCTATTCTTGAAGGGGAATAAATTTAAATCTTAATGGTATTCACCATGAATCTCAGCTCTTGTAATTACTTTTTCTTTGCAAATTCTTTCCCTGCATTGCAATTAGATATGATTTTTTAAAAGAAAACACCTATTTTATCTAAAATTGCATAAGTGCAATGTTGAAAGCTGCTGAATCCCACTGTGATACATAAAGCCCTTCCTGGTAAGTGTTTAAGGCTGCAGACAATGTGCCCTAGAGGCTCTCTCCTCCAAGCTTTCTTCAGATGTGTCACACTGTCTTCACCACTGAATAAATATTGCATTAACTGGGGAAAAAAGTCAAGGAACATACCTGCCTTTCTCAATCCTTATTCCTTACCTGCCACATTTGCCTTGATTCTAACAATCCCAGACTAATGTTTTTATTGTCTTGTCCCAATGTGATGTGGACCCACTAGTATGGCCATTTGTCACAGTTTGGAGAGGACAGCCTCTATTTTGTGGTATCTTCTGCTTGAAAAGCCTATCCAATCCAAGTCTAGTTTAACAAGATAAAGTAGGGACTTGTGTATGACCAGCTGACAGCTGGACAGAAGACTAATCAGACAACAAACAAGTTTTGTTTTTAAAATCAGAACCTCCCCCACTACAGTGAGATGTATTGCATTTCTATTGATATTATTGTCATCCTTTCTAGTTTTGCAAATATTTCAACAAATGCAAATCTGTGACTTCTTTTATGTGATTGATTTTGAGTTCCTTCAATTTTTTCAAAGTGTGCATGTCCATCCTAAAAGATTCTGTGCCACAGCTTCCAAGCCAGGATCAAGACTCCATCTTCCAAATTGTCTTTTATTTAAAAAAAATAAAATAAAGGGGGGGGGGAGAGAAAAGGAAAGAAAAGAAAATAAAAAAAAGAAGAGAAGAGAAAGGACCTGTGCAGATCGGCAATTAAGGATGGACTGGGGCAGAGTTGAGGCGTGGTGTCCATACGACGCATGCATTGACTCTGCCCCATGGCCATGTGACATCGTGCGCCACACCACATGGTGTGCAGCATCACGACACTCCTCTGGTGGTGCATTTAGATGAAGCAGTGCCAAAGGAGCGCCGTAAAGACATGGCGTGGTGGCTACACCACCCTTTCCAGGTCACAAAAAGGAGCTGCTTTTTGAGGCTCCTTTTTGAACTGGATATACATATTGACATCAAACCATAATACGAAATCAAAATAATATTTCTTTGACATTTTATTTCTCAGTTTTTCTTCATTTATTGTTGTCAGTCCCATTTGTATTTTAGAAATAAATACATTGTTTGGGCTATAGACTAGTATAACTTTCCAAGTTCAAATATAGCCCAATTTGTTTTAATTCCCAGTTAATGTTACTGCAGTAATAGGCATATAGAAAGAGTACAGAGACCAATGTTTGTATCTCTACTTCAACCATTAAGCTTATTGATTCACCTTTGGTGAGTCACTATTTTGCAGTCCAACAGTTGATTTTGAGAATAAAATTTAAATGTTTATTCTCATGGTTTATTGTGGGAATAAAATTTAAATGTAAGTGGCAGAAGCAACTATATGAGCTTATCTTTATACAGGAGTGGAATATAAATGGGGAAGAGAACATCCTATACAGGCATTCTGTAACACAGTGAAAGTACACCATGTACATTGCTCTGCCTGTGTGGAAATAAAAATAAAATAAAAAGCATGATGAAGAGAGATCCACCTCCTTGTACAAGAGTGTTCAGGATTCCTGTGGTGATATTCATTTAGGGAACTATTATATCTTGGAGAAATGTCTTGGAAATGTCATCTTAGAAATCAAGAAGAAAGGGAGTTAGAGGTGCAAGAAAGCAGAGAAAGGAGGCCTCTGAGACAAATGTTCAAGATTATCATTAATTGCATATAACTGTCAAAAACATTTGAGTCTGACTTTGATATCTCAGTGAGAGAGAACAACACAGTTCTGAATCATATGGAGTGGAGTGTGCAGCAGACATGTGCAGAGGACACTCTCCTCTGCAGACTACCACTTTCCAGTTCAGGAGGGAGAGAGCAAGAGAATGGGGTTAACATGTCCCATTTTAAACTGATGACCAAACCACAGGTGCCATGGTTGATGGCAGTTCTAGCAAAACAATGGAAAAGAGTGGGATCATATGGAGGGATGATGATTATAAAGATCATTTCCTGTACTGAGGAGGGGGGCCCAAGAAACTGATGCAAAGCTTAAACAGAAACTGATCAGGCAGTAACACAAATGCCATGCTGTTGTTTATCTGCAAGCAAATCATGGTTCTACCAACTGACAACAGGAAGAAATTATTGGGAAATGGTTAATCTGTAAGGACATCCTGTATACCTGTTTTCTATATTGGAAATCTTTATGTTTATCATCATCTAATGAATCAACTGGGATGCATCTGAAAAGGCATGTGCTTTCATTATTTTGAAAAGTAGAACACATTCAAGTCTAGGCTGCCTAATATGGTTCCTGTAACCCTCTTCTTTGGTGTTCCATTAGCTCCTCGTAGTTCCTGATTTGGAGAAGGATGCAGGGGAGGTAGATTGCACCTTTATTCCCATATTTACCCTGGGACCCACAAGGAAATTTACACAGGCATTTCTCATACTACAATACCAGCCTAAGGAGGGGAAGAAACAAATTGACAAAGCAATTAATACAGGAATTATTTCGTACAAAACAGGTTAAAATTTTAAAATTACAGAACACTCTTAGTAGTCCCCTGCTGAGACCACTGAAATACATAATCAATGAGCTATAATCAATTAAGGAACATAATACAGCCCTTTCACAATTTCTGGAAGGCAGGCCTCTTTTGGCCTACAGACATTCTCCAAATGTTAAACAACCATTCACTTACAACATAACATGGAAGGTAATTATAGGGACAAAATCCTGCCACAAACCCATGTGCCAGCTCTTTCCCCACAACTACTCTGGTAGCAATATTAGAGGGACAATGACATCACTCACAACATCAGAGGTACATCAATCAATCAATCAATCGAGGAACTTCTGAATAGAATTATAGTCACAAATTCTAATTCATTAGCGGAGATATGAACAAGGACAATAACTCCATGGCAGACAACATATACTAATCAGTCTAGAAGTTCTCATTATTGCACATATAACTAAAGGAATCATTTCAGAGATAGTTTTGAAAATGACAGAGTACCTCTAGTAGTCACCTACAGTTTCCAGCTGAGACTATTCAAATGCATCATCAATGCACACAGGAGGGCAACCAATATGGTAAAAGGTCTGGAAACCATGTCCAATGAAGAGTGGATTAGGAAGCTGGGTGTGTTTAGCCTGGAGAAAGATAGCCCTGTTTTGATGTGCAACCGGGAATAATGAAACCAGACACAAAGTTGGGGTCAAATAAGGGCCATTTTATGGACCTATGTACAATGTAATATTCCTGGAAGAAGCAATAGGGGGAGTAACCTGATGTAGATTCAGCTGCAGCCAGGTGTCATTCCCTCACTACCTCTGCAGCATTCCCATGGTGACACACCTGGCCTTGGGAGGGGCAGGCCATTAACTGGGCTGTTCCCTGGCCAGCCTTCTGCAGAAAGGTGAATCTGGGTGATTCTACCCAAGTAAACCCCAGATCACCCTGCCCTACGGCCTGGGGACCCTAGTGAGGCAGCTCTAGAACTTTACCCTACACCACAAGGGTGTGCCAAAGGTGTACACCAGAGCTCTTACTGTCTCCCTCTCCACCTGCCACAGACAAGGGACAGGCATATGTTTAGTCCCTTTCCCCAACAAGTCAGCCAATATGACGCTCAATCTCCAATGCAGGTCTTCCAGGAATAACTCCTTCCCAGCCTTGGAAAGATAGACCCCCATCTGATCTATATAGCTCTGGACAGCAAAACAAAATAGTCAGAAAGCGAAGGAAATGACCCAATCCCCTGTGGATGGCATTGCACATTTTTCTGTTCATCCTTCTCCAAGCCAGGTCAATCACTCTAGGGTTTCCCTCAGTGCTCCAAGTCTTCCTCAGCAAAACAGTCAGTCATATGAGGCTTCCAGGCCACATGCTCTGTTATGATACCAAGGTCATGCCTTTCTTACAGGACCAGTGCTTTGCCTTTTAGGAAGCCCAGGTCATTCCCTCCCAGGTAAATCATGATCACCCAGAAGGTTGCCCACTGTGTTCCTTGAACAGCAGGGGCGACAAACTGCTCCAGCACAGGCCTCTCCTTCCCTGTCATTCCATACTGACTACTTTGATCAAGCCCAATTCCCCCCCCCCCCCAATCGCTTCTTCTTGCTTGGTGCTCCACCCAGTAAACCATGCTGTGGCCATAAATGAACACCCTTTGTCTTCTGGTAGAACATCTGAAATCTCAATCAGAAAGAGATTGAGAGCAGCAGGGTTGAACAATATTTCAATGGTTGAACCATTGTAGGCTGCAGATCTCCAATGGCCATCTGCTGAATGAACTGTGGAAGGTTGTAGAGGCCGCCCCAATTGAAATGAGTGTGTGCTAAACTTCACCCCTTGCTGCCCCAGGCCTATGCAGGGCCTCCAAAGTCACTTTTCAAAACTGATACTTGGTGAGAGGGGGAAAATCAGAATAACAAATCAACAACCCATGCCTATTCCCCCTAACCTTTATGTAGCTGTGCAGTGCCCTAACCAGGCATATAGCCCTGTTGATGCACTGGCCCAAAGTGATTAACATCCCCCTTTCCCCTCTGATCAGTCTTGAATGATCTTATCTTTAGTATTGCAGAGACATCCAAGAGAGTGAGGTCATGGATGCATAGGGCCTTTCCTAACACATCATCTCTATAAGAGGCCACCAGTACACTAACCCATAGGGCACCAAAATTGCAGTTAAGGCAGCTGTGTGAAAAAGGGCATCCTCAAAGGGGGAAGCACACAGGTTAGGTTGTGGCCCAGACTCCTGAGGACCTGAGGTGATAAAGATTCCCACTTGACCGCTTTAGTACCTTTTCCCCTAGCCCATCCTTCTAATGTTTTCCTCACCCTGAAATCTGTGGTGTTATCTTCCACCTCCTGTGCTTTGGAAGCAATGGCCAAGGCTGATAACTTGGTCCTGATGGACTGTGGAGCCAGTCCTTTGCCCCTTAAAACAATGAAATACTGCAGCAGATGATCCAGATGATCTGTGAGTACTGATGACGTGGACAAGCTCCTTGGAAGTTTCAGGGAGCCGACCTGCCCTCTCGATCCTTGTCCATCTTGGCTGGTCGTCTGGTGAGGGATGCATTGAGGGTGTTCCTTCAGGATACAATCAATGCGTCACTCGGGGAAGGCAGTATACCATCTAGTTTGAAGGAGGCCGCTGTGAAGCACCTCCAGAAAAAAACCTTCCCTTGACCCCTGGACAGGAACAATTACAGACCAGTCTCCTTGCTGCCTTTTTTAAGCAAGGTGATCAAGGGAGCAGTCGCCTCCCAACTCCAAGCTGTCTTGGATGAAACCAATTATCTTTATCCATTTCAAACTGGCTTCAGGACAGGATATGGAGTTGAGACTGCCATGGTTGCTCTGACTGATGACCTCCACTTGAGTATCGACAGGGGGAGTGTGAAACCTGCTGGTGCTCTTGGATCTCTCAGCGGTTTTTGACACAATAGATCACTTCATTCTTTTGGATCAGCTGAGGGAGTTGGGAATTGGAGGAACTGCATTGCAGTGGTTCCATTCCTTCCTCTCTGGCAGATCCCAAAGTGTGAGGCTCAGGGACTGTTTATGTAAATAAGCAGAAGTGCACAGTTCAAGCAATCTCTGATGCCTTTGATACCAGCAACTCTGGAGCTTTGGCTTTATCAGGAATCCTCCTCCCAGTTGTTGATGAAAACAGACTGGAGCCAAAACTCTCTCCTCAGAGGTTTTTATTCTTGCTGTATTTACAAATATACACATGCTTGTCCGACAAATCTCTCCAACCATCCACTACAGAACAATTAAACAACAATCCTCACTGAGGTGTGCAGGCTGTTTATAGACTTGTGTCATGTGGTTACAAACCCAACCTCATCTGGTGACTCTTCTTCCTTGTGTTGCCTGCTTTGTTGTCCATTCAGTCAGGAAGACTCTTGATGTTTACTTTAGGTCTACGTGCAAGCAAGCACATACTGACCTTGAGCACTGTCTGCTTCCAGCCTTCAGCTGCAAAACAATTAGCCATAATTCCTGTTTTTCCTTTTGTGCACATCTGTACATTTCATACTCAGGTCTCAAAGCCTAACAGGGACAGTTGCTTCTCTAAAATTGAGCTTAATTGTGGCGTCCCCCAAGGCACCATCCTGTCCCCAATGCTATTCAACATCTACATGAAGCCGCTGGGCGAGATCATTCAGAGGCATGGAGTGCAGTGTCATCAGTAAGCTGATGACACTCAGATATACTTCTCCATGACCAGATCATCAGCTTAGACTTCAGAAGGTGTCTCTCCTCTCAATGACTTTCTTGGAGTGGTAATGGATTGGATGAGGAAAAACAGATTGAAACTAAATCCAGACAAAACGGAGGTACTAGCAGTTACAGGCCTGAAACCAGGCTCGGGAATACAACTCCTGGTCCTAGATGGAGTCACACTCTCCTCAAAGGACCCTGTTCGCAGTCTGGGGGTACTTCTAGACTCGTCGCTTCAGGTGAATGTGGTGGTCAGGAGTGCCTGTTATCAGCTTCGGTTGATATGCCAGCTGTGCCCTTTCCTGGAGGTGAAGGACCTGGAATCTGTGGTACATGCTCTGGTAACCTAACGCTTGGACTTCTGCAATGCGCTTTACATGGGTCTACCCTTGTGCTTAACTCAGAAACTTCAATTGGTTCAAAATATGACAGCCAGGCTTATCACTGGAACATCTAGGAGAGAGCACATAACACCCGTGCTGAAGTCTCTCCACTGGCTGCCGATTAGTTTCCGTGCACAGTATAAGGTGTTTGTTTTAACCTTTAAAGCTCTACATGGCTTGGGTCCATCTTATCTTAAGGACCCGCCTCTTCCTGTACAATTCCCCCCCCCCCCCCCGCACACTTCGGTCCTCTGGGAGGAATCTGCTACAGCCTATGAAAACTAGGCTGTCACAGACCTCCCAGAGGACCTTCTCTGCCACCACTCCCAAGCTATGGAATGGCCTGCCGGACAAGATCCGTGTTATCATGTCTCTTTACTGTTTTAAAAAAGCTGTAAAGACTCACCTCTTCCAGCAGGCCTTCCCAGAAATTCCTTAATTTCCCAGCTCCAAAACTAAGGTTCTGCAATCCCCCTGCTAGGCCCCAACACTAAGATCCCTGACACCACTGCCCTTGCTGTTCAAGGAATTGTTAGTTTTTATGTTGTTGTATTATGTTTTTTATCTAGTTTGCTTGGTTTTAACTTATGCTAATTTAATCTAATGTTAAGGGGTGGGAGGTTAGGGATTGGATTATGGGAATTGTTTTTAGCTTATGACTGTTTTAACTTTGTTGTACCCCGCTCTGATTGTTTGGACAGAGGGGCGAGCTATAAATAAAAAATATTATTATTATTATTATTATTATTATTATTATTATTATTATTATTAGAATGGAACATGTGTGTCAAAGGCTGTTAGCTGACCTAAATTGCTCAAATTGCTCGACCACTTTGTTGTAACTCTGTCTAGTACTGGGGGCTAGTGAAAGGCCAATGGCTCAGATAATCTCACCCCTCCAAGCCTGCACAGGTCTAGTGGCATTAGGATCAGAGAGGGATCTGCCTCTGGAGCTAGCTGCCTGAAGCGCTCCATCTGTTGGTGGTAGATAGAGTCAGATATTGTATTGTCTATGCCTGGCACATGTAGTGAGATGAACAGGACATTATAACACAGACATGGCAGGATGAATGCTACAACCAAATGCATAACCCATGGAAACTTAGATGGCATGACATTGATGACCTGAACTGTGGACATATTGTCATACCAGAATTGGACAGAGGAGTCAGCCAACTCCTTTGCCCAAATACAGTCTATAAGAACACTACAGAAAATTAAGATTAGACAGCAAGCCTGCTGATGCCCACTCTTGGGATCATGTGTGCACATACCAACAGCCTTGGAAGTATATCTCAAAACCTGAATGCTTTTGGTAGAATGGCCGGTGCAATGGTCACCCTCTAAAACACTCCTGAAGAGTGGCAACTTTTGCAGGGCTAAGTCCAGTTCCTGGGTGTACTGAGATGGACTCTAGACTCTCCCTGATAATGAGAGGCAGAGGGACTCTCGATTGTGCCCAGAATTCTCCCCAGCATGTTTGGATCCAGTACAAGATAAGTTAATGTAGCTGGAAGAGGAGTGTGGATGGGAGACAGAATGAGTGGAGAGAGTGAAGCGTGCTGGAGCAAATCACAGCTGCAGCAAGTCTCCACTTTGCAGTATAAGTGCCACCACTATTAACTTACAGCAAAGGAAAAAATAAGTTTAAATGAATCTTCCCCTTTGAAGAATCCCTACTTTTAACCTGGCTACTGTAAAAGTGAGTAGAGTTTAATGTGTCCACCAAAAAAACAATTAAAATCACCCTATGCATCCTAAGAATTAACAAACAAAAGAGAAGACTGGAAAGAAAAAGCATTACAGTCTCAGGGGAATTCTTAAATAGCACTTGACATTAATTAGAACTGTAAATGGTGGGACTCTAATACAAATACCCTCCAAAAAAGCCAAGACAATGAGTGCACAAGAATATTAGAGAAGAAAAAAGGAGAAACATTAGTGGAGAGAGGGGAGAAAGGACTATAAAAGGAAAGAATTTGAATTATAGAATTATAGAGACCTATAGAAAGAAACAGAAGGAAACAGAAGGAATTACAAAAGATAAATGAAATAATAAAAAGACTGATTAAAACACAAAGGCACAAGAATAATCAAAATAAACAAGCAAACAAAAAAGCTAAATTGGATTAATGAATTGAAGTGAAGAACAAACATATTGGAAGATAGAAGACCTTTAAATTAATTAAGTCAACTAACAATCTATTTTGAATATAAACCTCAGTAGCACTCTCTCTCTCTCTCTCTCTCCCTCTCTCTCTCTATATATATATGAAGAAAGCTATTAATGAATTTGTGATATTGCTTTGATTAATATTAACTTGAGATTTGATTTGATTTGGATTGGGGGTAATAAGTTGTGTTGTGTAATTAATTTATAATATTGGATTATATTATTTAAGTAACTCTTGCTGTTCAATCCATTTGTGGCAAACTGTTCAAACTAGAAAATAATTAGAGATATCGTAAAATTATTCCATATAGTAAGGACAGCTAACTGCAATTGGGGTATATGGGGATTTGAAGCTAAATGAAATTATTATTGTGTTGTAGTAATTTAATTAAGTAACTAAGGAGATGTTGAAATTTAATTAAATTTATTATTGTGTTAATCTAGATAGAGAAGAATTAGAGAAAAGTATTGAAAATATATTAATTTGAAAAAAAACATAAAAAGAACTATTAAGTGGAGGGACTAGATGTTAAATTTAAAGTAATATTGAGTGGTTTGAATTTTGGCAAAAGAGAAAGAGAAAAATAGCTGACCATGAAAATGCTGACTTGATGAGATAAGAGTGTGTGTGTGAAGAATTGTTTTTGTTTCTCATCTCTTCTGACATATATTGTTTAGTCTGAGATTTTTGAAGATGAGAAAAGAAAAGGGCTAATATAAAGGGCCTTAACCTGGAGGGAAAAAATAATACAGTAATACAAAATTGATTCAGTTGAGAAGGCAAAAGAATTCTGAATAGGAAAGAAATTAAACAAACAAACAAAAAACAGAAAGAGAGCAGCCCATCAAAAACAAGATATGGGGAAAGGTCAGGAGCTATGACAATGAGAGCTCAGGAAAGAATAGAGAAAGAAAGAAAAAGGAGAAAAAGAGTCAAGTAGAAGAAGAAATATTGGAAGAAGAAAGTGTGGAGATGAGTAGATTGTGATATTTAAGAGAGTGGAATCAATTGGAAGCAGGTAATTGGGTATACCTTATACTATTGGTAGTAGAAGTCTGTTTGTGATTTAAGATTGTAGCTCCTTCATCTATTCACAAATATTAATAGTTCATATTTCCTTTTCACTAATCTAAGAAAACTAATATAAAATAAATGAGAATATCAAGTTGGAATGTAAACAGACTCAACTCACCCTAGAAGTGCATGTTGTTGTTGTTTTCACTTTGTACAAAAACAAAAATGTTAAGTGGTCTGTTTACAAGAATTACACATAAATCACAAAGATGGAAGACTTAGATTTTTGCTCTAATATTGGCCAACAGATTAAAGAAGTGCTTAGAAATATTAATTGACAAAGACCAAAGAGGATTTCTCCCAAAAAGATATACGAAAGACAATTTGAGATATATATTTAATATAATAGAATATTGTGAAAAACATAATGAGAAAAAAATAGGATTAATATTTATGGACATTGAAAAAGCTTTTGATTTGGTTAATTGGCATACTTTATTTGAAATTTTGGAAAAAAAATGCATATGGGACAACATTTTAAAAATTGAACAGATTTGTGATAATCAGAAAGCCAAAATTAATATTAATGGAGATCTGACTAAGCCAATAATAATAGAGAGAGGAACCAGACAAGGTCACTACTATTTTTTTTTATTAATAATGGAATTGCTAATCCAAAAAGTTAAGGAGGATGATGACTTGAAGGGAGTTAAAATCAAGCAATTTAATTACAAAATTAGAGCCTTTGCTGACAAGGTGGTCTTGCAAATTTATTTTGAAGCTTGTTGCCTTATATGGATTAGAGAATGGATACACTTAGAGGGTAGAAAACTTCTGGAATTAGAGGGGGAAGGACTAAGATTTGGTTTATCTGCCTTACAACAAAGAAAAAGCAAATCAAATATTTAATCATCATTGTCTGAGGAAAAGTCTCTTAAGATTCCTAGAGAAAACATATTAATCAAATGTGTGAATAATCAAGTCTGCAAATATCAATGCCAAAAATGTGGAGGGATGAGTGTATTTGGAAATGAAGAGGGGAAAAAACCTCATTTGGAAAAAAAATATTATGTGGTGAAAATTCAAAATTAATAGGGAAATTATATAAGAAATTATTAGAAGTTGAAATAGAGGATGAGATGGTAAAGGATACTATTGATTAAATGGGCAAATTATGTAGGGCATAATCTTCAGTATGATCAATGGGAAAAATACGGGAAAGAGGAATTAGATATATGGCATCTATTAGCTGAGATAGGTGATCCCCTAAGGACATGGGTCTCCAAAGGGGATTGAGTTCTAAGATATTCCCTATAGGAGACACTGGGGGGATGCTGTGGGCTGATCTGCACCCCAAATGGAGTTGTGAGTGGGTACAGAGGTAGGTAAAATTGGTGACAGCCAAAAACTGTGTGGTCCATTGTCCAACATGTCCCCTTGCTGTTGCTCCTTTGTGCTGTTGAGCTCCAACAAAGAGGCACATGAAGAGACAGCCATGCCTTATATAGCCTGTGGTCCTGTCCCCGCACGTGATGTCATGGTGCTTCCTGCCAGATGCAAGGCCCTCTGGTCTCCTTCTGGGACACCCTCAAAGTTGCCCCTTCCCCTGTGCTGTTCTAGGACCCCATAAATATTTGAAAAGATTTCATGATGAACATGGAGCAAGCTTGTTTTCTATTCCTCCATAGAATAGGATATAGAGGAATGGATTCAGACATCAGGAAAAGAGATTGCACATAAATATTAGGAAGAACTTCATGACATTAAGAACTTTTTGACAGTGGAACACACGAACTTGCATAGTACTGTGTTTCCCCGAAAATAAGACACTGTCTTATATTAATTTTTGCTCCCAAAGAGACACTAGGTCTTATTTTCAGGGGAAGTCTCTGTTTTTTCCCTCCTTCCCTGGAACCTCAGATTTTTTTTCTTCCTCTTTTTCCCTCCCTTAGGCTCCTCCATTTCCCTTCTTTTAACTCCCCTGGGCACCTCCATGTTTGCTGCAAGAAGAAAAAGAAGGAGGAGGAGCAGGAGCATGGGTGGCACCCAGGGATTTCACCAGCCATGCTGGTGCACCATCCAGGCACCCTTTGCATCTTTTCCAAGCAGGCAGGTGCCCTTTGAGGTTGCTCAAAGCAGCTCTCTCTCCCTGCTTCTCGCTACTGTTTGTCTCATCCTCACTTTGCTCGCGCTCTCTCTCTCTCTCTCTCTCTCTCTCTCTCTCTCTCTGGGGATGGAAGCAAGCGACTGGTGAGCTGCAGAAGGGAACATTGGGGTTGGATGCAGAAAGCTTTGCTAGGTCTTACTTTCAAGGGAGGCCTTATATTTAGCAATTCAGCAAAATCTCTACTAGGTCTTATTTTTTGCGGATGTCTTATTTTCGGGGAAACACGGTAGTCAAGTCTCCTCCTTTGGAGGTTTTTTAACAAAGGCTGGATGGTCATCTGTCTAGAGTGCTTTATATGTTCTTGCATGACACAAGGGATGGCCCTTGTGGTTTCTTTCATTCAATTATTCTATGATTCTATGAACCCTGGAAAACTGATTTGGATAAGCAGATTTATTGCTTTCGCACATCAATACAAACTGACTGCTACGTGATTGTAAAAATCTGAAAGACCTGTATAATCTTTCGAAAATATAGAGCAAGGGTCATGATTAGCATCTTTCTGGATCCTATTACGTTCTACCCTACTTCCACAACTTCCACAACTGTTTGCTTGAGGCCTTAGTATCACTCAGTACTGCAACCAAAGGAGTGGGTTTGTATGAATAAAAGCACATGTGAGAATAAAAACCAGATTATCTTAAAGATGCTGACCCATTTCTTTCTCTCTCCCCCTATCTTCCTTTTTATGCTGCAAGAGACTAATATAACTACTTGTTTGAAAAGTATTCATTTAGTGTACTCAGTAAGACTTGTCGCAAAAGTTTATGGGATCAGGCTATGCTTTACTTAATAGTATTCTCTATTTGCACTTTTATACTACTAAAATCTTGCAGCCTTGTTCAGCACAAGAATGTAATTGAACAACCTTAAATAAGTGTATGTACATCATAACTATACAAAATGTCCCAGATGCATTTGGTGAAAATAGCTTTGAATTGAATATCACTTTGTGAATTTCTAACATACAGATCTATAGTATAGATCCATAGGCATCCATCTAAACTAATAATTTGTTCCATAAATCTCAAAGGTGCATAATAATTTACAAGTGTAATAAAAAAATCAATATCCACACTGACATACATATTTGCTTTAATTGTTATAAACCTGATGGGAAATCAGCTCATAAGCTGATAGCAAATGAAAATCATCAGTTAAGCCTTGAGTGTCATTATATATTTGGCAAAATGTGTGGGACAAGTTACCAAAGGAATATGATATCACATTCTCATTTTGGAAAGAAACTGAAAGGAACTAAAATCAACTTTAGGTTCCTCATTGTCAGACTCAACTACCCTCATTTTTGTTACTCTGGCAGGACAGACCTAATCCAAGGGGCTCATATAAAATATAGGTATAATTTTACTCAGCATCTGTTGATTTTGAACAGTAATAACAAGAGCTTGGTTACTGGTAATACATGGTACAAGATTCTGGGAGCTGTGGTCCAAAAGGAATTGTTTGTACAAGCACTAGTTAAAATTACCAACATTAAATATAAAAGGGAAATATTACTATCTTTTCTTCAGAAGACTGGGATTTGGTCTGTCTGTGGATATACTTGCCTAAGGGAAAAACAGAGACACAGGAGGCCCACGAATGGAGATCTCTTGATGTTTTATGTCTTAAAAAATGCTATGAAAAACTACTTTCTAGGGCAGCCTTATTATTCTGCAGGATGATGTGAATGCCTTAGGCAGCAGATGCTGAAGGATGAAGGATGATTAGAAATGCACATGCCCTTAGAGGTCATGGTGGATGCTGTCCTGGTGCCAATAGTGAAATAAGATTCACCTCCCAGTTTAGTCAGCTTTTGTACATGGAATCAAGCGGGTGAGTGGAAGATGTACGACCCTCATCTTTTGCCTCAGGTGTCAGACAACAAAATGTGTTGGCCAGTTCTGACTAAAACATGAAAACAAGATCTATTTCCCAATCTAAATCTCTATTAGCCTTGTGGCAAAAAATTGTGGAAACCTTGCAGTGCATTGTTTGAATGTCAACCAACAATAGTATATTGCTGTGGTTATTTATTTATTGGCTATAAAGTGAATGACTTCAAAGGTTTTCTCTTATGGCATAAGTTATTTTGAGGTGCTCCGACTCCAAACCCAGGAGTTCACTAGCCAACACAGGCAATGTACATTATATGAACATTATATTAAGTACACTACCCTACACTTTGTTGGAACAACCATATTTCCGAGAGCTAATATTCCAACATTACATTTTCTGTTAACAGCAGGGCTACACTGAAGCATTTTCTACAAACGTATTCAGAGCAACAACATCTAGGAGAATAGAGAAGTACAAAATCGAGCTTGTTCCCTAACACATCACTCCTCCCCCTTTCTTGCTTGCTTGTTTCTGCGATTATTGGCCATTTTCAACATCATGGCTTTTGGGAACTATAGCTTCTTCCTGATCCTAACTATAATTAGAGATCATGGAGTGAGTAAAATAATGGCCCTATCTACATGTGCACACCCCGATACCTAAGGTGAGGTGTCTGGATGACTCGGGACCCAGTTCCTAGTTCTGGTGCAAACTGTCTGAATGACATCTGACAGTTCTGGTGTAATCCTATTAACAGTTGTCCTATGAGATATTTAGTCTGATGTTCCATTCCTTGGGGCTAACTGGGTAGATCAGTGGTAGGCAACCTGAGGGATTCCAGATATTTTAGACAACACCCATCGTCCCTGTTTAGTATAGCCAATGGCATCACACACACACACACACACACACACACGTTTTGAGGACATTACAGTGCTTATGTGTAGCCTATGCCATGTGATGAAGACTGGATTTAAATCAAGTGCAAGAAAAATCCAAGCTTCCCTGTTGGGTTGCAATGCTCATAAGTGAAATGGATATGCTGACTCAGGCCATTCAGACTTGCATTCCAACAACATCTGGAGGGCCATATGATTCTCATTTCTGTACTATATAATGCTTCTTAATTTTAATAGTCATACACAAGAATATTGAACGTTAAGTCAGATTTTTCTTGGTTTTTCATGGCCTCATAGAAGTCTCCCTGGCCAATGCCCTCCTTGTTTTGAGAGGATGAAAATAGATCACATAATGCATTTTGAAATTCCAATTTCCTTTTTCCATTGCATATTTATCTACCTTCATCATTTTCACTGCATTAATGTGTGGGGGAGGGAAGAGATCTTGTGACTGCATGATTGCTAATAGCTGCAGTTTTTTTCCTACCATATGTCCCTTTTTTGTCACTGTCTGTAGAGCCAGGCACCTTATTTTTCACACTAGATTAAATACAATGCATTGAGTTTGCTTACTTTCTTCTGCTAAAAAAAAATTAAAATGCAACAATGCAATAATAAATAAACAAATAAATAAAATGAATGCTTATAAATCCCAGGGATATTTGCAATAATAAGAAGAAAAGTAACTCCAGTTGGAAACAATTTTTATATTTTTCTGCCCCACTTCATTTTTCAGTTAATAATGTCATAATTTTAGCTGAGAAAAAACTATGTAAGTTCTGCTTTTCCTTCACAGTATACCCACTTCTGGTCTACTTGGCACTTATTTTCATCTACTTGCTCTTCAGTTAACAGCCCATTAAGTTTTAAACATCCCTATTGGCTTTACTCAGTTTCTATCTCCACAAAGATTTTTCAGTTCTCTACAGCCATTTTTGTTTTGTATATGCTGAAAAAGACCCAATATTATGGCGGTGGTTGGAGACACATTTGGATTTTAGAATGTGGCTTGTTTGAGCCCTGGTGGTGCGGTGGTTAAATGCCTGTACTGCAGCCACTCACTCAAAACCATACGGTGGTGAGTTCAATACCAGCAAAAGGGCTCAAGCTCAACTCAGGCTTGCATCCTTCCGAGGTCGCTAAAATGAGTACCCAGATTGTTGGGGGCAAGTAGCTTACAGTTGTAGACTGCTTAGACACTGCTTAGGCAGTATGAAGTAGTATATAAATGAAGCTGTTTGCTTGACTTCTGTAATCTGCTTTGATTTTTCCACCAGAAAGGCGGAATAGAAATAAATCCTATTATTATTATTATTATTATTATTATTATTTGTGATCTCTCAAGATGATTGCTATTGTGAATAAGGGTAGTTGATTTGCCCGTTCACAGAAAGATTGTCATAGACTACTGCAAAGAAACGAAATCTCTCACAAAAGACAGCCTTGCATATTAGTAGTTGGTGTCTCTTGACATCACCTCCAGATTCAAACTGATTTGAATTCTTGCAAGAGGCTGTAGGCACCTCAGCCAATCACAATTCTGTTCTCATGAAACTAGACAACTTTAAAAAAAAATTAAAACAACAAACTGAGAACTACTACAACAAATATAGCAGCAACTCACCCCATAGTGAATGACAAAACAGTTCTTGCTCAGGAGGATAAATGAAAAACAACTTGTCAAAAAGGCTATGTGAAAATCATAGATGGGGGATAAGCTCCAAAACATGCAGCATTATTTTTGATTCACATTTTCCTATTGCAGCATTCCCTTCACAAAAAGGGAAATTAATTAAGTTCAAAGAAAGTTAGACAAGAAAATCAGTATGGGTTAGAAATGGAATCTAAGCCTCAATTGCCAAGTAATGTAATTTTTCCCACAAAGCACCCAAACACACTCAGACAAATGTTGAGAAATAGAAATCTACAATGATTTGCTGGTCCTTTTTTTCCTGCTCATAGCAACTGCTAATTTTAACTTGAAATGTGTTGCTGCAATTTGAACAGCATAAAAAAAATGTTCTCTAAAATTTTGAAATATCCCACACAATATCCTGATGAGCTATTGCTGTTACAGACAGAGACACAGAGAGGGAGAGATATCCTACTTTATTATTGATGATAACATAAATTAACTTGATGCCATCAAGGTTGGCAGGAGGTCATAGGCAGAACTTGGAAAGATAATTTTAAGGTGAATGGGTATAATGACATGCTGAAGTCATCTATATCTGAGCAGTAGTATCCTGATGCTCTGAGTAGAAGAGGATCCTTTTACCATTGCTTAGTTCTAGATTATTTCATTATGGTGTTATATTCATTCTTCTAAGAAGCACATTTTAAAACTCCATTTAGAGGTATTGGCAGCCACTACAGAGATCCTTCTTCTGTTTAAGCAGAACTATTGTGCCTTTTAAAAAAGGCTTTTTGCTATTTTGCTGTTGTTTTAAGAAGGAGGAGGAGGAGGAAGATCCTTCTGAACTCTGATATAAAAGAGATGTGTCTCAAAATGCTATGTCATGAGGTTTAATATTGAAAAGGTCTATGTGTTTTGGCCTATTAATATTTTGAGTTCACCAAATAAAATGCATAGTTTTATGTTCATAGTTAAACATTAAGTAACAATCACTAGTAAATTGTATCTGAGGTTTTTTCATCAGAAATTTCTACAGACTGTGTTTTGCCCTACAAAATTCCCTGAACAATACTTCAAAATATTTCTAGGCCAAAACAGACATTGCTTCATAGCATATTGAAACATATGTCTTTCATAAGTGGCTATAGGGTTTTTGTACTTGCAAATGGGTGGGAGAGATGAAGAAAATGAAAAATAAATGAACAAAAGTCAGTTCAGAATAATATTACTGATGATAGAATCACTGTTAAATATGTACAGTAACATTACATAAAAAGTGTCCAGTCAAAAATAATGACTACAAAATATATGTTCAAATGTTCAATTGTAGACAAATTTTCAGTTGTAGACAAAGCACTGAAATGTTCAGCTACATGAATAGTAGAGAATGAATGTGTATCTTTCTGATCCCAAAGTTTAGGGGTTTGGACATAACTATTTAGTCAGAGCAACAGATAAGGTAATGCTAATACTGGGGGTCAAAAAAGTATTTGGATAGTAAGGTGAACAAATGGAAATCAAAAAGAAAAAGAAGACAGTTTAGACTCAGCCAACGAATCTTTAATCCCACTTCCTTTTGAAAGAAGTTTTTCAGATGCTGGAGCTGTAAAAAATAAAAAGGATTAACTTGCCTCTGGTGAGTCAGACTTGAGAATTTGTCAAGTAGGAGGCTACAAATAGGGACAGTAGAGTTCCCACCTAGCCTGATAAGGCTGCTAATGCTGCCTTGACTCCTCAGTGTGAAAGACTGAATTGCCTCTGCCTTCTGATTTCTAGTAGTAAGAATGACTGTCATAATAAAGCTTTACTGCTCCATAATACAGATACTGGTGATTTTTTTTTCCAGTAAAAGAAATATGGAATCAGAAGGACTGCCTTTCTTTCTAAAGTACTTCCAAAGATCAGATATCTGGGACATGCAGAGCTTCGAAAACTTATCAACTCACGCACACTTTTTAGACCAGGACTCCTAGGCCCGATCTAGACGGGCACAATGTGACGTGATAAGGGCTGGAAAGGACGATTTTAGGGTTAGGGAGGACACAGTGTTTACACCCTCTCTAACCCTAAACCGTATGGACGCCACCATTTTAAAATGGTGGTGTCCATACGGGCGCACCATGGTTGTGTCATGGCACGCACAGTGTTTAGATACGCTGCGCGCGTCATGACACAATGATGCCACGGGAGAGTGTCAAGCGCACCCTTTTCATGGCGTCAAAAAGAGCTCTGTGAGGGAGCTCTTTTTTTGCGCTGGGTCTTTGACACGGCTTTCAAATAACATTGCGTTATTATTCATCCAATGAATAATTACCCAAAGCTGAAAGCAGTGTTGGATGAAATTTCCTTGGCTCAATGGCAATTGAACTATATGACTCTTCAAGGTATTATCATAACTTCAATGTTTAATATCTATATGAAACCAATGAGAGTGGTTATTATGAGACAAGGAGCTAAGAGTCATCAGTGCTGATGACAGGCAGCAATACCTCCATGTAATATCTGAATCAGGTGAGTCTATGCAAGTCCTGTATTAATGTTTGGATTCAGTGATGAAATGAATGAGGCCCAATAAACTAGATGTCATTCTGATAAAATATAGGCTCTGGGAATAAGAGATTCCTGTGTTTAAGAGCTAGGCTTATTACCTGATCGGGACTGCATGTTATTTGAAAAAAAAAAAAAGTTCATACATTGAGATTTCTCCTAAATTCATCTAGATGTCTAGGAACCCAATAGACCAACTCAGATCACAATGCCATCTACCCCCTTTGGATAGTAAACCAGACGCACAATCTCCTGAACAGGAGTTGTTATCTCATAGTGGTACCTGCACTAGTGACCTCATCATTCAATTGCAGGAATCCAGTCTTTGGAGTTTATCACACTGCTTACCTTCCGCCATGCTCCCATTGCCCGAATGTCACCAATCTGTGATGGGAGCCTCCTGGTGGGATTCTGCATTGTGCAACACTTCTGTTTTCATCATGGAAGCATTATCGTAACTGTTTTTTTTTAAAAGGGCCCTTTTTTTAATAATGATTTAATCCGTTATAAAAAGGGGCCTTTTAAACAATTGCAATAACGCTTCCATTATGAAAATGGACACATTGCGCAATGTGGGATCCCACCAGGAGGCTCCCATTGCAGATTGGTGACCTTTGGGTGATGGGAGCATGGCAGAAGGTAAGCAGTGTGATAAACTCCATTGTGGGTCTGCCCTTAAAGCTGATCAAGAAGCTGCAGTTATACATCAGCTCAGTTTTGGTTTTTGGTTTTTTTTAATCTTTTTAAACATGAAATATCTTTATTAAGGGATCAGCAGTGCCTGTCCTTTTGATATTATGACAGGTGTAACGTTGCATCAAAGGTTGTATGACACTGGGGTTGAATACAAGCCATAAACAACTTGGCCCAAGATTTTGAAGAGAATACCTTCTATCATGTAAACCTGCCAAGTCACTTGGACTTGAGCTCTGCTTAGGTACCATTTTGATAAGAGCTTTTAGCATATTGACTGACAGCTGATGTTAGTCATACACTAGCCATTCTAGATTTTTATTTTTATTTTATTTTATTTTTTTAGCAGTAGGGTAAAGTTTGTGGGAGTTCTGCAGTCAAGACACTGAGTCTGACAATTGCAAAATTAGCAGTTCGGCAGTTCAGGGCCAAATGCCTCATGACAGAGTGAGCTATCATCACTAGTCCCAGGTTCTGCCAGCCTAACAGTTCAAAAGCATGTAAAAGTGCAAGTGGTTAAGTAGATACCACTTTGGTGGGAATGTAACAGAGTTCTGTGCAGTCATGCTGGCCACATGATCATAGAATTGTCTTTGACAATGCTAGTTCTTTGCCTTAGTAACAGAGATGAACACTATCCCCTACAGTTGGATATGATTTGACCACCTTGTCAAAGAGGAAACCTTTACCTTTAAAGTTTCAAAATATTATAAGTAAGTAATAAAAGTTATGACAGAGAGCTTACTGACATTCACAAGAAAGAGAGAACCTTGAAAGTAGGAGATTGGACCACTTACCTTTGAAGAAAATATTGTGTTGTTCTTTGTCCTTTAAAGGCACAGAAAGTATTGTAAAAGTAAAACAAATACAATGGAAGGACAAAATGGGGCAACCAGAAATGAAATAAAATGAAATAACTAATGAGCACTTGTGCAGACAGATACACCTTTGAACAACTGTCGAAAAAATAACTGTAGAGTTTTCCACTTAAAACTGCTTATTTATTCATCATGAAGTGTGTGTGTGTTTGTGTGTGTGTGTGTCAGGGACCATTAGGGCAAGAAATCTTATCAGACCTTCAAAACAATATTCTAAGCATCTGGAACTAATTTATTCTGCATGAAAAGGCCAGCTCATCCAGTTTGAGATGACAGATTTTATTAGCATTATTCACCAAAAGGCCTTGACAAACAACATACATCACTTTGGGTCATTGCAATTACAATACTTTTTTTTTCTTCTTTGCAGTGATTTGAAAGCTCAGTATGAATAAAAGAGAAATGCATTCTGCAACACAGAGATAGAAACCAGTATTAAGCTGTAACTGAAAAAGATGTGTGTTGCTTGGAAACTGCTGAGGATACAGCTTTCCTTCTACTGAAGAGGAAAAATAAGAGTAATTTAAAAAGTTAAAAAAAAACTTTTCCTTCTCTTTCGTGCAACTGATTATCACTTTTAGAAGCAGTGACTTAGAAGAGTAGCTTGTATTTCAGATTTGTGAACACAGGTTCAATAAACTGTCCAGTCTATGTCTGTCTGTCTGTCTATATAAAATTAGGATTCTATAATTTGGTTTATCATTCAAAACTGTTCTGTACAAGAGCAATTTTGGGTTGAGGTTTGGGTAAAAGAAATGATTTTGTTGCTGCTGTTGTTCTTAGGTGAGGTGCAATGCACCAATTCTTCCTAGATTTTGGGTGGATGGGGCTGGCGGTTAAAAAGTAATTTGGTAGCAGTTGAAATTTATTTATGGGTTATGCCTGAAGTGCTTCTGACAAAGTCAAAGCAGTTAAGCAGAACTTCAGCAGTTCAATAGCACAGATATTTCAAGTGCTGGGTTGACCAGTAGAGAATAGAGGTGCATAGGAGACCTCTGACCCTTTCACACATTCTCCCTTGCCAATGGTCTTGCTGCATAGAGCTGATGAAACAGCCACAAGCTCTTAATCACTGGACTATGAGGAAGGTGTTTTATAACCTTGGGAAGGGATTATTTTGCATCTTATTGTAACTTTTGTATTGTATTTTCCCACTGTTGTTAGCCGCCCGGATTCCCCGTGATTGGGTGGGAAATAATAATAATAATAATAATAATAATAATAATTGTTATTGTTATTAAACAATGGAATGATATATACAGATATCCCTCCATATTTGTGGGGGTTAGGAGAATGAGTGTCCTGCTTACCTCAGCTGAGGCTAACACAGCAGGGGAATATGCACAGGAGTAGTTCAGACTCCAGTCCAAGGGTCACACAATACCAGTCAGTCAGTCACAGCAAAGGGCAGAGGCAAGAACATAGTCACAAGGCAAGTCCAGAGGTCAGTTAACTTGAATCCAAGGTCAAGGAATACAGGAATAACAAGGCTGCAAGACTGGTTGTCAGTTGCAAAGAACCTCTGCAGCTGGAGGTCTTTTAGAAGGCCTCTGCTCCTCTCAGCTGAAACCTATTAGCTCTCCTCTTGGCTTCTAGCTTGGAAGAACGCCTCAAAGACTCCTTGACCTGCCTTCTCTCCACAGGTCCTAGCACCTGCAGCCTAGAGTCCATATAGTCTGTTACTCTTTCAGCAGCTTCCTGAGCCTGCTCTGGGACTGATGATCCAGGCAGCCCCAGATCTGTCCCTGCCTCAGGCTCCTCCATGTCTTCAGAGTCAGAGTCCTCTGACTGTGCCTCTAAGTCAGGCCCAGGGCAGTCCATGACAATGAGACCCCCATGAATATGGAAAAATCACAGATACCTCCACTCCCCCATTCAGATGCCAGTTAAAGGGAAGGATGAGTGAGGGAAAAGGAGCAGGAGTGTGCGCTGCTTCCCCCCCTCCCTTCTGTCTCTTTAATTGGCTCCCTGCCCATTCTTCTCCTGAATTCTCTCCTTGGGCATCCCAAGTAGAGGATTGGGGAGGAGAAGGCAAGAGGTGCCTTGGCCCCTCCAAGACCCCTTTCCTCTTTGATCCTCTCCTTGGGATGCCCAGACCAAGGATCAGGGAGGAGAAGGGTTGGGGGGAGCAAGGCACCTCCTGCCTTCACCTCCCAGATCTCTCCCTGGGCTCCCCAAGGACAGATTGGGCAGGGAAAGGGAGGAGGAATGCCTTCATTAGCATCCTTGACCTCATGTATAATCGAAACTATGAGTCTCAAGAACGTGAATATGGAGGGTCGACTGTATTTTCAGACTTGGTCACAAAATAGCTATTTGTGTATATAAATGATTATTTTGTAGAATACACTTTGTTATTGACAATGAGAAAATTTATTAAAGTTAAGCAACATACTTCTAAGATACTGTTCAAATTAATAAGGGCATGGACCAGCTGTTGGAAAAAGTCAGGCCAAAGCATGTAGAGATTTTTTTTTAGTTTAGTTTAGTTAAAAGACTACTAGATAGAAATAGATGAACTTGGGAAGTTATTTTTAAAGTTTAAAAACTATTTGTATCAATGACACCTCACCTAGATCTCAGAGCAATCTCTCCTAATATTTCCATACAAATAGGGGAGAATAGATACCCTGTAGGACAAACTCCATGGGAAATTTCAGCTGCATTACCTGTACTTTTTCTGTCTGGTAAGAGGAGAAACACAGCAAAGCAATAGTTCCAATCCCCATTCCAACTAGGTGGCCTATGGGAATACTTTGTTGATACCATCAAAAGCAGTTGACAATCTGGGACAATCAAAGGGTTACACAGCGTGTCTCTTATCTTCTAGTGAAATATCCTCCTTGGAAATTGACCTTTAAATACAATGAATTTATGTTGAATACAGTTTTCTGCAAGATGCCACACAATGTGATGATCTTTAAAATAAATAAATAACAATACCATTCAATGCCCAATTTCTTCAAGGAGTGAGCATAAGCTTACAGCTCCATTTCCAGATAATGCAGTCATATGACAGATGCCCTTTCGTAGTGCTGAAGTGTTTTTTGAACAAAGATTGAAGCAATATATTTGAGAAGTGCACTTTTACTCAGAGTTCATCCATGTGTCTAGCTGGTAAATGCAACTGATTTGCAAGGATAATGCAGAGAAAGCTGTGTGCTTTGTTTATTTTACTCTTCAGGCTGATACACATACATTTTGCATAATGGGCTTTTCCCAACTCTTAATTAGGTCAAATGTATAGCATTAAGTGCTAGCAAAGCAATTAGAAACTTCTTTTGCTTATGACACTACACTGCCAGAATCCACCAGCAGTGAAGACAACTTTTGCTAAGTGAGTATTTTAACAAATAAAATTTTGCAGCCTAGGATAATTCTCCGCTGTCTGACAATCTTAGTTGGGAGGGGAGAATCACTGTTGTAATTTTGGCACAAAATGAATGAATACCCTCAGTTGTTAAGAAACAGATTAACTCAAGACTATATCAAATTATGCTGTTTTATTCAGTGGTGCGGCAAGCTTATGCAAGCCAGTGTGGCTTGGTGGTTTCAGTTAGACTGTAGCTCTGGAAATCAGGGTTTTATTTCCCCACTTGGCCATGAAATTCATGGGGGGACCTAGGGCAAGTCACATGCTCTCAGCCTCTGGAGAAGGTGATGGCAAATCTTCACAGAACAAATCTTGCCTGTAATAGCTTCACCTAAGGGTCATCATAACTCAGAAATGACTTTAAATCACTCAACAACAACAAGCTGCACACTCAGGAAAGAAAGTGATTGTTCCACCATGTATGTTACATGGTGATAACCATGGTATTCAGCCAGCTTCAGAAGACAAGTGGAAGAGCAAAAGCATCTCTAGCCCCATGGGCTACAGCAACCCAATATTTCAGGCAACGATAATACAGACTTAACACTACTAGAGGAACCCTTGTATCAACTATTGGAGTCCTATTTCAAAACAGCACCCTCTGGTAGTGATATGGTTCCACTATCCCTCTTAGTCATCATTTTATCTCCTTGATCTACAGGAAATTAAATTTGCTATTGTCTTTTACAGAGTATGCTCCTCCAGTCACAAGAAATCTAACATCCCCTCCTCTGTCCTCAGTTGCACCCATACAGCTTGAAACAAAATGCAGAACTGCCAGGTCTTATGTGACTATTTCTTCAGGATTAAGGAGGAAGGTGTGACTCTCCAGCTGTTCTTGGGCTGCAACAACCCTCATCACTGCCTGTGCTGACTAAGGCTAGTGGAAGTTGCAAGCTAAAATCTGGAGGGCTACGCATTCGCCACCCTGCTATAAATAACAGCTCAGTTGCATCATGTTTTAATATACACTAACTGATCTACTGTAATGTTTATCTCTGGGCAGAAGTTTCCCCTCAGTCCAGTGAGTTGTGACTAGTCATTCCAGGATCAGAGGAGCAAGATCAGAGCAAGATCAGAGAAGAGGAAGTTTGAAGGCCCATTTTCATGCATACACCCCTGAGCTCTCAGTGGTTTTGTTGCACCCCATCATCTGGCCCACTGCATACTAAATGGCTGAGAAAAAGGCCTCAGCAGTGTCTCTTTCATTTCTTTTCTCTTCTTTCATGTTTAGTGGATAGAAGCAGAGGGCATCCCAGTAGGTCTCTGTCAGAAGTGAAAGATGGTAGTAGCTGTCTTTACATCTGCCACAGCAACCGGCACACAGACTCTGCTGACAGCGCTCTTGAATTTGCCTTGAGCATGGAAGCAGTGAAGTTGTCATCAAACCATCTTAAAAGTATTTTTATTCCTTAGCCTCCCTGCCTCTTACATTGCTTTTTATGCCAGCCTTACTCAGTGGGTCTTGTGTTTACTGTGACAGTGATGAACTAGTACAGGCAGGCAGTCTGATCTGGATATTTTTTCCTTATGTAAGCAGTTTATTAAAACTATTAATATTCAATCCACCAGTAACATAAACCTTATTAATGTAACCATTTTAAAAGAATCTCACCTTTTCCCTGAGTGTTAAGCTGATATTACCTGGAGAGATCTGTGTTGGCAAAGATGCTGACAACAGTGGGGACTTTGGGACTGCATGTTTGTACAATCTGACAGGTTTACGTTAGTTCTGAAATGCTGAAAAGTCAGGGTTTTGTAAGTGACATGTGCAATAACAGAGACATAATCCTTAAACAGGGAGGATTTCAGTGGGTTTGGGATTCTTACCAAAACAATCCATTTAGACTCCCAAGACTCATTGTGAGTCAAAGTACCACTTGCCTCACAAATTAACACATTTGTGTAGTGTGTGATACATTTTGAGGATTTAAAAAATACAAAAAATCATAAATTTTAATAAATGCAAATTAATCAAATGTTTGCAATTGAAGCTTAAACACAATGCCAATGGCAAAAATGTGTGCAGAAATGTGTAGATTAGGAAAGTGCACCAGTAAATGCATATGTTATGTGAAATACATATAGAAAAAAGTTTCCTTGCAGGAAGTTAAAAAACAAAGTCTTGCTAGCTGATTGAAAAGATGGGATGGAAATGCAGGTAAGATATGAAGAAATTTGACAAAATCAAGACTGACCGTTTTTCACATCCCCATGCTTACCATAGCTTAGTGCTTTGAATGCTGCTCTAAAGCCAGGGTTCAGATCCCCACTCAGCCATGGACAATCTCTGAGTGACCTTGGACAACTCATACTTGCTAAGGCTAAGAGGAAGGCAATGACAAACCTCCTCTGAATCAATCTTGTTGAGAAAACGCTGTGATAGGACCCCCTTAAACTGGACTCACCTTGACAGCATGCAAGAACTACTCTAAATAATCAAGACCCACTTGGAAACATTTCTAGGGTGAGGCCTCTCTTTATCCCCGTTCCTGGTGAATCCAGAATTTGGTATGTAGCACAAGTCCTGTATTAACTGCAGTATGTGATTATTGTCCTTTTCCTTCAGATTGCTGCACATTTTCCATAAAACGTGATGTGAAGCATCAAAAGTCATGCCTGGTGTTATCCGAATAGTCCAGTATCTGAAGAAAGATGGGAACTGAATGAATGAATGAATGAATGGGTTATCAATGAATGAAATTTTTTAAATAGACCACATATCATAGTGTAGGTCACATTTGTATTCTGAGTTGCATTCTAAATGAACATGTGCCAGTAATCACATACTAACTATATGGAAGTTCAGTTGCAAAATTATCTAGGAAAAAAACTAATATTTCTTTTATAAGTACATGAAGGATGAAGAAATAAAGCAGTTTAACACACGTTAACTGGCATGGTGCCATCCTGTGGAATCCTGGGACTGGTTGTTCAGTGAGATATTCAGTCTGGTCTGTCAGAGAGCTTTGGTGCTCCACCAAACTACAAATCCCAGGATTCTTTAGGATGTCAGCTAAATTCTTGTCAAACTTTAGTTGTGCAGATACATCCAATGTAATAACATCTCTATAATGTCTTCCACTATGGTTCTTGGTCTAATCTTTTTGTACCACAACAGGAGAGCATATGTTTTGCATCCAAAATTCCCCAGCACCACCAAGCAGAATTGGGAAAGGAAACTCAAAAGAGCCACTGCCAACTAGTGTAGGCTATACTAAACTAGATGGACTAATGCATAATGCAGATTCCTTTGCTCCTGTAGGGTGAGGGCAGTGGGGTAGGACTCAGTTTAATTGCATGATGTAACTGCAATTTTAAATGGCAATTTAATTGGAATGTAATTGTGGCAGAAGACTCAGTTTAATTGCACGAGACATCTGGAACCATTTGCAGCTGATGAGGTTAATTCTGAACTCTTAACTATGAACACATCTTATAGGACAATTACGGTTAAAAAAAAATCATGAATAGGCCAAGGCCATGTTTGAAATGCAACAATTCTAAAACAAGTACAAGCAGATCTTGTATAGGGTTACACAAGGAATTAAGCATTCATTTGTTTTAAAGAAAGCAGCTATATATCATACTGAAGATGAGAAGCCGTGTGGGACAGGCTATTGCACAGCAAGTAGGTTGGAAATGCAGCAGGTTTTTTTTTTTAAAGTCATTAATAATATCGGGGACACCACTATGTGAATGGGAATGTAACCTTTTTTTAAAAAATAATGGCACTGTTTTCTGAAAGTGAAAGGCAAAAAAAAAGGTGAATATTGTTAAACAAATTCATTCTCATAATCTTGACTTTTTTTAAAAAAAAGAAAGAAAGAACCAATGAAAGAAAGAAAAAGAAAGAAAGAAAGAAAGAAAGAAAGAAAGAAGCTCAAGGACATTATATAAACTTGCATTAATCTAAATGCCAATAGATAGCTTGTATTCATTTGTATTGGAGACATGTTTTCCTCTAGCTGTGTGCCACATTTAGACAAGCATTAGCAATCTAAATACCCAGCATAAATGTCATATACTTTACTAAACAAGGCTTTTCAATACATTTTTTTAAGAACTGGTATGTTGCAGCCTAAAGAAACAAGGCTATTTTGAGACAGGAAAAGCTTATCTCCAGCTATGCATTTCCAGTGTTTTTATTTTTAAGAATCCATCATAGCATGAATAAGCTTTGGCAAGGATGTTCTTGCCTGTTTTATATCAAATGTTCAATATCTCACACTGGTATACCACAGGAGTTTGTGCAGTTGGGAGGTAAACCAATAATGTGCACAAGCTGTGTAAATGGGATCTAAAGCAGCTCACATACACAACAGTAGTACAGTCATTCATATGTTCCAAGTCTCACCAATATGGAATAAAGAAATAAGCACAGGAGCACATGGTTGCATCAAGAGCTTTGGAACTGTCCTGCTGGCTTAAGGGTTCTCTCATCTTATCAAGTTACAAGGTGTCACAGGAGAGAAGGGGAGGGAGCCTAGTACCAGAGATTCTAGTATCTTAGCTGTAGCAAAACATTGACACAATGTTAGCCTCCATTTCATTTGGATGGTAAATCCACATTGGGACCACCTTGGCATGTTTCAGTCATTCACCTTGATGGAATGACTTGAGCTTCCTCAAGAGCAAGGCCCTTGTTCACAGGCTCTGCATGATTTTTGTGGTACTCATGCCAGATGGTGTATTTTGTATTGGGAGTGTTGTGGGCCACCTTTATACATTTGGTCATTCTTCTTGATGGGAATGGTTCGGGCCTGTTCAAGGAGGAGGCCCTCATTTTATAGTTAACCTATGTTTTACTGAATATTCAAGACAGATGACCTGGCATACTCTTGTTTGGTCTATTTTCCTATGCCACATTTATTACAGTCTGAGGCATTCCCAGTATATTGACCTTGCCCATAGAAGGGTAAGTCGGGATGTCCATAATACCTTGCATGAGGGGCTGAACCACTCTTCCCTCACATCCCACTATTTTATTCCAGCAGCCAGAGCTCTGTGAGCTGACACCATTTATTTGTCAGAAGAGGCTAATCTGTTATTTCTAGATTTGTGACATGGTGTGAAAGCCATGTTGGCTGGCCTGTTGAGGTTACTTGCCCCTTGTCCATTGCAGGTTATGGGGTGGGGGATACCATTGTTCAGTGTACACCTTGGCATCTTTTTGGTGAAGGATTTGGATCCAAAACTGCCTCTACAGGTGTGTGGGAAGGGTATGTGTGCTGGGGTTGGGAAAAGAGCCTCCCTTTAGGGATGGCTAGGAGAATTGCTGTCTCCTGTTAAGTCTATAGACTTGACAGGAGGGGAGTGCCCTTGGTTTGCTTTCCAGTTAATGGCTGTCTTGAGAGTAACCCATGATATTGCATCTGTTACATCCAAGGGAAGCCTGATTACAAAGGTTGATGCTTGGCCTCAGCTGAAACTGCATCATGTTGCCCCATCACTTATTCTCAGTTTCAGTCCATTAAATAGGTTCTTAGGTCAAATATGTGGTCCTTGTTTAACCAAATGCCATGTGTCTAGTCATTACATAGGTGGTCATCAATTGCTTGTTTCAAGGAAATCAGTTTTTATTTTGTTGGTGCATATGCATGGATGAATTTCAAGAGAGAGGGAGGAATTGGATGTCCCTATTGATGTAACCCAGGCAGAGGGAGATATTGTCCTGGGGACTGACATTCTAGCTAAGGAAAAGGCAGGATAGATATTTGAAATTGATCTTGAGTTCCAATCCTTTCTCCATCTCTCGAGATCTAGGTTGCTCTTTCAGCCTGCCTTCTGCTCTGCTGGTACTGCTGGGGAATGTCTGGTCAGTGATGAAACAACCACCATCCATGACTTGGTTCTGGATGAACAGGTGGGCATGGTATGCCTTATGGAGCTCTGGGTAAATGAGTTGGATAAAGTGAACTTGCCCCAGCTTTGTCCACCTGGGAGTATGATGAAGCACTATCCCAGACTGTGGGGCTGGAGGGAAGAGATGTTACCATCTTTAAGGATTATATCTGCTCATAAGAAAGTCCATCTAGACTAGCACTGACTTTGAAGGATTGTGTCTTGTGCTGCTTGTGTATCAACTATCCCATAGCCCAGTAGCCTCCCTGCCTTAACTAACAAAGGTGGCTTCAGAAGTGCTGCTGTGGTGATAGAACACTGGTTCTGGAGTACCTCAGCTTCCATATCAAGGTTGTCTTGAATCATAAAATCATAGAATAGGAAGAGACCACAAGGGCCATCCAGTCCAACCCCCTGCCATGCAGGAACTCCCAGTCAAAGCATCCCCGACAGATGGCCATCCAACCTCTGCTTAAAGACCTCCAAGGAAGGAGACTCCACTACCCTCCAAAGGTATCTGTTCCACTGTGGAACAGCCCTTACTGTCAGGAAGTTCCTCCTAATATTTAGGTGGAATTTCTTTTCATGCAGTT
The DNA here is from genome assembly GCA_034509955.1 of Urosaurus nigricauda. Lineage (NCBI taxonomy): Eukaryota > Metazoa > Chordata > Lepidosauria > Squamata > Phrynosomatidae > Urosaurus > Urosaurus nigricauda. The sequence continues at coordinate 126,504,965 of JAOEGL010000003.1, forward strand.
TGCATCCATTGTTCTGCGTTCTAGTCTCTGAAGCAGCAGAAAACAAGCTTGCTCCCTCCTCAATATGACATCTCTTCAAATATTTAAACAGGGCTATCATATCACTTCTTAACCTTCTCTTCTTCAGGCTAAACATACTCAGCTCCCTAAGGCATTTCTTGAAGGGCTGTGTTTTTTTTTTAACCTTTTGTATCAAATAGGATTAGCAATGTGAGGCCTCAGTCTTACTATGGAATAGTGAGATAGAAAGGCCCATTGATACAATCATTTCTAAGTCCCCAGTTAAATGATGTGGAGCCAACACTACACTTTGGTATACAGATGATTTATGGACAATGAAGCAAAATAGATGATGGTTAGAGTGCAGGTTGTGGAGATCACAGGAAATTGTTGAGGACCTTTCATACTGTTTACTATTCAGCTCTTAAGTTGCTGTTCTATTATGCTTTTACTAGCCTGTCTTTAATATACCACCCAGTAAAGCTACTATCTGCTTTTTCACACTAGGGGGCAAACAGTTAAATCCTGTTTTCCCACTGAAAAAGTAGAATGAGCAGCAAGAAACCTATTGAGATCAGGTTCAGGAAGACCAGGACTAGAGCCCCTGGTTTTCTGCTGTAGTATATTTGCAAAGAAAAGGTGATTCATAGTCACTCAATGATACTGTTATTGCAGAGACTAGGAAGTTATCTAATGTGACATCTGGTCAATTTTCCTGGGATCAGTTTCAGTTGTTCCAGCCCAATGATGCAGAGAAGATTCTTGAATTGGTCCATCCCACCACATGTAAGCTTCACCCTTGCCCATCTTGGCTGATGAGATCTTCATAGATGGATTGATTAAGTTGGGTCCAATGGGTAGTAAACGTCTCACTATGTCAGGGGGTGGGTGCATGCTGCCTTGAAAGATGCTGTAGTAAGCATTGTCCTAAAGAGGACCTCCATAGTTCTTAAGTGACAATGGCCACTCCATTGCGAATATGCCATTTTGGGGAAGGGTGCTCAAGAGTATGGGCAGCATCAACTGATACTGGAGGAAACAATATCTGGACCTATTTCAGGCTAGTTTCATGCCAAGATATGGTACTGGGACAGCCTTGGTTGACCTAATTGACAATCTACTGTGTGGAAAGAGTGGGGAATACCATCCTGTCAATCTTTCTGGATCTCCCAGAAGCTTTGATCCTCAAATAAAGGGTGGGATATAAATATTTGGTGCATGCATGGGAAAAAAACTATAATGCAATTAGTGGTCAGAGTTCTGTTGAAAAGATATACACTAAAGAACACAATATAAAACACAATCTGGGATCTAAATTTTTTTTAGGATTTATGATCCCACACTAACACATACAGGAGAGTGTGGAGCCATGGGCAGACTCACGACCATGCCACAATGATGTGAAAGCAGTAATTGTATAATCTTGGCCTTCTATGGAGGCTTATCAATGCATTTTCTCTATGTATGGGTACAGTTGTTTACATCCTTCCTATATCCAGCCATATGCATATTTGTGGTGCTCCTTTGTGGCATTTTACAGATAAAAGCTGTTTCACATAACATCAGAGATTTGGATGCAGAGTAGATGACCAGGTCTTATTTTCTGCACAATTCCTAGATTTAATGTTGCTGAGGCAGCAGATTTATAAGTGGAGAACTGGGACCTTTTTTAAGTGGAACCTTTCTCCTTCTTGTCTACTTGAAATATAAACTAGCATACTTGAAATGTAAAATAATATACTTGAGAGAATCAGCATTCTTTCAGAACAGTAAGAGTGTGAGTCTGTGGGTGGGTGGGTGGGGGATGTAAATGCATACATGCACTGATTTGGAATGGGAAATGGAGATTTCATCCAACTAAAAACAATATTCCCTTACCGTTCTTCTTCTGTGTTTGTCAGAAATATATATTTTGCACCCACCCCCAAAATTGAATCAACTATTTATTCAAAACACTGAAACCCACTTACTTTCAGTTTAAACACTTTACTTTAATCCTTGCCATATCAAGAGAAATGTCAACAAAAGCTTAAAGAAGTTTTGACATGGCACTAGATACTCTGAGCATACAGAAACTAAAATAATTGCCTGCACTGGTTCAAAATTATTTGTTTAGCTTTATCACCATTAAAACATTTCACAAACAAGCTCCCATGTTTCTGTCTGTTAAATCTTCACAAGTCAAGTCACAAGTAAAGATAGCAGTTGTTTGGTTTTGTGCTGGACATGTGTGAAATATCCACTAATGTGCTACACCTGACAATACTAGCCTAATTAAGACAATGTGTACCATGAAACAGAAGTTCTTGTATTTATTGTCCTCTCAATCCCACTTTTATTGCCTAAATATATGACTTATTTTTAGGCTTTGTTTGCACCTACACACCACTGTTACAGTTTTTAATGTTTTGTTTCATGATGGATTGTTCCTTGTTTTCCCCAAGCAACATATTCTGTTAGACCTGTGCTTGAGCTTTGTTTGCAGTATATACAGGCAAGAAGAATGGTCTGTGCTCCTGATCATGGCTAAAAGCCAGAACTATATTTTGCTGCACAAATTAACTCTCTCATGGGTGGATCAGCTACATAATACTGTTGACACCATCTAACAGAGGCAATATGAAAAAGCAATCTAGTAAAGTAATGTATTGGCTAAGAGAACACATATGTCAGCCAAGGATACAATGCTTCAAATATTATTTCTGCTATAGACACTCAAGGGCAGGGCCAACAAAGTGACACCTTGGGCAAAGGTTGAAATTTTGCATATTAACCAGAAATAGAGCCACTAAGAACACTCTTAGACTGAATGCAAAAGAGTGTATGGCCAAGTCTAGAGGAAGTCACTAGCTGCATTCAGTCATAATAATACAATATAGCTTCAGTGTTATTTCATAAGACAGTTTCAAATTGTGGATTCTTTGACTAAACCACAGCTAAGATTAATCACAGTTTATCAGGTTCAGCTTGTAATAAGTTAAAAATGGAAGCAGGGGTGGGCATTGGATTTACTACCACATAAACAATGAATCCATCCTTGATTTTAACCACCACTTCTGCACATGCTTTGAGTTTAATTGAATCTATGCAGAAACTGAAATAGAGTGCAACATTGGTAGAGCTCATTTTGCACCTTGAACCTAAGAGGCAGGTGAGGGAATCTAAGGAGTCCAGGGCTTATTCATATGACAGATTTTACCATTACAGCCAAATGCAGCCATTGGTGCGTTTTACATTGGCAAAAAAAGGTGTTTTGAAGGCTGGTTGAAAACCCAGCTTTTACATTATAAAATGGGAAAGTGTGACATGAAAACGCCATTTTGGCGTTTTAAGGGAAAAAACGCGCTTTTAAAAAGTAGTTCGGTTGACCCACTACTTTTTTAATAACGGCGTTACAGCGCTAGTGCATGTAAAGGCTAAGGTGTACTTGCGCAGTTAAATGGGGCTCTGTTTTCTTAAGGCGCCCATTTAAAGGCTGCGCTGCAGGTGCGGATCAGAATGGATCGTAGTTGGGAGCATGCGTGGTGTGGACTCCACTCCTAATTAAAACGTTCTATGCCCTCCAGGTGTAAAAGCTGGGGTTTAACTGCGCAGTTTTTTAAAGCTCCCAAACCCTAGCTCCGCCCTTAATCCTAACCCTAGACATGCGCAGTAGCGCCTCTGGGATATTGACAGTTTTGGTGGCGGATGTTTTAACAGGTGCAATGATAAGAGGAAACTTTCAATTTTCACACGAACCCCCACACACATTCCAGCGCCATTTCCCACTTGCATTTGTCCAAGTCAGCCGCTCCTAGGGACACTCTTGCCGAGGCTTTGCTGTGGCACTTTGCACAATGGCAGAGACTTCTACAAGTGGCCCAAAAAGGGGGAGAGGGATGTCTTGGTCTCATGCAGAGACCTCAGACCTCATTTCCATCTGGTCAAGGCCCAATCGGACATAGCAATGCCACCGGCTAATTCACACTGCTCAAGCAGTGAGACACCAACTGCAGCTATTCTCTCTTCTGTATCATCACTGTCATCATCAGCTATCATTTCAGTGGTCACAGCAGTCACTTCAGTGGTCACTTTGACGATCCTGGCAGCACTAGCGGAGGCAAAGGCGGCAGCTTTGGCTGTGCTTTGAACATTGACGACAAGTGCCGACCACAAAGGAGAGGAGGCATCCATGTTGGTGATGATGCCCACAGTGACCCTGTGCTGACGAATGCCAACATCACTGGGTCAATGGCCAGCACTCCTCCTCCTTTGTCTTCTTGCAGATGCTCGGTCTGTGGCTGCTGTCAAAATCACTTAGGAGCCCCCTTTAAATCATTTAAAACTGCGCAATTCGTAGCCTCGACCCTATCAATAGCGCAGTTCAAACCTCGACCCTCGCAATAGCGCAGTTCAAACCTCGACCATCGGAATAGCGCAGTTCAAACCTCGACCCTCGCAATAGCGCAGTTCAAGACTCGACCATCGGAATAGCGCTGTTTGCGGCGGTACGAACCGCGCAACAGCGCAGTTCGCAGCCGGCAAAGGGAAAAAAAAATTAAAATCGCAGTTTAAAGCTGCGTTTCTTGCTGCCCATGTATCAGCTCCGCCTGTGTTTGTAGCGTTCTGACAGCTTCCCATGTAACTGCTGAGCCACAAAAAAGACCACTCAGATAAGTCGTTCCCACACCCCTCAGTGTAGCAGCTCTGCACTTTTTTAATGCAAACCTGAGGCTTGCTATGTAGCTGCTAAGCATTAACATAAAGGCGAGTTCAGATCACACTTTCTTGCCAATGTAAAAAGCCCCATTATTTCCCTTCTGTAATTGCAGCACATAAGTAATAATACTGAGGGAAAAAAAGAACTATACTCTGTCATTGATTTTAAAGCGATTATTCCTTGGACAAATTCACTCTGAACAGCAACTCCAGCTTGAAACCACTGAAGTACATTTTAACTGACAATTCTGTCCAACTCTGTAGGGTTAAATTACATCCACCCACACAAGAAAACTTCAGAAAAAGGGCTCAGAAATAAGAAGAGAGGGGAATATTATGAAATATGGAAAAATGTGTACAAGAAAAAGCAAAGCAATGGAAAATATGCATGTATTAGTGAATGACACTAAAATCCCAGAAAAGAAATTCAAAATGTATGGCAATTTGCTAGTCTAAGAAACATTTTGGAGATTTATAGCACAATTCTATGCATTTCTTCATGGAAATCAGATGCAGACGAAGAAGAAACTGAGGGATTCTATGAAGGAGTTCAGGAAGAAATTGACAACATACCAACAGAGGATGTCAAGCAAATCTTAGGCAACTAGAATGCTATAGTAAAAAGCAAAGAAAAACCAAAAACAGTAGGAACATTCAGACTAGTTATAAGAAATGATGCAGAAAAGTGTATGATCAAATTTTGTGAGGTGAACAACCTATTCATCAAAAATATTTTTAAATAAAAATTTTATTAGTTAAAATCAAATACATGCATACATACACACAAATATAAGCAATACCTCAATATTTTTGCAAGTTCCTTGTACTGACATACATAGCCATTACAACCCCTCTTACCAATTTACCACTCTCTTGTTAACTTCCAGTAAATCCTTCTTAATCCTTCAATTTACACCTTCACAAAACATCAACAACTTCATATCCACCTCATACCTTCTTACTCCTCTTCGCATCTTAACTTCTGTCTTTTATCCCATCATCTTCCATTCCATTCACTTCCCACATACCTTCATTCACCTGCTCTATACCTTCTAACACTTACTAAACCTTCAACATTCATACTTCCTTCCTTCCCAACTTTTGTCAATTTGTTTCCTTCCCAGTTTGTTGTTAACTTTCTATAAATGTTGTGGTACTGACGGTTCTATCTACATAAGCTATTATAATCCTTGTTATAATTTTGCAAAACTCATTCTTAATTTTTCCATTATCTACTATTAAGTTGTTCAAGCTAATATGATTGTCATTCTTATTCTTAAATACCTATAACTGGCATCTAGCATAGCTCCTTGTTATTAAATTAGGAAATTAGTTTCTTCCCACCATATATGTACAGACTTAGGAGATGAATAATAGTGATTGTTGTTACCATCATATTGCTTTCACTGCACAATTTGAAACCCATATATCAACAAAAATATACCTACATCTTCACATGTGAACAAACACTCGTAAGAGTACATATATAACCCATAAACACATCTAAACATTCTATATTTTCCATAAAGTATTCATAAAGTTCAGTATTGGTTGCCAGTTCTTCAATATGGTGTCCGTCTGTTTCTCTTGAAGCATCTGAATTAAAATATCAATTTCCATTGCATCAAATAGTTTTATTAGCCATTCCTCCCTTTCAGGTATGGTATTTAATTTCCATTTCTGTACCAGTGTTACACATGCCATAGAAATCAGGTAGAAAAGTAGTTTTCCATATTTGTTTTCTAATTCCTTTTTGGTCATGTTTAGTAGGTAGAATTCTGGTTTCATTTGTAAATTAACGCCTAGCATATTATTTATTGTGTCGTTCACCATTACCCAATATTTTTTTTATTTTTTTACAGGTCCACCAGCAGTGGTAAAAAGTTCCTCTTTTCTCTCTGCATTTCCAACATAAATTACTACTGATTTTATACATTCTTGATAATATTACAGGGGGTAGATACCACCAAAAGTACATTTTATAGTAGTTTTCTCTTCGATTTTGAGATACTGTATATTTTGGTATTTTAGTCCAAGTTTCTTCCCATCTATCTAATTCAAGGGGATATACTATGCTTGCCCATAGAGCCATTCCCTCTTTGACAACCTCCTCCCTCATCTCTATTTTCAAAAGGGCGTTATATAGTTTTTGAATTGATTTTTTTTTGGGGGGGGGGGCTTCCTATTAAGATTTTACTTATTTCAGATTCATTAGGTTCTATGCCCACAGTATTGTTATCTTTTATAAATCTTCCTTTAAGTTGTCTATATGAGAACCAATTTAGTTCAAAATCTTCTTCTTTCAATTCTTCTTCGGTTTTAAATTTATATAGGTTGTTTTGGGATTTCAATAGGGTTTTATATGTTAACCATTTTCCGTTATATATCATTTCTCTTCTGTAAAAAGCTTCCTGGGGCAATAACCATAGTGGTATTTTGTTTATTATTCTAGATTTATACTTTTTCCACGATTTCAGTAATGGCCTTCATATACAATGTTCGTTAAAACCTTTATTAGACTCCAGTTTCTCATAACCAAGGTATCCATGCCACCCAAATCTTAGGCTTTCCCCTTCCAATTCCAGTAGTCTATTATCCTATAGTTTCACCCAGTTTTTAATCCACGTTAGGTTACAAGCCTCATAGTAAATTCTCATGACCCCTCTCTCTCTTGAGTCTTGTAACACTTTAAAGCGGATCCTAGGTTTTTTTCCTACTCCATATAAAGTTCTTTATTCTCTTGTTTAAAGGTTTTTTCTGTTATGATCACTGGGATCATTTGAAAAAGAAAATAATATCCTGGGTAGAACCGACATTTTAAGAATGGCAATTCTCTCTAACAGGGATAAATTTAGTTTGTTCCATTTGATTAGATCTCTTTTTTGGTTTTCCTCAAAAAGATTAACATTCTTCTTCGGTATATTTATTCCTAGATATCTTACCATTTTCTGAATCTTAATACCTGAAATTTCTTCTATTAGTTTTTTTTTTTTTTGAAGTAAGTTCTTTGTCATTATTGTTGATTTTTCCATATTAATTTTGCAACCTGTTGCCTCACCAAATTTATTGATTAGATCTAATAGTGAGGTCATACTTAATAATGGATTGTCTAAGATTATTACCAAATCATCTGCAAATGCTCTAATCTTAAAGTTATAGTTTTTGATCCTAAGTCCTCTTATAGTAGTATTGCTTTTGATTTGGCAAATTAACCCTTCGATGATAGCCCTTCAGCCCCAGTGCAGAAAGAACTCCTGGCTCCAGGTGTGTGTGAGAGAGAGGGAAAGAGTGGTGAAGGTATAAAGGCCTGCTCTTCCCTCAAAACAATACCAAGGCAGCCCCAGTGCAGAAAGAACTCCTGGCTCCAGCTGTGTGTGTGTGTGAGAGAGAGAGAGTGAGAGAGAGAGTGGTGAAAGTATATCAGCCTGCCCTCTCCTCTCAAAACAATGCTGGCCTTGACAAGGATGTGGAGGATAGTAGCATGCCAGCTCCAATGTCCCCAGAACATCTGGTTGTGCTGGTCCAGACAAAGATGCCAAGGAGAGTGGCAGAGGACTTTAATTTTGGCTCCACTTGCCCCTGGAACACCTGGCAGTGCCGGCCCAGACAAGGATGTGGAGGAGAGCAGCAGAGTATTTAAACGCAAGCTCCAAAGCCCCCGGAACATCTGGCTTTGCTGGCCCTGAGGAGGATGAGGAGGAGATTGGTGGAGGACTTTAATACCAGCTCCACTTCCTCCCAGAACACCTAGCTACACCGGCCCAGAGTATCATTATTTCAGGTATGTGATTGATATTTTATAACTGTTTGTTTTTGTTTTTTTGCCAGGGGAGAATTGGGGATTGTTGTTTAGATCATTATGCTATGCTATGTTGTTCAATTATTGCTGTGCTATGTTATGTATTTTTTTGTACCGCATTTTTATTATGTGGTTTTGATTTTTGTATTATTACTTTATTTTGTAAACCGCTTTGATCTATTTGGAAAGGTGGTATATAAATTATTATTATTATTATTATTATTATTATTATTATTAACAGAAGTGGGGACAGGGGGCAAATTTTTGATACAACCAGAGAGGACTTCATGAGATGACCAATACAAAAATTAGATGGACTATATATTTGTAAGCAGAATATGGAGAAGCTCCGTTCTTGCAGGCAAAAGTAGACCATGTGCTAACTGTGGTACAGATCATGAATCAAAATACAATTTCCCCAAAAATGAGACATCCACTGAAAATAAGACCTAATAGAGGCTTTGCTGAATTGCTAAATATAAGGCCTCCCCCGAAAGTAAAATCTAGCAAAGTTTTTGTATATAAATATATATACAGTATATAATAAATGTTCTTTTGTTGTTATTATTGTTCAACAATAAATGTGAATTCTTCTTCATGGAAAAAACCAAAACATCACCTGAAAATAAGACCTAGCACATCTTTGGGAGCAAGAATTAAGATAAGACACTGTCTTATTTTCAGGGAAACACAGTAGTAAAACTGAAGAAGAAAACAAAAAGAGTTGTTATACCAAAACATGACCTAAACAATATCTCAACAGAATTTACTGACAATGTAAGAAATAGACTTGCTCTATTAAGCATAATTAAGAATGAGAAAGACTATGGGAAGAAGTTAAGGACATAATAAAGGAAGAATCCAAAAAGACACTATTAGTGGCCAAAAAGAAAGGGAAGAAATAATGGATAACAGATGAAACCCTTCAAGCAGTGAAGCAAAGAAGAGAAGCAAAAGAAAAGGGAGGTAGGATAAAAACCAGAACCATGAATGCACAATGACTAGTGTAAAAGGAAAAACTACAAACTACTGTAATGAGTAATGTAGAGAAATAGAAGACAACAACAAAAAAGGAAGAACAAGAGAACTCTTCCATAAGATCAGGGAACTCAAAGGGAAGTTCAAACCAAGGATCAGGATGCTCTATGACAAAAAAAAGAAAGAAAGAAACATACTATAAGATCAAGTAAAAATAAAAAAAGTCAATGAATGGAAAACACATAACATTTATATAAAAATATGAAAAAATGAATGATACATGGAATGAAGAACCTTACAAATATGAACCCCAAATTCTAAAAAGTGAGATGAAAGTTGCAATAAGAAAAATTGTGAAAAATAAATCACCAGAAAGAAATTATATTCCAATTGAATTGCTACAATTCACACAAACAGAATAAACTCTAGTGTTAACTTATTTATTTCAACAAATATGTAAAACAAAATGGTGGCTCACAGACTGAAAATGATCATTCCACAAAAAAGGAGACACAAAAGATTGCTGCAGTTATAGGACCATAGCATTAATTTCCCATGGAAACAAAGTTATGCTAAAATTTCTGCAGCATAGACTCCATCATGTATGGAGAGAGAAATCCCAGAGGTCTAAGTGGGGTTCAGGAAAGGAACTGGCACTAGGGACCACATTGCAAATAAATGATGGGTAGTGGAGCATATCAAGGAATTCCGGGGGAAAATCAGTATGTGCTTCATAGACTATAGCAAAACATTTGACTGCATAGATCATGAAAAGCTAATAGATGGAGGGGTGAAGACAGGAAGAAGGAAAATCAAAAATCTGAGATATGCAGATGACATCATACCACTAGCAGAAAACATTATGGACTTGTAAGAATTATTAAGGAAGGTCAAAAAAGAAAGTGCAAAGGCAGGCTTACAATTGAACATAAAGAAAAGAAAAATAATGACCACATACATAAATTCAACCTAGATAATGATAACATTGAAATAAAGAGTTCCTGCACCTTGCATCAAACATTGATCAGAATGGAGACTGCAGTCAAGATATCAGAAGTACACTAGGACAGCTATGAAAGAACTAGATAAAATCTTGAAGAGTAAAGAGGTACAACTGGGTACTAAAGATAGAATCAGGTTATATTCCCTATCCCACATACAGATGTGAGAACTGGGCAGTGAAAAATGTGAAAAAGAAGGAAATCAACTCATTTGACATGCGGTGCTGCAGAACAGTGATAAGGACACCAAGGACAGACAAAAGGACCAAAAGAAAGAAAGAAAGAAAGAAAGAGAAAGAAAGAAGGAAAGGAAAGGAAAGGAAAAAAATGGGGGGAGGGGTCCTTGAACAAATCAAGCCTGAAATCTCCCTGGAAGCCAAGATGATCAAATGAAGCTGTTGTACCTTGGTCACTTCATGAGAAGGAATGACTCAATAGAAAAAATGATGATACTGGCAAAAGTGGAAGGTAGTAGCATAGTGGTTTGAGTATTGGATTATGGATGCTGTCACACGGAGGAGGCAAGCATCATGAAAACGTGTTTAAAACATGGTAATGGTATGATCGGGGAGGGGGGAGAGATTATCACACCCTGTGCACTTCTCCCATTTGTGTCCCGTGCATAAATTGTAATGGACACATCTTTGAGTAATAACGGGAGTTTCTGTTATTACCGAAAGATGTATCCATTATGCACAGGACACAAATGGGAGAAGCACGTGGGGGTGTGAAAACCTCCCCCCCCCCAATCACACTATTACCATGCTTTAATCATGTTTTCATGATGCTTGCCTCCCATGTGATAGAGTCCTATGACTCTGGAGAGCCTGAGTTTGATTTCCAGCTCATCCATGAAACCTACTGGGCGACTTTAGGCAAGTCACACTCTCTCAGCCTCAGGGGAAGGCAATGGCAAAACTCCTCTGAACAAATTGTGCCAAGAAAACCCTATGGTAGGGTCAATTTAGGGTCGCCATAAGTCAGAAACAACTTGAAGACACACTACAACAAAGTAGAGAGGAAGAATGCATATCAGGGGCAGGCCACAGGCCTGAGTTTGCAGGACCTAAGCAGAGCAGCAGATGACAGGGGGTCTTCAAGATGTCTCATCCACAGGGTCTCCATGAATCAGGGTCAACATGAGAATTGTTTATAACAACAAATAACTTCCACTAGGTTACTGGGGTGAATTAATGGTGGTGGCAGCTTAGTCAAACAGGCTCTTGACAGATACTTTTTATGTTGTTGCCTGGTGGTCCTAAGTCATAATAGTGTCCTTCCTCCCTGATATAAACAAAGCCACACTGAGAATATGCTTGAAATGTATTAAAACTGAAGGAGAAGTGGGGGCTTTCATAAACTGGAACATTGTATAAGGTTGCACAGTTTTTACATATATAAACAACTATAACTTTTACGTATATAACTACTAGAGGAGTAACTGAGCCTCGACTGCTATTGTAAAGATAGCTTCCAAAATTAACCTAGAGAGAGAGAATTTTGCTGGCAGCTTTCCTGTATGGCTTTTATACCCCCCTCCCCTTGCTTTTAAACTGTGCCAGGTTCAACTAGCATGGGGCTTTTGTTTTCAGACAAATCCATTTTCTAAGCTCTTGCTGTCACAGGGGATGCATGTTTGTACGAGGCCTGATAAGGTTCTACATACAATTTTCTAAAATCTACATATTGACTTACAGTTTAAAAGAATAGATGTGAAAATATGCACATGTACAATATTTTATGTTATACACTTGCTTCTGACATCTCCAAAAATTCCTAATTGGCAAATTGCTTTAGGGAAAGTAAGCACATTGCATCACACAGACACACACACACACGCACGCATGTGCACACATAGACACACGCATTTGCTGTTGTTGTGTTCCTCAAGTCATATATTACTTATGATGACCCTGTCACAGGGTTTTCTTGGCATGATTTGTTCAGAGGAGTTTTGCCATTGCTTTCTTCTGAGAGAGTGTTATTTGCCCAAGGTCACCCAATGAGTTTCCAAGGCTGTGCATCATTTTGAACCCTGGTATCCCGGGTAATGATCCAACAACAAAACCACAACAACATGCTGGCTCTCTCTCTCCCCCCCTCCCCCCCACATACACACACACACACACACACACACAAGGGGTGTGTGTAAATATAGATATCTTCTCCAATTCCATATAGATTGCAAAAGATTTTAATGTGGGTCCATATCTTTTCTATTGTTCTCTAATTGCTATCTACCGGTATTCATAGTTCAACAAAGTTTGTGGATTTGTTTGGGTTTTTGTATGCTGTGGTGGGTATATCAGCTCTAATACTAATCTTGCTTTTGTGTCTTCAATAAATATTTACCTGATTTCCATGAACCCTTTTTGTCTCAGAACATTTCCATTATAGAACTTACAAAAAGCAAACTAAATTTTGCAGGCATGTTTTGAGGACAGGACTGACACGTCATGATTCATGAATCAGAAGCCTGATTTAGACTGTAGGCACAACAGAGAGGTGGCTGAGAAACAGCTTCTAGAAGCTACTTCATACCACCAACATTATTGGGCTTTTTCCATCCTCCAGAGAGTTTTGTATATTGAATCCACACCCATCATCCTCAGTGCCTGGCCATCATGGCCAGAAAGGGAAGAAGATGTTAGAAGGCTTTTCCCAGAGCAAACAGATGACAGTTTACTCATTAAATCTCTTTCCTCGTGTACCTTCAGTAAACATGCAGGAAGGCACTGAGAGGTTCTTAGCCCTGAATAGTACAATAATGGAGAAGAGGTCATTTGACTGATAAACAACTGGTGCCTGCTACCTAGCAACATTTGCTCTTCCCCTTAACAATGAACATTCAACTTGCACGTGTCCGTGTGAGAGAATGCTTGCTTATAATTCAAACAATTTTCAAGTACCTGTGTTGCTTTTCATCAGCATTTGGTGGTCCACAGTAATCATGACTGCTTCCTCTTGGCCATATATGTAACATTCTATCACTGACACTTAATTCTGTCCACATTCTGCCATTGCATAATATGTCATATTTTGCATATATTCTTAATATATTTGATTCAATTCTTCATATCACATAATTACATTTTTTTTTTTACTCAAAACCTCTTATGACTTCTGCAAGGAAAATCTTATGTGCTCATACTTTTTTCCTAACACACATGACTTCGCAATCAATCAATGTAGTTCACTCCTCAGGTATATGTAGTATTCAATAGTAGCAGAGGGTCCAGGGAGTCACATGCAAACATAAGGGGCCACATTTTGTCTGCCTTTCTTTCAGTAGCTGCTTTTTAAAAAAGATTCCTGACATAATGTATTTGACGCATCTAAGAAGTGTGATTCTAACACATCATGCAATCAGTACAGTAAGAAGTCTTTAAAATCTGATACAAATTGTTTGAGTGTTGCATTATGACTCTGGAGACCAGGATTCAATTCCTGCTCCACCATGGAAGTATATTGGATGACTTGTGAAAGTCACATTCTCTCAGCATCAGGGGAAGGCAATGGCAAACCTCCTCTGAACAAACCTTGCAAAGAAAACGCCATGATAGCGGTTTGATTAAGAACACCATACGGTAAGTTAGAAGCAACTCGAAAGCATACAACACACATACACATATAATAGTTCATGAAAAAGTAGGAGTGAATTAGTTACAAAAATCATCTTGTACTGCAATTACCTTTTTCTCATATAATTCTTCCTGGTGTGCATGCTTCATCTCTCACTTCTTGTTACAATGACAGAGCATATTTTGGCAGGTTTTGATGGATCTCTCCACCAATCATAAACAGTAACTCTATTGCATTCCTTTCTAGCATGCTTATCAATACTCTTCCAGGACCCATCCTTGCTGTTGTTAATTGCTTTCACAAATGAATTTTAATGTACCAAAAAATGATACCCACTGCAACACCCCTGAAAGGCCTATCATCCATCCCCACTTTATATCCCCTTTGCAGTGATTCTTGATTCTGATGTACTTTAGCTGTTTCCCAGAATCTCCTCAAAGAGGAAAAGCCTCATTCCTTTTGAGCTACATATTTTATGCACTCAAAAAATTGCATATGCTTCCTTCTTCAGCCATAAAAATCCCAAAAAGCTAGCTTCAGAACAGAAAGAGAAATTAATCTTGCTTAGATGAATGTGGAAGAGGCCCTATTTTTAGTTATTATTCTCTCATAAGTTGCAGGAGGTGTTTACAGGATGAGGAAATTAATCAGGATGCAGATAAACCATGCTGGGGTAGGGGTGGGGGTGGAGGTTAATACGCTCTTCTGAACCTTTACTTGCTAAGATTGTCTTTCACATCAGTGCGCAGAAATAAGAATCAGATTCCAGAGCTACATGGCAAGCTGACATTAAATACATCTTGTTTGCCAAGGTAAATTAGATCCTCCATCAAATGATCAGGCTGCACTTCTCCTTGCTGAGTTAAAATGACCTACCCTTTCACTTTCAGTATTGTACTTCCAAATATATCTTCTTTTTCTTTTTTCTTCCCTCTTCCCTATATAGTATATTAAATGCTTCCACAGAAAATTATTTTTACCAGAATCCCATGATCCTCTCTGTAATGCTGGCAGAAAATTAAAACAAGGGAGACACCTTGTGGTCTATCCATACTAACATATTCAAAGAAAACTACTGTAATGATCTGTCCCCATAGGAAAATAGTGTATAACTTTCATATCTTTTCCTTGATGAACAAGCAGACATTCCATGACTAGTGTATACTTACCAGTCCAGGAGACTTTGTTGTTGTGAACTTCCATTCCAGCTAAAGGCATCACATAGAAATATAGCTTAATTAGTATTGGTATTTGTGCTTGAAGAATTGGATTCCCTTAGCTTAATTATAGGATTGAGGGAGTCTCTCTTCGCTGAATACTAGCATATGCCACTTTTGCCCTGGTTAGATCCAGATCAGATCGTGCATGCCATTACCGAATCTCTCCGGAAAGAAGTTCATACTACCCTTTGCCCCAATCGATGCTTCCCAGTGCATTTTACCCTGCTGAAGTTCATATATGCAAAAGTAACGATTCAAGATGGAGCCTCCTAGGTGTCAATCAAATGATGTCATGGTGACGTCTGATGCAGCCATTGGCTGCGCGAGTGCTGCATCCGGCGCTTTGCTTTTTTATATACTTTTTTTTTTTACATTTAACAGATTATGTGCATGGAGCATAGGGCTAGGACTGGTGCGGCTTATGGGGATCCTTCCCCCCCCTCCTCCTCCTCCTCCATTTTTCTCAGCACCAGGAGTGTTTCATCGGGAAAACCCCAACCCATATATGGATAGTTGGCTTCCGTATATGAATTGGGGGTTCCCTCTCCCTTTGTTTAAATGCTCAATATGAATGGTTACCCTCTCCCATTTAAAGAGCCCCATGTAGAATGTGCATAAGCTGTCAAATTGTAAAAATAATTTAAAAAAATTCAGAAGTGCCCAATGAAGCACTCCTGCTGCAAAAAAATATTAGCACTGGATTAAAGCCAGTGGTTGCCGGGAGAGGAGGCATGTTCTGCCCCCTGGCCTTTGACCCTTCCCTGAACTTGACCCGATCATGATCGGAGCCAAGTTCACATTCTATTGAACTGGTTTTTCCGAAAAGAAACGGTAAATACCCCGCTTTCAGAAAACCCGGGTTTAAGGGGATTTGCGCCACATCAGGTGTGCAAGATCCGGATTCCCTAGTGAAAAAACCGGCATCAGTATGAACTTCCCGATTTTAATCCAGGTTACAAACCAGTTTATATGGTAGTCTGAATGGCCCCTGGGTAAACTATGAAAACTCAACAGTCAATAAACTCGTCAGTACTGATGGCACAATCAACCTCTACTGAAATTCTCTGATAATGTCAGACTTCAATATGACAGTTACCTTTAGCGTACTGATGTTGGGATAATCAGCAAAGAAAATCAGACCATATTGGCATATTCAGTCCACATTGTACAGTCAGCCTTCCTTATCCCTGGATTTTTTTTAATCAACAGATTCAAGCATACATGGCTTGAAAATATTCAGAAAAAGCATAAATTCCAAATAGCAAGCCTTGCTTTTCCATTTTATATAGGAGACACCATTTTGATATGTCATTGGATTGAATGGGACTTGAACCTCCATGGATTTTGTTATCCACAGGGAACCTGGAACCAAACCCCAGTGGATAACAAGGACCCACTGTACCATAAAGTCCACACTGCATTCTATAGACTTTTTGCCCCACCCCCACCCCAGTTATTTGTACTTAACAGTGCTGTCCTGCTTCTCTCTTGGCTTTATAGTTTGTACAATAAAATGGAAGGTGGTGTTGATGACTGTGATGACTGATAATTGGTAATATGCAATTATAGTAATTAAATGTCATATTCTCATCTACACTGCATTGCTCGTTATTCTATGGATGTGTACCTGAAGGGCCCACTATGGACAACATTCTCCAGGCTCACTTGCACACTCAGGTCCTTTTACAAAGTTGTCTTTTCCTGCTGGTAGTACCTAGGCTGGTGTGGGATTTATGTGTGAGTGAGGATTTGTTGTGTATGACACCAATATTTTGATTTTTTTAAAAAAGAAAAAAAATCCCTCTTCATTTAAAACCACAGTTAAGAGTATTTAATGTTGACTGAAATTATATGGCCTACTAAAGATCTAAGGGATTTTAGATCTAAATCTCAGCTTCATAGCCAGTCTATCTTGAGACAATGATGTGATGTGAATTAACTGATAAAATGGGGGGGGGGGGCATTTAGGCTTCTATATTAGAGTACTAGTATGATTTGTTACACCTTGTGACACTGTTTTTTAGCTTTTGTTTATAGGGAAGAAATGGCTACCTAGATAAGAAACTGCAACAGGAAAATTCTGACTTCTTCCCGCATCCAAAGCCTGAATAATGTCCTTCCAAAATGGCAGTTGCTAAATCTGTTCATCAGTAGTAGTCAAAACATAGTTGGGAAACACCAAAGCTATGACATACTGCTTTTCCAAATGAAAATGGTAACCAGAGTGACAGTTCTGCTTGATCTGCACCTTGTCCCTGGAATGACTGGGGCCTCCATTCATTTGAAGACTTCTGCCAGGTAAAAAGAGTAAGTTAGTAGGGAGGCAATGCAAATGAGTAATGACATCACAGCTGACAGAAGGCTCACTTGGCCAATCGGTGAGCAGGAGCGAGAGTTTCTTCTGGGAGCTTCTAAGAGAGGGATATAAAAGGCATCTGAGACCAAGTGACAGTTGGAGAGTGGTAGTTAGAGAGGGAGAGAGTCTTTGGCAGTTAGTAGCTTCTGCAGTAGGAATTGGAGGTGGGAGTGTCTCCCTCAATGTTAGTCTTGCCAGGTACGTAAAACTGTAGTGTTGTGCCTATAGCAAGAAGGCATAATTCAGGCTGTTGCTAGGCTAAGGCCAGTAACTATATTTCAAGTCCATCAAGGCTGGCATATTACATCCATATATCAGTTAAGTAGGAATATGTCATAATGTTTAGGCCTTATTTATTATTTTCTGATTGCTTGCATGAAATGAGTACTTTTAGAATTACACCCCTAAGTTCTTGCATGATTTATATCTTTTTGTTCTGTTTTTGTTTAATTATAATACTTCCTTAAAAGTATTTACTACTTCTACACTCCTTTACACATGTCCTAGCTCGGTTGATGCTTGAGTAGATTAGCAAAGAAGAAGGAGAACTATAAGTCCTCAACAAGTCTCAGTGTATGTTAAGGGAAATCCAATACAATTTCACTGGGTGGTGGCAGTGTGACTCAAGGATCTCTAGGGGTCGCATTCAACTCTGCAGGGAGTGGGAAGATAAACCAGGAGATTCAGGGGGAAATTAAGGATCTGCTGGGACTAAGAGCCAAGACAGGCCTGCTGTTTGGCTGCTTGGACCACAGGGGGTCATCACAGTCCCTATAGGACTGGAGGACAAATGTGAACTGTTGTTGCATATTGCATAGTGTGCATATGTTACATAACAAATGAACAGTGACATGCACCTTCCATAGCACTGGAAACCTGACCCCTCTCCTCATAATAGTAAGTGCTTTAAAAAGAAAGACAGGAGGATTTCACAACTGACTATCCAGAGTGAGCAAGAAAAACAAGACTCATCTAAAGAAACTGGAGAGTCTACATAATGAGCTTTCTGATGAGTTCTGATTTGAGATCAACAATTGTAGGAAATGAGTGAAGACAGGTACAAATGAGTAGTCAAAACTTTTTGGAAGTGTCAGGATAATTTTAGCATAATTTTAGGCTTACAATTTGTAATAAACATCATAAAAGTGGTGAAGGTTACTATGTTTGAAGCTACACGGATAGCACAGCCATTGTAGAGGAAAGATGGAGATAAATTGGCAGAGACAGGTGGCAGAATAGTTGAATTCCTATTTTGCCTCACTTTTTGCCCACAATGGAAATCTTTGATATAGGATGGTTTTAAATTATATAGATAGTCAGACAGATAAGGGAAATTGGTCCTTAACATGGCAAAAATATATCAGTTTAATGAGGGAAAGAGTTGCATCCCAAGATAGATGAAAGGGAGCTTCAGAACACTCAGTTATTTAAGGTCAGAAAAATTATATTATATGGTACTAAATGAACTTATAAACAAACTCCACCTAATAATAATAATAATAATATTTATTTCTAGTCTGCCCCTCTGAACAAGCAATCGGGGCGGATTACAACAAGGATTAAAACAATATCAAGTAAAATATCCCATCCTTTCCCTTACCACCACCCCCTCTTAAAAAGAGATTAAATCACAATTGAATTAAAACAGTAACTAGCTAAAATAGTAATAAAAAAAAGATTAGAGAAAAACGGACCCAGCCAAGGTTATGTAGAAGTGGAAACAGAGAAGGAAGGCTGGAAGAAAGTCCACTCTAAAGCCAAGATTTGGAGCCGGGGGATGTTTACATTCTCTGGGAAGGCCTGCCGGAAGAGGTGCGTCTTTAGGGCTTTTTAAAAGCCTTCTAAAGATGAAATAAGACGCATCTCATCCGGCAGGTCATTCCACAACCTGGGGGCACCAGCCGAAAAGGCCCTCTGGGAGGTCTGCACCAACCTGGTCTTCATGGGTTGCAGCAAGTTCCTCCCAGAGGACCGAAGTGTGCGGGGGGGTTCATATGGGAAGAGGCGGTCCCTTAGATAAGATGGACCCAAACCATGTAGGGCTTTAAAGGTTAAAACCAACACCTTGTACTGTGCCCAGAAACTGGTCGGCAGCCAGTGGAGAGCTTTAAGCACAGGAGTGATGTGCTCTCTCCTAGATGTTCCAGTGAGAAGTCTGGCTGCCATATTTTGGACCTAAGACCATTGGAGCACATTGAAGCATTTTTAAGTTTTGTTGCCATTTTAAGAAATGATGTTTGAAAGATCCTGACTGTTTGAAAGATCATATCTCCCTGTATAAATCTGTCTGTGTTCTGAGATCCTGAAAGGAGGGGTTTTGCTCAGTCCCACCACCACCACTGCAGGCCAGTTTGGTGAAAACATGTCAAAAAGCCATCTTGGTATCTGCTACCAGGCTGTGGAATTCTCTTCCATAAGATATTAGATCGGCTCCCTGACCTCAATTAATCAACAAGAAATGGCCTTATTTAGATTGACTTTGGATTGTTAAGCAGTTACTATAGAAGTGTGTGTTGATGGACAATGTTCCCTTTTTATTCTCATTGTGAAATAATTTCAAAATGGGTTTAGTGTAGCACTGGTTTTAATAAGGTTATTTATTAAGCAGTTTTCATACCTTTATTTTATGATAATGGTGCTGAACAATTGTTTTTAGCTGTGATTTTTAACCAATACTATGAGCTGTATATGCCCCATATAAGAGGAAAGAGGGATAAAATTAAATAAATAGAGCAGAGAGGAAGTTACCTTGGTTCTGATTATTCTGTTTAAGTGTGAGGTCTGTTTTAGCAGTTTGTGTGCATGTGTGTGTCTGTGTGTGTGTGTGTGTGCATGTGCTGTAACTATGAAGGAAAGCATTCCTCCCTCATTTACACCCTCCCATCAGAAGCCTGGTACACACTAGGTGTATTGAATTCTCCAGCATCATCCATAGGATTTCCCTGGCTGTGCCATATACATCTTGAAAAAAGAGGCAGCAGCGGCAGAGGAAGCAAAGGACAAGGTAAAGAAGATGGACAGGAAAGAGGGAAACATGAAAGCTCAGGCATGTATTCTTAGGTTCATAGTTTTTATAACTTGAATAGAAATAATTAAGGTAATACATTCTCAATCATAAATTTTGTGTATCTGTTGGATTATTTGTTACAGTATCATTTCTCACTTCCATGTGCCCAGCATGCACTAAGGGCATCATTGTCTATGCTGTAGTCTTTTGTGAAGTCAGATGTGAAAACTTTCAGAAAATGTATCCGCTTGATGTACCATAGTTAAGACATTTTTCAAACAAATCCTTCAACAATCTTCTGAAAGATATTGATCATCAGTGGCCATAAAGCCAGCAAGATTATTTCCTCCTCTTCAGGTTGAAAGAGAGGGCAATGACCTTCCAGCTGTATTGAAGCCTCACTAGAAGAAAGAAAGAAAGAAAGAAAGAAAGAAAGAAAGAACAACATAATCTTTTTTAAAAAACTACACCTCTATACTTAGATAATCAGTAATAGTACAATAATTATTAACATAGATTTTTCTCCTGCACACACTCCACATAGTCTCCAACAAAAAAATCTTAAACAGCACAATTTTAAATAGTTCATACAAAATAATTACAGCCATAAAACTTGTCAGTCTAGCACCTGCATATATTTTGACCTACATCTTCCTGAGCAGCCTTTATGTGATACAATTCATTTTCAACTCTACAAACATCTCTTACCCTTTTACACTCTTTTATACCCTGGCCCACAAGAATAAAATAAAGACCTCTTGACAGCCTGAATTTTTAATATACTTTGCCAAGAAAATTGCTCGGATCCATATATACTCGACTATAAGTCGACCTCATGTATAAGTCGAGGGCAAGTTTTAGGGCCAAAATTATGAATTTTGCTATGACCCATGGATAAGTCGAGGGTAAAATTTAGGGGCATACAGGAAAGAATATAAAGGATGAAGTAAAGCAAAACAATGTCAAATAACTTCTAAAAGTCCATCAGACATAACTCTTTGTGCTTATTCTTAAGACTGGATGGATGAGAGAGTAAAGGGGGTCATGCTTCCAGGACATATTATACTCTTGCTTTTCACCAGGGGATGGTTCCTTCTTTAAATAAGAGTTAAGATACAGTACTTACATTTACCCATGGATAAGTCAACTCAGGTTTTTGGGGTCAATTTTTTGACCTAAATTTCTAGACTTATACATGAGTATATACAGTACTGATTTGGATGCTTGTCCTGTATTATTGGATACGTTTCAATTTATGAAGTCTGAGGATGTGGACAAAATCCTTGGAGAAGTGAGGGCCACCACATGTAGACTGGATCATTGCCTTTCCTAGCTTCTGAAAACAGCTAGAGGAATTGGAATCCCATTTTATTCCGAGGAAGATATCTCATTGGTACTCAACCAATGTCTGTTGTCACTAATGGACTGTATTATGGCAAACAATTCAAAACTTAATCCATGTAAGACAGAGGTGCTCCTGGTCAGTTGAAAGGAAGATCAGGGAATAGGAATTCTGCCTTTGCTGGATGGGGTAACGCTTCTACTGAAATCTCCAGGGCGTTAATATGCAACAATGTAAACAAGGTTTCCTTTTTTATTGGTGTGTGTGTGTTTTAACTTTTGTATGTTTAAAATGATTTTATATTGTTTTAATTGTGATGACTTTAATTTTGTTTTGTTTTGTTTTTAAGATTGCACTGTGGATTTTGATAGGTTTCCTGCTGTGAGGTGCCTTGAGTCCCACTCTGGGAGAGAGGTGGCATATAAGTAATATGAAATAAAACACTCTAAAGAGTTGTTCCCATTACAGTAAGCAGCAAATCATGATTTGGGTTATATAACTGTCGTTTCCACTTGAAATTGATTCCTATCCTTATTTGACCAAATCCTGTTCTGATAAAGTGACACAAAAGCAGAAAGACTAATTTTTCCTGATAGCATAATTTTTCTAGTGGTTCTTTTGCAAAGAATTGATTTCAAAACAGGTTCAACAAGGGAGAACAACGTTTGGGTATGAATCAAATCATTCTGGAGAGGAGGGACAATAGGAAGCGGGCTGTCCGGGGGTGTCACCCACCCAGCCTTCTGTTTGCGTGTACGCCACCATTTTTACCAATCACATAGATCGGTATGTTAATCGATTCCTTCTGTGAATGTGGCAGGCATGGACAATTCTCCACTGTGTTTCTAGGTAAGACGACAGTGTGGTCATATTTGTGGTGGTCTTGTTTTGTTTTTGTTTTTTTTTTAAAAAAAGATTTTAATATTAGGATTGATTACGCAGTATTTCAACATGCTAGAAAACAGCAAAATCAATTTCTTTGGATAGCAGAAAGCTTCAGTGGCTACAGTGGGGAGAGGGGGGAATGGGACTGATATTTTGGAGATTTTCTGTTTTATTCTTCTTTTTTATATGATCATATATTTGATAAAGCAGGATTGCAAGCAAATTATATTGTGATCCATATTATTATATTGATCCATATTGTTATATTGTCATATTTCTTCATTGATCCATATTGATGCCAATACCTTGGGGGATTATTGGGGGGGGGGCATAATGGCCATTTTGGCCAGCCATGTGGTCAGCCCTGCCATGGGTTATAAAGGAAGAGGGAGCATTACCAGCGGAGGCAGAAAGGTGAGTGGGCAAAAAGGTGGTTGGGCACAGGTATGTGTAGGAATCAGCAGTCTGTGCCCAGCTGGTAATGCCCACCCGTTTGTGCCCTTTTATGCCCCTTGTGCCCATCCACCTTTCTGCCCACCCTTAGACCCCTGGCACAGCGCCATTTTTAAAAGCTTTCCACAACTGTTGACATTTCAGCCCGGGCACCATTTCTTTCACCAGAGAGGCTTTGAAATTTCTCATTCTGCATCACCATGGAAGATTCTTCCAAAAAAGGCTGTAGGGGAATTTCTTGAAAATTTGACGAGATGAGGGACCTGATAGCAATCTGAAGAGAAGAGACTTCCAGATGCAGCTTAATAAAAACCATCAAAACATCGATGTATATGAGACAATCACTGCAAAGGAGAAGGGCCATGACCGAACTGGGTCGGAATGTTGAATGAAAGCCAAGTCACTAAAAAGAAATTTCAAGTGGGCAAATCAACTTGTCAATAACAGTGGGAGCAGATCAGTAACAATGCCTTTTTTTTATTTAGCTGAAGGACATCTTTGCCAGTGACTCCAGTGTTGAGGCAAAGAAGGTCACTTCAGCAATGGAAGTCAGAATAGTTCATGGAAGTGGTGATCAGCAGGACTTCGGCATGGCTCCCATCAACAACACCAGCCAGCAGAGGACTCTGAGGAGCTTTTTTCCCAAGGTAGGTTTCCCAAAAAACGCTTTTGGGATAGATCAGGTTTTCATTGGCTTCTAAGCAAGAGGCTGGTGGGCGGGGATCTATACAGTGCAATTAGTTGGTGATAGGTAGATTAACCAGAAATGTGATATTTATTCTTTTTCTTTCAGTACTTGCAAGGTCCTTCATAATATTTGTTTGTTCCCTAAAAATAGCGGGCAGGTCCCCAAATTCTCTTTCAGACTGTACCAGAAACCTTTCAAGGAACCTTTCCCTGGTTTCCCTGTCTCTTTCTCTACCTTCCCTTCCTTGTTGTCTAGCTTCCTTCATGTCTTCAAAGGAGAAGGTTCAACTGGCTGGATGAATGCTGCATCATCTGTTCACCCATTCTTTCAGTGGTGCTCCGCTCCTGCCTCCTTTTAACCAAAGCTAACCATTCCACAGGGGTTAGTCTTGCCATCTGTCTGGCAGTGTCAGACATTACAGAGTTTACCCAAAAGTACAAATGTATCTCTATCAGTATATTATTGGTAAATGTCTGCAGGGTTGGCAATATAGAAGGACATTTGCCAGAGTCACAGGGAATATGGATAGGTAGATTAAATATGGAAAGATTGCTTAACAGGAAGTGTGATATCCAAGTGATATCTATGCAGGTACATTTCTTGCCATTATGGAGCATTTGCCCCTCCCCCAATAACATAGTGATTGTTTATGACTACTACATCTACTATTCTTATTCTTTTTATTATTATTGGTACACAGCAAAAGAGAAAAAATGACGCTTTTATCCAAAATTATCAGATAATTTGTTGGTTAATGTTGGCTTGGTTGCTGGCAATACAGATAGGAAGGATATTTAACTGGGGCACATAACATATGGATAGTAGGCATGTCATATTTTTCTGCTTCACATCACATCAATATGATTGAAATTAAATTGTTTATCCATATGGCACAAGAAAAAAAATAACTATATATTACCTGAGCATATGGATAAAATAGGGACTATTGCATGGAAGCATTTAATCTATCCACAAAGACCCACCCACATGACCTTTTGCTAAGGGCTATCTTCATAACAGCAGTCCCTGCATAGGCTTTCCACTCTTATTGTGCTGATTGCAAAATGTGAAGAAGTCTCCAGTGATTCTGTCTTCATGGAAGGCTGCCTGTCCTTCGGTTGAAATTATGATGAGGCAAAGGGATGCAACAGGTAATCAGTAAATACACAAAACACTTTTGTTTCAGCTTGGAAAATAACAACAGGCACCATCTACATTTCAAATCATGGTAAGTGATACAACATACCAATGCTTTCCAAATGACAGCAACCACCACCTTTACTTACAAACATCCAGGCAAGCAAATGCACTGAATAGATTATCTATTATGGTTTCAGAAAAATTCAACAAATGCCTACTGTATACCCTCTCCCTTCCTTGTTTCCACATCTTCTGGAAGGAATTTGGCGGAATCAGCATTGTACACAGCTGGACCAGGTGGGCGTGAAGTCAGCACCTCGCCATCCATCTCCACAATGTTATGCAAAATCACAAATGCCTGAAATTATAGTTTACATTTTTCTTCTGCCACCTCCAAAGTAGATGTCAGGCATCTCCAGCGAGCCTTAAGGCAGCCAAATACTCACTCAACTCCATTCCTCACCCTTTTGTGATGCTCGTTATAGACCGCCTGTTGAGGATGCAGGTTGCCCTTAAAAGGAGTCATCAAGCAGGGTTTAAGAGAATAGTTGGCATCAGACAACAGAAGTGGTTCCACCTGCTCCCAGCGATCATCAATGATGGCCATCCAGGCACAAAAACGCCAGCACTCATGATGTGGTAAATTGGAGAGCTCCACAGGATAAAGCTGTATTGATTTGACCCAGCCGAACCTGTGTGAAGGTCAATGAATCACCCAGTATGATTGCATGTTCCCTGCAGAACCATAGAATAATAATGCTTCCTATTAATAAAATGTCCTCCATGACTCACTGGTGACACTATGTTGATGTGACAACCATCCACAGCTCCAATCACTTGAGGAAACCCCAAACACCTGCAAGATCAGAGAGAAAAGCACAAAACTGGCAATTAGTAATGTGCATTTTAACTCACACAGTTATAATGCATAGCAAGAACCTAGGAAAGCAAAGCAACTATCAAACAGTTCAACAGAGACAGAAATACAGCAACAAAGCAACTGCCAAGTAACAAAGAGCAAGCATGTAACATTGCAAGAGAAAATCGAGTTAAATGGTGTGTTTTTTTAAAAAAAAAATTGTTAAAATTTGCAATTAGACTTTAAATGTTTGGAAATAGTCAAATCCCTCTGTGAGAGACCTGACAGAAACAATGAGGCAAACTTTCACTTACTGTGGTGGTACTATTATATTCCCCCTACACACAACCATTTTCTGTCCCTCCTTACAATTATGATTATCATTATTATTAGTATTATTATTGTTTCCCTTGTTATTGTCCATTTGCCGAGTGCATATGCTGAATATCCTTGTGCAGACAACACATGTCCAGTTAGGGCTAGCTAAATTTACTAGTTATTAAAATATGTTTACAGTTGTAATATTTGTTAAAATTTTAAAATTTGCCATTGGTTTCAAAATTATTAAAAATATGACAATCATTCTGTGCCAATCATAACAGAGACAATGAGGGAGCCATTGGGAATCACTGTGCAATCAACACTTTTCAATTTACAGGTAGATAAATTTTTGAAGTTGTAAATGAATTAAAAATCGTTAAAATTTTTAAAGTCTACAAATAGACTTTAAAAATTTGAAAATTTCCAAACCTTCTGCACCAGACATGACAGAGACAATTCCTTTACTGTGGTGGAACTATTATATCCCGGTTGGGATATAGAGTCCCAAGGAAAATGTACAATGTGGGATTTAAAAGTAACCAGGTATCAAAGGGTTACTGGCAGCCATAAAGGCTAGGCAGTCTTAGCAAAGGGCTGGCCAATTACCAGCCAGGGGCCACCAGCCAATCAGGTGCTGGCTGGGGGAATTTTAACATTCCATTGGCAGTGTAGTGAGCAGGCTGAGGAAACAGCCAATCACAGAGCCCCTGGAGTCCAGCCAATGAGAAGCTGCCTGGACAGGGCTATAAAAGAGCTTCGACAGGGAGCGAAAGTGGGTTTATTTTGTTGGAGTTTTGAGGGAAGAGACACCTAGGAGGGAGGGTGTGCTCTTAGGGTTCCTGAGGGAACATTTGTAGGATAGTTTATAGACCAGGGAAGGGTCTCAGAATTCCAGTAGGGACTAGATAGGCTTGAGGGAGTCTAGGAAAGAGAGCCTCAGAACAAGCCAGAGGTTTAAGGAAGGTTTTGGCTTTGATACTGGTGATAAAGTTGCCTGAGTGGCTGTAGTATTATTTTTAAAGGAACTTCTGTAACTAAAGAAATAAGACAAACAAAGCTTTAAAGATATTTCATATTTTATTTATTTTATTAATAAACTTTATTCATGTTTTGAAATACTGCTTGGCCTTGGTTGAACTATAGAAACACGCTACCAAAGATATCAGTGCCTCAGTAGAGATAGCTGGTGGGAGAACAAGAGAGGGTTATCACGTTTTGGTTCGGGTTCGCACCACCACAGGCAGTTGGTCTTGGCAGTTGGCTGTGGATTCCATTAGAGTCAGCTGACTCTGTGGCTTCTTCTGTTGATAGATTGTAGACTGTGTAGATGTTTGTAGATTGCTCTGTACATATTGTAATTTCTTCTAAGAATAAAAGCCTCATCTGAGAGACATTTGTCTACAGTGTCCTCTTCAGTTATTCTGGAAGAGGAGAGGTACTTCTCCAGCCCACAAACTGCTGCCTACACTACAGTCTCAAAGGTGATCCTAGTGCCAAACAAGGCCGTGGCACCTCATCACGGACTGCGCTACAAACACTAACAATTCCATAACACACAACCATGATTTTGACCTCCGTACAATTACTATTACTATTATTATTACTATTACCATTATTATTCTTCCCATTGTTATTATTATTACTAGCTCGCTGTTTGCATATGCAAAATGAGTATCCTTGCCTTGTGCAGACAACATATTTCCAGTTAGGGCCAGCTATATTTTCTAAATTTTAAAATATGCTTGCCAGTAGATTTAAATTTTTTGGAAAATATCTAAATCTTTCTGTGCCAGTCATAGAAGAGAATGATAGTAGTGCAAACAACACTTTTCAATTTGGAGTTAGCCAAATTTCTGGACTTTTATATTTACACCATATTTTTAAAATTTACAAAACTATTTAGAAATTTTGAAAATATTCCAACCCCTAAGCGCAAAACCCCACAGAGACAATGAGGGCACCTTTCCTTTACTGTTTTGGTACTATTCCATTTCACCCACCCAACCAGTTTCTTGTCCTCTGTTATCGTCGTCATCATCATCATCATGATTCTCATTGTACTTTCTCAGCATGTGTATACCTTGAAGCCAAATGAAGAAAAGACAAGAACATACCTTCCTATAGTCTCCTAGGTAGACGGTTTTTTTCAGCAGAACCATTTTGATGACTATAATCATTTGAATTATGGCTTTGCATGGTGTGGACTTCCCCACCTCAAACTCTGTAGCAAGGGATGAACAGGAGCTTTTGTTAGCCAAGAAATAGATGGCAATAGCAACCTGTTTCGCGACTGGCACAGCCCTGTGGAGCCTGGTGTCCTGCTTTGTAACATGTGGGTGCAGCTCCTTCACAATCATGTTGAAGATCCCTCACCTCATGCAGAATTTTTGCTTCCACTTCTCATCAGACCAGAGAGTAGTGGCAAAAACATTCCAAATTTCCATGGCTTTGGGGTACACCCACCACCTCTTGTCAATAGGTTTTTGCCATAACACCTTTGCATGATGTTCCAAAACAGAGCATCTATAAGAAACTATTAATATACTCATCATTGCAGATCATCTTGAAATAATGCTTGCAACACGTTGATTCTGCGCCTCATCCAGACACACATCAGCAAAGTGGTTTGCAAATAGGACATCACTGCCCACAAAATGGCTATGGAGTCAGGATCCATGGCCCTTGCTGGAAGACCACAAGGCTGGAAGAGTGACAGGAAACAGCGACAATAGAGTAACTGGAAATAGTGCCACACACCTATTTTCTGTCTCATCAAAATGACATCTTATCACATAATCAATTGATTGACAGCTTTTTTTTTTAAACTGCATCAAAATACCCTTGGCAAATACGAGAGGGAAGTAGGAACATGGGTCAAGAAAAAACTGATTACATGGGGAAAACACACACTTTGAAAACGACATGCTTTGTAGTGGGAACAGTGACTCCAGTGAATCAATTTCTTGATCCGGAGTGGACTCAAATCACCATTCGAATTAAATGCTGAGTGGCAATGACCCCTAACAATGAACCTGGTTCCAAATAGCCCCAGTGTTGTTTTCCCATTGTTAATATGATTTTAATTATAAGGTGATGACACTAATACTTTAACATTTCAGTGTACAGACAACCCTCCATATGCATGGATTTTTTATTCATGGATTCAAGCATCCATGTCTTGAAAATATTCCAAAAATATATAAATTTCAATAAGCAAGCCTTGATTTTGCCACTTTATATAAGGCATAGCATTTTAATATGCCATTGTATTTAATGGCATTTGAGCATCCACAGATTTTGCTATCCATGGAGGTTCCTGGAACCAAACCCCAGTGGATACCAAGGATATTATTATATCCTATATAATAATAAATAAAACTTTTATAATTACCCTGATTTTTGTTAAAACAATCAAAGTGGCTTACAATGTTAAAAGAAGACACAATATATAGAAAGTCTCCCCCTTTAAAAAGAGTTAAACAGTTGAAGGTTAAAATTACATAAACAGTTAAAACAATAAAGGTGGGCAGAGTCATCAAATATATATGTGGGGTCTCTAAATGGCCAAGTAATTTATTCTGGGAAGGTCTGCCGGAAGAGATCCATCAAACAGCTTTCTTAAAGCTGTCTAGATTAATGATTTGATGGATCTTATCCAGAAGGCCATTCCACAGGCTGGGATCAGTTGCAGAAAAGGCCTAGTGGGAGGTCGCAGTCAATCTGGTCTTTATAGGCCATGGTAAATTCCTCCCAGAGGACCTGAGAACACAGGGCGGATTGTGTGGAAGTAGGCGATCCTTTAAATAAATTGGGCCCATGCCATGTAGGGCTTTAAGAGTGATAATCAACACCTTGTACTGTGCCTGAAAAGTAATAGTTAGCCACAGGAGGGACTTTAATATTGGTGTTATAAGCTCACTTCTAGATATTTCAGTGATCAACCTGGCAGCTATATTCTGTATCAACTGCAGTTTTCAAACTAGGCACAAGGGTACCCCATGTAGAGTGCATTGTAAAAATCAAGTCTTGAGGTTACCAGTACATGTACTACAGTTTCAAGGTCCCCCAGTTCCAGGAAAGGGTGCAGCTGGCATATCAGCCGAAACTGATAACAGGCACTCTTGACCATTGCATTCACCTGATTTCTCATGTGAAGCGATGGATCAAGAAGTACCCCCAGACTGCGAACACAGTCCTTTGAGAAGAGTGTGAACCACTCTAGGACTGGAGGTTGCAACCCAATGTCTGACATAGGGGCACCTACTGTAAGTACCTCCATTTTGTCTGGATTCAGTTTGAGCTTGTTTTCCCTCACCCAGTCCATTACTTCTTCAAGACACTGATTGAGGGGAGAAATGTCATCTGTCATTGTTGCTGATGACCAAGACACGGAGAAATCTATTTGGGTGTCATCAATGTACTGATAACACCCCGCTCCATGTCTATGGATGATTTCTCCCAGCAGCTTCATATAAATATTAAATAGCATTGGGGACAAGATAGCATCTTGAGGGATACCACAATTAAGCTCTGTTTTGGAGGAGCAACTGTCCCCGAGCATCACCCTCTGGAACCTGCCAGAGAGGAAGGAAAGGAACCACTTCAACACAGTGCCTCCAGTTCCTAAGTGTCTCAGGCGTTCCAAGAAGATGTCATGATCTATTGTGTCAAATGCTGCTGAGAGGTCTAGAAGCACCAACAGGGTCACATTCCCTCTGTCGATGTCTAGATGAAAGTTATCAGTTAAGGCAACCATGGTCGTCTCCACCCCATATCCCATCCTGAAGCCAGTTTGAAATGGATCAAGAAAATCAGCTTCATCCAAGACCACTTGGAGCTGAAGAGCAACAGCCCTCTTGATCACCTTGCTCAAGAATGACAGATGGGATACAGGCCTGTAGTTTTCATTTCCAGGGAGTCCAGGGAAGGTTTTTTTCAGAAGCAGTCTAACAGCTGCTTCATTTAAAGATGATGATACATAACCTTTCCTAAGGGATGCATTAATGACATGTCTAAGAAGTGCCATCAAGGCATCACCCCCCTGAACAGATAGCCATGATGGGCAGGGATCGAAAGGGCAGATTTTTTCCTGACTGTTCCAAGGATCTTGTCCACGTCATCAGTATTCATGAGCTCAAACTGATCCACTCTAATCTCATAAAAGGTTTTACTGGAAACCTCATCAGTTGTTTTTTGTTCTAACATTGGCATCCAAGTGGGCTCTTATTTGAGAGATTTTATCTGCAAAGTAGTTGTTAGATTCATCACAGTAGGCTGTTGTTGGGTTAAGTAGAAGGTTCTGGGTAGGTGGCATCTCTGTCAGTTCCCTCACCACCCTAAACAGCTCTGCCGGAAGAGACTTTGCAGATGTAATGTGCGCAGAGGAGGAAGATCTCATTCCTTTTATTGCCTCTCTATAAGACTTCTGTCAGATAAGAGTCCAGTTGACCACCATTTGCGCTATAGTCATTGTCCCACCTGTTTCATGTTTTCAGCTCTCCGGTATACCAGGGCCTCTGATTAGAAGCTGGTTGGAAAAGACTCTTGGGAGCGATTGTATTGATAGCCCTAGTAAGATCGGTGTTCCATGTATTTACCAAGGCTTCAAACGTATCACTGGCATTATTAACCATTAAACCGTCTATGGTTTTCTGGAATCCAAGCGGTTCCATTAGCCTTCGAGGGCAGACCATTCTAATAGGTCCTCCACCCCCGAGAGAGCAGACAGTGGCTCTTAGTTCTCCCCTGACCAGGAAATGATCTGTCCATGACAATGCAGAGCTATTAACTTCCTCTGCCCAAGGATATTCCTGTTCCATAGTGAAGACTGCATTGAGTGTATGACCTGCACAATGTGTAGACCCGTTGACCTGTTGGGAAAGGCCCATGTTTTTCATGGATTCCATGAACTCCTAAGCTGCACCTGTTAAACTGGTCTAGAGTGGGATGTTGAAGTCACCCAGAACTAAAAGTCTGGGCAACTCCAACAGCAACTCCAAGACCAGCTGCGTCAGCTTGGATAGGGAGTCTGTTAAGCAATGGGGTGGACGGTATACCAACAGAATCCCTATACTATCCCTGGTCTTCAGGCTTAGGTACATACACTCGAAGCAGTCCATCTTCTGGACAGGTATCCAGAGCCATTCCACCCCCTTGCCCACTTTCCCTTACCTGCTCAAGGACAGAATACTCAGCTGGAAGGGCTTGATTCCAAGTGATTGCACTATCTTCTCCCAGCCTAATGTAAATGAAAGCAAATTTATATATACAAAATTCTATGCACAAAAAACCACTGTTACTTTTAATTGCAATCCCATCAACTTCATCTTATGGTAACCTTATGAATGAGAAACCTGCAAGACATATTGCCAACAGTAGTTCTCCTGCAACCTCAGTGACTTCTTTGTGCAGTCTATCCATCTGAAAAACAACAACAAAAATGTCTCTTTAACTTTTATAGATTGGATAAATATGATCATATGGTATTTGGTAACTCGCTTTTAGAGACAAAGGAGTTGCCCTACATTATCTTGTCAGTTGAAGATTTTCACATTTACCTGAAATCAGTTGTGAATCATCCTCCAAACGTCCTGCAAAGGTGGCTGAAGGAGAAAAAAAGCCCCTGTGTCTGAAAGCCAGGAAGTGTTTCTGAATCATCATGGAAACAGATTTAGCAGAAGGGTTTGTAAATGGTCAGAGAAAAAGCAAGCAAAGAGGCAGACTCCTATAAACGCTGCTGACTCATTAAGAGAGAAAGGGGAAAAAAGCCTCTTTACCTGCTTTTTCTCTGACAATATACAAACTCTTCTGCTAAATCTGTTTCCATGACGATTCATGAACACTTCCTGGCTTTCAGACACCGGAGCTTTTTTTCTCTTTCAGCCACCTTTGCAGGACATTTGGAGGATGATTCACAACTGATTCAG
This sequence comes from Urosaurus nigricauda, assembly GCA_034509955.1. NCBI lineage: Eukaryota > Metazoa > Chordata > Lepidosauria > Squamata > Phrynosomatidae > Urosaurus > Urosaurus nigricauda. Next base: position 126,538,220 of record JAOEGL010000003.1, read on the forward strand.
GTAAGTGTGAAAATCTTCAAAGCCTATAGTAAAAGTTTGTTTTGCAATAATACAATATATTTATTCATACCCTTCTCGGCAGTGGCCCCCCGTCTGTGGAACGCACTTCCGAGTGAGATACGATCAACCCCATCCCTCCTGGCCTTTAGGAAGAAAGTAAAATTATGGTTGTGGGACCAGGCTTTTGCACATTAATGTAATGCAGCACTTCACTGGGACTGGCTAATGTTGACGGTCATAAGAACACGGATTACTGCTTTGGGATATGGAAGGATCATATATTGAGATTTTAAACTGTTTGATTGTTAATTATTGTTGATTGTGCTTGTTTTAACTTGCTGTATTTATGTTTTAAATTGTATACTGCCGGCAATCTAACGATTGCCTTGTAAGCCGCTCTCAGTCCCCCCTTAGGGGTTGAGAAGAGCAGGTTAGAAATGCTGTAAATAAATAAATAAATACCCTGGAGACAATAGTATGAAGTAAGAGACTGCTATTTGTTCAAACAACATTTAGTAAATAAACCCAAAGCTGGTATGGCGATGCATGAGAAAGATGTTGTACTGCCTGATTAGGGATGACTGACAGCTCAATATATTAATTATTTATTTGCAGTTTACCATCTTTGTCATCCTGCTTGCCAGGATATGTCCTCTCCTTTAAAAGGGAAGCAGACCCACCAAATCCCTTTAATAGAAGGAATTCAGAAGAAAAGTCAACCTGGGCGTTGTTAACTACCTTCAACTTAGCTTTAATTCATGGTGACTCCATGAATGAGACTCCCTGTCTTCCACTACTCTGCTCAGGTCCTGCAAGCTCAGGACTGTTATATATATGTACAACAACAACAGTTTAGTCATCTTAGGCCCCATTCATACTAGCCCATTTGCCCTGGTTAGATCCGGATGAGATCATGCATGGCATTACCGAATCTCTCCAGAAAGAAGTTCATACTGCCTTTTGCCCCCATCGATGCTTCCTGGTGCATTTTACCCCACTTAAGTTCATACATGAAAAAGTAACGATTCAAAATGGAGCCTCTTGGTTGTCAATCAAATGATGTCATGGTGACGTCTGATGCAGCCATTGGCCACACGAGTTGCTTGGTTTTGTTTTTATTTTTAAATACTTTTTAATATTTGACAGCTTATGCACATGGAGCGGTGCAGTTTGTGGGGATCCTTTCCCCTCCTCCTCCTCCTCCTCCTCCTCCTCCTCCTCCTCCTCCTCCGTTTTTATCAGCACCCAGTTCTTCATCGGGCACTCTTGCATTTTTTATTTTTTATTTTATTTATTATTGTATTTATTATTTATTTTATTTTATTTTATTATTTCTTTTATTTTATATTATTTATTATTATTTTTATTTTATTTTTACAATTTGGCAGCTCATTCACATTCTACACGAGGCTCTTTAAAGCGGAGAGGAAACCCCCAGTCCATATATGGATAGTTGGATTGGGGTTCCCTTTCAATTCGATTAAACAGCCCCATTCATAGTGAGCTGAATATGAATGGGGCTGTTTAAACCAGAGGGGAAACCCCCAATCCATATATGGATAGGGTTCCCTTTCTATTCATTTAAACAGTCCCATTCATATAGTGAGCTCATATATGGACTGGGGGTTTCCTCTCTGCTTTAAAGAGCCTCGTGTAGAATGCAAATGAGCTGTCAAATTGTAAAAATAAAATAAAAATAATAATTAATAAAATAATAAATAAATAAATAATAAAATAAAATAAAAATATAAAAAAATGCTGGAGTGCCTGATTTTGCTGGGAGAAGAGGCATGTTCCGCCCCCTGGCCTTTCCCCTCCCCTGAACTTGACCTGATCATGATCAGAGCCAAGTTCACATTTGCTCGAACCGGTTTTTCCAAAAAGAAATGGTAAATACACCACTTTGGGAAAAACTGGGTTTAAGGGGATTTGCCCCGCAACGGATTCCATAGTGTTAAATCCGGCGCCAGTATGGACTTCTCGATTTTAAACTGGTTTACAAACCGGTTCATATGGTAGTCTGAACGGCCCCTTTGCTTCCAGGGAGAACTCAGACTTGATCTGTTCTAGGACCCATTTGCTTGTCTTTTTGAGCTTCCACTGTATCTTCATCTTCTCCAGCACCACATTTCAAATAAGTTGATTTTCTTTCTATCATCTTTCCTCACTGTCCAGCTCCCACATTTGTACATGGTGATAGGAAATATGATAGCTTGGACAATTCTAAATTTATTGTTCAGTTTTATATCCTTGCTCTTAAGGATCTTGTCTGTTTCTTTCACAGCTGTGCTACATAGTCATTAATTTTACAAGACTATGCACTGTGCTTACTTAAGAGTTAGATATCACCCTACTTAATAATTGAATTGTTACTTTTTGTACTATGATAATCTTTCTGGGCTATGTAATTTGAAATCAGGAGATCTGGTTTGGTAAATATTAATTCCAGTTTATCATAAATCCTTTTCAATGTTTCAGCAATACAGAAACACTGTTTTGCCAATGCTATCAACTTAATGCTTTTCTTTCTTCAAGGAGACAAAAGACCTGAAGCAGATGGGCCAATTCGAGTGGTTTCTGGCCACTTCGGGGGCATAGTGTTTAGATGACATATGCCACCAAATGAGTTAGAAGTTACTCCAAGGCTGCCTAAGGCAGTCCAAAATTGCCATGAAAAGGAGCAGTTAAAATTCAGTTCTTGCTATCTGCCCATTGGGGACCACAGCAGTGGCCCACTTTGAGAGCAGCATGGCCCCCAGCTGATTGTGGGTCAGTCATGGGTGAAGTGACCAGAGGCCTCTCCTTCATGCACCTCATATTATCTTGTGCTGTACAATGCTTTAAAAAATCTTTAAAAGTCCAGAGCTTTTTTAAGAAATAAAAGTTTTTGACCTCTGTACAAGATGTGGGACTTTGTTTCCTTTCGTTCTTCCACTGTGAATATGTGCTTTCCAGTTTTTGTGGGTTGTTTTCTTCTACTTCTTTCTTTAAAGCTTACTGTGACTAATAACAACATTCTCATAAAGTCCTTATTTGGATGTAAAAAGACCAAATTACCTACAGGGCCTAGTGGTTCTTCATCACTTTCGCTTTCTAAAATAAAGTCTCTGTTAAGGTAGATATCTTGGCTATGTGAGCTTCCTTAAAGGAAGTTTTCTTATCTTTTCTCAAATCTTTGGTTTTGGACTGAATTAAAGAGATAAGGTCATTTGGGACTAAATGTGTTGTTAAATGTCATCAACTCAACTTTTGAAATGTGGTCTTCCTCTTATTTTACTGTCCTCCACCTTTCCTAGCATTATTGTTTTTCTATTCAGGCCTGCCTTCTTGTGATGTGCCCAAAGTACAACAGTCTCAGTTTTGTCAACTGGGCAAATCACACTATCTCCATCTCAAAAGCAAGATTGTCCTACACAAATCTACCAATGGAAAATTGTCCTAGCTTCAACATCTTAAACCTCATTAGATTTAAAATTACATTTATTAATTTAGATGCTGTGTGTCTTTTAAAGAATGATGTTGGCTGTTTCAGCTAAATATTGGCATCTTTAAGATGCTTCCTCGTGTCTCATGATGAGGGTCTGGGTTCATTCCTCTTAGGCTGTATTTATTTCAAGGTTCTAATGTTTATAAGAACAATGGCATCACCTGGTGAAATAACTCATGGTGTCACTCTCTATATCCTGCTCCAAGTAAATATCTCTTCCAACATCGGCCACCTTATATTAATGTGTTTGGCTAACCCCTACATTCATACCATATGCAGTCTCTTCTTTCTTTTTTCCTTTTTTCCTTCCTTCATATATATATATATACACTATGGCTCAACAGGGATTCAAACACTGGTCTCCTGTCATAGTCCAGTGCCCAAGCCGCTATACCATAGTAGCTTTCTGCTCAAGTTTACTTATCCAGAAAAGTTCTTATCTCTGACTCCATGCTATATACTTGTTGGATGACATTAATTTTGATGAATACCAGGATGGTGGCATTTAATATATAAAGGCTTGTTTTTAAGAAGCATTTAATAATCAGGACTAAGAAGAAACAGGTTAATATGCAATTAACCTGGGAATTGTAGTTTATTGTGGCACCAGAGTTCTCTGTCTAAATGTTTCACAAAACTACAATTACTAGAATTTCCTAGCATTGAGCCAGAGCAGTTAAAGGATTCTCAAACTGGATTATTTTTGTAGTGTGTTTTGGACATAAGATCACTTACAGATACTTATGGGATCAACATACGTGTACACAACAGTATGGGAAATGTGAAAGTAAAATGTACTAGAAACCATTTCTAAACCGGAAGATACAGGTACAGTACATTTAAATTTAAGGCTATGTCTCAGGACTGGAAATAAAAGGAGATATGAACAAATAATTGATACCTGTCTTATGAAACTAAAACATTAACATTTACAGAATCTCCCACAGCTATTAGATCATGATGCCGGTTTAAAATTGGTGGTCACTTGAATATTCAAGCAATAAAATAAATTATAGCCTTTGTAAATGACTGCTTAAAATATGGACTAGTTTCTCCATTGCATTTTAGACTGTTGAGGAAGTCCTCAGATCTGCTGCTTTATTTTTTTAATTCATTGTTGTTGTTGTTTTTGTTGTTGTTATTTATTCCTTTATATCTGGTTGTTTCTCCACAGGTGGGACTTAAGGTGGGTTACAAAAATTAAAAGAAATTAAGTTAGAAGTTCAAAAGAGGTATTAGAAAACCATACCTGGAGTTATTGCTAAAATGCAATTAAACTATACATAGAATTAAAACCATTTTAAACAAATCTATAAAACACCAAAGATTATAGTTAGTAAAACTGCATAGTATTAAAATCCCTTCCAGATGGCTTCTAATAACCCCTTGAAATAGAAAGGTTTTCACCTGTCAATGGAAAGAAAGGAAATCATCCTAACTTCCTGCAAGAAGGGCTTCGGAGCTTGGGAACCATTAAGAAGCTCTTATCTGCAGTGTTCCCAACAGAAATCCCTATGAAATTGGTGGCACTGAAAGATGTGACTCTCCTGAATATCTTAGAGCCAGGGCAGGCTTATACAGAAAGTTATGATTCTCCAGATAGACTAGACCCAAGCCATATGGAGCTTTATAGGTCATAACTGGTACTTGGAATTGTGCCTGAAAATGGCAGATTAAATTTAGATTGGAGAAAAAGGGAAAGGGGAGGAAAAGAATCCAGTGAAACAGTACTAAAGCATTTAGTCAAACTAGTTTTCATTAAAATTTCCCTCTTTGATGATTTAATCCTGAATGTCAATGTTTCTCCCCAGTCCATCTACCTTAAAAGTTCCACTGGCTTTGACTTATAAAGCATTTGCTATGAAAGGTTGTTCTAAGATTAGTGTACTGTGACAGAACCTTTTCTTAAACCTTAGATTACCTTTACCTGTCATCCATAGAAGGCCCCTAGGGTGACACTTGCCCTGTGTTTACGTTATTAACAATATTTTGAAGTGGATAAGGGCCAGGGTCCCAAGTGTCCTACAGACCAGTTCGGTGTTCAAGTAGCATGCTTGCCTTTGTTTATAGTTTATCAAAATCACTCCAACAGAGACATCTACTGAACAGTAACTTTGTTAAATAACATTAAGAAAGAAAGGGCCTGAACAGACAGGCCAAAATAAAGCTGCTTTGGATCACTTCGGAGGTACGCTGTTTAAATGACACACACATCTTAAGAAACCAGAAGCTGCTCCAAAGCTATAGGCTTTGACACAGCTTCTGGCCTCTTAGGAAGCATGCAGCATTTAAACAGCATACCTCCAAAGTGACCCAAAGCAGCTTTATTATGTAGGTCACTTCAAGCTGAGTATGGATACATTAGCAACAACAATTGCAGGCTTTTAAATACTTTGTTCCCTATTCTCTCAGTGAGATGTGGTGGTTCACAGGTTAAGATGCTGACTTTGATAATCACAAGGTCAGCAGGTCGGCAGGTTGAAACACAAATGCTGAGTGACAGAGTAAGTTCCCATCACTGTTCCCAACTTCTGCCAACCTAGCAGTTCAAAAGCATGTAGAAGCGCAAGTAGATTCATAGTACCACTTTGATGGGAAGGTAAGGGCATTCTGTGCAGTCACTCTGGCCACGTGATCCCAGAGTCATCTTTCACAACACTAGCTTCCTTGACACAGTAATGGAGATGAGCACCATCCCCATACTGTCAGACATGATTTAACAATCGTGTCAAAGGGGATACCTTTACCTTTACTTTTTTTTACCTTACTCTCTCACTCTCAGTAGGAATACCAGTCAAACCTGTTGAGTCTAACTGAATCACCATCCCCTCTGGACTACAGAATCAAACTTCCTCTCCTGTCAGAATCCTCAACTGATCTTAACTGAAAACTCTCTGTTTCTCTCTCTCTCTCTCCAGCCCAACTGAACTGACACCCACACACTCCTGCCTTTATACATTCCAATTCCTCTGCAGTCCCCTCCTGAGCTGTGATTGGCTGCCAGGAAGCCAGGTCTGCCTAGCATCTCTGTCACAGGTACATTCTTGCGCACACTAGTTGTTGTTATTATTATTGTTTTTCTGTTGTCATGATTATTAATGGTAGAAACACTTAAAAAGGGAAAAGAACAAATGGATGGTGCCATTGCAGCTCATTAACATTGACAGATGTAGTGAAAGAATCCACTGCATCCCAGAAGATGATAAAAGGCAAACAATATGACTTGAAAAATGTGAATAAAATCGCTCTAAAATACAACCTTGTTATTCATGGCAACATAATGTCACAGCACACTCTGGTGATGCCCTCAGATTTTTCCTGCATAGAAGAAGAGAAATCACAGGCTGCTGTATTTTCCTAAAATCACCAAACAGACAAGGGACAACCAGTCAGAATATAAAAATCTTTACTTATTTCATTCCCAAATGATTATTATTATAACAATAATAAGTACATTTCTATACTGCTTATCAGTGCACTTAAATTTACAAAGTGTAAGCTAATAGCCCCCGACAATCTGGGTACTCATTTTAGTGACTTCGGAAGAATTCAAGCCTGAGTCGAGCTTGAGCCCTTTTGCTGGTATTGAACTTGCAACCTTATGATTTGCGAGTGAGTGGCTGCAATACAGGCATTTAACATCATCATCATCATCATCATCATCATCATCATCATCTTACCAGCCTTTCCCCATGGACTGAAGTGGAGAACAACAACAAATCTACAATGAAAAGCATAATTTAAGACACAATGATTAAAACATGCAACAGTTTAAAAGGACAAATAAGACACTCATATTTCAAAACAATCCTATTTAAAATTCAACATTTAAATTTGCTATCCAAGTTACCTACAGGATTGCCTCCGCCACATAATCCATCCCATACACTCAGGTCCTCTGGTGGACATTTACCCCAATCAGACAGGTCTAGGTTAGTAACTGTCAGCCAGAGGATTGTGGAGTGACCTGCCATAAGAGATTCAACAGCTGAAAACACTGTCCAGATTTATAACAGCATTAAAGACAAGTCTCCTTTCAGCAGGTTTATCCACTTGATTATAAATTATGAATTTTAAATGAAGAATTTTAAATGTGGATTGTTTTAATGTGTGTACATCTGATTTGTCCTTTTAAACTGATGTTTTAACTGATTTTAGTCTTTTAACATCAGTCTTTTTAACTGATGTTGTTTGTTAATTGTTGTTGTTCCTCACCTTGATCCATGAAGAGAGATTGGTAAAAATTATTGTTGCTATTATTTTAAAATCATCTGGATTTTTGTGAGAGAATTTCAGGGTTTCTGCACAGATTTTGACCACTATTTGCATTTTGGGACTTTTTTTTTGGCAACAATTCATTTGTTTTCTGTGCTCAACATATTTATTTATTTGTTTATTCATTTATTCATTTGACTTAGGAAACTTTTTGCTGCATCAGAAACAATTATGTTTCAGTCCAGTATGCACATACCTTGTATGTGCACAGGTTACCAGGAAACACTGTTGTTGTTAATATAAATGTAACACGTAGTTTTCATGTTCCTAATAGATACAAGAAACCACAGCACCTTTAAGTGTGCCAATCACAATGCCTCACTAAGCAAAAGTTTCTGTTCAAAAGTTATGAGCTTGTATTCTCCTAATGTCTCTGCATTCCTTGACTTTGGTAGTGTTGCTGTGGCTGGAATTACTTGCATTTCTCTTTCCTTATATACTTCCTTCAGTATCTAACTTGACAACCAAACCAAATGATTTTGAACTGGAAGAGCAATGGTCATTAGCACTGTTTCACTTTTGGAGCAAGGAGGACAAATGTGTGTGGCCTTGGTTCACCCTGAGAAATCTTATTCTGTGTTTTGCCCTCAAAGCAACCATTTCCAGGAAACAAAGAAATAGTACATTTGGAGGAAAAATAACAACCCCCCCCCCCTCGCACTCCTTATGGAAGAGAACCATTAGGTATTTCAATCTAGATTGGGTCTTTTCTGGATATTTTGTCTTCAAAATTAAAAGTGGTCAGTTTATGTACACTTTCAATAGGTATATGCTTCCATGTCCAAAATAGAAAATTTTTTGGGTAAACACAATTAGTCATCATTGTTGTTTTCAGGAGAAATGGGTGCGGACCAGATTTGTGGTACATACATGTTTTCTGTTCAATGGCAACAGACAATTTGTTTATTAATTTCCTACCTGTGCATCTGACTCAATATGCAATGCAAGTTAGAGATGTTTAGAAAAACAATGCAGATAGGGAAAATCAATGTTGTGACAGAGAAACACTTTGTATATTAACTTTATTTCGGTGTTCTATGTCGAATTTAGCTCATTACATGGATTTCTTTGTGATCAATTATGTTTTGATTGTTTTACATATAGTTTGCAGATGTGATGCAATTGTTTTGTTTTGTCATATGCAAAGCCATTAAAAGACTTTGGCCCTATACAGACGGGCACAAAGTGCCGTCCTTGGGCCAAAAGTAGGGCTGGGGAGCACAGAGCAACTGCATGCTCCCCAGCCCTAGTTCGTATGGACGGCACCATTGTGAAATCATACCGTCCATATGTGCATGCAATGATGATGTCACAGCACGTGCCGCATCCACATGGACCGGCATGTGCCTGACCTCACTACGCTGCTGCAGGGAGCTTGGGGCGCCCTTTCAGCAGAGCAGAAAGCAGCTTTAACAGAGCTCTTTTTACACGAGCGCTTTGTTCCCATGACAACCAGATTGACGCAGGAACGAAATGAGGGAGCCCCTTTCTCCCATGGCTCTGCTGGTTGGGGTGTCCTTGGGGCATGAAGCCCAAAGGACATCCCTTTCCAAGCCATGAAGAAGGGGTGTTTAGTCACTTCTCTGTGGCCTGGAAAAGTGGTGGATTGGGGTGAGGCTATCCTGGCCCCAATCTGGCACTGAAAGGGGTGCCCACAGACCCCCCCCCTTTTTGGGCAGTCTGTAAAGCCCCTTAGATTTGCTGCCTAGATTAAACATGTATGTCACAATACTTTGTCTAAAACTGTTTGTGGCCTAACTTTGTAGTAAGGAATGGCTAGTAAAAAAAAACCCACTGTATTCTGATTCACAAATGAATCCAAAATCAAGATTTGTAAGAGAAAATGTAACTAAGTTCAAAGATTGGCTCCATCAAAACCAAAGGGATCCATGTCATTGGATTAAATAATAGATGGAGAATATCCAAAGCATAAAAGATTCTTCTTTTCTTTGTCTCTTTTTTTAAAGTGTGGGCTGAAATTCTGCTGGAGAGGTTTATAACAGTCTAATGGTTTTGTAAAATGATATCAGGGTCAATGGCATATAGAGAAGTTAATGAGTAAAATGAAGCTTGAAAGGAGACTCTTGCCAGCATGAAAAGTAAGGTCATTACCTACCTTCTGTAGGACAATTTTACCACAGTATTCACATCTAAAATCACCATCAGGAAGTTTTATGTGCCACATCTAATGTCTCCTTGTGTTGCTATGTCTCTCCCAGTGCTGTGTAATGAGAAATGGGTTCATTTCAAACCTGAGCTTTCACAGAATATATTTAACTGCTGATTGATGTATGTAGTGTGAAATACCCGGGTATATGGAAATGCAGTTGTTTGTTTAAGGTGTAAAACACAAAACAAAAACAGTTGGTGTTACAGAATTCAAGAGGAATGATTTTTAAAAAGTAGCCGTAACTTTTAGATGGCATCCCTGTCTTGTGAGTCTAAGCAGATAAATGGACATAAATCAGATATTAGGAATGGGAATACACAAAAACCGATGGCAGAACATTTCAGTCTCCCTGAGTGTTCAATCTCAGACTTCAGAACAGCAGTCACTGAATAAAAGAACTACAAAGGTAGATTGGAAAGAGAAACAGCATAACTGGAATTCATCCATAAACTACAGTCCCTCAGCAATGGATTGAACAGGGATAATGGCTTCCTGGCTCACCGCACACATTTCAAAACTCTCTGACCCCACCCTCAGGGGTCTATATTCATCTATTCTCCCTACCTACAGGCTAGTTTCCAAAGCCAAACTGTGCCACTTCATCTCCAGACACATTGGCTAGCTCCCAATATCATGGTTCGCTAACAACCATTATTAAAACTGGACTTGCTACTTCATTTCCATACATAAAGGATTTTGAATTTGAATTGGCATTCTCACATACCAATGGCATATATATGTCTGTCCCTGGTTTCTGCTCCACTATATGCATTGGATAGATGGAAGAAGAAGACAGTATATGGAATATTGGAGGTCAATGGTGATTGGTTGTGTGTGTTTGAATGGTGTTTTAAAAGCATGTCAGTTGAAGCAGGGTAGTCACCAGTTGGTCAAACAGTTAGGAATGGATGTGGGAGTTAGGTGTAGGATTTGCATGTGCCTGTCGCTGGTTAAAGAGATAGTAGGGCTATATTATTTATTATTTTGAATACCTGATGAAGGAGAAATTTAGCGTAGGAATATTTGAATCACTGTACCAATTTAAAATCATGTACTTCTGACCAATAAGTATATTTGAATCATTTTTTTTATCTTGTTTTAAACTGGTTCCTGTGCTAAAGCAGTGCCTAGCAGCTGTGATGGACTGGATGAGGGCAAACAAATTGAAACTTAATCCAAACAACACAGAGGTGCTCATGGTCAGTTGGAAGACAGGTCTGAGAATATGGATTCAGCCATATTAGATGGGGTTACACTCCCCTGAAAACACAGATTTAAATTTTGGGAGTACTCCTGGATTCAGCATAGGGCCTGGAGGCTCAGGGTTCAGCAGGGACCAGGGTTGCTTTTGCACAGTTAAAGCTAGTGGTCACAGGACCAAAGCCAGGTCTGGGAATACATCTTCCGGTCCTAGATGGAGTCACACTCTCCTCAACGGACCCTGTTCGCAGTCTGGGGGTACTCCTAGACTCGTCGCTTCACATGACTAGTCAGGTGAATGCGACGGTCAGGAGTGCTTGCTATCAGCTTCGGCTGATACGCCAGCTGCGCCCTTTCCTGGATCAGAAGGACCTAGAGTCTGTGGTACACGCTTTGGTAACCTCACGATTGGATTTCTGCAATGCGCTCTACTTGGGGCTACCCTTGTGCCTAGCTCGGAAACTTCAACTAGTCCAAAACATGGCAGCCAGGCTTATTACTGGTACAGCGAGGTTCGAGCACATAACACCAGTGCTTAAGTCCCTCCACTGGCTACCCATTAGTTTCCGGGCGCAGTACAAGGTGTTGGTCTTAACCTTTAAAGCCCTACAGGGCTCGGGTCCATCTTATCTTAGGGACCACCTCTCCCCGTACAATCCCCCCCGCACACTCCGATCCTCCGGGAGAAATTTATTACAGCCTGTGAAAACGAGGCTGTTGTGGACCTCCCGGGGGACTTTCTCTGCTGCCGCTCCCAGGCTATGGAATGACCTGCCGGATGAGATGTGTCTAATTACATCCCTTGATAGCTTTAAAAAAGCCTTAAAGACACATCTCTTCCGGCAGGCCTTCCCTGAAACATCTTAACTCCTGGTCCTGACACTGGCTTACGACATTGGGACGTGCGCTCCTACAAGTTCCCATCACTTTATCTAGGAAGTTTACATCTACAGTGTCTATAGAATTGACTAGCTGCTTGTTATGTTCTATGTTCTATGTTGTATGTATGCAATTTTATTTTTATTTTTTATTTTCTGGATTTTAATCTGATATTGGTTTAATTTATTTTTAAGGGGTGGGAGGTGGGGTTATGGGTTATTGGGATTGTTTTATCTTGATGTCTTTTAATTATTGTAACCCGCTCCGATTGATGACAGAGGAGCGGGCTATAAATAAAATTATTATTATTATTATTATTATTACACCCATTTTTAGAGAAGTCGGATCTGACCATAGGAATACATACCTTTATTCCATCCCATTTAGACTACTGTAATATGCTCTATGAAGGCTGCCAAATTGTTATCTGGGGCTGGCTATAGAGATCACACAAGTCCCTTGTTGAAACAGGCCCATTGGCTATTGCTCTATTTTTGGGCACAATTCAAAATGCTGGTTTTGACCTGTAAAGCCCTATTCAGCTTGGGTCCAAGTTATTTCAAGGACCCATATCTCTTCTTGTTAGCCCATTAAAGCACCAAGATTGTCTGAAGAGACACTTTTCTCTAGCCTACCACCCACTTAGACTTATTTGAAGGAAGTAAGGGGGAGAGCCTTCTCAATGGCAGCCCCCAAGGTCTAGAAATCCATCCCTAGAGAGTCTAAGATGACCCATCCCTGCTCTCCTTTCTGCAGCATACAAAAACATTTTTGTTTCATCAAGCTTTTTCAGACTGATAAAGGTTGGGCTTTTATTATTAGTTTTTAATGATATGCAATTCAAATATCAAAATTTGTATATAGTTTTAAACACATTTTAATACTTTAATGTGAATAATAATAATAATAATAATAAACCAAGGATGTTTTGATTGTGTATTTCTGCATGGCAGGGTTGGACTGGATGGCCCTTGAGGTTTCTTCCAACTCTATTGTTCTATTATTATAATTTGTCTGTTAGCTACCTTGAGTCCTTATAATGGGAGAAAAGCAGGATAATAATAATAATAATATAATCTTTTTAATAAAATGTTCATACACACTCCTCTTGACTGACTTCTGGTGGTGTAAATTCATTGGTGTCTGTGGTAAGGTATACAGGTATTGAAATATCTGCATGTCCACAGTGAATCCTTTAGTCCACATAAAGCCAGTAGAGCCTGAATCAAACGTACCTTTGGCTAAAAAGTTCCCTTTCTGCCTGAAGAATAATCAGATGGGCAGATTCAAGAGGGAAGAGAAATCCCTTATCATATTGTATAGGTTTTATATTCATACAAAAGAACCGAACAGCAATTTTAACTGCCCATGCCCTAACAGCGCAATATACAGTACACTTGCTGCATCTTCTTTGCCTACCTCTTTAAGGCTAGCCTAGGCTACAGAACAAAGGGAATGCAAGTTTCCACAGCCATGTGGTTACAACTAATTAGCAACATTTTTGTAACAAAAAACAGTGGTAAAAGTTAGCATATTCTTGCCTCCTAATGAAGCCATGGAAACTACAAATAAGGCATCACTTAGGCTAAGCAACAACAGACTATAGTGTTAAAGATTATATAAGAGTGAGGTGGTTTGTCAGGAACTGTTTACAGTCTACAAACTACTAGGGAGAGAAGGTATTAGAACAGAGATGAATTATTCCCATTTGTGGAACATAAGAACAATAAGGCTGAGAAGATAGAGAGACCAGGACAGAAAAGGAGACCCAGCTTGTATGCCTAGTAGTATAGTAGTAGTGAATCCATGACTAATGAAACAACCACTTGTCTTACCTGTGGTGACCAGCACAGATATCTGAATAGATGTGGAGGAAAAAATCCTTAGAGCAACCACCTGTTTTCTCCTCCTGATCTTCAACTGCAAAATAAGAGTCAAACACACAATGACAGGATTGCTTAATATTATGTTCACAGAAATCCACATTGACTTCAGACTTCTCAGGTCCTTACCCCCAAACCACCATCACCAACAATTCTTACCACATTTTCCATCACCCTACCTGTCATTTTCCCATCTATTAACAATCAATTATCTGCCTCTTTCCTGCTAACCCAAGCCTCCAGCCATTCAGAGTGTGATGTTTCCTATAACAGTTAGAATTATTTTTCCTGATCCAGTCTTCATTTGTAAATATTAAAAGGAATTGTATCCCTTTTCTTTTCAACACTTGTCACTAGTAATCATCCACAAACAGAACACAAGATATTGAACCTTGAGATCAGTTTCATGCTGATCTCATCAGAAGACACAGAGGTCATCATTCCTAATTCACAAAGCAGTAGGCTATAATCACAGGAAGCAGAGATAGAAGTGATTTCCAAATATTTTCTTACCATTTTGTAAGAATAGTATATTTTCTTGCTAAAATCTTCACTTACATCTTTTTTCTTGTTTTACCTGAAGCTGATAAACCATTTAGTATTGCTGGTTATTCAATCCACCAAAATTGTACTGCTAATTAAACTAAAATTGCAGGGCATTGCAGAACTTATTTCATCCATGTGTCCACTGAGCATTTATATGTTTAAAAATATGTTCAAAATTAGTATTCATACTAAGAATAGCTAAAAAAATACTGAGCTATTTTTAGCAACTCACTGTATTACCCTTACTTAACACTGGAATTAAAACATGCCACCCATTATTCATGTACTGTTAACTGATTTTGTATCTCAGCAGTGTCAATCTTTATTGCTTTTGGCCAGTCTTTATTGTTTTTGGCCAATGACCATTGCAAAAAAACCAAAACAATAAAAAATATGCATAAAATTTCCATAAAATCTCAGCAGTGACTTCTAAGTTACCCTTCAAAAGAACATGATGGTTTATTAGAATGTTGGTGAACCACTCGGAAAACTATAATACTATAGAGAAGAATCTACCATGGATTAACAGGAAACACATACATCAACAAGCCAGCAGTAGGTAAATCTGTTTTCTGTAGCTTTTTATAATAATCCCAAAATTATGAAAAGTGCGTACTATAAAGCAATGTATTCCATATCTTCAAAGTAGTCCAAAAATAATGTGACACTTGTAGTAAAAAAGGCTTCATGCTGGTGGCAATGTCCTTTAGTCCTGGAGGACAATGTCCTGACGGCTACCTCCGGAGAAATGTGAGGCCATTTCGACTTGTAGAGGTCTCCATCAGCATTGACAAGTCATGTTAAGCCAGATTGGTATTTCAATTATAATTTCATAATTCACAAACACAGATAAGTGCGACTTAACAATAGTCAAGTGACAATTACGGACTCACATTTCTCCGTATATGAGCCAGCATCTCTCATGGGAAGAACAAAAGAACAAACTGCCATTATGAATTCACATAGTAGCAATAGCAATAGCAAGTGCATTTCTATACCACTTAAGCACTCCCTAAGATTTACAAAGTTTAAGCTAATTGCTCCCAATAAGCTGGGTACTCATTTTAGTGATCTCAGAAGGATGCAAGCCTGAGTTGAGCTTGAGCCCCTGGCTAGTACTGAACTCACAACCTTATAGTTTGTGAATGAGTGTCTGCAGTACAGGCATTTAACCACTGCACCACTAGGGCAGAATGTTCTAGGCTTTAAACTCATACTGTGTAGATGTTGCAGGGACTATAAGGGGGGCAGGGGAGGTTTAGGGTTTGATTTTACTGTAACTTCAGTGTATTTTATTGTTGTAACCCGCCTGGATTATTCATGATTGGACGGGTTAGAAATAAATCTATTATAAATTATTATTATTAACCACGATGATGAGAAACTGAACATCAGACTTGAGGCTATCTGCTACATTCTGCACTACACATTAAAATTATTGAAATGTATGTATGCTTACAGCAATAATTAAGAAAATTACTGTAACATGATTGCTCAATCAGGTAGAATCATAGTTCTAACCAACTAACCAACTATTCAGAAGTGCCCTTAGTGAGATCTTATATTAGTGGTTGGTTGAACTTGTCACTTTTTCTTTGTTCCTTCCAGCAACTGGTCTACCAAAGATAGAATCATGCCCAGTGTCTTTTCCTTTACCTATTGCTTGAGAGAAGAGAGGATGGAGGACATGAGTTTTTTTCACATTACACAATTAGAGCAATATGATTCCACTTTAACTTCTCTGGATGTGAAGTTTAAGGAGGGGCATTTAGAATTCTCTAAATAGGAGAGCTCTGATACATCATCAAACTTCAGATCCCACCTCAATAGTAGGAAGAACCTCCTGGCAGTAAGGGCTGTTCGACAGTGGAACACACTGCCTTGGAGTGTGGTGGAATCTCTCTCCTTGGAAGTCTTTAAGCAGAGGCTGGATGGCCATCTGTCAGGGATGCTTTGGTGGAGAGTTCCTGCATGGCAGAGGGTTGGACTGGATGGCCCTTGTGGTCTCTTCCAACTCTATGATTCTATGATTCTATGAGGACATGTGCAGAACAAATAATACCAAGTAAGGTACAGTTCAGCTGCCATTTCATTTTAGTGAAAATGTTGCTCCTTTTCTACCAATTTCCCACAAAGGTGTGTTCTGCCCAAATGCTACAACTTTTGAAATGCTACAACACTAAAAAAAAAAAAAAAAAAAAAAAAAAAAAAAAAAAAAATCAGTAAGCTTGAGCCCTTTTCTCTACATCAAAGTGATTTATTTCAATTTTATGAAATTTGTGAGTGCTAGCATAAGTGGAAAAATCACCAAAGAATGTCATACATAACTATATGATATCTGAGTTTGCAATATTCTACACAGAGTTTTAGCACTGCATGTACCAGTTTGCAAGCAATTTTGGAATTATCAAATATGCTGGTGTACAATAGTGTGAGGCTCTTGGGCCAAATATGCCCCCAAACTCAACTTTTGCAAGCCCTTATTTTAAAAAGTATGCCAATTTTCAACTCAAAAACAGAGCAAAATGCCCCCAGACTATCTGCGAATGTGGTGGTTTAGGTTATTCTCTGTGATGCTGAAAACACAATCCACAACACATGGATTAATCCTTCATGCCAACCAGTTCTGCCAGGATCTCAAAATTCTAAACTGTTGTAACTGTTGCCTCCAACCCCTCTCTCCTCAGTTTTATTTTCCTGCCTTTCTGACCAGTCAAGACAGTTTTTATCATTCATCTTAAACCTCCAAGTAAGCAGTTCACAGAGAGCAATAGTGTAATACTGATAAAAGATTTAAGCATTCAGCCTTGCGAGCAACAAGCATCCAAGTCTGGATCAGAGTCGCTACTGAAATGGCTCTAGTGTGTCTCAAACCTCCAAGACTGCAAATGAGCAGTTTGTGGAGAGCTATAGTCTAATACTGATAAAAGGTTTTAGGATTCAGGCTGGTGAGCAACAAGTATGGTTTGTTGAAAGAAAAAAGGAATGGAGGTGGAATGAAGCATTAAGGTGAAAAAAGTAAGAATCAGGTAGTAACCAAACCAAAGCCTTTCCTAGTGAGCTCATTAAGATCAGCATAGGCAACATAGACAGCCAAAATGCTGAGATAACTTCCAGTTACCATTTTGAAACCAGAAAAGCAGTGGTCCCCAAGCTCTGGCCCTCCAGATGTTTTGGACTTCAGCTCCCAGAATCCCAGACCATTGGCCAAGCTGGCAGGGAGGGCATTGTGAGATAGGAAGGAAATTTGCATGTGGGTGGTGATTGGCTGAAGCTTCTGGAAGATGAAGTCCAAAACGTTGTAGCATTTCAAAAGTTGTAGCATTTGAGAGAAACTGGTAGAAAAGGAGCAACATTTTCACTAAAATGAAATTGAAGTTTGTGTTGGAGATTTACAGTACAGTACAGATCAACAGTGTTCTGTGATGGACAGTGTGAATGAATCAAGCCATATAAGGAAGTAAACTGCAAGTGCGACCAGACACCCCTGAAGGCAATACAGCAAATCAATTTTTAAAATATTTGGCATGCATTATGGGAGACTGATCAAGCAGGGAGCATCAAATTAAGGGGCTTGACAGATGCAGAGAAAGGGGTGGTGAGATGCTGCCCTTTTCTGTCCCCAAAGGAAGCCGCAGACACCAAACAGTGCGGCCTCCAGGAGCCCTAAAAAGAACCTTAGGGCATGTGCAGGACAGAATTTCCACCCTTGTGCACACCAATGACATGATTTGGAGAAAGAATTGTAGGTTATGGATTCATGTGAAGAGGACTCAAAAAGGATTTGGAAAAGGAGAGTACTAAGTGAAGGTTTTTTGATACAGAGCAGTTTATAAAGTTTGTGTTCAGGCCTGGGTCCAGGCTATTTGTACAAACGCACCAGAATATTAAGGTCATCAGGAGAGGCCCTTCTCTCTGTCCCACTAGCCTTTCAGGGGCATTTGGTGGAAACAAGAGAAAGGGCCTTTTCTGTGGCTGCTCCCAAGCTCTGGAACTCCCTCCCTAAGGAGGCCAGGATGGCTCCATCCCTGCTGTCCTTCCAGCGGCAGGCAAAGACACTTTTATGCTGTGAGGTTTTTGCATGACATAGATGCTGTTTTTTGTTTTTGTTTTAAGGAGTTTTAAATTTTTAAATTTTAATAATGTAATGTTTTTAATTGTTAGAATTCTTTGTTTTTTAAACTTTGTATTTTTAATGTTTTATATAGTTTTAACTTGGGCTGTTTTAGATTTGGTAGCCTCCTTAAGCAGGAAGGTGGGATATAAATAAACATTATTATTATTATTATTATTATTATTATTATTATTATTTTTTAAAGGTTTGTTAAAGATATTATTTGGCTTAAATCTACTGAATACAGAAGAATCTATGCATGGAAATTCAGCACAGCAAAGAAAACAGTTGGCAACAGTCTTACAGCAAATGCCATCTCAAGGTGGGCAACCTCCTGTTCCTGCAATGATAAAAATAAAAAATAGCAGAACAAGATTGGGGAAATCCATTAGGTGTTAGTCCAAACTTTACAAAGAATGTTGAGCAGGTTAGATAAACTGCTACAGTATGCTGCAGATATCAGCTATGATGCAACAATTTATTCAGCCAGGGCAATTGCAGCAGTAGTAGTAGGATGACAGTCATTATGGCTGAAACATTTGGGAGGTTGATTTTAAAACTAAAGCAAATTTAGCTAGTGTGCAATTCACAGGTAAACTGCTGTTTGGTGAAAAGGCTCTGAAAAAAGTGGTAGAAGTAGGGAAAGATTTTTTTAAAAAATGTTGCTAATCAATGAAAAGAAGAAAACTGACAGAAGAAATTACAGGAATCACTCTTACTCCTTCCTAGGAGGGAAAAGTCATTGGAGGCAAAGAGATGTCAGGTCTTATAGACCTCAGTGAAACAAAACAGGATTTCAGTTTAAAAAAAAAAATCAATATCAGCACCAGTTTAGAAAAAAAATCAATTCAAACCAATGCTGGCATTCCATATGGAACTGTGGCAGCAGCTCAGATCATGCAGTGACCACAGTCCCATGCTTTTTGCCCTATCTGCATGACCCTTTAGAGATTTTTGAACCTTTTAAAAGAAGCATCCTTAAGGTGTTTGTCATTCAAAGTGCTCTTTTTAGTAGCAAACTCATTAGCTCATCAAGTCTTTGAGTTGGCTTCTCTATCTATAAACCCAAATCTGTGCAGATTTGATGAAGATAAATTAACTTGAGTTATCAACTTGACTTTCCTGCCAAGGTTTTTGATAACTAAGGTTGGAAGTCAAGTGCTGGATTTGCCAACATTCTGCTCTAACCCAGGTCATCATTTGGAAATGAGGTGGCATTCCTTGGATTTCAAAAGAGCAGTAAGGCCCGATACAAACAGCCCAAGAGGGCCGTCCATGGGGCATGATTACGGTTAGGGAGTGTTCACCATCTGCATGCTCCCTAACTCTAGCGCATATGGATGGTGCCATCTTTTTAGCACACCATCCATACATGTGTGCCATGATAGTGTCATGGCGTGCGCTGTGTTTATACAACGCGGCGCTTGCCTGACATCATTGCACTGCAGGAGGGCACCTATGGCGCCGTTTCTACGGCACTAAAAGGAGCTCCAAAATGGAGCTCCTTTTTGCTGCTTTTCATTGTTGTGGCCTTTACATAACCGCGCCAAGGATCCTGAGGGGAAAGGGGTCGGTAGCCCTTTTCTCCCCTCAGGATCTCCAGAGATGGTGGGATGCAGCGGGCATCCAGGGCGCCTGCTGAACCCTGCTTCAGGCCACAGAGAAGTGGTTTGCCACTCTCTGTGGCCTGGAAAAGCGATGGAATGGGGCCTCTGGGGCTGCCGGTGAGGTAGCCCTGGCCCCATTCCGGTGCTTCTCTGGGCACCTACAGGGGCTGTAAAGCCCCTAAGACTTCACTTGAAAAGAACTAAATGGTTGAGGTGAACAGAAACTCTGTTTATATCCTACAATGCAAGGTTGTTGGGGCTAAAACATCTAAGAAAATGCTATGTTGGTTAAAGGCATGTATATATCAATGTTATGATTTGGCAAAAATTTGAAGGCCAAAGCATGTTTGAGCTCATTCTACCAGATCAATGGCATCAACAACAGCCTATAGAGCAGCTGCTTCCACAGAGGACTATGCAAGGCGCAGGCTGAAAGGAGCTGTCAATTTTTGTAAAGCACTATAAATCAGTCAAATTAAGATCTAGTCAAGCAGCTTTTGAGAGGACAATCCTCCAGGCTGTTGTGAATCAATAGTTTGTTTAGACCCTCCATGGGATTTGGTGGCTTGATACATTCAATGTGTTGTGGATTGTGTCTTCACCACCACAGAGAATGAGTGATTGAACTAACCAAAAATGTCATTTTTGTGAGGTTGATGACACAATCTGCCCCTACCTGGGACCCACTATTCTCATATATATAAGCAATGAAAGTTTAGTCTGAAGTTGTTAAATCAGTTGCTAAGGCTAGAAAATGATTCTGCGGAGAGAGGGGTTGGAGGTGACGATTATATTGTTTTAGAATTTTGAGATCCTCTCTAAGATGGTTGGCATGAGGGATTAACCCATGTGTTGTGGACTGTGTCATCAGCTTCACAAGAATTACTATTATCAGTAATGGAAGAACCACCTTCTTCCAAAAAAAACAAAAAACAAAAACCATAAAAGCCTGAAAACTGTCCAATATGGGGTGGAGAAGTGAGACATTGTTACTAATGGTGTGCATAACTCTTTTGTTGTGGCCATCAGGAGAATGGGGTTGTTGGCAGAAAACTGGACCCAGCTTCTCCCTGCACAGTCGGACACACCTGATATACAACTTAATAATAAAACTGGCTGTATTAAGAGAGGGATTGTCATGTGAAACACTATCCTTCCTTGAGTTGAAACATTTATTTCTGTTTCATCTTGTTCCTTTTTACAATAAAGCTGAAAGAAGGCACAGACCTGGAACAGCTTTTGATTAATGAAATGTATTATTTGATGTCATTTCTACCAGACATTTGCAAAAAGAAAGAAATTGTACATAGAAGGTGGTGCTGTGCTTTACAATACACTGCTGAATCACTGGTTTTGGACAAAAAAAGTAAACATTACAGAGAGACAAAAAGGCTTGAGCATTCTTTGAAATTAAGACTTCAGATTATAGCACTAAATATTGTTTGATATTTGTCCAGCATTTCCCAAAATTTTGGTCATCCAGATGTTTTGGACTTCAAGCCTTAGATATGCCATACAGCTTGGCCAACAGTCAGGAATTCTGGGAATTGAAGTAAAAAACATCTGGAGAACCAAATTTGGAAACCACTATATCAACCAAAAATTAACTGCAAAACCATTGACACATATACAATAAGAGACTGAGTAATTTATGCCATTCATCCCACTGCCAGGACCCACATAGCCAAGATCCAAGTGTTGCAGTGCATTTGTGCAGCCCACAATTGTGACAGACATTGTACCTTTTTGAACATATTGAAGAAGTAAATGTTTGAACAAATGTTTCTCAATTGCACTTATACAGCACAGCCAAAAGATGCAGGTAGCCAAATTTTGTCCTGACATCACTATGTCTTTCTTTAAAAATTACTCAAAAGAAAGTTCCATTACCTTAAATGAGCAAGTGCTCTTAAAGTGCTCTTCCACTGAGTTTTGCATATGACATGGTTCAATGGAAAGTGTGGGTGCATAGAACAGTTGTGTAGTTGTGCAGCAACATTTTCTGCATATCACCAAAAGCTTGCAAATATTTCTGGTTAAGAATTTTCCACCCTTGTTAATTGGTTGAACTATATATCCCGCCATTTATTTGTGGCACTTTCAGTGGTTCTGTAGCTGCAATCTTTATTAATCTTTAATCTTAAATTTAACTAATTAACCTAATTAACAAACAAGGTGTTTAATAAACAAGTTGTTTGAAGGATAAGTGAACAGTCTCCATATCACTGAGCTTGGGGCATGGGGGAAAAAAGAAAGAGGGAAGATAAAAATCAGTGACAAACCTTAACTGAACAGGTTGTATGCCTACCGTATCATTGGTTTAGATCTCTTACATTGTTCATGTAAAGCATATCAGCCCAATGATCACATATAAGACAGTTTTTTAAAAAGTTACCTTTATAATTCATAAACATACTTAAATTCAAATTAATCTATTAAAATTTGTTTTTTTAAAAAAAGTTAACTTTTAAAAAACCCAAATTTTAATAGATTAATTTGAATTTAAGTATGTTTATGAATTCACAACCCCATCAGCAATCAGTCCTAAACTTTTCTCCTTTAGAAAAAGCTAATGCAACCCTAAAATAAACCTTTTCATGCCTGCTATGAAGATGCAGTCTATATCTCTTCTGTCTCAGTCTCCATCTTTTCACTGTCTCTTAGCCTGCCAAGACTTGGAGCTTATGCTGTTTGTGACATGATGCATGACATCAAAATGCCTTCTTTTCATTCACCCTAAGCTGTCTCCATGCCAACACAATGATCAGCAAATGGTTAGCATGTCTACAACATTTAATGTTTGCCTTTGGTCTCATAAATGAAGCTCTGTATATCTTGAAAGCCTGTTTCCAGTAGTTAATGTTTGTATGTTGATCTAATCAAAGGTGACATCTCACTTTCTGTAAGATGGGACCCAGCTTAATGGGATGTATGCATTTGCAGTGGACTTTGAGAATATCCTGTCTCTCTACTAATCTATCTTTAACTGACTTTTAATATCTGTCTGTATTTTGGAAGACCTGGCAGTAGACTTTGGGCAAGTCTACACATAAGTACAATGTGTATTAGTGCACATTTTCTCACATTCACTCTGGGGCTTTCTAGATTGGCAGGAAAGTGTGACATGAAGTTGCCTTTTCCTTAATGCTTAGCAGCTGCACCACAGCCTTTAGATGGAGCTGCGCTGTACCACAGTTTTTAAAAAAGAAGCTGGGAAAACCAGCACCTTTTAAAGCCGCTTCTTCTCCCCTAAAACACAAAAAAAGTTCATGGCACACTTTCCCTTTTTCTCATCTAAAGGCTAGAGTTTCATGCAGCCATGAACACACTTCTTTTTGCCAATCTAGAAAGCCCCATTGATGTTTAATTGTGATCACTTTCCAGAGCAAATTAGCATCAGTTAGCATCACTCCTTCTGCCTAAAGTGTGTCGCCATCCAAATGCACATTAAGCAGACAGATGGACATGTGTGCTAATTCACATTTCTGTGGACTTCAGCAGATCCTCTAGTAAAAACCATGAAGCCTTTCCCCATGAAGTTTAAGGACTCCTCTACATTCCAGAGAAGAGTTCTCCATGACAGCCATGGAAGCATGTATCCCACAGGAGGGTGTTCCATGATACTCATAGAAGCATGCATCCTACAGGAACGTCCTCCATGACACCCATGGAAGCATGCATGCCATAGGAGTGTCCTCCATGACATCCATGGAATCATTCATGCCAGAGGAGAGTCCTCCATGGCACCCATGGATGCATGCATCCCAGGGGAGAATTCTGGCCATGGCACCCATGACTCCCTTCTGTGTTTTCTTTGACAGGCATTTTGAAGTAGCATAAACTAGTGGGAAGGACAATTGTACCAAAAAAGAAGCAAAAAAGAAAAGACCCACTTCCATAGTGGGAACGACACATTGAGTGGATTCGATTCACTGACTGGAGTGTAGGAGAATTTTTCCCATACATGCTGAGGGACAATGCTTTGCACTCATGCAAACATGAGAGCATTTGTTTTTTGGATTACACACATGGGAGAATTCCTCTACTAGTTAGACATAAACTACAAAGTTAATCTGGCTCTCCCTGTCTGAGGAAAAAAACAGGTTAACTATTACATAATCCAAAGGTCGGGGCACAGTTGATTAACCAACCATGCTGTATTTTCCTACCTGTTTGTTTCTGTCTATAAAAGAAATAGAATTGCCTAGTTCCAGGGTCAATTGAATTGTCCTGGGTCAATTAAATTGTCCATACCAGATAGAGGAATTTGTATTTCTTTACACTGGAGTGAAAGCAAATCACAAACCGATTTAAATGTACATGGGAATGAGTCCTTGAAATCACTTTAAGGTGGCTTTGGGCCACCTTTGGTTGCCTCAGAGTGGCTTCTGGCCAAGTTTCATTTGAACTCCACCCCCCTTGATGTAATTTATTTCACACTGAAATAAAATACTACATTTCTTAGAGAGGTTTACTACATAATACCCATCTAAATGCTACTACAGTTATTTTTGAAATCTGTATTTGTTTTATCGCAAATATGCTGCAGATTAAATATTTTCCCCTGAGCTGTTAATGAAGGTTTTGTTTAATTAAATTCATTTTAATAAGCAAAATAGATCTAAATCATGCAATTTGTTATATCTAGGCTTGCAAAGTAAACATGCCTTTAAATTTCATTAAACATGCTTACAATACGAAGCTATTACAGAATGTGGTTAATTATGTTCCAAATTAAACAGCTTGGCATATTAGTTAATAGAATCCTTCTTTGGGTGATAACACATTATTTTTATCCTCAGAGGTAACTGGAGATTTTAGGAAAAGGTATTGATATGTAGCCTGCATATGAATAATTAGATTTGTCCAAATAGCTTCCCTTGAAACCATTGCTCTTCCCACTCCTCCATTCTGTTGAGATTATGTGACACATTCTCATCTTTGCCCTTTGTTGACTTCCATACAGTTGTAAGCTATTTGGAATAGGATCTGTCTCTTGGTACCAGTGATATAGTGGTAAATGTGAAATCAGGTGCTCACCATTGATAACCGATCCAGAGTATATCTCTAAGAAATGACCAAAACTTAGGTATTGATCCATGACATTAAATCAGTTTAAAGTTTAGCAGTTTTTGTCTCCACTAAGAACAGGTCCTTTATAAAGTTAATGGATCTTTATTATACTTTCAACTCCAAGCCACCCCAAAAATACTTTATTTTAAAACTGGGATAGCTGATTGCTACTTATTATCAGTGTCAGAATCTGTTTACCCTTGGAAAAATTGAGGTCCCTTTCACTCCATCTGTCTAGATAACTTAACAAAAGAATCATTCAGAATCCATGGAATTTCTTGGAACTATATAGCAGGACTTCTCAATCAGATTCATGTTTGTTGCTACGTGATATTGAACACAAACAGATGAGAAAGTCTACATTATTGATGCCAAGTATTTATGAAAGTGGTATTATTTTACAAAAGGAAATATTTGTAAATATTTGAGTTGTCCCCCCCCACACACAGACAAAATAGGTGCTAAAAAAACCCCTGAGAAATGGAGGCAAGCATCATGCTTGCATTTCTTTTTTATATATATAATTTAATTTTTTATTTTTTAAAATAACATAAAAAGCATGCTTATATTCAAAGTTAATTACACAAGGATTACATATCAAATAAATTTTGCATACAGTCCTCCCCCCTGAAATTTCTACAGTCTGACTTCCATCTCCCTTATCATGCCCCTGATAGCCTGTTATATTATAGTCTGTTTAAATCACGACGTATATATTATATTAAAATATATTCCTTCTAAGACAGTACCCGTTCTTGAATATATTAAAACTTACTATCAATTTATTCTAAAATCTCAAAGAGAAAAAAGAAAAGAAGCAGAAAAACAGAAAAGTGATATCATCATATTCAAAGTATTAGTGAACCCATTTCATTGTAATCGTCTTAATTTGCAGTACATCAAAACTGTATACCAATCTCTCTCCATTTTATCACTATCCTTATGCTTTAAATATTATGTCAATTTATCCATCTCTATCATTTCTAAGAGTTTTTTTAACCACTCATCTAGTTCAGGCACTTCATTTCCTCTCCAGTATTGTGCAATTGTTATTCTTGCAGCTGCTATCAAATAAAGTAAAACTTGCCAATATTTTATTTCAATATCTGGGGGAATTTTATTTATCATATTTAATAGATATATTTCAGGCCTCACTTCATATTTTATACGCAGCATTTTCCCAATAGTTATGTGGTCTTGTTTCCAAAAAGTTTTCAATTTGGTGTGCCGCCACCATACATGGAACTATATCCCTCTAGCCGCTTGACATTTCCAACATAAATTTGAATTCTTCTCAAAGATCTTAGCCAATCTGTTTGGGGTTAGATACCAGTGTTGCTCCATCTTCCAATAATTTTCCTTTGGATTTTCCCACAATGTAAATTTCTTTGTTCTGTTCCTGGTGTATTTCCAACTTTCTAAATCAGTATTTTGTCCACAGTCTGACGTTCATTTTATGATTGCATCAGATATTAAATCTTGTTCTTGCTCTAATTTTTGCAAAAATTTGTATAATTTGGAGGTTTCTTTTATTTTCATTACCAAGATGTAGTTTATCAAATTCTACTGATTCTTTGCCTATATCATCTAGATTGAGAATAATTTTGAAACATTCTTTTAATTGAATATATAAAAACCAATGCATCTTGGGATCCAACTGGGCTAAGTCTTCTATTGGTTTCAATTGATATTTTCCATCTCCGGTTTTATAAAGTAAATTCATGTAAAGCAGCCATCTATCTAGTGACTTCCATCTCCTGAAAAAAGCCTTGTGTACATAAATCCATAAGGGATTTTCCTGTAAATTTTCTTTTTAATTTTTTTGCAGGTCATTAACAGAGATCTTCTAATCACAGGCTGTCAAAATTCTTCATGAACCTTAGCTTTTGTGTACCAAACATAGTTGTGCCACCCAAATCTATTACTGAATCCCTCTAAATTCAACAGATCCTGCTTTTCAAGCTTTATCCATTCCGTCAGCCAATTTAGAGCATTTGCTTGGTAGTATAACTCCAGATCTGGAACACCCGCCCCTTCTTCTCGTTGACATATCATCGTTTTCCAATTTACTCTCACCTTCTTGTTATATAAAGTTCCTAATGTCCCTTTGTCATTGTTTTAATACAACATCACTTATTAGAACTGGGATTGTGTGAAACAAGAAAATTATTTTAGGTAGCACTTTCATTTTTATTGCCTCAATACGACCGGTTATTAAAAGCTTCCATCTATCCCATAATCATAAATCTTTTCTGACTTCATCCCATTTCTTTTTGTAGTTATTTTTGAACAATTCAATGTTTTTATTTGTTGTTGTTGTTAAGCTTTATTTATATAGCACTGTAAATATACACAGGACTTCTACACACAATCAATTAAAATAGATGGTTCCCTACCCTCAGGCTTACAATCTAAAAAGACATGGCACAGAAGGAGAAGGGAAAGGTGGTGGGGAAGTCCAGTGGATCTTCTCTCTCTCTCTGGGGCCTGGACCATGGCAGATGGACTGGAGCATTATTCCTGATATCGTTTAGGGTTTTTTGAAGAGGTATTTTAGTTCTTGAAATTGCTTATAATAACAGACAGTAAAACAGTCTGGAACCAGAGCTTTGTTTATTTTTAATTTTTGTATAGCTTCAACAATTTCATCTAGCGAAAAGGCTGCATTAAGAATTGGCTGTTGATTTGTAAATATTTTGCTTATTTCTTATTTGTCCAAGAAATCTGTTATCCATTCCATTGGTATGTCCTCTTTCTTGTATATGTCTGAGTAGAATTTTTGATCACACCTGCTTTTCAAGGCATTTGTGTCAATATCCCGTTGCCCAAAATAGGACGAAAAAGGCCATGGACTTGGGCAACAATAGGACATCTATTACAACACCATCTCCATCAAGTGAGTTGAGTTGATCCATCCCAATAGTGGTCACCTTTCAGTCTGTGGCTACAAAAACTATGTGATAGTTTACTGGATTTCTAACAGCTTCATAAGGTTTGCTGGCAAGACTGTTGCCCCTCATTTCTCATGGTTCTGTGGTGTCTGGTTGTTGTTGTTAGCTGCTTTCCATTTGACTCATGGAGATCCTGTGTATGAGACATTACCAAGCTCCCCTATCATCCACTGCTCTTCTTAGGTCTTGAAGATTCTGGCCTGTGACCTCCCTGATTGAATCTATCCATGTGGTGTGCAGTCTTCTCTTTCTGCTGCCTTCTACCTTTCCTAGCATTATTGTATTTTCCAATGATTCATGCTTTCTTATGATGTGGCCAAAGTATGACAACCTCACTTTAATCATTTTGGCTTCTAGGGAGAGCTTGATCTTTTCAAAGACCCATGTGTTTTTCGTTTTGGTGGATCACAGTATTCTTAGTGTCCTGCTTTGCACATGGGAGGCTAGCCAATCCAGAGTCTCAGCATTTTCAAGCACTGAGAGGAAAAGAGAAAGGTAGATTGTCTCATCAAGTAATTGGTAGCAAAATCAGTGGTCATATAATCCAGTCCAGGTTCATAACAAGGCTTAAGTCAGTCCAGTACAGCAGGTTGAAAGGTAAAAGCCAAAGGAGTAGTCCAGGTCCAAGCAGAGTTTCAGGCAACAGCCCATCCCAATATAGGGACTCAAGGCGGTGAACAACAAGTATAAAATAATACAATTTAAAAACAGTACAACAATATTAAAATGTCTAATTTTTTAAAAAAATAATTGAACAATTTTAAGAGTTAGAACAATGATAAATTAAAATATAAATGTTAAAAATACCAACCTCCTGGTGGCAGGGTATGACACTCAGCACTCTTTTCCAGCTCCACATCTCAAATGAACTTACTTTCTTTTTATCTGCTTTCATCACTATTAATCTCTCTCATCCATACATGGTGATGGAAAATACAATGGATTGGATGATTTAAACTTTAGTGCTCAGCTGTATATCTTTACTCTTTAGGATCTTGTCTAGTTCTTTCATCACTGCCCTTCCCATATGTAGTCTTCTTCTCTTTTCTTGACTGTAATTTCCATTCTGATCAATGGGTCCAAGGTACAGAAAAACATTACCTATTTCTATTTTCTCACGGTCTATGTAGAACCTCTATGGTCATTTTCAGAAATAAGCCTGTTTTTACACTTTCTTCCTTGACCTTTCTTAGTAATTGACCTTCCACTTGGATTGATTCCACTAGTAATATGGTATTATCCACATATCTTAGCTTGTTGATGTTCCTTCCTCCTGTCTTTACTCCTCCTTCTTCTAAGTCTGTTATTTGTATGATGTTTTCTACATGCTGCCTTGCCTGAACCCCTTGCCAATTGGGAATCATTCTGTTTCTCCATGTTCTGTTAACAGTTGCCTTTTGTCCTAAGTACAGATTTCTCATCAGGACTATTGGAGGTATTGCCACTTCCATGTCTTTAAGAGCATTCCATAGCTTTTTGTGAACAATGCAGTGAAAAGTTTTGCTATAGTCTATAAAGCACATGCTGATTTTATTTTGGAATTTCTTGGTACACTCCATTAGCCATCATATATATATTATGTGGTCCCTAGGGCCTCTGCCTTTTCTGAACCCCTCTTACTCCTCTGGGAGTTCATTCTCCATATATTACTAAACTCTTGACATTTTCATGTATAAACAGGATATACTTGTCTGGTTTTTGTTTTAATTTAAAAAGCTGTTGATAAGGGATCATGGGAGTGGGACCTATCAGCACTTGTCTAGCTTATGATAATATGGTAAGGGGGGGGGGATATTGTTTCACAACCATGGTGGGACCCTGGATCCAACATGCTATTGGATCTTTCCATGCAGGAAAGCAAGGATTGCTTAGCTGAAAGACTATCAAAATCTAGATCCTTGCCTTGTGCTACTTAATTCTGAAAGGTATAACCAGTAAAGTCATTGCCATTGTGTCCATCACTGATTGTGTGTGATTGTTCTTGCACCCCCTTCCACTACACTTTCTATGTCCATAGCTGCTAAAGTTGTAAAGCACAGGTGCGGAAAGAGGAGCCCTTGGACCACATTCAGCTCATGGATACAAACTGTGTGCCTTGGAACCCTCCAAGGTCCCTCCCAAAGCCTGGTAGCCATTCTTTTAGTGGGGGAATAGTATGGTTTTTCAGACTTTTTTTCTTTGTGTTTGTTTGTTTGTTTGTTTGTTTTGGTAGAAACCATGCTGTAATGACTGCGCCTCCAGTCATTTGAAGACTTCTGCCAGGTAATAAGAGTTAGCTGAGAGGGAGCTACATGCAAATGAGTAATGACTTCACAGCTGAAGAAAGCCTCACTTGGCCAATCAATGAACAGGAGCGAGAGTTTCTTCCAGAAGCTTCTAAGAGAGGGACATCTGAGATCAAGTGACAGTTGGAGAGTGGCAGTTAATGGCTTCTGCAGTGGGAATTGGAGGTGGGAATGTCTCCCTCGAAATTAGTCTTGCCAGTTAGGCAAAACTGTAGTGTTGTGCCTATAGCAAGAAGGCATAATCCAGGCAGATAGTTTATGCTAGGCTAAGGCCAGTAACTATATTTCACACCCATCAAGGCCGGCAGATTACATCCTTATATCAGTTAAGTCGGAATGTGTCAGATTAGAACATTTAGGCCTTATTTATTATTTTTCTGGTTGCTTGCATGAAATGAATACTTTATAATTATACATATTGTACCTGCAAGGCCCTGAGACCTTCCATGATTTATCTTTTTGTTCTCTTGTTTAATTATAATAAATACTTTTTAAAAACAGTATCTCCTGCTTCTACACTCCTTTACATGTGTCTTAGCTTGGTTGATGTTTGCGTAGATTAGCAAAGGAGGAGAACTATAAGTCCTTAACAAGTCCCAGTGTATGTTAAGGAAAATCCATTATGAATTCACTTGGTGGTGGCAGTTTGACTCGAGGATCTCCATGGGTTGCGTTCAACTTGCAGGGAGTGGGAACATAGACCAGGCGCCTCAGGGGGTAATTAAGGATCTGCTGGAACTAAGAGCCAAGGCAGGCCTGCTGTTTGGCTACTTGGATCACAGGGATCTTCACACATGCAGAAAGCCCCCCATATGCAAAAGGGGGGGGTGGCTCAAACCCTATCCACACAAACCCACGTTATCTTGAAATGCCTCCATTTTCATCACAGTCCCTCTCAGGATGAGGACAAGAAGTGATGGGATCTTAAGGGGATTTCAGATAAAAACTGAGGAATTTGGGCTAGTCATTGGTGCTCTGTGGCCCAGGGAGAGAGAGAGGGGGGATTGCTCCACCTGTACTTCTGATGCATGTTTCATCCTACATCTGAAAAATATAGAATCATAGAATCATAGAAATTTAGAGTTGGAAGAGACCACAAGGGCCATCCAGTCCAACCCCCCTGCCATGCAGGAACTCCCACTCAAAGCATTTCCGACAGATGGCCATCCAGCCTCTGCTTAAAAACCTCCAAGGAAGGAGACTCCACCACCCTCTGAGGGAGTGTGCTCCAAGGGAATATACTCTTCCCTACTGCTGATATGCATTTTCCTTGATCTGCAGACAGAAAAGTAAAGAGGTAAGAAAAGAAAATCAACCTCCCGCTATGGCGATCATTGTTGTCGTGTTTTGCAAAGGATTCAGAAGTGTATGGGTAACAAAAGAATGCATATCAAATGCATGGCCTCTGAGACATTGCTCTTTCTATGAAATGTACAAAATGACTCTGTTTTTGCTTTTTTTTAAAAAAAATGCATTATTGGCATCTACTCCATATGTTATTCTCAAGGAGATACAGAATTTTAAAAATGTGAATATCTAAAAAAGAGCTAACTGGGAGAAAAAGTATCCTAATGTTGAAAAAATTAATATTCATTAGGCTGTAGAAATTACCTGAGGAGCTCAAGATGTGGAGATAACTCATTGGCATCCATTTACTACTGTTGAATATTTGCCTATTTCTATTTTTAATTAAACTAACCAGGGAAAATTTTTAGCTGGAAAACTAATTATTTTTTATGGAAAGTGAGGATAGAGCCCATGAGGCTTTTTGGCTCCATTCTCACAATATGCAGCTCTTCTGTTAATCAAAAATCTTGTCTGATCAATGTGTAACATGGCTCCCACACCCCTTATTAATTAAAAGATGTTTTTCGAATTTGAAAGAGCCTTGTTGTGCAGCTAATATTGCTTATCAACTCTATCATGGCTTCCATGTATAATTGATTTACCATTTGATACATTTAAAATAAATTAGATGTGTTATATTAATCTTCATCAAAATTCATGCAAAAAGCCAGGGAAGTCATAAGAGAATGCTGTATATAGACAAGGCCAGCTGGCAAAGTTAGTATTTGTATAGATCTGTTCCAAGTGATTCACATTATCACTTCTGCATGGTACTGAACATGTTCAGTTTTTAAAAATAATTTGAGAAAACCAGGCTTCAGAGAGCAACACATTATGATATACTGCCCACGTTTTCCCTTGAAAATAAACAAATATATGCTAATAGGACATAACAGCAGCCAAGACTATCCAGGTACATTTTTATACCTGTGCAATGGAAACATTATCCAGGTTTGTCTTTCATCTTCGACCTTTGGGCTCCTATCACTCATCTTGTTTTTTTACCCTCAACATCCCTCCCTGGATCTGTTATTTGTGTTCAGATTTATCAGTATCCTGGACAAGTGGCTGTGTTGAACAATAAAATCAATGGGGTAAAGTGTCACCAGTTTCCCTAAACAATTTAAAAATGTAAACAGTCAGACACATTTGTAGAAAATAAAGCCAGGAGAGATTTATTATGTAACAATTAAGTTAAACATGACCTCCCTGAACTCTTTCCATATTCCCAGCTATCACAACTCTATACAGAAATTATTGGTTCCTCTCTTCTGGCATTCACTCTCTCTGACTGCCCTAACTCTATTCCATCCTTCCCCAACTCCACTTTTGCAGACTAGCCTCTAGGCTATATCATTTTCCTCAATAGCCCTTTCCCACAGCATTCTATGCACTGTGGTTGTCTGGTTCCACCCAGGCTTTTCCAGCTTCTTTCCTCATACCAGGTTTCAAAGATCAAAACATCAAGATATGCTGTCCAGGTTTTCCTAGAAAATGAACAAATATGGGACAATAGGGCATGAGATGTAACCCGCTCCGATTGGATACAGAGGAGCGGGCTATAAATAAAACTTTATTATTATATTATTATTATGAGATCACCCAAAGCTGGATCATAACTTTTTTTTTTCTACTTACAGCAAAAGAGAAGATTGGTGTATATTACTCAGCCCACATACAGAATATCACTGGATGGACGGATGACATTTATTTTTACAGTCCATTAAACCTAAGGACAACAAGAAGTTTAAGTTGTTCCATGTGGGAAAGACCAATTCTGTAGCATGTAGTCACGCAAAACAGTGAATGGAGGAGTTCAAGTGGAACAATCAGAAGGTTGCCATTGCTCACTTTCAGCATCTTCTTGAAAACCAGACAGAAGATGAGTGCATGCATAATGAACTGTTGTTTTTATTTTTCATTGAGATTATATTCAAATGTAGTTCAAAAATATGTTGTTGAAATATAAGCATTAGAACCATCAAAGACAAGGATGTCATCTCTATCAATATAGGCTTCTTCTAGATTTGTTGCATTATACAGTACTGTTAAAAGTGATGCACTGGTGTTACTGGTTTTGGGGGAGAAAGCTCTTCCAGGCACTAACTTTCTGCAGGACTTGACAGGTTGAAGGTTTTAGAAACAGACAATTAACCAAAGTGACTCCAAGGAAAGCTGATGAATAAGGAGAAGCTGATTTTGCAGCAAAAAACAATTATTTCTTTATTTAAAATAGAGAACAAGATAGCAGCAGGAACCAACAGAATGGTCTACACTCAATGAAAGCTATTTCTCAAAGTAAAGGGAAGGGGGGCAGCTTGATATCTAAAATCCCCAAATGAACAGATTCCAAGCCACAGAAGAGCCTGTTCTGCATGCTTTCTTAATTTGTGCAGACTCTGGGAACAGATAGCTTTCCTATCCTATGTATCAAAATCTAATATACATATTTATTGAGCTTAACTCATAAAAATATAAAGCTTGAAGGAACTGGGAATCAATAACCAAAGTGTTCCAAGAATTATGCTGTGTCTTGTGATATATCCTGTAAAACAGTTCCATTGTTTGGATTTCTTCCATTAGTATATCTCTGGGTCTCCACTCCTCTACTTTTTGTAACAATCATTAGTCTATCTATCTATCTATCTATCTATCTATGCACGTACACAAACACACACACATATCTGTTTTAATCCCTTGGGCAATGCTTTTTTGTTTTATTATATGTAGTTTATCATCATTAAAGATATTAATTAATTAAAATAAAACATAAAAAATAAAACATAAGGGTATCCAAAGGTTTTAATGATCACCTTTTAAAAATTTGACAGAACGTTTGTTTTGATTTGTAGTTGTTAGCTTATCTCTATGTGGTCATCATCTAGATTTACACATTTTCCCCAGCGTTTTTTGACCCTCCAAATTTCATTACTGTAGAAGTCTGCAAATTGTGCCTGACAAGGATTTTACACTTTAGTCACATTTGCCAGAGCCAGTAACAAAAATAAAGGATTCAATGAGTTGATTTTCTCAGCAACATGCACTTAAGGACGAATGATGACACTGACAAAATTTCATCAATATGCCATAATAACTTCCAGGTGATAATTATTACTTTATGATACCCCCTCATAAGGCGCAATCTGCAGACTTCTACAATAACAGGTATTCGGAGGGTCAAGATACACTGGGGAAAATGTGTAAATCTTAATAGTGACTACAGAGAGATAAGTTAACAACTACAAATCAAAACAAACTTTTTGTCAATTTTTTTTAAAAAGGTGATCATTAAAACTTTTGAATACCCCCTCATAACAGATATATTGGCATGTAAATTAACAGAATAAATTTACAATAAACTCTATACAATTTACAATAAACACATGACAATATTAACAATACTAACAACAAACTATAAATGTAAAGTTCCTGGCCCTTTCCCCATCTGATTCCATATTTCAGACCAAGCCAGTTACACACTTCCCACCCCAGTTGTCTTTTAAATGGTTTATTAATTGATCCTGTTCTGATTTGAAATCATTCCACAATTTATCTTTTAACATATATGTCAATTTGTCTATCTCCATTCGTTGTTGTTGTTGCTGCTGCTGCTGCTGCTGTTGCTTTTGCCTTCAAATCATTTCTAATTTGTGGTGGCCTTAGGGCAAGCATATTATGGAGTTTTCTTGGCAAGATTTGTTCAGAGGAAGTTTGTCATTCCCTTCCCTCAGTCTGAGAGAGTGTGACTTGCCCAAAGCCACTCAGTGGGTTTCTAAGCTGAGGAGAGATTCGTGATAGATATGAAAACAGTGGGAATATGACAGCAGTTCCACACTTTGAAAACAATTAAACAAGTTTAAAAGTTAAGACATCTATGATTTAAAATGTAAAATATGTTAAAAAGTCTACACAAACCTTAAAATCTAAACAGCTTTTCAAGCCCAACCCTTGTCAGTTTGAAAAAGCTTGACAGCACAAAAATGTTAATTGTTACAGACAGGAGGGCAAGGACGGGGACAGCCAGTATGGTATAGCAGTTTGAATGTTGGACTATGACCCTGGAGACCAGGAATTGATTTCCCTCTCAGCCGTGGATATCCATTGTGTGGCCTTCAGTGAGTCACACACTCTCAGCCCCAGAAAATCTGTGATAAGTTCACCTTATGGTCACTTTACATTGGAAATGACTTGAAGGCATACAACAACAACAGCTGTGAGAACCTAGGGCCTCAACAGACCGGCACTAAATACCAGCCCCAGGGCAGAGTGGGGGCATGGGGTCCACATGATGCATGCCCCAATGCTGCCCTGACACCGGTATCATGCTGTGTGCCCAGCAGCATGGCAGGCAGCATCATGGTGCTTCTTTGACACTGCATTCAGATGACACATGCCAAAAGCAGTGCCAAAAGGCCTCAGTATCAGCAACTAGCACACTTTCTACAGTGCAAAAAGGAGCCACCTTTTGTTGTTCCTTTTTGCACATGGAAAGGTCAGATCAGGGCCATGGTGTGTGGTTGCCACAGCCCTGATCCAGCTTAGGGGCTGTCTGTATAGCACCCTAGAAAGGAATACATGATTACTAATAGACAGCATGGTTTTCTCAAAAACAAGTCATGCCAGACTAATCTGCTGCCTACCATTACCACCCTTCTCCCTGTACTCTTCCATGCTGCCTGTAACCTGATCTGATGGTCTGGGGAGAACATTTGGAGCTGCAGTGCAAAGAAAGATCAGCATTCCTGGATTCCTAGAATCCACACTGGAGTCCATCTTTCCAGCAGTGGAACTCTGTGGATTCTCCCTCTGGATTCCAACCAATTCAATATAGAATTAAAAGAAAGGAGTTTTACTATGATTATATATGCCTTTATGTAGCTCTACATAGCTGTAGCATATAGTATTGTGTACAATTCCCCAGGAGCACCGCTATCTTACCAATTTCTCAAAAACAAAATGCTTAATAATTTCAGTTTCAAGCAAAGAGCCTTGCTGGCATGTTGAAACATAAGGAAAACTTGTTGCTACCAAATCTATCAATCACATGGCAGCATAGGGTACATTTTAAACTACAGCAAAACACCAATAGCACTATCCATCAAAAGTTTCTTTTAATTTATTCAGTAGTAAGCCATAGCTAATAAAAACCAAATTATTTTTTAATATCCTACATCTTTGAGATGTGCCTAGAGCTTTGCCTGAGATACTTGCCTCACAATATAAAGTTCATGGTTTATTCAACCACAGCAGCTGTTGTAAACCCTAGGTTGTCATTTATTTTTCAGCTTCTGAAAAAAGATTTATCATCTGATTTCAAATGCAGCATACATTTAGCCCTCAGATCTAAAGTTAAGCTAACCATGTTGACATTTTATTAGGCATCAACAGAAGGGGGAAAAATGACTATGTTGCTATAAAGCAACCATCTATAAATACTAAAATCTTCAGAGTTATAACCCCTTTCATAACTATTTTAATTTGAAGAATCTTTTATTTGTCCATCCCATAATAACAAGTGTTTTGTTATTTGAACATACGAACTCCGGTTAAATATTTTCTTTTTCTGACTACTTGCTACTTGCTCTGGTTAAGGTGTAGTTTTGGGGTTGTTACCCCAAGGTCAGGCCCCCAATCACCCCTCTCCATTGTGATATCCATTTAATATTAAAAGGGTTGCTGAGGTGGGTAACCTGGAAAGGCAACCCCACTGTGGAAACCTGACCATACCATCTTTGGAAATCCTGATGGTCACAGCATGGGAGGAAGCAAGTGCACTCACCACAATGGGATCACCCAAAGACATAATCCCTTTGTCTATGGAGGCAATGATGGCATTCTGGTGAAAGAAGGTAGTTGTACATACACAGACAAAGGACTCTTCTCCCGTAGTAGTAGTTTCCTCTTGTCTATTCATGATAATTGTCCAAACATTTCACTCCCTTGGGAAAACCATTTAGCAGTGAAGTAATCCATTCATCCTGAAATGGCTGCCCTAGGACACAATTTTGAATATATATACCTAGACACTAGCAATCTGGATCTAGTCTGAAGCAGGACAGAATCTCTGTTGAATGTCTGATAGATTCCTCAATAAGCTGGCCACCCACCTTGTCACAGCAGTTATAGAGCCATCTCCATTCCAGACACCCCTTGACTGGAACCAAGCTTCAAGACTGATAGAGTATTACCAGTAACAAGGCCTCCAC
This sequence comes from Urosaurus nigricauda, assembly GCA_034509955.1. Lineage (NCBI taxonomy): Eukaryota > Metazoa > Chordata > Lepidosauria > Squamata > Phrynosomatidae > Urosaurus > Urosaurus nigricauda. The sequence continues at coordinate 126,576,243 of JAOEGL010000003.1, forward strand.
TTTTCACCTTCCTTTCCCTTTGTTTTGTTAGTTCTTGTGTGAGTGAGAGTGTGTGTGAGAGACAGTGTGTGTTGATTATTTTATTAATAAAACTGCTAAACCTATTTGGAATTGCCTCTGGAGTTCTGTGTGATTTGTAACCGATATACAAAAGTAAAATATCCCAGCTGAACATTGCCCCAGGCAAGGGATTTTTATTTGAGCTATTAAAATTTCCCTAAAACATATTAATTTGTGGCTGCCCTCTCAGGACCTCCAGATTTTTGGGTAACAGGTTCCAGCCTGTTGTTTTGAGAAGGAAGCATTGGTGAGTGAACCTAGGGCCTTCTCAGGATATATTGTGTGCTTTATAGATGAGCTGTACTCTTTTCCTCCCCTGAAGTCTCCACGTGTCTTGACTACACAAGACGTACCCAAACCTTGACATCATGTTCATGTTCTGTTCCATCTGCCTCCACTTTGTAAAGTAAGGTAAATAGCTATTAAAAAGAGGGCCTCCTTGATAGTGAAGCATAGTTTATAATTCTTTGAAGGGACTGGTTGAATAACTTTCTGCAGAGCTGGCCCAAGACATTTTGGTATTTGAGGGTAAAAAAAAAAAAAAAAAAGATGACCTCCCTTCTTATTCCATATATACAAGCCAAATGGACTATCAGTTGACATTTTCCTCAACACAGATGATGTGATAGCATCCTCTACTACACTTGAAGACTGACTTGGGAGCTAGCTTGGGGAATGAAGAGCAACCTCTGTGGAACACAGCTCCATATTCTCCAGTTTCTTTCTGGTGCCTTCCAACATTTTGCATTATGTACATGGGACTTTTGTCACCTTGGTGGATGATCTATTTCAGGAACTGGACAGCAGTATATCCTTGTTAATCATGCTGGGCCTCTTGGCAGCTTTTTGACACTATATTCACCTTGGTTACCTTGCTGTGATAGAAGTTTAGGACATTCTTTTACAATGGTTCTGTTATGGATGAACTCAGATGGGAGGATGGGATTTATGTTGGACACTTTGGCCCTTCACTTGTGAGTTCACATAAGGTGCTACCTGATATCCCTTGCAATTTAACTTATACACAGATTTCTGTAAGATATTTTTCCAGGTTATTAAAATCATCAGGTGAATTTATAAACCATTTCATTTCAACACAGTTCTACAGTCTGGCAGCTTTAAAGGTGAAGCTTAAACTGAGCAAGATGGAGGTAATCCTGAACAATTGAAATGAAGTTCAGGGAATTGGGATTCAACCTATTCTAGATGGAATTATATCCCACTTGAAGATGCAGATTCATAGTGGACTCCTAAATTCATCTCTGTGCCTTGCTACCCATGTGCTTATTATCACTAGGAATGTACAGTACATCTGCCCCATACACAGGCTTTCCATCAGTGGACTCAAGCTCATAGAGATGGCAAGCCCCTGGCATTAAAATGCCATGTGCACATGGGAGTGCACAGTCATAGCAAACAAAGGGAATTGAGGTCCCACATTTTTCCCATATGGGGGAGGGGGTCCAGAACGGATCCCCCACATATACAAAGGGTCCACTATATTTCCATAGTTAAAGTTAGTGATGAGTGGCATTCATTCCTGGCGGTCTGTGATCTTGGTTACATCCCACCTGAATTATTTTAATATGCTGTACATGGACCTTCCTTAGAGATGTCTTTAGAAAATTCAGACTGTCCCAAAGGCTGCAGCCAGACTGCTGCATAAAGATGGTTATGAGAAGTGAATGACTCTTTGGTTAAGACAGCTCCACCAGCTCCTGTCTATTTTCAGGTACAACTCAAAGTGGTGGTTATGGCCTATGAATCCCAACCTGGTTTGGGTTCATGCTATTCTCCCATAGAAGCACACCCTGGCTCTGCAACTTTTTAAGGGACGCCCATCTCTCAGTGCTGCCTCACCTCCTGAACAAATTTGGGGGTGTGAGATAGGGTGTTCTTGGTGACTGCTCTTAGGCTCTGGATTATCATTTCAAAACAGGCTAGAGTAGCCCTCTCCATTGTCAACAGGGAAAGTCTTTCATTTTTGTTTCTCCTCAGGATACTTTAGGGCACTGGCCCTTTTAAAGAAAGGAAATTTAATAGCATGTTTGTCTGCCTTTTACAGTATTTCTGATATTAAAGAAAATATTTTTAATTCTACAAATCAGTAACATTTTAATGATAATTTTTGCATTTTTAAAAATTTATACCATCTTGGTTTTAATGTTGTAAGTCATCCTGAGACCTGATTCTTGAAGGGGGGGTGTATATGTATAGTTTATGATGGTAGTAACAATAATTACTATAAAATTTGTGTATATCCAACTTTTTCCCCTGAGAACTAGTACTCAGGGTGGTTTACAATAACATAGAGACCAGCATTGTGTAGTGGTTTGGATGTTGGACTAGGACTTTGGAAACCAGGGTTTGAATTCCCACTCAGCCATGAAAACCCACTGAGTGATTTTGGACTAGTCACACCCTCTCAGCTTCAGAGGATGGCAAAGACAAACTCTCCTTTGATAGGAGAAGCCTATAACAGGTTTGTCTTAGTGACGCTATAAGTCAGAAAAGACTTGAAATCACCCAAAAACAAAAAGTAGCAATAAAGGTACTGATGATAGGGCCAGACATGCCTTTCCTTTTATACAGATCTTTTACATGCTGTTTTAGCATGTATTTTAACCAGAGCTGTTAATTGTTTTGTGTTGTTACAAAATGATTTTCATTATATTTTTATTGCTTATAATTCTAGCATTTTGTGTGTGCTTTAACATTTTTGAAGGGATCTGGCTTAATAATTAACTCACTCAGAGGATGACTGAGAAGATATATAAATATAATTGTTTATATCGATAACAAAAAAGCCCGGAAAACACATCTCAACAGTAGTCCCTTTTTGAAGTTCTGACTTCAGCTTCCTGTTAGGAACATGACTGTTTCCTCTTGCAGATAAAAGGATATGGCCACAATGACTCTTTTGCTTATGTTAAATGAGTCAAACACTGAGGATCGATGCAAAACTAATTGTATGGAAGACAATGACAAGAACAACAAAAACCCTCATTAATCAAGAGCTGTAGATCTGCAGATCTACTGAGACTAGTGGATGACCACATCTGTTTATGCAAAGAATTCAGCCTACTCCAACAAAACAAAACAAAAAAACAACCCTATACCTTCCACCTTCCTGCTTGGAAACATCCCAAACTAATTCTATTTTTAGATTCCTTTTAATTTAGGAGCAGCTGGATGGACACACACACACACACACACATTAAATAGCCCAAAATAATTTTTTCCTATCTAATAATTCAAAAGCTCATCTTTACATATGAGATCCTGCCAGTTCACACAGTTTTAACTTGCATAGATCATAACACAGCTTAAACCACATTTGGAGAGAAAGAGGGACATGTGTATAGTTCTGAAAATGGGAAGAAGTTGACCAAAGATTTTTGTGGGTTTTTCAGGCTATGTGGCTGTGTTCTGGAAGAGTTTATTCCTGACATTTTTCCAGCATCTGTGGCTGGCATCTTCAGGGAATGCTGGCATGGAAGTGAGTTGGGTGTGTGTAACCCTTGGTTGAGAGGAAGGGATGTACATGTTAATCTGTGTGTTGGTCTATTGCTAAGTGGGTCACACAGTATATATACCCCACTCACTTCCATGCCAATATTCTCTGAAGATGCCAGCCGGTGCTGCCGGCAAAACATCAGGAATAAACTCTTCCAGAACATGGCCACACAGCCCGAAAAATCCACAAAAATCCATGGATGCCAGGCATGAAAGCATTCAACTTGACACAGGTTCACTAAAGTTTGCTAACTTCTTTTTTTTAAAAAAAGTGGTCAGTGTTTCTAAATGTGAGAACAATAAACACAGACAAGAGGTGAGCCTATAATCATTATTAGAGTTTTGTAGTAGGAGAGGAATGTTCTGTTAAAAAAAAAATTGGCAAACGGAACCTCCAGAACCCCGCACAGAAAAGATCATAATTTTGCTACCAGAAATGCATTCCACACACACAAATGTGTACATATGAAAAATATGCAAATATACTTTATTTATTTCTCAATGTAAACAAATGCACTTCAGTATCTCTGTGTGTATACCTGTTCATTAGTGTGTCTATCTGAAAAAGATGCAAAATTCAATTGTATTTCTGCTAAAAAAAAATAATAATCTACATAGAACCACAATAGAACATACACAAGTTTGGATAGAAAAAAAATCCACAGAAAGACTGAACATACCTATTCATCTGTTATTACCATTCCTACTAGTCCTGAAAATGTATTAGCTCATGATAACATGAGAGAAGAAGGTGACATGCCATAGGTTGCCATACTCTGTTTTCCTCCTTTCCTGAGGTACAGTAGGCCCTTGTTATCTGTTGAGGTTTGGTTCCAGGACCCTCCGTGGATAACAAAATCTGTGTATGCTCAAGTCCCATTAAATATAATGGCACAACAAAATGGTGTCTCATATATAAGATGGAAAATCTATTGCTATTTGGAATTTATATTTTTGGGAATATTTTCAAGCTGTGTATGCTCAAATCCGTGGATAAAAAAATCTGTGGATAAGGAGGGCTAACTATATATTGTGTCCTCATTCCCAATTTTGTCTTCATATGTCATTGCTGATATTTCAGATGTCCTATTGCAGGATCAAAATAATGAAATGGTCATGTAACCTAAATAAAATTACCTTGGCAAGAATGCTTCCCTCCTCCTCCTCCTCCTCCTCCTCCTCCTCCTCCTCCTCCTCCTCCTCCTCCTTTTTGGCTTGCTTTTTAAACAAAAACTTCTCATAGGACTGGTTGGTAAATAAATCCTAAAATCAAACATCTAATATGGGCTTTGTGGTGTGAAAGGGTAATCAAAGATCCAATGCCATGGAAAGACTTTATGCCTCAGACATAATGAGTTTTCTCAAATGTTTTTGGCCTCCAACCTCAGGTTCATGGTAGTCAAAGAGAAAGAAATCAAACTATGTGAAGTTGCTTCAGCCAAGTGCTGAATGTGCCTGAAATGCCAGAGCTACAACTCAACTCACATCAAGATACATCTGTTTGTATGGGTATGGTGGGATAGAAAAAAAGATCTCCTTAGGGTTGCTAGACATCTTAACTGATACTCTTATGGTTACTGACATCACTTTTCCCACTTCTTTTTCAAATTTCTCTCAATCCTTGAAGGAGGAGGAAACTTTTTTGATTATTTCAAGACCAAAAAGAAAGCATGGCACCTTACCTCTTCAGCTAGTTAATTTATGGCATGTCTTTTTTCTGTCTAAACATATTTCTCTGGATAAACATTAGAGCTGGAATCCAATTGGGCACTTATGAAGGTGTAACCAACACAGATATGCAGCTACCCATTGACTGCCCTACCCTGTCTATCCTCCCCATGCCCACTTACTGAGCAAAAGCTACTCTGATTGATGTGGATCCATTACTCATCACTTGGGAAGCAGCTGATTGATGGTTCCATCCCATTCAATGGACATCTTCATTGCTACAGGCAGAAGCAGGATCCTTGTTGCAATTCTCCCGCACACAACGGAGATCATGAATATGAAACAGTTATGAATGCATGGCTCTAGGTTTTGCGTTCATATCTTCCCAAGTGGATTCTGGCTAACTTTCTTATTTAAGCAAGAAAGAAGACTCTGTTGTTAGGTTTCAGCAAAAGCAAGCTCTTTAACCAGCTGGATATTGGGGGGCGGGGGGGGGGGAGCTGGGAGGGAAGATGAATCTGTATAAATATGCAGTTGCAACCCCAGACTTTGCTAACAGAAGGGGCTTATAGGGCCATGCATGCTACTGATGACACCTGTACGGAAAATACCTCCCCACAATGTTTGTTTTCACAAGAAATGTGATATGCTTCTATTCTGTCTGCTTCTAGAGAAGTGCTACATGTACACATCAGCCTGTATGTTGAGTCCACATAAAGGGCAGTCAAATAAAGAGACAGCAAGGAGGCATTTGGGGCTATGACAGTGGGGTCAATGGTTGTAATGCAGATAGCTCTTGAGGCCTGGATTAGCCAGCAGAGTCTCTCAAGATGTGGCCGTCCTGAGAATGAGACAGAATGCCACATCACCGTCCCTGTGCATGCATTCTTATATAAATCAGTATACAAAGTTACACACTTGGGCAGTAAGTAATGCTTCCCATTGCTATATTATCATGAGTCTTCTAATCTCTTCAGAGTAGCTAATATCCACATGTTTTCTCTGGAAAGCAAATACCATTTATTATCTGGGTGGCCATATCTGACAGGATGCTGAAGTTTGGTTGTTACTGTTTTTAAAACACACACACATATATCATTTATATCTTGTTTTCACATGTGGAAGGAATCTGCTAAGAGCAAGTCTTATACACTTGTGTTTTATTATAAATCTACAGTCATAAATCACTGTAGTGTTTTCCTGAATGTAGATATAGATCCCCTCAATTAATATTAAATAACTGGTTTCCATGGCTTCATTTCCAGCATTGCACATTCTGGTAGAAAAGATGTTAGCTAACATGGACACTAGGCATCAGCAGCAGTCTAGAGTGAGTTGCAACTCCCCCCCCCAAAAAAAAATCCCCCCCCCCAAAAAAAACAATTGGAATTGGAGGGCAAAACAGGAATGAGGATTACAGAGCGAAACCAGAAACACAAAGCAAAATTAGATCTTGGGGGAACTGATTTTTCACTATATCTCCCAAGAGCCCCCAATCAATAATCAGTAGCTGGGGAACTGTGAGCAAAAAGTAACTTCTCCAAGTTATCAGCATAAGAGCTCAAATGGAGTATGTTACTCAAAGGGGTGGTGGTGGTAGAATGGGTCAAGCAGTCACTTTAATATGGTTACCTGATCAGCAGTGTCTTATTCCCAGACAAGAGACTGGGAAAGCAGGTCTTTGTGGTGTCATAAAGATAGGTCAAGCAAAGGTTAAGAAGTGGTCCAGAACTACTTCTTAGCAATCTGATTGCAGAATGGGCATATAAGGATTTCATGTCTGACCAATCTAATCAGGTAATATGACAACCCAGATTCAGGAAAGACACGTTTTTAGTGCCCATTTAGATGGTAAAATGCATCCTGTATCTGCAGCAGTTGTTGTCATTCCTGTAACTTGTAACATACATGACCTTACCTATAGGGCATAGGATACGGGGAGAGTTTTTCCAGTTCTTATGCTTCTGGAGCTCATTAGAAGACTTATTGCCAGCTGAAGGGGATTTTCTTTTTTAAGGCTCTGTATTAACTCCTGAGAGGGCTTGTGCAACAAGAGGGTTCATGAGTCAGGGCACTGACCTTCCACTTCTTGCTCTATTCTGTATATCCTAGTGGATCCAAATGCATGCAGCTACCAGCTCTCTTTTCAGTTTCCTCCCCACTCTCCTGGCTTTTGAGTACAAGTACAAAATACATACTAATACCATCAGGTTTGAAGTAGTGAACTTTTGGCTCAGGTGGGAAGGGCTGGAAATTGGTGTCTAGCCTTGAAAGCCACCTCGCACACAAATTGTCATCTCCTCCAGCACTGCTCAACCTGAGATTTGTCTCCCTTCCTGGAGGTTGAGGGAAGCTTTGAGACCTCACCAGAAGTGCCAAACTATTTTGGTGTGTGTGTGTGTGAGAGAGAGAGAGAGAGAGAGAGAGAGAGAGAGCACACGTGTATATCAATCCCCTGAATTCACATTAAAACACGTTGTTAGGGTGACCCAGAAACAAAATAGGAATTCAGGTGGAGAAACCAAATACCTTTTGGGGATGACCCTTATGTTGGGATAATATGCATAGTGTCAATTTGTCCCTAGTTTTTACAGCAGATCAGGAATTGTAACAGCCTAATGTCTGGAGAAAGAAATCATTTTTGTTGTTTCTGTTACTCAACAATTTAAACTCAGAAACATATCTTATCTATTACAAATCTTCCAATAATATCTAACTAGATCCTAGTCCGTGTTTTGATGACCTTTAACTCCATCATCCAGTGTCCAATATGAAACCCTTAACAACAATTCTTAAATGCAGCTGCATCTTTGGTTTTGTTTTTTTAAACAAACAAACAAAAAATCCCAATAGTTTTCAGGGTTTTTTTTTTTTTTTTTTGGCCTTTGCAAGTTGTTTCCCCTTCCAGTCACCCTACTACACACGAAACCAAAATTTATAGATCTGTGCACAACACTTCCATCCTTTCAAATGGGATAGCTGGCCAGAACAGCTGTGGACAAAATAAACTGCTGTGAACCTTTATATCAAGCTGTGAAAGCAAACGGAAAACATAAAACAGAAAATCACACTCTTCTCTGTGACTTGACTTTACTAGCTTACTGTTCTGCTGGAGAAAAAAGAAAGAAAGAAACATTTGGCTGCTGCAGTTCTGTAAGAGTATTTTAAAGTGTCCAGATTCTACAAGAAACCCACGAAAATCTTTGTACTGGTATCCAAACCTAGCTCAGTACCGAGTCACTGATGCCTATACTTGTCAACTTGCAAGAACCTGGGATACTTCAGATGTTTCTGAACATGTTTACTTAAAAATTGAATTGTAAATAAATTTAGAAGGGCTTCCCAAGGGGAAAAAAACACGTTGAGAATTGGAGTTTTTTCCACCCCCACCCCCCGTTCTGGTAGCCACTAATTAAAATTTGTGATAAAAGCAAAACAATCAAATTAAACTGGGCAAATGTATCAATTATTTATTATGCTTGGAAGACTTTGGATATAATCTGCTAGCTCAGATTCAGCAATGTTTCTCTTAATTAATGATATTTTGCAGAAGGCAAGGATTTGTGAAGAGTTTTGCTTTGTTTCAAGAACTCAAACACTTAAATCTATTTTGCAGCACAAATCCCATATATACTCAATAGTACGTCCTACTGCATGCAGGAAACTTATTCTTAGGTTTATAGAGGATTGCCGCCTTTGACAAGATACTTAAGAGCAAAGCGTACACTTCATGAATTATTAGTTATTAGTAATATTAGTATTCAGAAACAGTGTCATGAGTTCATTCTCCCTATCCAAAGGGAATGCTGTTTTCTTCATTGGATATCAGGCAATGTGTATGGAAGTTGGGTTAGTGATTCCAAACTTTTTTGTTTTCTTTAAGGATCTCATGTGTCTTATATATGAAAAATAAACACTAAATATAAACTAGGAGTGTGGAATGTATGGCACTCCAAATGTTGAACTCGTAGTCCCACCATCCATCACCTCTTGCTTTTCTGGCCAGTACAAATGCTATTTTCTGTCCTACAAGATCTCAAGGGCCATATACTCCCAGGTGTATAAAATGACACACATATTGGTTATGTAACTAAATTGCTTCACAGAGCTACATCCTTTATGTACAAAGCTATAAAGGAATACTATAGGACTTTTGATGGTATCTTAGAGAAAGATGTTTCTGGCATAAACTTTCATGGACCTCAGTCCACCTCAGCAGATTCATGGAGTGAAGTCTCTGTGCACAGATATGTATACAAATGGGCAGGTGGGCACTAGCTATTCAAGAGTAGAGTGTGCACTTCATGGCTTATTAGTTATTAGTAATATTAGTATTGAAAGATATGGGAGGAATAAAAAGACATTGGATGCAATACACAAAAGAGTTATATAAAAGAGAATATGGAATGAAGAGCTATATGAAGATGACCCCCAAATTCTAAAAAGGGAGATGGAAGCTGCAATAAGAGAAATGGTGAAAAATAAATCACCAGGAACAGATGATGTTCCAGTTGAACTGCTGCAATCCACACTGACAGAGTCAACTACAGTGCTAACTAACATATATCAACAGATATGGAAAACAAAACAATGGCCAACAGATTAGAAATGATCATTGTACATTCCCATCCACCCCAAAATAAAGGAGACACAAAAGACTATAGGACCATAGCATTGATCTTCCACACAAGCAAAACTATGCTCAAAATTCTGCAACATAGACTTCAACCATACATGGAGAGAGAAATCTCAGAGGTCCAAGAAGGATTCAGAAAAAGAAGAGGCACTAGGGACCACATTGCAAACATACGATGACTAATGAAGCGCACCAAGGAATCCCAAAAGAAAATCAGCTTGTGCTTTATAGACTATAGCAAAGCATTTGACCACATGGATCATGAAAGGCTATGGAACATGCTTAAAGACATGAGAGAACTAATACATCTGATAGTCCTGATGAGGAATCTGTACTCAGGACAAGAGGCTATTGTCAGAATAGAACACGGAGAAACTGAATGTTCCCAATTGGCAAAGGGGTCAGACAAGGCTGCGTCCTATCACCCTACATGTTCAACTTATATGCAGAATATATTATACAAAAAAAGCAGGCTTGGACACAGAAGAAGGAGAAGTGAAAATAGGAAGAAGGAATATTAACAATGTAAGATATTCAGATGGAGTCATGGTAAGTACTGGGTGGCCTTGTGCAAGTCACACTCTTGCAGCCTCGGAGGATGGCAATGGCAACCCCCCTCTGAAGAAACTTGCCAAGAAAGCCCTATGATAGGGTAGCCCTAGGGTCCCCATAAGTCAAAAAATGACTTTGAGGCACATGACAACAGCAACAACAAAACAGAAGGTTAGTACTCACAAGTTGTTGTGTGGGTTTGTTTTTTTTTTTTTTTTACATTTTATTACAATGTAGCACATTTAAGTTACATTAGAACTGATTTAGAATTGCCAGGTTTGTTCTTATTGGTCCATTTCCTTATGCCATTAACAGCATCCCTAGATTACACATGTTATCACATATTGATTTTGGCAGATACAGCTGTTGTTAAAGGCACAGGAAGGCCCATTCTTGCCCTGGTGAACTGGAACCCCTACCAGTCCTTTGCAGTGCAAAGGAGAGTCAGGCTCTACTAAGCACTGGCACACATTAAAACAGGAATAACCCCTGTAGTTTCCTACAGTGAAAAATAGAAATCAGAAGAAAATTGGATAATGAGCAACGGGTTGTACTTCAGTTAAAAAAAAAAATCTTAGTTCTTTCTTTGCTTACAACAATGCCACGTAGTCCAATTAAACCGAATTACATTGGGTTTGCACAGATGTTTGACTGTCCAGAAAATTGCTAATTTTTTAAATACCAGGAGGACGAACTCTTTGTCAGTTAGCCAGCAAAAATTAAACAAGCATTCCAGCATAAAGGGAGTTCTTCTGGTAGCTTGCTTTAGAAGCAATTAAACAGCATAAATAATTAGAACGTCTGGTTGTATAAACAATGGAAGTTTCTCTAAAAAGAACATTTTATGTTCATTATCTTTAATTTGAGCTAAATATTATTATGCAAAATAAGGGGCTGACACATCTTTTAAAGTGACTGGGAAATCCTGTTGCTAATATAACCCATACAGGTGATTTTTTTAAAAAAATTAATGGAGAAATAGCAAGATAAATAGCAAATGCAGGGTTAGCTTCCGATGTTATTACTAAAATTAATGGTGATGACATCAAATTAAGACACACTGCTCTGACAATAAAAATGTATAGGGTAGTCCCAAAAGATCCATCTTCTAATACTGGCCACATTAAGCTATATAGAGGTAGGTAGATATTGTTCTCAATTCATAATTTTATGACGGTTTGAGAGTAGGATCTCACAGAAATGCCAGTTTTATTGTGAGGGAGAGAAAGTTGTGTATTCCAAACAGTTCATCATCCTTGAGCAATGAGAAAGAATCTTATGGCACTTTAAAGATTAGAGATATATGCCCTATATATACCTATTGGAAATTTACTCTCAGAAATTTCTGAAACTGAAATTCTCACACTATTTATTTGACAGAATCAAAGCATGAGAATGAAGGCTAACAGGTTTGTTTTTTAATGTCAGCAGATGGTAAGAAAAAAATGATGGTTAAGTAATATTAAAGGATCTTTTGATATAACTGTCTGAATGGAAAGAGGATTATCTAATACCTAAGGGGACATTTGCAAGAGGGATCAGGATCATTACTGGTCCTCTAGGAACCAAACATTTTAATTTTGAAATCCACTCTACCTCTTTTTAGAAAGGGTCTTCTCATCAGTAATATTCAACTTTTCTATAGTCCATAATCAGAGATGTGTTGCAGGATGATCCATTAAAGGAGCACCTGTCTTCTTGTTTCTTATATTGCAAAGGTGTTTCCCTATACATTTCTTGAAAGGTCTGGTTATTTTTCCTCTCATGGATTTTTAGACACTTGCACTGAATGGCTAGATAACAAAATTGCTGCTGCAATTGGGGAAGTAGCATAAAGTATATCACTGTTGATTAATATTGTCTGTAAATTCAGTCATCTTTGAAGTGTGTCTGCAACAGACAGAATGGTCACAAGGATGATATCTTGTGGGTGTGATTACACCTATCAGATTGTTGTTTGATGCATGTTTCTATTCCTTGAAATTCCTACTCACCAAAATATTCTTACCATTTCTAGTTTTTTAAAGGAAATTTGGAGCTTTCTCTGAGAATTGAATATATGCTGAACTGTGTACCAGTATCTTTTGATAGAACTCTGTAAACTATTAGTAATGATGATTGACGGTAAGGCTGCTACTGTGATGAATGGACTGTAGTTTGTCTCATTTTTAGAGGTTCAGAATGTGATATTTCAGATGCCTTGTGAAGACCCTAAAACATTACTTTATGTGGATATAAGTTGTTTTGTCACAATATATTGGCTTCATTCTTCAAAGTCATTTTCAATGAACAGTTTTAATGTAAGAAACTATTCATAGGGGATATTGCAAATTGGAGAGATCTGGAATGTGAATTATCAAATTCATAATAAGTATCAGTATCTGTGATTTTTCCATATAACAGGAGGTGAGTTATTCTGCTTTTCTTTTCTTTGTTTTTTTCTCCCTTTTAGGTCTAAACATGGATTACAGAGTTGTTATATTCCATATCAAATTGTATATTGTTGTCACTAGAATTCATCCATTTATAAAAATGCATGAGATCAGTACACATCCCTTCCAAATACAAAATATACCATCCATAAATCTGAACAATTATAAATTGTTAAGTAAATCCACTTTCATGAGAGATGACTGCACTTTCAAACCATTCCATATATACATTGGCCACCTCTGGGCCATGGGGCATACCATAGCCAATTCTTTTATCTTCTAAGTTGTTCTCAAGATTGAAATAGTTCTTCCTCAAAATTGTTTCAGCTGTCTTGTTTCTAACACAGTTCAAAGTACGGATGTCTCAGTCTGAAGACCTGTATTGCTTAGGACCCAGATACTTGAAAGAATGATTCATATCATTCAACCTGACAGTGCATTGAGATTATCTTTGAAAGCTGTCCTCCATGTGCTCATGACATCTGAGGTACAGAGGGTGGCAATGAGTTTTCTCAGAGGTGATACATCCCATTTCTAGAATTTCCTCCTGTGCCTTTAACCTTTGAGATTTCTTTGAGAGCATCAAGAAGCATGTGGCTATGTTATATATTATGTACTTGGATTTTCAAAAACCTTTTGAGACAGTCACTCACTAAAGCCTTTTGAAACTTTACTTTATAAAGCCTTGTTGCCTCTGCACCAGTAAGAATTGTTCTTCCATATGTTTGATGTCTTTAGTAATAGTTAACACCCAGTTATCTAGCCTGGATGTCTCTTGCATCCTTTTTTTAATGGTTACTTTCCATTCCACATGAAGCTTGGATATCTATATTAGAAGTTCAGAAATTTCAGCTATTAAAAGGCATTTGGATCCTTTAACAATTCTTCAGTGGATAACACTGGAACCAAGCTGTATGTTTTAAGCTTGACTTTAAGGTCTAAAAGATTGACTAAAAGCATTCACTTACCTACTCTGCAATATTCTTATTCAGTGTTAGTATGCATGTAAATTCATTGCTGGTCACCAGTCTAAATGCCTGCCTAACCACTTGCCTTTTCTTTGTGGTAGTGATAGAATGAGATAGACAGAGAGAGGCAGATGGAAGGGAGTGAGGGAGCTGATAAATAGGTACTTTTTGAGGACTGTTTTCTTGTATCACTTATTATGTACTTTTCCCATTGTTTGTTCTTCACTAAAGTTAAGTTTCCACCACCACCACCATCCGCTGCTTTGAGCAAGTGTTTGTTTTCTGAAGATTTTTTTTTTTTTGCCTCTTGAATCATAGAATCCTAGAGTTGGAAGGGACCCCAAGGTCCATCTAGTCCAATCCCCTCCCATGCAGGAACTCTCGATCAAAGCGTACTCAACATATGGCCATCCAGTCTCTGTTTAGAGTTGCGTGGCAGAGGCCATGTTCCCTCTGGTGAGGGCAAGAAGCCATTTTCTGCTCTCACAGCTTCCTTGACATTCCTCATGAATCCCTCTAGCATCCCAAAAGTACTTTTGCTAATCTACAGACCAAGAAAGGAAGCTGAGATTCTATTAATTTGGTGCTGAGGGTGCAACAAACATTCTAGGGAATGATTCATGTTAATTTCTTTAGCACAATTAACATGTCGCTTGGTTTGGACCTTAAGAAAGAGATCTTTTATCAACTACAATTCCAGCCAATCTTGAAGTGAAAAAAAAACATTCCTGCCTGCTATCTTGCATCCATGATTATGAGAATGAAATTGTACATCTGTCTAGCTTTAAAGGACTGAAATGTCACAGTAAGGCATTCCTGCTAGTAAGCATATTGGCTTTTCTTTTTTATGCTTGTGACCCATCTGTTACAGGGAGTAACAGAGTTCCATCCCAACCTGAACTCACTAATATTCAAAAGTCTTCTGATAAATGAATATTTGTATGTGTATCCTAAAAGTAAAAAAGGGAGTGTGGTGTTGTTGTTGTTTTTTTTAAAAGATCTCTAATAAAATTAAGCTTTTGTTTTTACTGACTTTCTTCTGCCAGGAAGGAATCAGCAGCAAAAATGTCTGAAAAAGAAGCTCACTTTAAGGATGATCTGTCTTTGAGACTCATTACCCTGATCAAATGCTATGGCTAAAGCAGTCTCTAAAACACTAAGGTTGGCAGGAAAAAATGGCTTCTCTTTCCTATTAAAACCTGTAAAGAACATAAACATGTTGCCCAAAGGAGTCCACATTTCAGCTCCTTTCTTCAGCTTCCCTCAACAGGGATGTTTTAAAATATCTTGATGACATGTTCCTGCCCAACTAAATTGGCTCTCTTTTGATATCCCACAGACTTTATGGTTACTGTAAAATACACTCCACAAATAAATGAAGCAGCTAGGTAATCAGTTAGATATTTTAAACAGCATGTTGTTAAAGTTTTTGCCTTTTGAACATGCTAGCACACATCTGTAGCAAATACTCCATACATACAGTTTGTCAAAGCTAAACCATATTATTTGATGGGAGCAATTGACCAGATTCATCCCTTTTCAATTTAAAATAAGAGTTATTTTCCTGGGGGGGGGGAATAACTCCTAACTGCTCTTCATCAGGGCTGAAATAACACATGCAATTTTATTACAATTTTATGAAAAAAATTGGAAAGTCTGCTCAAGAGGTTATGGTAAGGCACAAGCCTCATCTGTTAGCTAAAAATACTGTTCTGCTAGCTGACCTTGGAGATCTGGCAGCAAAACAATTTTTCTGCAGAAGTAGTGCAATGGCTAAGATCTGCTGGCAGAAGAACTAAAAAACAGGACATGTTTAAGTTAGCAACCTTTTAATGACTATACTCACTGCTTGCTAGTTTTCAGGTTTATGGGCTTCTGTTTGTTTGCTTTACCACACCCATATTCTTCCTAACCAAGGGCTATTTTTCCTTTCTTTCTCTCTCATGTATTTGATTATGTACAAGTATTGTAAATAAAGCTACTTTTTATATGTTTTACAAAGAAGACTAAGTTTGTACCTTTCCTTTGCTAGACTGTGGAGGAGAGGTGTGGGATGGTTGTTGTTCTACATCTCCATTACCAATTTGACTACTGGACTTGCCAGAGCCAATACTTTCTCTTGCATTTCTCAACAATGCAAGAGAAAAACCAAATTACATCAGATTCTAATCACCATGAGCCCAGGGACACAAGCATGATGCCTTCACAAATTTAGGTCAAGGTAGGGATACTGTTTATTAATTTCCAACATCTGAATGATGGGAGGCTTTGGATTTAGGATAGCCTCAATTTGTCTTTCTTCACAGATTGCACTGTAAGTGTGCTGCTAAACTATATTGCTGTAGCAGGTTCATTTAGACTGAGAAAGCACCATTGCTTTGCCCCTGGAACAGGGTGACCAGGACATATCCTACATTTCAATCTTCTGTCTGGGAGGAATTCCAGTAACACCCCTTTCTGTTCCCCTTCAAGAATTATGTTTATTGGTAGCCTGTTTTTTCCTGTTTTTCCTGCAAATAGTAGGATAGGATGGAACCTTTTAAACCCCCCCCCTCGCTAAGAACAGCAGCAGATAAGAATTGACCCCAGAGTTTAGGGCACATTTGTTTCTTGGAGGGGGAAAAGACAGCAAATGTGTTAGGTATGGGCTGCTTGAGGCAGAAGGATAATCCCTCCTAAAGTAAACAAAGTTTGGCTCCCAGTCCTGAAAAAGACCAAAATCAGGACCTAGCAAATGCAAATGAAAACCACACAGAGTGCGGGGGGGGGGGGGGGGATCCTCAGCAGACAATCGATTGTTAAGTAAATGAACATCCTGTAGGCCTTGCCATTCAACAACAGAACAATTCACAGATTAACATGCAAATCATCTCCTCTCAACCAAAAGTATATATATGCCACTTTCTTCCATTCCAACATTCTCTGAAGATGCCAGCCACAGCTGCTGGTGAAATGTCAGGAATAAACTCTTCTAGAACACGGCCTCATAGCCCAAAAAAACCCAAAACGACTATGGATGCTGGCCATGAAAGCCTTCAAATTCACCATCCCTCTAAAAAGTGAGTTTTCAAATTTCTTCCCATATGCAGTGGAGACAGGTTGCTGAGTAGATCTCAAAAAGCCCCTTGATTAACACCATGTTTGCTGATCCCCTTTGAGAAATACATTTAATTTTGGCCCTCCACTTTTGGCTGTATCTCTTATGGCCACCTAGTACCACTTCCCTCTGCTTCCCTCCATTTCAAATCTGATGTTAAAACCTTCCCACCTGCTTGTCCATTTGTGGACCTCTCCCAACCACATAACACCACTTCTCTGGTGTGGGAGCAGAAGATTTTAACATCAGATTTAGAAGAGAGAGAAGTTGAGGCATTGGATAATGCCAACAAGGCATTTAATGACATTAAGTTAATCAGAAGAATATGGTTGAGAACATAATAAAATGCAGTACATGTATTATAGCTATAAATAAACCATATGAAAATGAATTTAATTTTATATTTGTGTTTTAGCCTTTATTTTGTAATGTCCTACATTTTTCTTGAACATTCCACATTTTGGGATGCCATGACCTCCTTTGTAGTTATGTCATCAGGTCACCCTGCTCTGGAATTACTAATGGAGGAAAGTCCCTAGTGGTTGCAGCATATCAGTGGCTAAAATAGAGACCCTGGCAATCATTTGATGGGTTTTCCAGCAAACAATACTTCCTTGGCATTGAACACCCTTTCCCAACCTTAATCTCTCCCAGATGTCTAGACTATAAAGCTCTCAAGAAGCTTAGCCTTCATGATCATTGGGCAGGGCTGGTCAGAGCTGTAAGCCAAAACATCTGGAAGAACCAAGTTTTGGAAAAGCTAGGAAAAGGATCATGGTTCAGAAGACTTGGAAAGAACACTTGATGCTTTTACACTCACTTAGGATCTGTGCAGACCGGCACTTTGGGCCAACCTGGGAGCAGAGTTGGGGAATAGCATCTACACGATGCATGCCCTGCCCCCACCCCAGGGTGCTGTGACACCATGCACCACATCTCACGGTATGTGGTTTCACAGCACTCATCCAGCACTGCATCAGCATGATGCAGCACTGAAGGAGCGCTGCATAGCTGCAGTGCTGTGGTTATCATGCCCTTCCAAAGCACAAAAAGGAGCTGCTTTTTAGGCTCCTTTTTGTACCCTGCAAAGGCCAGATCAGGGCCATGGCATGCAGTTGCTGTGGCCCTGATCTGGCTGAAAAAGAGGCACCTGGAGGCCACCCCTTTGGAGCTGTTTGCACAGCCCCATACTTCCTCCTACTAGATGCACCTGTAAGAATGATGGGACAGAGAGAAAGACCTCTTCGCATTACTTTACAGCATTTCTATTGTATTTAATGGAACTTTAGTCTTTCCTGACCTAGCCTCTTCTACCATCTCACCCCCTTCATGCTGTCTGGGAATGAAATGTGTTGTTGTTCGGGAAGGTAGTCCTCTAGTTAGTTTGAATCTCTATTCTGTTTTCTAATGAACAGATATAGATAACTCTTCTTTTTAAACAAGATATGAACACAAACATGCAATGGACTCAATGGAACATTGTAGTTATATATTCTGAGTGGCACATGTGCTTAATATGAAAATATGGAAACTGAATGTATTTGTTTGATTTGACAAGAGAAATGGAATCACACATCCATGTGAACATTTCTTTTTAAAAGATATTAAGTGGATTATCCACTAAGAGGATATAATGTCTTGTTTTCTTTTAACCACTGTGTATATTCTATGCATTTTATAGATATCATCATGATTGGATTGGAGGAAACGATCAAGACACCTTAGCTGTCTGAGAAAAACTTTCTTGTTTTGTCTCTCCAGCAGTAAGTCAGAGGGTTAAGCTCTGGAAAGAAGAATTGATTCCTCACTCATTTCAGACTTCCTTTTGTTCTTTAGTCTTTTAGTCCCAAGTGACATTTCATCTTTTATCTGTACACAGAGTGACTGGATTTAGTAGCTATCTGTCCCTAAGGCCTCATTCTGAATGGGCACAGTGAATACTATTCTCTTGCAAGAGTCTGAGTTGAAATTACATCTTGTGCAAATGAATTTGATACTGGCAACATCTCTGTACATATAATAAAGAAAGGGCAACATGTTCAGTGGCGAATCCAGATCTGGAAACATGCTGAGTGACTGTGAGCTGCGAGTGATGGAGAAGCCATGATTGGTGGAAAGAGGGTTCCAACTAGTGGTGCATCTACACTGTAGAAATAATGCTGTTTGACACCACTTTAAGAACTGTAGCTCCATCCTATGGAATCCTGGGGTATGTAGTTTTACAAGGTCTTTAGCCTTCTCTGCCAAGGAGTATTGGTGCCTCACAAAACTACATATCCCAAGATTATGGATCAAGTGGTGCCAAACTGCATTATTTCCACCATATAAATGCATCCTGTATTTTCCCCATGCCAAGTAAGGATGGGTGACATTTTCATTTTAGTTAATTTTTGGCAAGAGTCCACTAACATTTGCAAGTTTTATTTTATTTTGGAATGTGAAAAAGGGTGGGGGGTTTGCTATTGTTACTGCTATTCAACATCTACTGTACATGTCACATAGGTACATATGGTCTTGTCCATGATGGAAATAGATGATGCACATGGGAAAAAATGTCCTTGACATTTGGCCTTCAAAAAATCTACCCAAGTGTGAATGCTGCTTCGTGTTTTGGGCAGAAAGTTTTGTTTTGTTTTGATTTGATTTGTTTTGAAAAAAAAATTCAATATGGGAAAATGTGAAACACAATTTCCCTATCTCTAATACTTGATTGTCCTGATGTGTAACCTGTATTCAGGACAAGAAGCTGCCATCAGAACAGAATACAGAGAAACAGAATGGTTCTCAACAGGCATAGGGGATGAGGCAAGGCTACATACTATCAAACTGTTTATTCAATTTATATGCAGAGAATATTGTAGGTAAAGCAAGCTTGGACAGAGGCAGGAGGAGTAAAGATAGAGGAAGGGACATCAACAGCTTAAGATGTGCAGATGACATGATATTACTAGCAGAAACAAAGACCTGGATCTATTACTAATGAAGGTCAACGAGAAAAGAGCCAAGTTCAGATTAATGCTGAACATTAAAAAAAATATTCACCCTAGAAAATGAGAAAATTGAAATAGTCAAAGAGTTCTTATACCTGGGATAAAACACTGATTGGAATAGACTAGAGACTGTAGTCAAGAAATCAGAAGAAGACTGGGATTGGGAAGGGAAGCTATGAAAGAACTACACAAGATCATAAAGTGTAAAGACATAACTCTGAACACTAACGTGAGGATAGTCCAATCAATTTGCATTCCCCATCACTACGTATGGATGTGAGAGATAGATAATGAAAAATGCCTATAGGGTTAAAATCAACTTATTTGAGATGTATTGCTGTAAAAAAGTATTGAGAATACCATGAACAGCCAAGAAGACAAACCAAATGGGTTCTAGAACAGATCATGCCTGGACTATGCCTGGAAGCCAGATGACCAACCTGAGGATGTCCAACTTTGGCCACATTGTGAGAAAAAAAAATCTTTAGAAAAGACAATGATGCTAGAAAGGTGGAAGACAGTAGAAAGAGAGTAAGAGCATATGTCAGATGGTTAGATGCAATGAGAGAGGATACAGGCCTGAGCCTGCACCATCTAAGCAGAGAAGTTAATGACAAGTGAACTTGGAAATGTCTCATCCAAAGGGTTGACATGAGAGGGTTGACCCCAGGGCAGCTAACAACAAGCAAGGCTGAAGCGAAGACATGGCAGACACAAGAAGGGCAAGGAACTCTTTCTTTTATTTTCCCATCTCTGTAAAGTACCTGTTTCTCCAGCTGCTCTGCCATGGGTCTGCATTTATCTGGCTTCACAGTCCTGAGTCTGCTGTTGAATCTCATCTTCATCTGTACAGGCAAGGCAGAGAAAAAACAGCAGTCAGCAAGATTCTAAGGGTCTGCAGAAGAGGCACTCCTTGTAAGTCATTATGGTCAGTGAAATGGATTATTCAGTCACCTCTGGGAGATAATCTGACAATGCTGCTTCTAACATTATAGTCTGCATTTTTCAAGCCTAAGGAAAATGCAAAGCCTTCTAAAACAGGGGGGGAAACCATTAAAGCAAGGCATCTCAAGTAATTTATTTTAGTAATGCAGTCTGTCCAATCAATTTATACATTAAAAAAATACTTGGTGGGGGGGAGGGAATAATCTTTACTTCAGGTGAAACATTGTACAAAGAAAACAACTAACTTTCTTTCCCTTTCTTTTTTCTTTGTGTGTGTGAAATGCCAGTAGATTCAGGCATTTATTCTTGAAAACAGCACACTGAGGCAAAAGTCAAAGAAAATTATTTTGATGTTTTTCTTCTTCTGTGTAATTATAGGGAGAGAGCCTTGCTAGTCAGTGATAAAACAGAGGCCAAAAAAAAACAAAAGAAAGAAAGAAAGAAAGAAAGAAAGAAAGAAAGAAAGTTTTAAACTTTGTGCAATAATTATGTTTTAGCATCTACTGTTAGGAATTATTTTTTGAGAAATGTATTACTTCAGGCAGTAAATGTATATGTGAAGGTGTGATGGACTGATAGGAGTTCCTGCTCCTGCTATCCCTACAACCAAAAATTTCTGTAGCAGATGAAGGAGCATGGAACCACTGCCAGTCAAGCTGATGAGTTGCCATCAGCTGCACTAGAGCAGCCCATATGGATGGTCCCTGGGAAGGAAATGTTGGAAGGAGGTGGGGAAAGGAGGGGAGATAGGAGAGTCAGAAGAGAGGAAGTCCAGCTGGTGGAGAGGAGGAAGAAACTGCAATAGAAGAAACACTGGAGGCGATGAGAAAAAAAATGAGGGCGAGAGAAGAGCTGAGGGGATGGGTAGGAACAGGATGGCAAAGGTAACATGGTAAAGGTCAAGGTAAGAGAAATATGGTTAGAAGAAAGTGATTATGATGCCAGTGAGACCAGGAAAGGTTGGTGACATTGGTGTGAGAAGGCAAGAACAGGAGAGTTAGGACAGGATATAAGGGCAATGAAAGGTCTGAATAGAAGGAAACAAGGAAGAGGGATGGATAAGTGCTGAGGAAACAAGCCTAAGGGGAGAACAGTGGAATATGGACCTCTACAGGCAACATTGAGTGTGGTTGGAAGTAGGGGGAAGAGGAGGAAGGCAGATAAGCAGCAGGGGCAGAGGAGGAGGAGGGGGGTGGCGGCTACCCCTGGGCAAGTACAAGGGGGAATATCTCTGGGAGATATCCCTCCAATTGCCCTTGGAACATATACTGGAGCAAAGGAGATCTCCAGTACTCCTTTGGTTGTTGTTACCATCATTACTTCTGTTTTTTCTTTGTACTAGTTGGTGTGCACCTTCAAGCCTAAGGAGATTATTGCACTACACTCTTAAAGTGTTGCTATTTCACTTTAACTGTTCTGGTGGCCTCCTATTGCATTCTGAGCTATTCAGTTTAGGAAGGGGCATTTAGAATATTCAGCCAGAGAGCTCTTAGGCCTCACTGAACTACAAACCTCAAAATACAACAGAAGACAGTCAGAGCAGCTGTAGTGAAATAGCAATGCTTTCAGAGTGTAAGGCAAACCAATCATGGTTTTTTCTTCCCAAGATTTGTTCAGAGGTGGTCTGCCATTGCCTTCCTCTGAGACTGAGAAAGTGTGACTTGCTAAGATCACCCAGTTGGTTTCCATGGCTGATTTGAACCCTAGTCTCCAGAGTCATGATTCAGCACACAAACCATTACACGAAGCTGGATTCCCTTCTCTCTACTTCTTTCCTTGAATACAGAGCCCGAATGCCCTAATAAACTTGGTCCTCAGTGTTGTGGGTGCTTGTGTGGATGGAATGGATCCCCAGACAAGAGCTAGCCCTCCCCCATAGCAGGTGTGAATGGAATCACAGAAGGGCTTGCCACCCCACATAGTCAGTTTTCTCTTTCCATGGAACATTAGTTCATAAAGGAGGGTTTTACATCTAAACTTTGACCTAAATACAGAGGATTATTACTCAAGATTTTTTGTAGAAATGTGTAATGTGTGTGCATATGTGTAGTAGTTTCATTTACATGTCCTGGAAACACCTTATAATTGTGAGAAGTCTGGATTACTACAAGGTCAAAATGAAGCCTTGGAACTAGATATGGCCATCATGTTCTTTTTGCATCTCTCAGGCCCTCAAATATTACTGGGTCTCACATCTTTGGCCAGAAAAAAAAAATGAACTGCTCACCTGGAATGCTTCATAAGCAGTATTTCACATTTTTATTTTGTAATGTATTAGTATATTAAGACTTTATAGAAACAAACAAAGATAATCAATAAACAATGTCTCTGGGATCCAGTGAGATCAGGTGTATAATTATAATTATAATTTACTTCTATCCAGGTAAAAATAATAATAATTTGAGCTGATACAACCACAACAGTAGAATATCTCTTCAAATATCAGATGAAAAAGGAGGAGAGAAAAGATTGGTCTTTTTGTTTACATAACTAATAAACTTCTCCTCCTGTGCACACTTTGACATAAAAAATACCTGTATTTCAAACCAGAAGTGGACGTCTGGATACTTTCAGGTTTTTTTTAAGCCCTTGGACTCACTAAAGTTACCCACCTTTGGCTTTGTAGTTCTTGACCAACAAGTAAGATGGCAAGGATTTGAGTATTTTGCAAAAGCAAAGCTACAATTCATATTGGGTTTTTCTAGCAGATGAATGTTCTTTAAACTTCTGCCAAACTTCCTTTTGACATGCTAACTGAGTTTGAAATGTCAGGTAATTAGTGTAAATGTTTGCCTTTCTTGTCTTTTATTTTCATTCGAGAAATCTGTGAAAAATACTTCTCACCAGGCAGAGAAAAAAATAACCTTTTGAAAGTGGAACTTTTGAAAAGAATATTTTTTGCAAAAAAATTGCATCTAGTTCTTGATGGGAGAGAAGAAAAAAATTGGTTTGTCACAACACTATAATGTTGGGTGCCTTCAAGTCGTTTCCAACTTGTGGCAAGAGCTGTTCAAAGAAGGTTTACCACTGTTTTCCCCTGAGGCTGAGACTGTCAAAACCATAAGAAAATGACATGGATGCTAAACAACAGTTCCAGTGGCAGGTACATGAGTCTGTATTGTTGAGGCAGTGCGTCATGAGAAGGCTGGTGTGGCTGCCAACTGCCAAAGTTCCAACTGTCAACGGTCAACTGTCACAGAGTCAGAGTGAGACAGTTGGTGTTAGAGTGAATTGCCTCAGAACTGGTTAAGTAAGACGGTTAGTTGATAGGGTGGTTTGTTGATGAGTATCTAAGATGGAAATCTTATATTCTCTGTAATCTATCAATAGTTTAGTAACAAAGAAGAAAAGACCTTCATTTGAGAGAAACCTCATTGTACTGCTTAACTGAACTATTTACTGAACTTAACTGCTCATCCACTTAGCTCTCCCCATTTGATCAGATTGGTTTTTAGATTTAACTTGTATGCTTTTATAGGGTGGGAAGGAGGGAGGGGGGATGGGATTTGCTATTGTTATGTTTTTATTTACTGTTGTTATTAATATCTATATTTTTACTTTGTATATTGCTTCTGTTGTTACCCGCCTCGATCCATAACAGGGAGAGGTGGGATATAAATACATTTTATTATTATTACTGAGATTCATTCCTATGTGAGAGGAAACTTGCCATACAACTCATATTCTTCACATACCTTCTTCTGGGTGTCTTGTCCATGTACAGCAAACTCTGGTTATGTGCGTATGAACCCAGCACGCACTTTCCTGGCAGAGACAATGTGATTTCCCTAAGGTTACCCAGTGGGCTTCATGGTTAGGCCTGTAATCGAATCTGGTCTCCAGAGTTGTAGTCCAACACTCAAACCACTATATACCACGTTATTGTGTTTACATATTCATAATTCCCTAACTGGATTGCAGCCAGCATTTCTAGGACTGAAAATTCAAATCTCACTCTCTCAAGAATGGGCAAATACCAGAGTATGGAGGACTGTGTTTAAACAAAGGACTGTGCTGTCAATGAGTAACAGATCACAGTGGGACAATACAACAGATGGTTAGAAGGAGGTTTATAGATCTTTTTGTTCAGTCTGCTGCCATATGTGATACAATAATCTAGTCTCTAAAACATCCCTAAGACATTATTGTTCTTTTACCCATAAGATTCTAAAACTGGCTTAGGCTTCTGCTCTCATATAACACTGCTTTCAAAATTCAGGAGGTTTGTCTAAAGGATAGGTTTGTGTTGATCTGTATATTTTTTTTCTTCTTCTAGAGCTATGATAAATAGCTTGAAGACTGCCTACATAGCTAGAGTGATTTTTTTTGCTGTACATGAATTGTTATTGCCTGATTACTGCAACATCAAGTGGTGACAACATAGATGACTTCCTCCCTCTCTTTGCCCAGAAAATTTACTGTTCCCTTGTAAATATAAAATTGTCTTTTCACAAATGATAAAATCAGATCTTATAGAAAATGCCAGGCATGGATGCTTCTGAAAACAGCAACCTGATTTCTCTTCCTCCCCCACTTTCTAGTAATACATGTTGAATCACTGTATTTGTTCAGCCAGCCATCACTAATGGCAGGCAGTGAAGTGGTGAGAACTCAGGGCAAGATGGCAACACACTGTGCATACAAAGGTTCCCTTTGGGACTTAAGTGTTTCTTTGTTAACTATCCTTGAGTTGTCCTCAACTCATGGCAACCCAATGGATGAGACATCTCCAAGACCTTCTATCCTCCACTGCATTGCTTAGATCCTACAGACTCAGGCCCTAAACAGACCAGCACTTTGTGCTGGCCTGGGGCCAAAAGTAGGACTAGAGAGGGATGGATGTCCACTCGTGCCCAGCCATACTTTTGCCATCCAAGCGACATCATAGCATGCCCCCATTTACACAGGACACACCATGATGACACACAGGTGTGAGAGCACCCAAACGGCATTGGCCGGAACGGGCGTCATCATGGTGCATGAGCACCATAATGTCGCCCCTTTCAGGAAACTGCTTTTGGTAGTTTCTTTTTTCTCCTGAGAGGTAGTGGATCGTTGCCGCAGCATCTGGTTGCTGCAGCAATGATCCAGGGCTAAAAGGGGCAGCTTCAGGCCACTTGTCTGTCAAGCTCCTTAGTCCCAGGACCTCCTTGATTGAGTTCACCCATCTTGCTTGTAGTCTTCTTCTCTTTCTACTGCCTTCTACTTTCCCTAGCATGATTGTCTTTTCTATTGAGTTATGCCTTCTCATGATGTGGCCAATGTACCACAGCCTCAGTTTCATCATCTTGGCTTCCACTTCTGGCTTGGTCTGTTCTAGGACCCATTTGTTTGTCTTGAACCATCCATGGTATCCTCGGCACTCATGGTATCCTCGGCACTGTATCTCAAATGGCTTCATTGTCTTCCTGTCCACTTTCTTTATTGTCCAGTGCTCACACCTGTACATAATGTTGGGGAATATAATGGCTTGTATGAGTCTAATTTTAATGTCCAATTGTATACAGGTATCTTTATATTTTAAGATCTTATCTAGTTCTTTCATAGTTGCCCTTCCCTTTCCTAGTCTTCTTTGTAGTCCCTTTGAGAGTACTGCTTCCGAAATCCCCCACTAGCCATGCTCACTGAGAGTTTCTGGGACCTGCAGTTCAAACAGATATTTTCCAGAGGGCTGGTTTATTTTATCCCATATTGCCAGGGAAAGAAGAGGAACAAATGTGGGGCTGCCATTTGAGTTCAGCAAGATCTAATTTCACCCATAGATTAGTGTCTAATTTCATCCATAGATTAGTGTCTAATTTCATCCATAGATTATGTGTCCCATTTCTGTATAAGGGATTAATAGATTACTATATTCTCTTCTATGTCATGTTGACCTTCTCCCTGTACCCTGCCATGGAAGAACATTGTGTTTACATCTTTCACCATGTCTAGCCCTCTGAATGAGTAAGGAAACATTTGTTTCTCAGTTTAAAAAAGAGGCACCAACTATTCTCTCATCCATGCAGTTCATTACCCCATAGACCATGAATATGTTGATGGCACCAAAGGTATGATCAGACTCAGAGATGCTGCAGCGAACAAGGAAGCAGAACAGAGAAAGGTGGGAAGTTAATGCTTCCAACCAGTTAAAAGGAAAGTGAGGTAAATGAAGTATATAATTTTGTATTTATTGTACCTAGATGCATTTTCCCCCTTGAAAAATATGTGGCTGAGGTGAAGAGTGACTCAAACACATTTTTGTGCTTCCCCAATTTATCTTGTGGTGTGTAAGTGCACTCAGAGCATGTGGTTTTTTTTGTGTGTATTTTCCTCAATGGCATTACTAACTCTCTCCTTCTATAAAACAGGCTCTTTGATCATAATTGGCTCTAGAATGTTTTTGTTTAAATTATCTAGGGAGATCTATTTCTGGACTTAAAGTGATGTATTGCTAGTCTTTGCTTTGATTACTTGAACACAAACAAAATCCCCATTTTTCTTCAGCTTAGGGTGGCTGACTACTTATCTTGCCTCTGAATTACATCAGCAATTCTTGCCCACTATACAAAGGCTCTATTTTTTATTTGGTTTCATTTGCCCTCTTCCCTTTCTCTAGAAATTGGGGGAGGGGGGGAGCAGCTTAGAACATAATCGATATATATATATATATATATATATATATATAATCTCTAATCACAAATTACATTTTAAAAGTTTAAACATGCCTCAGTAAAAATAACATGTTAAAAATTAAATAGTCCAGCATATCTTTGTCTGTAAAAGGCAGGAACTTGTTGGAGGCCTGTTTGAACAGAAAAAAAAATTGTATGTTGCTGGAAGGACATTAAAGAGAGACCGTATTTGCCTCCCTTAGAAGAGAATACCACATTCTGGGAGCAGCCACCAAGAATGCCCTTTCTTATATCTTAAGTAAACATGCTTCTTCAGTGCCAGGAGATGGACTTGTCTGATTGATCTCAAAGTCTGTTCAGGCTTGTATGAGAAATACTAGATAATGTTTGAAATATTCATCTCGAGAACTGAGAAATCATGACAAGGAAGGTCCTGAACTGGTTAGAATCTTCATCCTGGGGCAGACAAGGGCAAACATCTGGGAACACTTCCCTAAACAATATAGTCTTCCAGGAGTGGGGGGGGGGGGCAGCAAGTGAGAAGAGGTGAATCTGTGACAAGGCAGTGGGAATCCTAGGCTGGGACCGGAGACCTTGACTACCAGAACAAAGGGTACGAGTAGGAATGTAAGGAGAAAGAAGTTCAGATAAATAAGGAGGGGCCAGTCCATGGAGGGCTTTGAAAGTCAACAACAAAAGCTTGTACTGGTTGCAGAAGGGGAAGGGGTAGCCAATGAAGGGAGGAGAAAAGAGGAGAAACATGGTCAAAGCAGCAAGTGGAAATGATAATACATGCAGCTGAGTTCTAGACAGAGATTAAAGGATGGAGGTGAGAGAGAGCAAGCCATGTCAGAAGAAGGTTACAATAGTCTACTTGCGATACCAATAGGACATAGTCCAGATTCCAAGAGTACAAAGAAATCAGTAGTTGATTTTTGCCACAAACTCCTGAAGACTTCATTTACCCATCCTCGGGTCCTCTATGTCCTAATAAAAACCATACTTATTTGTATCATTTGTATGACTAAACTATCTAGGAAGAATGCCAGCATAGCACAATTGTAATGTGCACCTGTTGTGTTTCAGCTGCATTTTTGTCACTTCAAAACAGAGTTCAAACTACATAAGACAGACCCCCCTCCCCCAAGGTAACTCCCATCATTCTTCATCCTTGGCTATACATTTGGCCCTTCCCATGCATGGATTCCTTATCCACAAATTCAACTGTGAAAATATTCCAAAATATATATATTTATTGGATTTTGCTTTTTTAAAAACACTATTTTACTATGCTATAGTATAATGGGACTTGAGCATCCATGAATTCTGGTATCCACAGGGAGTCCTAGAACTGAATCATACAGAATACTAAGGGCCCACTGTACTGACAAAGGTTACTGGGAGTTGAAGTGAAGAAACATTTGGAGGGCTGCAAAATTCCCACCCTTGATGAAGTGGGAGAAAGGGTTTGAGGGAGAAAGAGAGCAATGATTGGTAAAGGGTTAACAACTGCCCTCTTCTTCTCAGTGGCTAGCTCCCCTGCTGCAACCTAGTCCCTCCTGAAGATGCTTTTCCTTGCTAAACATGTCATCATGCATGTGGCTGTAATGCGACATTCAGCCCTAAGCAATTACAAGTCAGTTCAATAGAATAATAGCCACAGGTCTGTCTCCTGTGGAGCTGACATTGTGAACAAGGAAGAAAACAGCAGACCAGATGTCTGAGTGGTGCAAAGCAGTCCATGAATAAATGGAGGGGCTGCTTTCAGTAACTCTGCAGGATGGCACAAAACCAATATGAGTTATCTTTGAATAAATATCCAAATTTCACCTGCAAGTGGAAGCAGTTTGTTTTTGGCTCTATTTATTTGCTCCTCAGTTTGAGTTGTTGAGCCATTGAGCCTTTGCCTACTATGTAACGGAGTGCTATGAAATTAAACACAGTGCAGGTGCAGTTGATATGGGCTTAAAAGAGCAAAGTTAATTCAAATTAACTGTATTTACAATGCTTATTTCAGTGAAACAAAAAAATCTCAGGAACATTTTGCTATTCCATATAAGGTTGACGATGTTAGGAGGGGAACATCATTACAATCATTTTTTAATGCATATTTGTGATATTTCAGATTTTGTTTATCACTGTGGTTATTTGGTTTAAACTTAGGGTTTAAATATTTAATGATAGGTTATACAGTACTGTATCGTAAAGTCTTGATTATGATTCCCCACACTTTGTTGCAATAGTCCTTAGAACAATTCTATGTCAGTATTACCATTTCCTCCAGTACTGAACTCAGATATGCCAATAAAAATGGAGCTGAGACAGATCCACTAAAAAGGAAAAGGAAAGTGATCAGTATGCTCAGAGAGCCCCAGACCCACCAATATTTCACAGATGAAAAATAGAACAAAAGTTGCTGAGCAACATCAGAGTGTGCTCAAGATGGCAAATGTTGTTAATCAAGTAGAACACACAAACTAGAATAGGCAGCAGAAGTTTGCCTTTTCCTGAGCCTTCTGGGAATGGCAAGATTCCCTCCTCTCCTCTCCTCTCCTCTCCTCTCTGTTAATTGAATGCCAAAAAACGGGGAGGCCATGGAATGGTCAGGAATATACTGGCTCAAAGGCTGGATTTTCGGGCCTGGGAGCCTCCTAGCATTACACCTGACAAGTCTCAGAAAAATTCTGCCATCACCATCATTGATACCTCACCTTTTGCCTCAGAAATGTGACTCAAGATGACTTACCCCATTAAAAGAAATACAAGTATGCAAACAAATTAGAAATTTGAAATTTGCATGTGCAAATTATGATCAAGATGTGCATCTTTAATTTAAAAAAAAAGTTGTTTACCAATGGAAGTATATCAAGGAGGGGACCAATCTATCCTTTTTATGAAGAGAGTTCCCCAGATAAGGAGCAGTCACTAAGAGGACCCTGTTCCCCAGACACAATGGTGAGGTGCTGAGAAACATATGATGGCCTCTTCCACAGAGATCTGGCCCAAGGAAATTTGTGTTCAAGAATGTAGTGCTTTAGATATCCTTGGCCCAAACTCTAAAGGGCTTTACAGATCATAAACAGTACTTTGAATTGGATCTGGAAACAGATACATTTATTGAGAAGCAGATACATATATTGAGAATTATGATTTCA
This sequence comes from Urosaurus nigricauda, assembly GCA_034509955.1. Lineage (NCBI taxonomy): Eukaryota > Metazoa > Chordata > Lepidosauria > Squamata > Phrynosomatidae > Urosaurus > Urosaurus nigricauda. The sequence goes on from JAOEGL010000003.1 coordinate 126,606,876, forward strand.
ATTGAATTGTTTTTCATCCCTAGAATGCCACTCCTGTCCTTTCACATTTATGTGATTTTTTGTGTGCACTACTTCTACCTCACCTGATGACAGTTTTTGCCAATATGGGGACATGTTTTATGTTAATATACCAACCTGAGAAGGCTCATTATGTTATACTTTTTAGGACAAGGAAAAGGTAATTATTATCTGGCAAGTGCAGCCTCTCATAGGACCTAATCATAAAACACCCCCATCCCATTTTCAGCTGTACTGACAAATGTGGAAAAACGGCTTCTGATTTGCACATAGTTATTGCTGTAACTGATCTCCCCTTGCCCTATTTCTGAGCTGTGAGAGAGGAGTCCTCTCCTCTCTTCATCCATTCCATTCACATTGATAATTGTCAAGTTAAATGATCTGGCTGCTAGCTAAACAAGTGGAACAGACTGTGCATACAAATGTCACTGCATATCCTTGATTCTCAGCAATAACAATTCTGCAGAAACGCAGTGCCCTTGGCTAGCGCAGCCAGTATGAAGATCTGATTAGCAAGGACATGAGGGAATGGTCAAGAATAGGGACTGCATTTTGAAGGTCAACACGTATAGCAATATGCTTGACAGAAGTCCTGTCTTCTGAAGAATAACAGGGCAAGAGAATCTGCCACACCGGCAGAATACAGACAGTTCAGCCCACATAATCTTTGGGAATGTCATCTAACTTCTAATTCTTGATCTCCATTGACCACATTAAGAGAGCAGTTTCAGAGATGCAATAGTATCACACTATATATTTCTCCAAAACTGAGACTCAGAGCAGTTTACAAGATCAAAACAGTACAATTAAAAATACAGAAAAGTGTTATATTAAAACATAGTTAAATTATTACAAGATTAAAACAGAATAGACCTGTAGTGCTACATAGTGTACAATCCTTGTGTGGAAACAACAGGCAGATTAGAACCTTGGCACACAGTTTTTCCATGGACTTCTTCTTTGTACTCCTCCCTCCCTCCTCTACTTTGCTACACTGATTATTATGTTGGCTATTCACAGTTGCCCTCCAAGGAAGCAACAAGGCAATTTGGCGAGGTAGCCCATATCAAGATCAGAACAGGAACAGATAGCAGATTCCATGCACTGACAGCAATTATGTTAGATGAAGCTTTCTGGGGGACAATAAGCCACAAAATAAAGCACCTTTCACCCAAATGAAACTTAATGTAATTTTGAAATATTTGGGAGGGGGACAATATGGGTGTGTTTTATTTATTATATTCTCTTCCTAGTTTTAGCTGTGCAAGCATGCTCCTGGCCACTGCTAATACCTGGGCATCCAGACTCAAAATTGAGTCCTGGAGAATATCCACGGTGTGAGCCTAAGGTTTCAGGAGGAGTGTAACCACATCCAGCACATGTGGAGTCCCTATTCCTTCATCTGCTTTTCAACTCACCAGGAGCACTTCTGTCCTGTCTGGATTAAATTTCAATTTGCTTGCCCTCATCGAGTCCATTAGTGACAACAGACAATAATATACCTAGTTCATGCTAGGCATATATCATATGACTTATGTTGAGGGCACTGTGTGTATGGATTATTGTGAGGCACATGGAGGAATGTGATCGATGGACCTAGTTTGGGGATTATAGTCAGATCCACATTCAGAGGTCTGTGGCCTCAGTTTAAGGTCCTGAACATCTCACCATCTTCAGCTCAGAGATCTCTAAATTAGCATTTGTGCTGAGGCACCCCAGCCTTGTTCCATTTTCTGACCACTACTGGAAATGGCAGAACACTGGTTACTCAGCTCAACGTTTGTGGCAGAGGAATAAAGGGAATGTGAAGTGCCACTTAATTGTGGTATGGTTTTATTTTTCTGAATGTCCTTTTAGAAACATTTTTATTCCCAATTCTCAAGAGAATTCTAAATGCTCAGAGGAACCTTGCCTCTGGTTTGCAAACTCAATCATCATAAAAGGGTTAGAAAGGATTTGCACTTTTCCTGCCTCATTCATGGGATTTTCCTGGGGAAGAGGCCAACATTACAGACACAGACACACACCAACACACCTCCCTCTAACTCTCCTGTGTTTCCTCAATGCTTATTTGGGTTTTATCTTTTGTTTTTTGTTTTTGTTTTTAAAAAAATAAATCTAAACAAAATCAGCACAAATTATTGAGGAGGAAAAGATGGAATAGCTGCAGAATGTATTTATCTTTGATCAAACATACTAGAAGCTGTCTGTCTGGAAGCAACCATAGTTTGAACATTCTCAAGTGCTATACAAATATGATACATTATTAATAATAATCCGTGTAAGTAATGCAGAGAAGCAATATAGCAAATTCCAGTCTGTGTTTATATTAGCTCATCCTTTCATTGCCAGAAATGCATTCAGGGGATGGTCTATAATCTATTCTATTATGTGTTCCCATTATTTATTTTTTAACAGTATGTGTGGTTCAGTTTAAATATCTCAGCAGAGACTATCAGGCTCAGATTCTCATACATACAGGAGGCACTGTGCTATTTCTTCTGTGTATGCCAACACAATGTTCTTACAGAAGGTGTTTGATCTTGCTTAAGTCAGAAAGATGAGAACATAAGCAATAAATAGATTGGATGTCAAGGCTAATTCGATGGGCATATTCCTTTATTGTCTAACTGGTGGGTTTAAAAAGAAGAAGGAAGCTACAAGCATCTTCTTAAACAGGGGATAAAAGAGGATAAGATGTTTTTAAGCATGCAAGGCCACTTAAACCTGATTAGTGCAGATTCTGCAACCCACCCTGAAAATAGGTTACACCTTTATTAATAAAATACTTAAATGTTTATGAAAAATGAAAAATGCAATCTAAGTGTGCCATCTGCTGGTGGAAATGTATTTCAGCAATCATTTTTCATCTTAATTATAAAAATGCTTTCACAGGAAAGCTAGCCTCATTTTGTCAGTGGATAATCCATGGGTAAGGCCTGCATGGAACCAAATAGAAATTTCATAAGATGGGGGGGAAATGGGTTCTCTCCCCCTTCCCCCAGAATCATCTACGTTGTAGTCTGCATGACTATAAACTAAAACATGTGTGTCTATTTCCATTTTCTATCATTGGAAGAAAATCACAAGCATCAGATCCCCCTTCTTTTCAAAATTTCAAAATTTTGCACATATCAATATCTATGAGGAAAACATACACAATGCAAATACACACACACTTGGGAACTATGAACTAACATGCTTTAATCAGTGAGAAAAAAGCATTGGAATGTGTGCTTTAAGAGAAGCATGGAAAAACTGCATACATTGGGAAAATGTCCAGCAAAGTAAGCTTTCATTTATGTGGGGGAAGAAATCTCTCAAGCGAATACAGAATTTGGGAGGGTGAGAACACTGCTGAGCTTCTAAGAAGCACAACAAAGAGGAACTTGATATATTTTTGCACTCCTACTATTTGGTGCCTTCCTTTTGCTCTCTTAAAGTTAACAGTCCTCCTATACACACTTAACCAGTGAATAATCCCATTAACATGCTTCTGGGTAAATCCACATTGGGTTATTCTGTAAATCAGGCTGCAGTGGGCAGGGGCTGTCTTTAGGATGGAAGAAAGAATTTAAGAAGGGCATAATTTGGCAATATTCAGATTCTTGCTCTTTGCTACACTCTCAAATGGATTTGGACATGTAATATTATAACATGTAGGCTCAATCGGTGACTCTGATGCAGTGGGGCAGCAAATCTACTCAGTATTTTAATTTTAAAGGAACTGACCGAGGTACTGAAACTGTTTTAGAAACTGGGGTGTTTTTTTAATTGAATTTAAAGTATGGGGTAAATCCTTGAGAAGACTGACTACCCCAATGACACCAGCCATCAGTGGATGTCACTAGTATTCTGATGTAGTTCAGCTCTGTTTCTGCTTGTCATCCGAGTTATTTCCAAGATACAAGTGAGTCTCACTTTTAAAGCCCTAAATGCCTTTGGACATAGCTGTGAGGAGGAGTTCCTCTTCTTCTCTCAAGCTACCCTTACCTGTTCTTCAGATACCCATAGTACCATATGAGAAAACAAATGCAGAGCCTTCTTAGTTGCAGCACCCTGATTGTAGAACCTGCATCACAGAGATAAAATGCAAACAAAGAAACAAAGGGAAAAAAGATAGTGAAAAGAAACTCACTACACCTAACTTTATTTTAGCATGAGCTTTCATGGAAATCATGTCTGTACCTCCCACAACTGTGTAATGGTGCGTGGCTTTAATAACATTTCATTAGTGCATCTGAAAAAATGAACTGATATCCATGCAAGCTCATTTTAAAATGAATTATTCTCAAAGATGTTGCTATTTTCTTTCCCGCACCCATCCACTTTTTAATCTTTTTTTTTTCTTTTTCTGCTGAAAATGTCCTCATAGAGGCATCGCTCATATAAGTATTACATTCTTAGCACCAGCCAACTTATTTGCCCAGGCATTTTAAATTGGTTCTGAAGCCTGGTAGTATTCTACCTCCCCCCCCCCTTGTTCTAATTTGTGGAGTAATAATTTATTTTTTTCAACTACGTTTTCTGTCCCCATTATGAAAAGCAATATGTAAATATTTTAAATAAATACACCATAAATGTATGGTTAAATTTGCAAGAACAGAGTCCTCAATAACCATTCAGTGAAATTGTGGAGTTTTAGCACCCTGAACACTGTTTCCATTTTCACTAACCAGAGCTTCCACCTTAGACAGAAAATGATCTGATCACGTTGATACATTCTCTTTGGACATTGCCACATGAGCCCCATTCTTGCTGCAATCATGTTAATTAATAAAAATTGAATTTTGAGACCAGTCATTATTGCACTTTTCTGCAATAGCACAACTATTGTGCTCTCTTCCTCACTTCTCCTTAACCCTGTCTCCCTGTCCTACCTAGCATGCCTTTCAGGTTTTTTTTATTTTTACTTTTTAATGCAATTCTAGGGTTATGCTAAAATGATTTAAGTTTAAATAAGAAAAAAAGAAAAGAAATAGAAAAATAAAGGAAAAGAGGAGGTGGAACAGAGGGAAAGGAGACATCAGTGACACTACATTACTGCAAACATTGGAACCATTACAAGAGCAAAATTTCCCACCTGTGGAGTAATGAAAAAGACGTGTGATTAGGAGCTAATTGATAGGTGTTCCCCATCAATGAAAAAAGATACACTAACTCCTTTTGGGAGACACAACGGCCATGGGTCAGAAGTGATGTCATGTGATAACTAATGCCAAAGGTGCTATTTTCTACCTGTAAATTCCATTTTAAAAGCCTAATGTTGTAATCTCTTTTGTTGTGTGAGGATTGGAGCAAGTGTCCCCATTTCTCCCACGTATTAAAAAAATAAAAATAAATTGGAGATTAAAATTAAAAAAAATTAGTAGAGCCATTATAGTGGCTGAAGTGCTGGGTTGGAATTTGGAAAATCCAAGTTAATGCTCCCTTAATGCCATTAGACTCACTCAGTCTCATTGTCCTCTGAGCGTTGTTGTGAAGACGAAGTAGAATGAGGAGAGCCATCTATGAAGCCTTCAGTTCACTGAAGGATATCAGTGTGCAAAGGTAGATAACAAATCCATCATGCCAGCAGCATAATTTAAAACTAGAGATTCCTAATCAGGGTAGTTAAACCATAGTTATTTGCACTGTTGAAAAGGGAGCAATGAGGAAGGAGAAAACAATGGAATTATTCCTGTTGCACTTCTCTGAAATAGAACAACTGGGGCTGTTTTTCCGATTGTGCTTTCTTCTGCACACCCCTTTAACCCTGCCTCTCTGGACTACTGTATGTCCTACCCAGCATGCATTTCAGGTTGTTGTTGGGAACCCAGGACACAACAATTTAAATTTCTTACAATAGCTTGAGTATGCTTTCACAGTAAAGCTTGCAAAAAAAAAAAAAAAAAAGACTCTTTAGACTACAATAACCAGGATCCCCCAGCCACCATGGAATTCTGAGGATTGTGGGACTTGTAACCCCAAATTCATTTTTCTCAGCTCTGGTTTAAAATTATTTGTATTAATTATTTATAAAAATATTTATACTCCAAGCTCTATGAAAAGATCTCAGGGCAGCTAAAATGTGACTATCTGAAACCTGAAGTTCTCATACTTTGGACACATCATTAAATGATATGACTCAGTTGAAAAGATACTAATGCTCTGTAAAGTGGAAGGTAATAGGAAAAGAAAGACACCATACTATGGGTGGGTTGATTATATCAAGGAAACTACATTCCTGAGTGTACAAGACCTTAGTAGGGCTGTTGATGACCAAGGCTATTTGAAGACTCTCATTCATAGGGTCACCATAAGTTGAAGCCAATGTGACAGCAAATAGCAATGAAACATTTACAAAATTCACCTTCAGGCAAAAAAAACCCTATAGTAATATGCTGCTGTTTATTTCATCACATGATTTACAATTAAGCTCTCGATTTAACCATTTTGACAACTCTGTGCCTTTCTGCTCACCAATAAATTGAGGCAATGAAAATCAACCCCAAAGAAATGTTGGTGTCAGATTGATGTGGAACCAAAGTTTGACTGTAGAAGAGTGCTGCTAAGCTGCTACACAGAAAAGCACTCATGCTGGGCCTGTATGCCAAAAGCAATGTTACATCTGTCCAAACTGATAGCATGAACACTTCCATGTTCTATTTCAATTAACTTGATGACAATGAAAGACTCAGTTCTGTCTGTGCACATTTACCTGGGAGTAAATTTGATTAAATTTAATGGCACTTACTTCTGTGTAGACACACCTAGCATTGAGCTGCAAATGACATTCAAGAATAAGGCCTCTTCTGATTTTAATTTGTTCTGACACTGTGTTCAATACTGTAATAGATTATGCCAATAGAAGTTTGCCTGCTACCACAACCTATTTGCTTTCCCTTCTATAATCTTCTCTAATTACTGCACTGAAGTTATTCCTGTTCTTGAGTGAAGGGCAGAAAAGACAATTCTACTGCAATGGAAGCAGAGATACTGTGCAAGGCTAAGCCAGTGGAAGAAGACCTCATTGGAAGAAACTATGGACTAGTTTAGAGAGTAGAGAAGAGAAAATGAGGGGAGACATACACAAAAGTTTATCGTATTCATTTTTCTCCCCATTTGTTCCGTTGGACAAGAAATGATGCACCTCAGCACTGAATGGGGATGCTTCGCAGCATAGAACAGAACGAGGCCTTTTTGAGGATGTTTTGGGATGCGATAAAATCCGTTCTTTTCCAGTCGCACGCGCACACAAGAGTCCTCTTCCTGTCCCCATAACAGAGAGAAAAATGAATGCAATAAACTTCACAGTCATATCATAAGCATGCAGGTTAATTTTCGCTTCCTAATGTTAAGAACAGATTGTGTCAAAGGAGAGAGGCATCCAAACATTGTCAAGATTAATGTAACACTTCAGCCAAGATTGCCCATGTCCATCCTGTTACATTTCAGTCCCATTTTGCAGCTAGTGAAGCCAGTCTGAATATTGACAGTAGTCTCCAGGGGACTAACAGTATGGTCTCTTAACAAGAAAGCAAGCACAGCATGGTTTCTAAAAGATTTGCCACTATAAAAATGTAGGAGGCAGTGACCTGTATAACTATATATGAGGCATTTATCCAAAGTTTCTATTCATGGGAACTCTCTCTATCTCTGCTCTGTTTCTCTGTCTCTCTCCTCCCTTCTCGTGTAAAGACTGCCATTTGAATCAGAGATAATGCAGTGCACAGAATACAAGAGTACCAGCAAGTAAGCATTTAAAGTACTTTGCACTGTTGTCCCCCTTTAAAAATGAATGTTTTTTTTTTCATTTATGGACAGAGATTGATACAGTCATAAACCAAGATGGTTTTCACACTCCTTTCAGCACTCACACCATGCTGCCATGCTTTAGCAGGCATGAATATATCCTGGTAGACATTCCTATCCCTCTTCTGCTCAAATGTGATAATTAATTTTTGCTGGAAGTAATGTTTTGTACTTAATGGAGAGTTAGAGGGCTGCCAAAGTCAGTTTGGCATTGCATTGCTGGAAGCCCCCTACTGTGTGTCCTTAAATAACTTTTTGGATACACCTTTAGAGAAATTTTAAACCACCCTGTAAACCAGATCCACAGTTTTGCTAACTGTGCTGTTCAAATGTTATGAGTGCCGCAAGATATTTCTTCTTCTCATAATACTACAACATTCCAGTTCTGTGATATGTGTAGCTGTATTTCTCTGAGGTTGTTGACACTGTATTGAATTCCTTTTAAAAGATGGAATTATGATTCTCTGTTTGTTGTTTGTCTGGGGATTGTTGTTAGTATTGATATTGTTAATTTGGTTCATGTGTGCTAGTAGTCGCAAGGGTTGTCTCCTTCAGGAAAATATAAAGCACACTCAAGGCCAGTCTAAAGAGTTTATCGCACAGGCCCTGGAATGAGCCTGTTGCATTCTGAAAGGGAGCGTGATGGAAATGGAAGGTGGCATAGAATGCATCTTACCACACAGGACAATGCCACTGATGCCTCTGGAATTTCCCATCTCATTCCACAGCTATCCCAGAGGAGCTGATTTTCAGGAACGAAAATCGGCCCCTCTGAGACGCATCTGGAATGTGATGGGAACTTCAAGTGGTGGCGGCAACATTCTCCTGTGCAGTAAGATGTGTTCTATGCCACCTCCAATTCCCATCACGCTCCCTTTCAGAATGCAACAGGCCCATTCTAGGGGCCTGTGCGATAAACTTATTAGGTAGATGGGGGCCTGAATCTGTTCCAGAAATGAGCCTTTTATGTGGATGTGGATGTGTGACATAGAGTGGTGAAATTAACTGACTATATATAAATGAAATTAAGTTTCTACATGCTTATCTGTTTGCTACTACATTATGTGTAATGGCTGAACCAATTTTTACCAAATTTAAAATAGTAAGTTTCGGAAGGTCTGAATTGTACAGTCTATGTGATGTGTAAGATATTCAATTTAGGAGTACCCTGATTATTATTATTTTTTTCATATATATAGAGTAGTTTGATAGCTAAACAAGAGAATTATAATTTCTCAAGGACAATCAAGACTGGAATACAATAAAAGAAACACCAGGAGTTTCAAGAAGTGACTGGAGGAGAGGAAGCAAATAATCCCTTTCTCTATCACTGCTGGAAACTTGACCAATAAAGAACTTGGAGTAAATGCACCAGGTGGAACACTGATAATCTGGCCATGGGCAAACTCCTTGAAAGTGTGTATAAAATGGCAGGCATGGATTCTCAGAAGCTAGAGTGATTGCAGAATAGGATTTCCAGAATATTTTAGTGCCACACATTACTTCTGTTTTTAATAATCACTGGCAGAATCTGACAAAATCTCTCTTTTTTTCCTTGCATAATTTATGAAGAATAATCTGGACTGTGTGATACATACAGGTTCCAGAATTTGATTTCTTTGGATTGAAATTTGATTTGCTTACATGTATGCAAGTGTAGAGTGCAAATAACCTTGAATATATTGTGGTGTTTGGGGGGTTGGAATAACTTTCAAATCAAGATATTTGAATCACTTGTCTTTGGATGAATATTTAGCTACTGGCTTTTGCTGGGTATATAGGATTCACAAATCTTTTTACTGTCAGCTCACTGGACTATCACACCTAAGATTGTCTTGTATTTTTTTTAATATGATAAAGCTTTGTGACAGGGTTTTGTTTTTTTAATGAAGACAATTGATGTAACAAAACAATGTTTATGAATGGTAATAGTTTTTCTTAGCATTTTCTGAGTGGCATTGTACTCAGTCATTATCTGAGAAGTCAGGGTTTCTCAGCCAGGGTTCTTGTAATCCAGGGTTCTGCAAGAGTTCACTAGGGATTCCACAAGAGATTGTGATTGGAAAAAAACATTTTAAAGGTGTTGTTGTTGTTGTGTACCTTCAAGTCATTTCTGACTTATGGCAACTGTAAGATGAACCTATCACAGGGTTTTCATGGCACGATTTGTTCAAGGGGGGTTGCCTTGGTCTTCCTCTGAGGCTGAGAGACTGTGACTGTCACCAAGTGGGTTTCCATGGCTGAGCAGATATTCATACCATTGTCCCAACAGTCATAGTCCATCTCTCAAACCACTGCACCATACTGGCTCTTTTTTAGCTGTAATTCACATATTTCTCTAGGGTAAAAAGGCTGTGTTAGGAACTGGAGATGATGGAGATGCTCAACATGCAAAGTATGTGCCACTAAGCTATGGGTTCTCCTCTTATAACAAATTGTCAGGAAGAAGTGAATAGATATGAAATTCACAACATGAATAAAAGTTACTGATAGCTTTCTCCCCCTCCCCCTTTAAACTAGGAGGAGGATTTGAAGGATTGCTCTGACACATACTTTTTAAAGCTTCAGAGAAAATCATGGGGAATACATCACCCCCATGGAGTGTCATGGCCTTGTGCAATGAAGCCCATGAAACAGAGAGAACTTTGTGATCATAAATTATCAGGTCTCAGGGTGAGTGCATTAAAAGAACCAACCCTGGTCTCTTGAAGATGGAATGGTCCATTGCTTAGGTTACAAAGAGCATCTAAGTTCCTTCCAGGAACTTTGCTAAAACTCTTTCATTGAAATCTGTTTGGTTTTCCATTCCAAAAACATTTCATAGTTGAAATGCTATTAAATGTAAAGTAAAATATCAGGATTACATTGCATTCTCATGTTTGTGAAGGATGAAAAATGTTCACCCTGAAAAGCATTGCCTGTGCTGCAGAAAACCAAAATAAGAAACAAACAAAACAAAAACATACTAAGTAGTCTTAAATAACACTTAGACCCATGGGCCAGCCAAGTTGAGTTCAGATTTTTCATCCCAGGAGATTATCACACCGGCAAAAAATGCAGGAGCATAGCAGTATGCTCCTGTCAATATTGTGCGATAATGCAAAGACTACCACACGATGTCACACAAAATTGTGATTATCCTGCAATTATCCCATGAATAAAGAGAAATTCTAGCACTACTCTTTATTCATGGAAAATCCACATGAATAAAAAGTGGTGCTAGAACTCCTCTTTACTCATGGGATAATAGTGAGATAATTGAAACACTGTGCAACATCATGTGATAGTCTTCGCAATGTTGCAATATTGCAATAACGTGCAATATTGATGGGAGCATACTGCTATGCTCCTGTCTTTTTTGCTGGTGTGATAATCTCCCTAATAGATGTTCATTTTGAGTGAGTATGTGCATGTATGTGTGCATGTGTGTGCATGTGTGTTTGTGTGTCAGAGAGAGAGAGAGAAGGGTAAATCTTTGATTTTCACACATGGGATAAAATATGGGGAGAGGAGTGGGAGAGGATGGGAGGAGCACTGAAAGGAGAAATGGCAACAGACAGGGACCTGCCATCCTCTCTCCCCCTCCTGACTGCATTGCCATTCTCCCCATTCTGCCCTGGCACACACCCACCAGGCCGCTGCGGAAAAGGGAGGGGTGCTGCCACTGCCCAGCAGTCCCAAACAAGTAATAATAATAATAATAATAATAATAATAGTATTTATATCCCGCCCCTCTGCACAACACAACTGGGGCAGCTTACAACATTAAAATATACAATCCAACATTAAAATATACAATCCCATGACTCCCAGTCGTGCCCCCCCTTAAAATACAATTAAATAAGTTATAATTTTGAAACATTCTTAAAATAATAGCTTTAATATAAACACTACACAATAGCAGGAGCAGGGTCAACAAATTGGGTTTTCTTTTTAGTGGCCAACTATCTATTCAGGAAAGGCCTGCCAGAAGAGATACATCTTAGGAGCTTTGTAAAAGCTGTTTAAGGTGGTAATATGATGGATCTCATCCAGCACACCATTCCATAATCTGGGAGTGGTAGCCAAAAAGGTCCTCTAGGTGGTTGCAGACAGCCTGGTTTTTAAAGATTGCAGTCTGGTAGAGCTGCTGCCTGGGTGGGAAAGGGAGGCAATGGAGGCAAAAAGGAGTGGAGTCCATATAGACACTTCTGCACCCTACCTCTCACCAGCCCAGCCCAGCCCAGCCTATCCTATCATCATCTTTATACAACAGCTGACAAGCTAGCAGCATCTGTCTCCATTTTGTGCTTCTCCAACACCTTGGTCTCTCACGGTTGAAGCTGAGAGAGCCCAAGGCAGCAGAGAAGCATGAACTGGAGAGGCAGTGGTGAGTTGATGCTGCCAGGTCTGGTGGAGCTCCTGGCTCAGTGGGAAAGGGAGGTGATGGTGACAGGAAGGGGAGGAATGCTGCACTCCATTCCTGCCAGTCCACCCTCCTTGCTTTTGCATAGCAGCCAGCCAACAAGCATCATCTGCCTTGGCTAAGTCTGACTCTTTGCCTCTGCCTTGTTCTCCTCTGCAGCCTTAGGCTATCTCAGCCAAGTTAGAGAAAGACAAAGACAGAGGAGAAGGATGGACTCAAGGAGAGCTGCTGCCACTACCTGACAGTCCCTTCTCCCATCCTATCCTCAGCTGTAACTGGCTTACCACTGCCGCCACCACCACCGCTGCCACTTCATGTTTCTCCACCACTGTGGGCTCCTTAGGCTGAGGCTGAGAAAGCTTCATGTAGTGGAGAAGCCTGAACTGAAGAAGGAGACGACAGATTACTGCTGCCACCCTGCAGCATCTTCAAGATCTGGAGGGTAGGAAAAGGAGACAATGGAGGCAGGAAGTGGTGGTCCATGGCCACCACTGCTGTCAATGCTCTCTGTACTTCCCTTTTCCAGCCTGAGCAGCAGCCCTGCCATATTCTAAAGGGGATGCTGAGCAGCAGCAAACCCAACATCCACCAGCAGCCACAGCTGGCTTGCAAAGGGGGATGGCTGAGGGCATGCTAGGCGGCTTTGGCAGCACGGTTTGGGTGATGAAGATGTCAGGAGAGGGAGGGGGATGGCACACAACCCCCCCCCCAATGCCTGCTGCCATTCTGCTTTCACTTCCCATTCCCTCTTCTCCCTCTTCTCCCTCCCCATGTTGTCTCCCCTGGAATGGCTGCCTTCCTGGGGGTATCAACATGAGTTACCTCACTGTGGTGACACAATTTGTAATGATGCCACTCTTTTCACTTGTGAGGACAAGAAACTGCATACATTTTCCCTTGTCTTTTGGTCTCAAGAGAATTGTCACAATTATAAAAGTCATATTTGCATAAACTGCTCAGGTTTCCTCAACAATGTCAGCTTCTGAACGGAACTACTATATCTGCTCTATTATTGCAGAAACTATGAAAAATGAAAGCATCAAATGATTTGATGTGTTCTGAGGTTTGTTTGTTTGTTTTGGTTTTTGATGAACCAGTTCCTGCTCTTGCTGTCTGTGTGTTTTGCTACACAGGGATAAAAGATAGTTTTGCACAGACATTTTGCACGAACTGCAGAAACCGCGATTAAAAAAAGCCTGTCATTAGAGATTTTCACATGGGGAAAAGTGATGGGAGCATTGTGAGATGCTCCTGTCACTATCTCACAATTGTTCAAAAATTTTCATACAACATGACATGCTGTCATGCAAATCACATGCAGTGCCCATTGCTCACCACAGGGTTGTTTGTTGTTGTTGTTTATGGTCCCACATGCTCTAACCATCCTGTAGGGAATGTAGGGTCATTTTCACCATAATTTTGCCCCGCCCCGCCCCCCTCCAGACCATTTTAGACCACAAAGAGGTCTTCTTAAATACAGGAAGTAAACAGAAAGTGACTTCTGGTCACCTGCTAGCTTTAAAAAAAGGTCTGTCCTGGGATGAAAAAGAATGTGGTGGAAATTCTCATTCCATAGAGGACTTAGAAGTTATTTCGGGACATTATATATAGATGGTGTGGTGGGCAAGGTCTCTTGGCTAACATAGTGCTGTAGCCTCCCACTATTCATAGTGTGCAGGAATGAAGAAGCTAATGAGTAACCTCCAAGTATCTAAAATGCCTCTGCCTCTCCAAAAGTACTAGAAGTGAAAATTGTGTGAATCGAGGATATATTAGTCCCTCTGCAAGTGATACTGGTAGGCTGGAATCCTATAGGGCACATCAGTCACAATTACACCAGTGGTTCTTCCCTGTTCAAGTTATGTATCCGTGTGATGCAAAGAAAGTGAGATAGATGTGATAATAATGGTAATAGGGGGCCTCTGACCCCAAGTAATCTATTCTTGGATTTTGTCTGGCTTTTGGAGTGGGACAGAGAACCAAGACAATATGGAAGGGATGGCTTTAGCTGTGTGACAGATGTTGTCTGAGCCATCCATTGTATATTGCCTTAGTTCCATGGATCCAAGTATAAGAGGAAATGGTGTTTGGAGGTGGCAGCTTTGTCCTCCCATCAGTACCAATATTTTTTTCTTCCTTTCCTTTATTCTGCCGTTTTCTTCTTGCACTTCTTCGTCTCTGACATAGGCATAACTAGATGAGAGGATCCAAAAGTATATCAGCCAAAAGTATATCTTAAGGTCGATTCCCACATCCAACATATATAGGTACGTAATACAACTCTTGATATCTGCAGTAGTCTTTATTGTTGCCCTGTTCTGTTCCTTTTTCCCTGGGCATATTAGTATGTGGTTTCCAAGTTTCATCTAGCCACTACAATTGATTTTTTTGCGAAAAAAACTTGGTGTATACATTATCAGAGGACAATACAGTTTGTTATATACATTACTTTTTCATAGGACATATTGGTTCAGTGAATGTATAAGAGGGAAGTGGTGTTGCACTTCCTGGTGCTCTATCTCCATTTTCTATACACCCATTAGAAAGTGTGAATAGACATAAAATCCTACATGCATAGTAATCTGCCAGTGCGATCAGTAACAACCCATTTTCAGGATTCCAGGTCATGTAGAAGGAACCCACATGTGTACAGTTCTACATGCATATGACTTGCACATCCAGGTGAACACACAGAAGTTGGGTCAGAGTGAACAATCCTGATTCTCTATCTCCAGACATTCACTGGATGTAAAGATGAAAGACACTTGCATGATGCTGCATGAAAATATAAGTTTCATCTGTTAACTTTACAATGGTTAAATACACAAGAGCAGGCCAGATCTTCTTTTTTTCTTAACTAGTTAGCAACCCTCCCTCTCAAGTCCTTTCAAGATGGGAATTGTCTGCAATTGCCAGGATTCAGCCATGCCCAGTCTCTCAACCAAACGTTTCTTAAAGGAAAAAAACCAGAAGGACCTCTCAATGAACCCCAGCACCACTAGTGACTCCAAGAAACCACAATGTCTTGTAAAATCATAGGATTTCAACATTCAAGCCACATCACTTTAAGATTCCATGTTGGCTGACTGTGCTGCTGTCCATATTCCAAAAATACTTCTGCATTATTCCCAGGGCCATGGAAGTAGGAAAAAAAACAAGGCAGTAGGAAAGAACATCAGGACCGGAGGTAGAAATACACTCAGCTGAATTCTGAACATTCTAGTGAGGTTATTTGGGAGGAAGAAGAAGCCTATGTAGTTATGTCAGGGTGCAGGAATCAGAAATCAGCACAGCCTTCATGCCCTGTGTGGCAGAGGTAGGCAACTGTGCCCTCCAGATTTTGTTGGACTGCAGTTCACAGCCATTGGTTGTGCTGGTTGGTCCAAAAGTCCAATCTAAAAGCATCTGGAGATCCACAGTTGTCCATCCCTACCATAGAGGCTCATAATTTGAGTTTATGCCTGTATAAATGTTCCCAGATTCTCCTTGTGAGCAGCCAACTGCATATCTGCTAGCTGTTTTTAGTAATGGACAATAATAGTGATGAAAGATTGAAAGTTTTTTTTAAAAAAAAATGGCATATTTAATTAGACTAATGCATGGAACTCACACACTGAAACTCACAGAGAAAGCAGAGGAGAGCAGAAAGGAGAGAGAGATGCTTTTAAAAGAAGCAATACTGTCAAAAAAAACTTCTCTGGGGAGAAGGGCAATGGCGTACCATTGACAGCTGCTGAATGGGCAAAGAAGCAGACATAAAATCAGGACAGAAGATATGGTGATTCATCACAGCTGCACCAAAGCTCTTACAGCAGCTGCTGAAAGGTCACAGAGACCCCAAAAAATAAACTAAAACCAAAATGCATGAGACAAGGAAACAATAGCAATCCGTCTGCAATGAAGAGTTTTGACAAGCAATAGAACTGACAGTAGCCAACTGAAGAGAGGGCAGCCAGAGGAGCCTCCTGCTATTTCTTTCCTTGTGGCCATATCAGAAGGGCCTTTTCCAGGTTTGTCTGAGGGATGTCAAAAACTGTCAGGTTTTCCCTATTTTGGAGGACAAAAAGTTGAGAACTTGGGTTTTGCCCTCAATTAAGGAGTGACAGAACCAACCATTCATTATTTAAAGAGCCTGGTCAGTAAACTAGAGATCTATCAGTTAAATATTTACTAGGAGTTTAAGAGATGGGCAAGCTACACTCTCTCAGCCTCTGAGGAAAGCACCAGTTCTACATGTGAACAAATCTTGCCAAGAAAACCCCATGATAGGCTTGCCTCAGGATTGCCAGAAGATTGAAACAGCTTAAAAGCAAACAACAGCAAACATTTTGCCAATAGTACTGGAACCATACTGAGGCATGGCTGATTCCAGACATTTTGTTGCTTGGTGTGAAGAGCAATATGTAATGCATTCCCTTTCCATGAACAAACACTGTCTAGTTTTCACACTGACAATAAGGCCCCCTTCATACTACAGAATTAGTGTGCTATTGTTTCACTTTAACTACCATTATTCCATCATGTGTAATCCTGAGATTTGCAGGTTGATGAGGCACTAGGAATATGAGGAATATGAAGAAGTGGCTGAGAATTTCTTCAACTGCAAATACTAGGATACTATAGAATGGACCCAGATAAAGTGCACCCAGACAGGTGGAGCAAGGGCCAGGGCAACAAGGAAGAGGCTACGAGGCCAAGCCAGAAGCATCTGAGTTGTCCTTGAGTTGACCCTGAGCCCCTGGTTGAGACTGAATTCACAACCTTTTGGTTTGTGAATGAGTGTCTGCAGCACCGGCATTTAACCACTATGCCACCAGGGCTCAATTTATCTTATACAGTGAGCCCTCCACATTCATTGGGGATAGGATGCAGGATCCCCATGAAAGTGAAAAAAACATTTTAAAAAACCCACTATTTTTTTTTAAATCTGACAGAACCTCTGTAGGAATCTCTAGGTCCTTTAATCTAGTGCAACCTATGGTCAGCATCCACAAGAACTGGAGGAACTACAAATGCTTAGAGAAGTGTTATCTCTAGAATCCCTTAAGCCTTCCAGCATGACATCTGATGGATATTGACCACAGAGTCACACTGGAGAACCTAGAGATTCCTAGAGAGAACATATTAATCAAATCTGTGAATAATCAAATCTACAGAAGTCAAAGCCGTAAATGTTCAGGGCTGACTGTATATAGATTTTTGTACATAGTTTTATGATTGTCCATTGTTTTATGTGCCCTGTGCCTGCTTTCATTGCCTGCCCACAATAGTGCCACTAGGGTGGGTGGGGGCTATGGACAACACTTGGTGATATCTAAGAAAACAGGTAACACCTGGTGTGGCCTTCCTCCTGCTGTGTGTATGGAGGGTGCAGTGCTGCTGGTGATGCCCACCCCTTCTTTGCTGCCATGACTCTGTTCCTGAGGAAGAAGCCATGCAGAGGCAAAGAAAAGGTGGTCCCAGACCTCCTAGGTTCGGCTCTGCTCAGCTTCCTGCTTATGAGGAGAGACAACCCCCCTTCCCTCACTTTCCTGCTCAACTCCACCCCCAGCAGCCTTCCCACCAAGTGACGCCAAGCCCAATGGCACTACTGCCTGCCCATTGCTACTGTTTGTTGCTGCTGTTGTCATTGCATGCCTTCAAGTTGCTGTTGCATGACTTCAAGTCATTTCCAACTCATGCTAACCCTAAGGAAAACCTATTATGGGGTTTTCTCAGCAAAATTTGTTCAAAGGAGGATTGCCATTGCCTTCCTCTGAGACTGAGGCTGAGGTGTGTGACTTGTCCAAAGTCACTCAGTGGGTTTCCGTGGTTGAGCAGGGAAATGAACGCTATTCTCCCAGAATCCCAGTACAACACAATAACCACTTTAACACTGTCTTCTACTCTTTGCACCTCTTCCTTCCCCACTCCTCACTGCAATCTCAGACAATGTGAAAATATTCAGATGATGATGATGATGATGATGATGATGATGATGATGATGTCAGTCTTCTCCTCCCTTCTTGGTCTGTGAAGAAGACTGGTGTGTTCTAGATCACACTGTGCTCCAAAGCCAATTGGACAATTAACTTGTCTATAAGAATTACTGTAATGTTATTAAGGGCTTAAACCTTCAGTTTCATCCACAGAGCTAAAGAAAATGACACCTTATCATGAGTGACCCTGACTAGCAATAGCAATAGCAAGTATATTTCTATACTGCTTATCAGCGCACTTAAGCACTCCCTAAGTGGTTTACAATGTGTAAGCCAATTGCTCCCATCAAGCTGGATACTCATTTTCGCAACCTTAGAAAGATGCCAGGCTGAGTCAACCCTGAGCCCCTGGCCACTATTGAACTCACAACCTTGAGGTTTGTGAGTGAGTGGCTGCAAGTTCAGGCATTTAACCACTGTGCCACCAGGACTACTGGTGGACTAAAGGTGCTAGAACTAAAACTTTAAAAATAGCATTATTTTGCTTATGCACTTATACACCCAAACAAATTATGGCCTTTTCTTTAAAATCAGCTAGGGGCTAGTATATTAAACTAGAATGGTTATTCAGCTAGTCTTTTCTCCAAGAGCAATTTGAAATTTCTCATCTACAATAATAAATTTAATTTTATTCATAAATCAATAAAACCTGAGGTGCTATTAATTTTATTAATGAAATAAAGGAGCTGTCCAGACAGCCCTGTATCAGCCAGATCGGGGCTACGGCAACTGCACACCATGGCCCCGATCTGGCCTTTCTAAGGTGAAAAAAAGGAGCCATAAAAAGCAGTTCCTTTTTGCTATCTGGAAATGGAGCCATAGCCACATTACCACAGCTTGGTGGCACTCCTTCAGCACCGTGTCATATGGATGCAGTGCCGTGATGCCACGTGCAGTGTGAAGTAGTGTGCGGTGTCATGGCACCCTGGGGGGCAGTGTTGTGGTGTGCATCATGTGGATGTGATGCCCTGACTCCATTCCCAGGCCGCCCTTTAAGGCCAGTCTGAACAGGGCCAAAGTTTGTTTAATATGGTGAAAAAATGTTTCTTACCCTGCAGTTATGCCTACATCCACCAGCAGGTGGTGCTGTATGTGTAGTCTCCATAATTTCTATGACTGAAATAACTCTTTCTCCAGCCTAGATAACTACACGTTGTGGCGTATCAACTCGGTATAACCATCTTTCCTTAATTGGTGGGGCTGTCACACTTCTTAAGGAGGTTTGAAGTAAATGCATGGGGAATGTTATTTCCTTACAGTGCTAGCCCTGTCTCAAAGCCCGGTTATTGTGTAATGTATAGTTTAGCATCTTTGCTTTATGAGTACCGGAAAGGTGAACGGGTAGAATAAAACTATGACCTAATTATTCCATGTCATTTCTGCTTATAGTAAGGCCCAATTAAATGAAAATTATTTGCTAGAAACAAATAGCTTAACTCCACTGATTTTAATGGGCATATTCTAAATAGGTGTAACATTGGATTTAATCCAAGGGTGATTATTGCTTTATTAATCAGCTGCTTGGCTGTTGCTAAATTACACCACTCAATAGCCATAGCTAGTATAGTCAATGGTAAGAAATCCTGGAAGTTGCACTTCAAGAACAATCTGGCCAAGGAGGGAGTGAAAGGAGAGGCCTAGCAACAGCATCGGGCCCGGCCTCAAGTTGAAGAGCCCTCCTAAACATGTAGAGGGCTGCATGATTCCCACCTTCTAGAAACAAATGATAAGTTGTTTCTTATCTCCTTTTAAGCATCCTATCATGTTCATTATATTCAAGAGAAACTGGTTCTTTCAGTAATAAATTAAACATGGCAGCAATATTTAAAAACACACATTGGGGCTTTTTAGATTGGCTGAAAGGGGCGGTCCAAACTCGCCCCTTTCAGCGGCGGGATGACGCCGAGGCTGCCGCACGGGCAGCCTCTAGGCCTCATCCCGCCGCTTTTGGAGGCCACGGGGAACCGGCAAACTGCCGGTTCCCCGCGGCCTCCAAGCGGGGTGCAGCAGGTGCTCTGGGCACCCACTGCACCCTGCTTCCCTTGGCGGGGCTGAAGGGGGAAAGGGGCCGCCGCCGCGGCCCCTTTCTCCCTGGGTCTTTGCCACGGCCATTTAAAGGCCGCGGCAAAGACCCGCCACAAAAAAAAGAGCTCCGAGAAGGAGCTCTTTTTTTGCGCCACGGGAAGGGCGCGATTGGCGCCCTCCCACGGCGCAAAAGCGTCATAACGCGTGCAGCGCATCAAAATGATGCGCACGTGATGACGCTTTTGCGGCGCGACCGTATGGACGCCGCCATCTTTAAATGGCGGCGTCCATGCGCTTTAGGCCTAGGGAGGGTGTAAACGCTACGCCCTCCCTAACCCTAAAGGCGGGCTTTTTAGCCCTAATCGCGCTCCTTTTTGCCCGTGTAAAACAGGCCATTGAGTCAAAAAGAGAATCTTGGAGGGATAAAGTTGGCCAGGTCATAAGGGAGATGTCAACCACCACTGTTTCTTTAGAAGAAGTGTTCTTTTTTGCACAAACAAACACAGGTCAGAGGAAGTAGACTAAGTCTATGAAAACTTATGCTATAATTTCTTTCATTCAGTTAGTCGTAAAGGTGCTAAAATATCCTTTTGCAAACAAACATACACACATTCTTGTTATTTATGGAATCACAGAATTAGAAAGTGGGATGCCCAATGGTCTATTCCTCTGTCAATGCAGGAGATTGATCACTAAATCAAACAGAGGATCATCCAACCTCTGCTTAAAAACTTCCAGTGAGACTACTACCCTTTGCCATGGGTTATTCAACTATTGAACAGCCTTTCCATTTAGCTGAAAGCATTTTGTCACACATACTCTCTCACACACATGGATACACACACAAAGAGACACTGTTAAGTGAGATGAATTAATGCTCCAGGTGAGAGCTTGGGACATTGCTTTTAACATCACTTAAATTATTTTGTTTTTGAAGATAGACAACACTACAGGAAAGGATAAATAGATACAGTATCAACAAATTAAGACCCATAACTCTCACTTAAGGAAGCACAAGATGTTAGGCAACTGTATATCCCTTGTTAACCTCTTTAAACTGAAAGGTGATATAAAGCTGGGGGCGGGGGAGTCTTTTTTTTTGGTCCTTTTTGTTTTTACAGCTACCACTTGGCCTTTTGAGCAAAAGTATGATTTTCATGGCCTAAAAAATAAAATTAAAAATTAGTGTATGCTGCCGAAACTGGGTCTTGAAAATCAACGAAAATTGTGTGTCTCTTTCCTTTCAATTATTAAGTACATGTTAATGCTAATGTCATTTTACAGAGAGTGTGAGGAAGCAGAGAGAAAGAGAGAAGATTCAAAACAAAGTAGCATATGAATAATAATGCATGTTTTAAAGTACTTTGCATGCATTAGCTCAGTAATCTTTACAACAGTCTTGGAAGGTAAGTCAGCATTATTCCCAGCTTACAGATATGGAGCCAAGGTTGTGAGATGGTTTATTTATGAATCATACTGGCATATTTCTGTTCATATATTACTATTCATAAATACTTAAATTTCATCATTGCCCACAGAAGATACTAAAATCAGTTGTCCAAGTATATTTACTAAAACCCTCTGGTCATCACAAATATCTTGCATAAACAAACTGAGACATACTTTAAAAATAAAGGCACCCCATTTTGTATTGATGTGTAATTCAATCAGAGCTTCAAAAATAATGTACATGTCCTCTTTAGAAGACTTATTGCATTACAAAAGTAAGCCAAAAATGCACCAATATAGAAGCATCTTTCTGTTTACGTCTCTTCATGCCCTTGAAACACTTCCTTTTTATTTGCAAGGCAGACAGTCCTTGTTGAGATGAAAAAATCCGTTTGGCAATAGGCATGCTTTTATAACTGTCTTCCTCTGTTGTTCCTTCAGTCTGCAAATTTATAACATTGCAGGGAGTAACTCAAAACTTCAATCACGCATTTAGGAATAGTCTGGGTACCCAAAGAGAGCCAGCATGGTGTAATGATTTGAGGGTTGGGTTATGATTCTGGAGACCAGAGTCCCAATCCCTGCTCCACCATGAAAACCCACTAGATGTCCTTAGGCAAATCACATTCTCTCAGCCTTATGGCAAACCTTGATTGAACAAAACCTGCCAAAAAGAACCTCAAGGCAGATACACCATGGGGAGTCACCATAAGTCAGAAATATCTTCAAAGCACACAACAGCAAACCCAAAGAAAAGGGGCAGGTATAGCTGCCAAGGAAATGTGAACACAGCAGATAGAAGAACTCTAGATATGAATAATTTTCAATGTTTCACTCTCTGGAATACAAGAAATTTGGTGACTGCAGGAAAATTTACAGTGGGAAGCAGAATTCTTACATGACTTCATTGTGTTCCCTTCCCTTCCCCTTATAGTGACATCTTTGGGTATCTTCATGGAGCTGGAACTTTAGGAATCTTATTTATAATTGTGGCTATGCCTTCTAGATGAGTAATTCAATTTCATATCCAGTTGCCCCTCCTTTTTCATGGGGATCCATTCCAGACTCCCTCATGAAAATGGCTTGAATATAGGTGCAAGCGCATGGGGGCATGCAGACTCACACCACGGGTCTGCACCCCATTCATTCTCCCTCTGTTCATCCCTCATGCATAAGTGAAAGACATGAGTCTGAAGACCACAAGAATGGGGGAAGGACTGTATAGACATATTAGGGCTGCCTCTGTACAGGAAAAATAATGCACTTTGACACCACTTTAACTGCCATGGTTCAATACTATGGAATTCTGAAATTTGTAGTTTTGTCAGATATTTAGCCTTTTCTGTCAGAGAGCTCTGGTGCCACAACAATATAGAAATTCCAGGATTCCATAGCATTGAGCCATGACAGTTAAAGTGGTGTCAAAGCACTGAAGTACAAATGCAGCCTAACACTATTCAAGCCTTATGATCTCACACAATATGAGACCTCACCCCCAAAGAAGTAAATAACGGCAAAGTAATGGACATTGCCTTTCTTCCTCCCCTCCTCACACAATTCAGTCATGTCTGCTTTTAATGCCTGAACAGAGCTTATTGGTCTCCAGAGTGTTATGAATTCAAAAAGTCTTCTTTACAACAAATATTTTGACATATTGTGCTGCTATAAACATAATTTATATCAAAAACATTTCAGTTGATGTCTGTGGGATTATTGACATGCACATTGATGCATCCACCTTCTTTCTAAAAAATAATAATCTTGAAACCACCCCTTTGTTTTCATAGTCATGAAACAATGCAGAAAATAATTACAACTGGGCAATGTAGTGATATATTGGCTTCACAGACTCTACCAAAAGAAAAAAAGAGGGTGTATAAATACTGAAATGTGAAGAACTCCTATGGGTCACTTTTATGGCAGTCTTTATTCATATGTGATAAGCAGGATATTGGCATGAAGCCCTGACATGAAAAATTGAAGAGTTTTTGCCCTAGGAAAAGTTGGATTGCCTTTTTCCCTCTCGAAGAAAACCACAATTCTCAGCATTTTTTTAAAAGAAAAGATAAGCCCTTGGTAGGATATATGAATACCATTTTCATCTTAATATGCCATATAGTTAAAAGAATATTACTAGGTTTAACAGAATGAATTTTTAAAATGACAAAAATTCAAATTTGAAAAACCTCCTACAAAAGAAAGTTTAAGACAGGTGCAGATCAGACATGTATCATTCTGCCTTTGATTCCCAACTGTGCTTTGCTCACCACCACTTATACCTCCAGGCACAGACACCTCAGGCCATCTCAGCACTTCAAAAAGCATTCATTTTTATGTATTTGGGACACAGACACATAGCACAATTCCATATATGCCCTTTGGTAATCACTCTGTCTGAGGATTAGTTCAGTGAGTTAGTCCTGTCTGGTTGACAGTTACTGCTGTTGCAGCTGGGTGCTGTAGAACACAACTAGAAATATGTGAAGTAGGTGAGAAAAAGACAGCATTTTTAAAACAAAACACACCAAAAATGCCCACAATCCCAACCATCAGATCCAATGGGGAAGTGGCCCAGGAAATGGGTTAGGGGCAAGCCAAAGAACAGAGATGACATTCATTAAATCTTATTCTTGCCTTGAGATTGACAAATGCAATATTGAACTGCTGCTGATCATCCTACATCTGGTTCATTCCCGGTCAATAATTATGTACTGTCATTACATTTTGATGCCAATGTTTTATTCTCTCTCTGATCCTTCCTGACCAGATGCCTTCAGAATAATGGTGGTGGTGAGTGTTTGTCAATCAATGAGAGTGATGCTGCAGAGTTCCAAAGATATTATTTGTTGTTGTTATGTGGCTTCAAGCTGATTTATGGAGAAACCCTGTATTTGGGCTTTCTTGGTAAGATTTATTCAGAGATTTGCCACTGCCTTCCTCTTAGGCTGAGAGAGTGTGACCTGCTTAAGGTTACTCAGTTCAGTTTCCATGGCTGACTGTGAACTCATATATTCAGTCCAGACCCATATATTCAGATTTGTCATTTGTATTAATAATGGCTACCTCTGTGTTACAGGAGGGGGGGGGGAATCACTTGATTTTCTAGACAGGGTTGATGGGTGGAGCAAACTGTAATATATTGGTTGGAACAAACTTGTTTTCTTATGAATGGTCAGGAACTAACCTTAAACCTTCACAGTTACAACACTATATATTCAGCACTACATGTAGATACACATGAAGAACCAAACGTAAGAATGTGGACATGTTCTTTGGAGCCCTTCAGCTAACCAGTTCAGAGCCGTAAGAGTCTGTATTAGTGTGGAAAGAAATGTCTTCTATAAAAAAATGTCTGGAATATTGAGTATTGTGGAATCCCTATATGAATGTTGCTGGGATCTATTTCCCATCTAAAAATCAGAAAAATCAAGAGCATCCATTTTATTCACATCTGTATCTGAAAGCTATGGCAAGAAAGAGGAGATCAGGCAAGCTGAAGGTGAAGCCAGAGAAGATGGTGGCAAGAAAGGTGATTCCAGCCTTAGCCTACACTTGGTAGTACTGTTATATTAAATATGTACAGATTGAGTATCCCTTATCCAGAAGTGTTTTGGATTTTGGGTTCTCCCCCTCTCCCCCCCACCCCCCAGATTTTAGAATATTCGAAAACTGGTTTGACCATATTTCTCCTTTATTGACATCCCTTCCCAGACACGACTTGATTGTTATCATAGGTTTATTTTTATTTGCTTATTATATTGTATTATTTAATATTAATATGTATTAATATATATTTTGTTAAATTATTTTAGTATTTTAGAACGTATTCCTTAGGCAGGTTTATTTTATTTTATTCTATTTTTAACTGATTGTATGTACAGCACTTTGTAATTTCATTGTGCTCTATAAATAATAATAATAATAATAATAATAATAATTGCATATACATCATGAGATATCTTGGACATCGGACCCAAATCTAAGCACGAAATGCATTTATGTTTCCTATATTGAAGGTACATCCTGAAGGTAATTTTACGCATAATATTTTTAATTATGTTATGCATTGAAACAAAGTCTGTGTACACTGGCATCAGAAAGCAAAAGTGTCACTATCTCATCCAATCATGAGGACAATTTTGGATTTTGGAGTATTTCAGAATTCCAGTAAGGGAGACTCAACCTGTAGTAAATAAGGAGGAGGAGGAGGAGGAGGAGGAGGAGGAGGAGGAGGAGGAGGAGCTCCTGAGATTAAAATACTGGAAGTTAACATTTTGTGGTCAGGAAGTGAAGAGTCACACACAAATGATTATCTGTGTTTTGGTGTGGAAGAGACCTGCTGCTTTATCACACTAGGGGGCAAACAGTATTTAAACGAGAGTTAAATGAGAGTTAAACAGGAAATGTCCTGTGATAAACATAGGACATTTCCTGTTTAACTCTCATTTAACTCTTTTTTAAATCCTGTTTGCCCCCTAGTGTGATAAAGAGTTGTCCTAATAAATCCAGTAAACACCATATTTGAATTTATCTTACTTATATGAAGTTGTTAACAATATTTTTTTAGTAGTATTTGGTGGCTTCCATGTCAATGAGTTAATAAATCCACTCTAGGAACCCTGTTCCAAAAATAATTCTAGCACCTTGGATCATTCCAGTCTAAAACTCAGTGCAAATTTGCTAGTCCACGGACCTGGGAGCCAATCAGGCAATATATCTACAAGCAGGGATTCAGCAAGACCACAACTCAGTTACTGCCTGTACTTAAATGCTATATGACTGGACCAACATTGAAGGATAGAAAAAGGAGACTTGAAAACCTGTCAGAATATTACCTCTATTTAATAACTTGCTAGGATGTATCCGGACAGCCACAGAGTGAACAGACAACATGATTTATAATCCTCTGGAAATGAATTTTAGGGGTAAGCAACATCTTTTGCTACTCTTTGCAAAATCTCCATTAGGTTAGAAACAGGTTTCTTGCCTGATATGTCTTCACCATTTAGAACCTGATTTGTCATCTCCATGGAAATGATTTCTAGGGGCACACACCATGTTTTGCTTCTCATTGAACAACCTCCACTAGGAATACATTCCTGCTGGGAATTGCTGTATTACAAAAGAGGCACACAATGTTTCTGTGCAGTTATGTTTAGTCTTGACTGTGAGTACCGTAACTGCTCAGTGTCTCAGGGTCTTTGGGACTTGGAGTTGGTGACAAAAGCTTGTAGGAATCTGAGTGCACATGATATAGGCATGTTCACCAGTTGTTAGAAACAACTAACAATTGGAGTCGAAACAGTCAGGGAGAGCCTGAGAAAGAAGAGCATCTGTGGTGTTACAAAAAAGCTCAGGCTCTATCAGTAGCTGAGGGGAGCAAGCTGTTGGATAAGCTTCCTTGAAAGTCATATAGCATACAAAAATTGTTACTGGTGAGCATCAGCCCTGTGATGAGCATCTGTCCTTAGGAATACCAGTGAAAATAATGAGATGTTTAACCCATGTGAGATGCAACTCTACACACACTGCTACTTTTAAATACTCAGCTTCTCAGAGTTGTCTTCTTCTAGGCATCAGAATCTCATGTCGGGGCTTCAGCCTAACATTAGGAATATGCTAGGGGCAGTGCCGGCAGTCTCTTCTGGATTTCACAGTCATTTTCCTTAGCAGCACAACTCATTCTGGATCCCCTAGACTACTCTCATGTCCCAGGTGTTTTGGAGGGCACTTTCTCATTGTTAATGTTCATATAAGACTGAACTACTGCCTAACAGCCTCAGTGCACTGAATGTGGAGGGGGACATTTTGTCCTTTGCCTTATGGAACAACATGTCTTGGTCTGTTCATGTCTAGTTGTCTCTACAGTTGCCCAATTCATTGCAGGGAATATGAAATTTAGACTATGTGACATCTTTTATGCAACATTGTTACCCACAATGGAGGACATGTCTTCTGGAGGACACTCTAAAAACCAATTACTCAGGGGGATTTGTATTTAGCCCAATGGTAGGGCTGGGAGTAGACAGCCTGCTGGATCTTTTACCAGCTATACCAGGTCCAGATTCGCAGAACTCCAGAGGTAGGTTTGCAAATAACAGTAATAATTTATTAATAGGCACCAAAAAGCAAAATATAAGCAACTAACACATGCACATGCACTGGAGAGGGTAAAGGAATCAAGGAGTTCAAAGAGGGACAGGACAGCAGTGAGGCTCCCCTCACAATTAGATACAACACCTGAGATGATCTGGTTTGCAATGGCTGGGGGTCCTCGATGAAATGTAGGACTCTGCAGCTGCCATGGCACAGGGGAGTTGGGCAAGCTTGCAGAGGAACTCATTCAGAATGACTGGCAGAGATTCTGCTGCCAACTGACTGAGCTCAAAGATAGAAGCAAAATGGCCCAGTATATATGTTCCATTTCCACCTTAGGGCTCATCGCAGGAGCAAATAGTTAGGAAATGACTGTAGCATTATTTTTCCAGGCTGGAAAAATAAGTCAAAACCAAACAGAGAAGGGTGATAGGTGTGCAGTTACCAAGAGAGATAGGCTTAGTGTGCAGTATCGCCAAGGCTTTCGTTGTTTAGGAGCTTCTTAGCCCCTTTCTTTGTCCCGGGTCCCCTTTCAGGTGATTCATTTAATCAGGCTGATGTCTGCGACTCCAGTCCTGCTAGCCTTGCCTGGAATTTCCCACCCAGACTTATGGCTTTCACATTGGGGGTCATAGGAAAGTAACACAGCCTATGTACTTTATTATATTTTCAATATCAAAGTATTGGGGTACTCCTGAGAGGACCCATGGACCCATGTAAGAACATGGATTGCAACAATAGAGGGTAATCTTGCTGAAGGATTGATTCTCAAAAAATGCTTGAAGTCCATGGACAAACAAACACTATTACTCTCCTCAGGTTTCATGATTAATGTGTGTTTATTCAAAAGACCATTTAGTGCCATGTTTCAGTTTGATTGAAGTATATTGTTTGAGTCAATATACACATTGCATTCTTCTGTAGTGAGATTCTTTTCTTCTCAGTGTCAACCACAACAACATGGATCTAGGGGGTGAAGCAGATGGCCTGAAAGAAGTGTGCAGAGGCCACTCTGGCTGACATCAGGCCAGGACAACAGCAACTGCATGGCCTGCTTCCAAAGTGGGCTACCACCATGGTCTAAACCAGCCACTGCCAGGAGCTGGATTTAAATGGTTCCTTTTTGCAGTGGCTTCAGATTGTCTTTAACAGCCTTGGATCAGCTTTCACATGTTTGGGAGGCATGCATCATGTAAACACCACACCTAGAAAGCAGCCAGAAGCTGCTTCTTTAGGCCACTGTGTTTCAGGCTTCTATTGCCCTAATCAAGAACCAGAGGAGACAGTCCTACATCACTGTCTTCATAAGATGCAGTATTGTTATGTTTTGTGCTGACAGTTACTAATTTAGGATTTGCACTAATTTATTTAGCAGAAGTAGCTACCATCATATCCCATCATATTCTAAACTTGCACTTACATTTGTGCAATGTGTGATGCACAAATGTCAATGCTATTAGGCTAGGCTCTGGGAGAATACATACATCGCAGAGTACTTAGAACAAACACATTCTCCAAGAGTGCATCTTTATGTAGCCAAAGTAGTATAATCCACACAGAAAGAGAAGTGGGATTCTGTGAGGCATCAGCTTGCCTGGGGTACAAAGCAGAGTACAAAAGAAATTCTTTAGGAAAACAGCTAAACTAAACATACCATCAGGGGGCACAGAATGCTGTCTATCTGGTATGTAGAAATGGAAAATGGGGATGGGGTGGAATGGAATATCCTGGGAAAGGGCATGACTTAGCTGACAGGATGGAAGTCTGAATAGAAACATTCCATGCTGCAACAGATCCCACTTTTCTACCTGACATTCAAAATAAGGACTCTGCAAACAAGTCCTTACTACTCAGGGCTTCATTAATATTCCATGACGTTTTCAGTTCCTTTCTTTCCTCCACTTTGATATACCTGTCAGGATGTTCTATGGTTCTTTTCACTTGTACCTGAAAGAGTTTTCTATCATCAAGAATGCCTATGCTGAACCATGACTGTCAGGAAAATAGATACAGTCTCCTTTTAATGATACTACCTTCAGTTGCAGGGCATGCATACATCACATGTAGTCCTAGTTTTTCTGTTATCATGCCTAGTGTAATTGTGTCCTATATAGTCTTGTGCCATGAGCAAAGTGCCTGGAGTCCCACTTCTGTGCCTTGCTGAATCAAACAAGTACTGAGATAAAAACCTGTGGACAGTGTGTGTGCTTCAGAGCAATGTGACAATGGCACCAAAGGGACAATTAAGCACAGATTTTGGAGGATCTACTACATTGCTGCTGGTATGCATGGGATTGCATTTTAATGTCCCTCTGCTCCATGGCAAAGTGCCAGCATCCAACAAACATAGCTTGGTGGTGTGGATCAATCTTACATTGCTGCTAATGGGGTTCAACCTTTTCTAAGCTAATTATAATAGAAATTGTTTATATAATGCTTTTTGAGTGTTCCGAACACTCCATTTGCATTAGTGTCTGTAATTATTAGTACCTTGAAAAATGTGTTACAATCCAGAGACTGTCTCCAGAGACAGTCCCTTACAGCACTTCCATATGGAGATAGGAGTGGCTTGCAGCAAATTTCTCTGGGGAAAGACTGGTGCTCGGTGGTAGATAAAATGATTTTCAAGCAGAAGGTGTCAGAGTCAAGCTTCAGCATGTTCACATACAGATAGCAGAAAACCCTGTCTGAAGTATTTAAGCTGCTGAAAGTCAGTATAGGCAATACCGAAGAAGATGGGCCAATCAGCTGAGATCATATATAGCAGCTTTCTGTCTCCCTACTTAATGAATTGAACTAGAGTTTCAACTGAATTATCTACTTATTTACAAATGGGGAGTTAAACCCTTCCCTTCCAGTGAAGACATAATTCTCAGTATGGCCTACACCAAAGACAGACAGAAAACAGGAAAACAAAGAACAAAAACAAGGGACCAGTCCACTAATTTTTTTTCAATTTGACAGGTCAAATGCCAGCCAGAATAAAATCAACTAGATAGATGAGGTTATGAGGGAAGGGGACACAAGGGTTATCTGAGGGAAGGACTTCTTCGATATAGGTGTAGTACAGAAAGAGTCCTTGGTTCCATGACTTGGTCTCTACCATTAACCCAAAGAAAAGCCTTCCTTTCTTTCCTTCCCATGTCTTCACCATAGAGAGGACACCAGATCATAAAAAGATATTGCAGTCACTGTATAATTTCAGAAGCAATTGAGGCAAGATCACTGGTGGGGCATCCCATGATGGTACTGAGGAGTCTAATGTTGCTCCCTAACTCTAGAAGATGCAGACATATGCCTGAAACTGTAGTTAAGACTAGCCATAGTTTGCCTCAACTAGATGTAACTATGGCTAGTTGGTAATGAAAGCTTCTGATCTATTTCAGGCCATGACAGAAAAGGAAGGATGAAGCGGGAGCTTCATCAACTCCATCATGGTATTGCACAGCATAGTGTTGAACCTGAATGCAATAACTGCATAGGAAACTTGGGAAAGGGAACACATAAAAATGGGTGTTCATCGTTGAAATCAAGAATTGTCTTGAAACCCAGACTATCCACTGAATCACATGGCTGTTGATGTTGTTAGCTGCCCTCGAGTCAACCCCAACTCTCTTTGTACTTCTTATCATCTTTCCTAGAATTATTGGGGTTTTTTTCCCTATGAGTCATTCCTTCTCATTGTATGTCTGAAGTACTGTACGACAGCCTCAGATTTGTCATCTTCACTTCCAAGCAGATTTCTGATTTCATCTGTTCAAGGACCCATTTGTTTGTCTTTTTGGCTGTTCGCGGTATCTTAAGCACTCTTCTCCAGCACCCCATGTCAAATCTGTTGATTTTCTTTCTGTCTGCTTTCTTTACTGTCCAGCTCTCACATCCATGCATGGCAATGGGAAATACAATGGCTTGTACAATTCTGACTTTAGTGCTCAGTTGTATATCTTTACTCTTCAGGATTTTTTCTAGCTCTTTTATAGTTGTCCTACCCATTCCTAGTCTTCTTTCTTGACTGCAGTCACTACTCTGGACAATGTTTGCACAACTTTCCATGTGTGCACAGAAGTAAGCACCACTACATTCAACATGACTTGCTCCCACTTAAGTGTGAACAGGATTTCAGTTTAAGATGCATTTATTTAAGAGCTAAGAAAAGAAATTATTTCCAGAGTCATAAAGATGAATAAAAAAGCCACAAATCTTTCTCTCTCCTTTTGTTCCATATAAAGAATTAGTCTTTCACTGAACCAAGGCCATCTATAAATCTATAAAGTTATTAAACCCATTATATCTGTTAAGCTAGTTTAGAAGAGTCTTTAGTGCACTCTCAAAATGAATGTTGCCAGGCAATGTTATAAATATAAATAAGCTTTGTTTCCACTCTACCAGAAGGCAAATGAAAAAGTATAGATTAACAATTAATAATAAATGGAGTGATGCAGATTTCAGTGTGGGCAGTTCACACGTCTCTAGAAATTATGAAATGGAGATAACCTTAATTATAATTAATGTGGTCTCACCTGCAGAGATGCTTGGGTGAGACTTCAAAGCATTTGTATACCAAGATCACATTGAGATTGCAATGTGAGACTGCAATGTGGTATTATGTGATATAAAAAAGATTTTGTGGTGTTTGTCAGCATCTCCTTCTTTTTCTCTACAGTATAATAAAGTCTCAAAAGACAATTGCACATAACCTATGAACCAGTGGCATCAGTGTGTGTGTGTGGGGGGGGGGGGAAATTCAGGCCGCAACAGGTAACTCCCCAAAAGGGGGAGTAATGCTCAGTTGACCCTCTGCCCCCACAGTCACTCCTTGTGCCCACTGCAAGCTCCTCCAAGTAATTAATTATCATTATCACTGCAATTGAAAATTAACTTTTGCAAACATAAACAATTTATTTTGAAAACAAACATCTAAATGTTATGTGCTGTTGGTATGAGGTAGGAAACACATGCTCCTTCTGTCCCTCTTATTGTTATCTCAATAACCACAGCAGACCACAAAGAAGCAGCATGAGGCACAATACAAGGCAGCACTTGAAGCATGGGATAGTTCTCCAGAAGTTAATGAAATCAGCTTCCATAGTTACAAAAGTAATTAAGCAGTTACAATTACACAACAAAAAGAGTGAAATTACCCCTCAATAAGTTATACACATAATTCAAAAGTGTTATAGTTCATTTATTGGAAAAAAAATGTATTAATTACAAATAACTGCATATGTTGAGAGCCAGTGTGGCATATTGTTTTGAGTGTTGGACTAGATCTCAATGAGACTAGGGTTCTAATCCCTGCTTGGCGATGGAAACCTCACTGGGTGACCATGAGCAAATCACATTCAACTGCACAGGAATGACAATGGCAAACCCCTCTAAACAAATCATGCCAAGAAAACCCCAAGATATGTGGGCTTTAAGGTTACCATAAGTGAGAAATGATTGGAAAACACAGAACAGCAGTAACAAGAACACAACAACAGGTGATTTGCAAGTAGTTACTGCCAAGCTTTGAAAGTGCATTCCAGCAGTCCATGCTTGTCTCATCTCCAAGCAGCAAGAAGTTTCAGGGAAAGCCTCTTACAGAGTCAGTTCCATTGCAAAGAAACTGTACTGAAAACTCACACACTTTTTGTATGGAGCAGAAAGTATGCACTCTGAAAGAAAGTACTAGTGTTGTTGTTTTTCATATTTTAAAGCAGCATCATATTTTTTTTTTCCAAAAATGACTATGGACTTTAGACTACAGCTCAACTCCCTGAGCAATTTTTAATGCCACTCAGACCAAAGATCAGCCTGCTTTGAGAGCTCTATTTCAGATCCCAGGTGTTTTCTGTGCAGGTGGTCCCCAATCAGGTGCCTTGCCCAATACTGGCAGATAGCAGCCATCATGGATTTTTGTTACTTATTTAACCAGGGATCTTTTAGTTCTCAGTAGCCACTGGGGAAGCTACTGATTTAGCAATTAGCTAAAAAGAAGTCTAAAGAACAGATCATGAGGCAAATATGAGAACCATTTCTCTACTGTATGTGGAAAAGTTTAATTAGATTCAATCTCTGAGTATATAAACAACTGAGAATTTGAAATGAGCTACACAGTTATCACCCTTGGATATCCATCATGTCATAATGCTTACAGACAATGAGAAACCACTTTTCTCAACAATAAGTTTTCCTTAATTTGAAGAGAGTATCTGGCTCAGAATCAGTTCAGTAGGACTATCATGGACTGCAAAAAGATTAATGTTTTCCCTGTTTTACCATTTAGAACCGAAATTGCACTTCTCTGCTTATTACTTTTATGTCTATGGCCCAAAACATCTGGGCCAAATAAAGCATCTTCACGGCACTTTGGGAGCATGGCATTCAAATGACACATATCCTCAAACCAACTCAAAATCATTCTGAGGCTGCCTAAGGCAGCCCAAATCTGGCCCAAAAAAGCAGCAGCAAAAAGGCTCTCTTGCAGCCTATTCAGGACCATGGCAATGGCTGGCTTCGGCACCATGGTATCTGGTTGCTGTGATCCTGGAGTGATTGGGGCTGGAGCTGCCTCTGGCCACTCCTTTTGGCCCATCTGCTTCACCCCTGTGTCACACTGTCATGATCTTAATAAAATTAGCATGTCCTTAAGAAGGTTTGTTAAGGAGATCTATGTAGGTGATAAAACCTAATTGATAGGGTTTGGGGAACCAAAATAGCCATTCTATAATATAAGCAGTAGCAGTAGTGGTGGGCGACACTGATGTTGAGAGAACAACAGTGACATCATAGCTAACACTTATTTAGCTCTGTACACAGGGAAGTAATGGTGACCCTCCTTGTGTAAACCATTCACCTAGAAAACCCTATGATGTGACATTCCAAGCAAGACACAGGCAGGAAAAGGAACAAACACAAATATAGAAAAACAGATGAAAGCACACTTGTTAAAGGAGCCAAGTGAATTAAAAAAAAACCCGCAAAGATGATGAGGTGAGCAGGAGATCTGCTCAGAAATCCAAAACCTATCCAGAGCATCACAACACATATAATAGGAACATGGAATGTGAGAAGCATGAGCCGAGAGAAGCTTGACATAGTAAAAAAATGGAAATGGAACGCAGTACTGGGAGTAAAGCTAAAATGGACAGGAATTTGCCACTTTGACTCAACTACTAAGTGTTCAGGGAATGAGAGTACACAAAGGAACGGGCTGCCACTAATACTAAGGAGAGATGTGGCAAAAGTGGTAAAGGGATATAATGCCAAATCCAACCAAATAATTTGAATAAGGCACCATGGAAAACCTATGAATATTACGATAGTTCAAGCATATGCACCAACCACAGATGCAAAAGAGGAAGAAATAGTGAGATTTTACGAAGAAGTCCAGGAAGAAATTGACAACACAACAACACAAGATATTAAGATAATCAAAGGGACTGGAATGCCAAAGTTGGAAGCAAAGAGGAATAAAAAACGGTAGGCAGATTCGGATTAGGCAAAAGAAACAAAGCAGGTGCACGTCTGATAGATTTCTGTGAAGACAACAATCTATTCATTGCAAACACCTTTTTCATACACCCAAAGTGAAGACTTTACATATAAACATCACCAGATGGACAACACAAAAACAAAATAGATTATATAATCGGAAACAAAATATGGAGAAGCACCATTTTATTTTTATTTTTATTTATTTATTTATACCCCGCCCTTCAGCCATAACGGCTATCAGAGCGGCTTACAATTATTATTTTAGTTAGATGGTTCCCTGCCCTCAGGCTTACAATCTAAGAAGACATGACACAAAAGGAGAAGGGAATGGTGTT
This sequence comes from Urosaurus nigricauda, assembly GCA_034509955.1. NCBI lineage: Eukaryota > Metazoa > Chordata > Lepidosauria > Squamata > Phrynosomatidae > Urosaurus > Urosaurus nigricauda. The sequence goes on from JAOEGL010000003.1 coordinate 126,642,455, forward strand.
GGGGAAGGGGATCAGGTCCAGCAGTTCTTCTCTCCCTCTGAGGCCTGGACCAAGGCAGATGGACTGGAGGGAGGGCTCTGCTTCTCAATCTAGGACAGGCCCGAGGGAATTTGGCCTGTCCTTTCACTCCCTCCTAGGCGACCAGATGGTGTTGTCACGAAGGGAGGGCTCTTTCACTTGAGGAGAGGTCTAGTGATATTGGTGGCCAAGATTAGACTGGGTGCTGACTGTGGCACAGACCACAAATTACTTATTTCAAAAATAAGAGTAAAACTTGAGAAAAGAACAAAACTAGTCATCATACCAAAATTTGATCTAAATAATATTTAAACAGACTGTATTGTCATTATAAGGAACACATTTGAACTATTAAGCACAATAGACCAGGAACCAGAAGAACTATGGTCAGAAGCCAGGGACATAATAAAAGAAGAATGCAGATAGATACTTACAGTAGTAAAAGAGAGAGAGAGAGAGAGAGAGAGAAGAAACAATGGATGTCAGATAAAACGCTACAAGCAGTAAAAGAAAGAAAAGAAGCAAAACAAAAGGGAGACAGGAACAAACTCAGAAACATGAATGCTACAGTTCAAGGAATGGTGCAAATAGATAAAGACAAGTACTACAATAATCAATGCTAAGAGACAGAGGACAACAATAAAAAAGGTAAGAACAAGAGAACTATTCCAAAAGATCCAGGAAATCAAAGGGAAATTCAAACCAAGGACTGGGATACACTATGACAATAAAAACAACATAATTCAAGATCAGGAAGAAATAAAAAGATGCTGGATGCAGTACACAGAAGAGCTATATAAAAGGGATAACAAAATGAAGGGCGTATGGATTGAAGAGACATATGAAGATGAACCCCAAATTCTAAAAACAGTGGTGAAAGCTGCAGTTAGAGAAATGGGGGAAAATAAATCACCAGGAACAGAAGATATTCCAATTGAATTGCTTCAGTCCACACTAACAGAATCAACACCAGTGCTAACCAACATATATCAACAGATATGTAAAACAAAACAATAGCCAACAAATTGGAAACACTTGATATACATACCAATCCACAAGAAAAGCAATACAAAAGACTATAGGACTATAGATACAAAAGACCACAGATAAAAAAGACTATAGGACTATAGCTCTAATCTCTCATGCAAGCAAAATCATGTTCATAATTCTGCAACATACACTCAGACCATACATGGAGAGAGAAATCCCAGAGGTCCAAGCAGGATTCAGAAAAAAAGAAGTATCAGTAGGAACCTCATTGCAAACATACGGTGGCTAATAGAGTGCACCAAAGACTTCCAAAAGAAGATCAGCATGTGTTTTATAGACTATAGCAAGGTCTTTAACTGCATAGATCACGAAAGACTACGGAACACCCTTAAAGACATGGGAGTGCCAACACATCTGATAATCCTAATGAGGAATCTTTCCTCAGGACAGTCCACCACTGTCAGGACAGAACACGAAGAAACAGAATTGACAAAGTAGTCAGACAAGGCTGCATCCTCTCACCTAATCTGTTCAACTTGTATGCAGAAGATATTATAAGAAAAGCAGGATTGAAAACAGAAGGAGGAGGAGTGAAAATAGGAGGAAGGAATATCAACAATCTAAGATACGCAGATGACACCAAACTACTAGCCGAAAACATCACAGATTTGGAACAACTAGTGAGGAAGATCAAGGAGGAGAGTGCAAAGGCAGGCTTATTGTTGAACATGAAGAAAACAAAAATAATGACCACATTTACACAGATTCAATCTAGACAAGGAGGAAATAGAAATAGTAAAAGGATTTTCATACCTGGGATCAAATATTGATCAGAGAGTAAAGAAATCATAAGAAGACTAAGAATGGGCAGGGCAGCTATAAGAGAACTATAAAATATCCTAAAATGTAAAGACATACAACTGAGCACGAAAGTTAGAATCATACCAGCCATTGTATTCCCTATTACCATGTATGGATGTGAGAGCTGGACAGTTAAGAAAATGAATATGAAGAGAATTAATTTATTTGAGATGTGGTGCTGGAGAAGAGTGCTGAGGTTACCGTGGATATCCAAGATGTCAAACAAATGGGCCCTATTGCAGATCAAACCAGAAATCTCTCTTGAAGCCAAGATGACAAGTCTGAGGCTGTCATACTTTAGCTACACAATGAGGAGACATGACTCACTGGGGGAAAAAAAATCAATAATGTTACGAAAGGTAGAGGGAAGCAGAAAGAAAGGAAGGCCACATGGTAAATGGATGGACTCTATTAAGGAAGTCAGGGGTATGAATTTGCAGGACCTGAGCAGAGCAGTGGAGCATAGGGAGTCTTGGAGATGTCTCATCTACAGGGTCGCCATGGGTAGAGATTGACTCAAGGGTGGATAACAACAACAATAATATAACTAAGAGGTATCAACAGCCTTTTCACAAATATTTTAGAGACTCCTCAAATCTGTTTTACATTTCCAAATTTCAGTAAATGTACAGTCCTCTGTTTAATTCAAGTAAATTTCTTTCAGGTTTATAAATTCAGCTACAACTTCAGTTTGTATTTACAAAATTAAACTCTGTAGTGTATACTTAACAATGTCTTTATCATAACACCTTCCTGCATCTAACACAAGTGCTTTTAATCCTCTGAATTGTGCTCTCCTTCCCACTTTTCTAAGCATTCCTGTTTTAAAGAATCTCTAAAGAATAATTCAATCTGGCAATGGTTAAAGTGTCATGAATTGCCTTTAATAGAACTGATACTTTGACAAGCAGTATTTTGAGTCATAAAATTAGCCGTAAACCCATGGGTTGACTTCAGAGGAAAAGTTGTGAAGTATGGTAGTTTATCAAAACTTCTTCAAAGGTACCTCTTGGAAAGCTGGAGGGAAATTATTTCAGGGATTTTCCTTGGTTTTGCTTTGAAATCCTGTGTTTTTCATTTTAAAAAAGGCACTGTGTTCATATGCTTATACTAAATAGGACTGCTTATCTAAATAAAATCTCCCCTGAACTGTTTCTTTCTGGATTAAATTTAATTATTTAGCAGTACTCTTTCAAAGTACTCTCCTTTTTAATGACTGGAAGCAGACTTTGGTCATTTGTACCATGTGTTGTTTCTAATAAAGTGTGGCCCTCAGCCAAGTTCATACAGAAAGTTGATATTAGCCAGACATTAGGGCTAGGGTAAAGGTATTTTACACTATATAAAGAAGGTGACCCATAGGCTGTAGTTCCAAATTTAAATGTTCTGTCAACCATAAATTTACTAAATGACCCTACACGTGAACTAAATGGCATTACCTGTGAACAGGCAAATGTCTTCATAAGGCTTCTCCATCAAGTCAATGGGTCACAAATTATGCAGGAATCCTTTAGACAAACCATTATATTTCAGCCATCCCACTGTCTACAATGTGGCACTTTTTCAGCTCTAAATGCAAAATGATCAAGACAAACTACCAAATGATATTTTGGGGTTCTGGATTTTTTAACAATGAAATGCAGCTGGCAGGGTGTTTAAGGTGTTTGCTTCATCAATGCTTATTGAATTGAATGAATTTATTACAGCTCCAAGCCAGCTCACATCAATGCTTATGGATTCTTTTGAATTTAAGATATTGCTCTTCATCCAATTTGAATTTAAGGTAGTGTATTAAGATTCTCCCCCCACCCCTGAGGTCTTTTGCTCCAATCCACATCCGAAACATAAGCAGATTTAAAGGCCTCCTTTTGCTCCAATCATCTATTGCTGCAATTGGTTGTCTCTTTCTCTCTCTTCTTATTTATTTGTTTTATTTTGTCTTCCAGCAATCAGTTTTGGAGTACAAGATCCTTGAGGGAGAGACTTCCTTCCTTCCTTCCTTCCTTCCTTCCTTCCTTTCTTTTCCCACAGGTGTGGTATATGAAACTGTGTAAAGCCCTAACTGTCCTAATGATGTGATGATGGCAGAATTAAAATACTACAGTGTAGGCCCTCTATGGACCCCCAAACAAGGGGACAAGGGGGCTTAAAACCTCCTGAGACTGGGCTAAGGAAACTGTGCCCCTCTGAAGTGATCTGGTAAAACTAGACAGATTCAATTGGGCAATTCTGCCTACAAAATTGGGCACATTCCTCAAACCAATTCCATGGTATCCCACCCACAGTTGTGACCTGATTCTGTCCCTGGGCCAGCATGGTGATGAGTGGTTGTTAACATGCCCACTCACCACTGTGCCATACAGCTGACGCTGCCATATACTCCTTACCTTCCACTGCCATTGCATCCCTTGGGAAGGCACCCATCATGGGCCATAAGGCAGAAACTAGGTTCTGGCTTCACCCCGGTGGCCAGGTGACCCCTTCTAACATCACAGGCCATAACTGGGGCCTTCAGAGCAAATGCGACAGCAGTGTAAGGTAAAGATTTATGGGGCTTTGCAGTCTGCCAACTGGCACAACAGAGTCTCCAGGAAAGTCCACAGTAAACAGCTGGTCTTTTAGACTGTGTATTGGGCCTTTGGGGCCAGGGTTAGCCCCAAACTACCAGATCGACATCTGGATTGACTGATCCCAGCCTGGGACTATTGATCTGCATTGTCCATACAAGATGACAACAGAAATGGGGAGGGCACATGTCTTTTGGCCTGTGTGTTCAGCCCCCTGGACTCCTAGGCCCATTTTAGATTGGCAAAAAGAGGTGTGATGAAGGCTGCATGAAAGCCCAGCCTTTAGATGAGAAAAAGGGAAAGTGTGCCATGAAAATGCTATTTTGGCGCTTTAAGGGAGAAGAAGCGCCTTTAAAAAGGAGCTTGATTTCCCCACTCTTTTTTAAAAAAGAGCGCTATAGCGAAAGTGCATCTAAAGACTAAGGTGTAGTTGTGCAGTTAAATGGGGCTCTGTCTCTTTAAATCGCCCATTTAGAGGCAGCGCTACAGGTGCGGATCATAATGGATGTGGGTTGGGAGCATGCGTGGTGTGGACTTTACTTCTAATTAAAACGCTCAATGCCCTGCAGGTGTAAAAGCTGGGGTTTAACCGCGCAGTTTTTTAAATCTCCCAAACCCTAGCTCAAGCCCTAATCGGAACCCTAGACATGCACAGTGGGGACTCTGGGATGGCGTTACTGTTATTCTACTGTGGATAACATGTCAATTCATTCACAAAATAAGGGAGTTCATTTCTTTTATATTTTTCTAACTCCAATTTATCTTTGGCTTCTCTTAGTCCCTTCCCAGCAAAAGTTGCTAAAAAGAAAAAAGTCCTCTACCGCCAAAGAGTAGCGCTTTCTCTCCTCCTCCGTTGCGGTTTTCTCTCTCTCTCCTTCGTCTCCACCTCCTTCTACCTTCTCTCTATTTCTTCCAGGACGATCTTTCCTTTTCTCTTTTATTTTATTTTATTTTCTCTTTGATTTTTTCACTCAGGCCTTTCTTCCTTCACTTTCCTCTCCTCTTCGCTCTAATCTTCCCCCCGTCTCCACCAGACCGGCTCTTCTCTTCCACTCACTCACGCACACTCACACACCTCTCTCGATCTCCTCTCTGCTCAATTCGCTTCAGTCACGGGTCTGTCCTTCTTTCAGTGCTTCCCTCTCAACTTTTCCGTTCTGGGCTTTCCTCTTTTACTTTTACTTTTTTTTTCCTCTTTGTATCGCTTCAGTCTCCCTCCGTAACTTTGAATCCGATTTCTCTTCTCCTTATATGCTCTCCGCTTTCTCTCTCTCTCTCTCTCTCTCTCTCTCTCTCTCCTCTGTATCAATTTTTCTTCACCGCTGCCACACTCTAACCTTCTTTTACCTCCTTTCTCCTTCGGTTTCACCCCAGATTCTCTGATTTCTCTCCGTCCCTTCCAACAGACTCCTCTTTTCCACTCACCGTCCCAAGCCTTTCTTTGCTCTTTTCCCTTTTTTTCTTACTCCTGTCCTTCCGCTTTCTCTTCCAAATTAACTTCTGTTTTCCGCTCTCCCACTTCGGACTCTCCTTGCCTTATTCTCTCACCATTCCACACCAACCTTCCCCACGTTGCATCCGAATCCTCACCTCCACTCCTCTGACACACTCTCACACCCCCGCCTTTCCTCTTTCTCCACTCTCACCGGGTCGCTGAGATCGTTTGAGTCAGGGCTCCGTTTCTTTTCAAACCGGTTTCTCTTCTCCACTTACACACTCTAGCCTCTTTTACTTTTACTCTTTTACTTTCTTTCTCCTCTGTTTTTTCTCCAATCTTCCCTCCGTCTCTTCCAAATTAATAATTTTTTTCTTCTCACACTCTCCAACCTCTCTTCAGTCTTTTCTCCCCCAATTCACTCTAGTCTCCTCTTTGTACCTTTAACTGTATGGCGTACCTGCGCAATTGTGCAATTGTGCAGTTCGCAGCCGGCAAGGAAAAAAAATTTAAAGCGCGGCTAAAAGCTGCGTTCATTGCCGCCCATGTAGCTGCTCTGCCTGTGTTTGTAGCGTTCTGACAGCTTCCCATGTAGCTGCTGAGCCACAAAAAAGACCTCAGATAAGTCGTTCCCAAACCCCTCAGTCTAGAAGCCCTGTACCTTTTAAATGCACACCTGGGGCTTGCAGTCTAGCTGCTAAGCATTAAGGAAAGGGCAACTTCATGTCACACTTTCCTGCCAATCTAAAAAGCCCCCTAGTTGAAGTCCCTCACAAATTATAAATTAGAAGTGTACTAAGCATTCAGACATGGAGAAATATTCAGACAGTTGTTGCTGTTGATCATTCCCAGGGATAATAAAGCTTGTCTACTGTATTTCCTATGCACACTTACATACTTGAAAATAAGCTACACTGAACACATGAAAGGCATTTTTCTATACAAAAAAGATATAATGAAAATGATTATGGGTGGTAAAAATAACTTACCTTCCCTGTGCAAGTAGGAAAAATTATTACCAATCAGCATGTCACTATTGAACCCCCCCCCCTTCTTACTCTAAAACAGTTCTGGGGCCCTTGGGGCCTTCTCTTATTTCCATTATATTGTACATTATACATATTGATGTTACAGCAAATTCTATCCAGTTCTGTTTACACAATCAGAATTCCTTTCTGCAGGAGTCTTTAAGCTATTTGCCCTAAAATAGTCATTCCAGTATAAGTAAGACTATTCCACTATAAATGACATGAAGATAGCAGCTATTATCATTAACAGAATGATCAACAAACTGAGTAAAGAAAGAAGGAACTGAGATGAAAATTCCACCAGGGAAACCTCATGTAGAAAACTCTATTATAATTGTAGAAGGCATTAAGTATTTGCACTACAAACTCCTAGCCATGATGTAAATGCAATCCTAACTACATTAAGCAACTGAAATTTCCTGGTTATTTAATGAAACTGCCATTAATGTCTTGCAAAGAGAGCAACAGGGAAAGAGAAATTGATACACCTTTGGTAAAAATTAACCACTTTTAAAGATGATTAAAGGACTGCACGCCAACCTTCTTATTAAAACCACTGAGACTGAAGTTTCAATTAATGAACTACAATTCATGGTTATTAGCTTGACTAATAAAGTTTGTAAGTGAACAGAAAGCTAGCGATAATGAAGACAAAGTATCAAACCAAGGGAACATGCTGCCAGTAGCAAAAACGGGAGTACAACATAAGTGAAATTGGAAGTCAGAGGAAAATAGAACATCAATAAGTGTCTTGACAACAAGTTGCATTTATTTCATCCTCTTTACCATGTTTTTCTTTATAGTCTAATCAGAGAAGGAAAGAAAGTGACTGGCCTTGAGAAAGCAATTTCCGCTAGGCTAACAAAATGATAGATGTGAAGTTAATTACATTAAGGAAACAATCAGCTATAAGAGGAACTGGAGGGGGCACATTTGCTGTTACATCCAGCATAATTCACAGTCCTCTTATAGCTTAAGGTAGTTGGTGACAGTCTAAAAGCAGAAGAAATTAGCTACTTCTTTGGTAACTTTTTTAAAAAAGTACTGCTTTTGGGCAGCTTCTCCCATTTTCAAGCTATTTGCTTCATGATGTAGGGCTGTCTCATTACATAGAGGCAACTGCCTCAGGCAGCCATCTGGGAAAGATAGCAGATCGGAGCCAGGAGAACCCTGCTGCTGGAGTACTGCTATACTTCTATGAAGCACTGGGTTACTATGGTTCTCTTTCTCTCCTCTCTTAAGCATTTTTTTTTTGTTTTGGTTTTTGTTTTTGAAAGAGTTAGAATTGAGACGGTGGGTAGCACAGATTATTTTATGGGGTATGGAAAGAAGCAGAGTGTTCACTTGCAGGGATAGGGATTACAGAATAAATTCCTGTATTACCATGGTTTGGCTTGATAGTGAAATATGGCCCTCTATTTCGACAAGTCCTTTTCCTCTGTTTCTGTGAAGCTCATGATCATGAAACCAATGTTATTAAGAGATAGTGCAAAACACATATGTGGATGTCTGGAAGGGAAGAAGAGAGAAAAGAACAGCTGACTTGGCATAGTGTCTTGAGTATTGGAATAACTCTGGTCTGATTTCCAGTTCAGCCATGAAACCCACTGGGTGAACTTGGACAAGTCATATGCTCTCAGCCTTGGGAAGGCAATGGTAAAGCTCTTCTGAACAAATCTTGCCAAGAAAACTCCATGGTAGATTTGCCTTAGGGTTGCCATAAATCAGAAACAACTTGAAGGCACCCAACTAGAAAGACCTTCCTACCACACAAATACACAAACTTTCTGATCATGGTCTACGTGGGTTTCCAAAAAGTAGAATTTGACACAGTGCTTTACATAAATTTAAGATCTTTTTTCTGTTACGTTCATAAAAGGAGCCAATATTTTACATTAAAATTGTTCTGAAAACATCATCACTTCACAATGGACATTCCCTATTTATTAAATAGCTTTTTAAAACTGTGTTTACTAATGAGAATTTGAGAATTTAAGAGATTACTGATAGCCAAATTTTACAATCCATGAATTGTGTGAACACATTTCATGTGTCTTTTTTTAAAAACAAGTAGGCATGTAGCAGATGCATAAGAAGGGGGTTTATCTATCCTGTTACACCTCCATCACTGTGAAGATCTCCCACATCCCAGAATCAGCTGTTTACATTAGTATTTTGGAATTTGAGATCCAAAGACAGTGATTCCATTTTGCCAGCTCATTTGATATAATAAATGTGGAGCTGAATAATGTCTTGGTGATCCCTCAAGTGCAACCAGATGCACAGGAAGGTGGTGATCAGAAACCTTTAAACTGTGATGTAAAATGAATAGCAGCAGCTTTTGTCACCCTCATATGACAAGCTGAATCTGTTGAATAACCACCTACCAATGCTTAGCCAGATCTTGGAAAAGCTAGTTTGGAATGCCAGCTTTCATAATCTCATGCAGGCGTGTCACTGGCGATGAAAATGGGTGACTCCCCCTGGGCATGGAATAGTGAGTGTTGTTTGGGTTCAAACCAAACTTTAAAAGAGTAATCCAAGGACCTATGGGGAGATTACATTCAGTATCATGGATAGAACCTTTGATGTTCCTACTAAAATCTAGTGTGAATTCACCACCATACTAACATGGAAGCCACTAGCCAACATTGGTCAGTCTGTGTTAAGGATCCAGGGAAAGGAGGCCAAAAAAAGAAACTTTTCCAGACTCTCCTATGAATGGTGCTGGAATCATGCCATGTTTTACTTTCTGATTGCTCTGATTCTTATAAAGTTTGCAGTCCCATCCCTTCTGAGTAACATTATATGCTGGAGCAAGACATTGAGGAGAAACACATTTTCTTGGTACTCAGTAATGTTTGAGTAGCATTACGAGAAACAGATTCCAGTAAATCAAAGTGGACCACATTAATTTCCTCTTAGATCAGTAAGAACAAATACTTTCATTAAATTCTAACTGGGAGAAACATTCAGTCTCCACACAATTAGTTGTGAAACCATTTGGAGAGTTCTGAGGATTAAATAAAAGGATTGCACTAATGGACCATGTATATGCACATTAGAGAAATACAACATTTTGAAATCGGGAAAAGGGCATATTGGAAGGCATTGGCATTAACAATTTCTATTAAATATAATAAGAGACAGGTGTTCAGCTATTAAAGTCATGATTGCTGTAGCTACAACAGCTGATAGAGTAGAATCACAGCTGCTCCTTAGCTTTGATATCTCTGCTTACAAAGGATTTTTGTTTGCATTCTCAAAAAATAGGTTGTTGGAAAAGGAAAACATGTGGAAATTAGCAGATCCAAAATACACTAAAAGTGCTTAGGAAACATTTTTTGTCATATAAATGCAGTCTTTTGCAGAAGGAGTAATTTATTAATTGAATGGGTGTAATAAGAACAATGTTCAGTACTTTTCTTAAGTAATAATTTTATTTTACTAAGGACTCATCTACACTCACCAGAATATTCCAGGCTGCTCCCAGAATATTATGGCCCTGAATTTCCTTGAATTTGCCCTTGCCTGTTGGCTCTCGTCCCCAGTGACAATGAGCAGCTGCCCTTAGTAAAATAAAATTATTACTTAAGAAAAGTACTGAACATTGTTCTTATCACATCCATTTAATTAATAATTACTCCTTCTGAAAAAGATGGTTTTCATTTTATCACTTGGTGCTGCTGCTGAGGACAGAGAGAGGTACCCAGCCATACTATTGATGCTGGGCACCTCATTCTGACCACAGAGTGATTCACACCCACAATGGTGGCACCAAGAAGCTTTCAGAGTCTGCCAGTGAAAAGGCAGCCGCTATTGTTCCTGAAACCCACTGAAATCCTTCAGGAAATGGTGAGTTATTGAAATGCAGGTTAGGGGGAAGAAGAAACCTAGTTGCGAAGAGTATCCAGACCAATTCAAAGTTTAGGCCCTGCATCGTGTAAGGAGAACTCAGTGAATCCATCAGAAACTTGAGACTGCAGCATCAAACGGGGAGGTGAATCACCATGTAGACAAGGCCTAAGACAATAGCCACTTCAAAGTCACACAATTTATGCTATAGGAAAGATATAGGCACTGTGTTGCCCTCCTGGTGTTGCTAGACTGCAGCCTCAAAGGGGAAGGAATTGTTGGAACTCTACCATTATCTGGGTGGCTGTACCATTCCCACTTCTTGGATAGGTTAACTCAAAATGTATGTTTCCCCACAGACAGAAAATTTCATTGCGGTGCATAGTGTGAGTTCCTCCATTTGGAGAGGAGGTCCAGGGTTACGTTTTTCAGACTTTCATTCTGAAACAAAGCCTGCTTATTCTGTAGAACTTTACAAGGGATCTGGGTGTTATTGTCATTTCCCATTTATAACTCTCTTTTGTTTTCACAACACTACCCTTTTTATTCCTGAGTATTTTTTAAAAAGCCATATAGGAGAGGATGATTGAGCAGCTTCACAATGTCTTTGCAAATCTGCCTCTCTGCCTGCCCTTCTGCCTATTTGCCCCTGCCAAGCAGTTCTGCCTGTGAATTTGGTGCCTCATTGGCTTTGCTTTTCATTGATGGACTTCTTCAACAGTAGAAGTTAGAGATGCTTTGGGTTCTATAATAATGTGGCCAAAATTAAACGATTATGTAGAGTGGTATGACTTGCCAGACTCAAGCAGGTTGTTGTTGTTGTTGTTGTTGTTGTTGTTGTTGTGTGCCTTCAAATCATTTCTAGCTTATCCCAAGAGGATTTTCATGGCAAGATTTGTTCAAGGGGAATTTGCCTTTGCCTTCCTCTGAGACTAGAGTGTGTGAGTGGAGTGAGAATCCCAGTGGTTTCCATCACCAAGCAGGGATTTGAACCATGTTCTACAGAGTCCTAGTCCAATGCACAAACTGTTGCACCACACTAGTTCCCCCATATATCATCAATACTGGTGGCTGCTGTGTTGTGGTTTTTTTGGGAGGTGGGGGAGAAGGTTGTTACTTGACTTTACAAGTTGTATACATGTCCAAAAGACTAGCCAGATGTGGTGCACTTCTTAAGGGTACACAGGAATATAATATTTTAATCTTCTGGTGACCTGTCTGAGATGCTTCAATTGTGTATACATGTGATTTCTGTGTGATAGATAAGAATAATTAGAAAGTTGCCAAGTTGTGGGGGGTGCCAGGGTAAGTCTTGTGTCTGGAGTTAAAAGAAGAAAGAAATAATCACTAGGTGAATGAATGGACAAATAGACTCCCGCTGTCTCAATCTTGCTCATGCTGAGACCTTGCCATACCTGTCATGAATTCCTGCTGTTAGTCTTGTTCTTCTTTAACCCCCTACTGCTGGCCTATACTAAATTGGCTCTGCCTTGAACTGATCATCAGTCTTCACATTCATAAAAGAAATGATGCTCTTCAGTGAAAATGCAGACTTCCTATGGAGTTTACTGCACATTCATATTACAACAACTCAAAGCATAATTTGTATATATGTTAGAGTACTATATGAAATGTTAATAAAGGGCTAGAAGATCTGGTATTTTTGTAAGTATATCAAATATGCTTTGCAACTGACCCAGGGCCTAGCCATGATAGTTTAAAGGCAGAGATGGGGGGAAATTAATCAACTATTCCCTGGTCATCCAAATTAAAGTAACAGGTGGTCCGAAACCAGGCAATTTTCACATATGAGGAAGAAAAAACTGCAGGCTTCCCCTACTGCCCTCCCCTCAATGCCTGGCAATAAAACAGTAAAATAAATAGCAAACATTTACAACTTTTCATAGCTCTCAAAATTTGTTTTCAGAGGTATTTTTCTCAGGTTACACATTGACAATTGTAACCCCTATTGAACTAAATTAGATGCTGGAATCCACAGCGAACACACAAGAATTATAGTTTATTATGACCAAGCAAGTTGAGATCATAAGTCACGTTTAAAGCAGAGTTTCTTGTTGACTAAATATTCTGACTTGTTTGGATGGCATAAATAATAACCCAATGTTTGGACATAATGTAAAACTCTTCCTTTCTCCATTTGTTTACTTGTTTTTGTGAACCAGAAATGAAAGCTGCATACACTGCCACACATATAATTCAAGAGGCCAGGATTCCTAGCTTATTGCTACCTGTGAAAGCAGCCAGTATCTGAAAGGGCAGGTCTTTGGAGGAGGGGGGAATGAAATGACCTTCAGCCCTTGGTTTCCCCCCCCCCCCCTGTACATTTTTCTCAACAGATGCTTCACATGTAGCTCAATTTCATTATATGAGCCAGTTTGTCAGATATATATGTATTTAGTTAAAAATCATTGCAGAAGTCAGCTGTTAGCACATTATGCCAAATGAATTTAGGAACAGCAAAGTGGAGAGAGTGAGAACAAAGATTTTTTTCCAGAACAGGAATGCAAATGCATGATCTCTGACTGTGTATTTGACATTCAGTACTGGAACACAATAATAATGCCATTCAAAGAGCATAAATCCTTCCTTTTGTTGCATACTTACCAGAGAAGCAAAGTATTGAATAAATTCTTTTTAAAAAATTAAATAATAATATTCATAATGAAAATCTCAGCACTTGTTGCTGTGTCATGACCTCAAAGAGGAGTCGGTACAGCATGTATTTAGCAGAGCATGAAAATGTTATGAACCACCACCACCACAACCCTTGATAGCATAGCTTTGGCATTGCTTCTTTATTATCTGCATCTTGTTAATAGTGTGTGGTATGTTGCATGTTACAAATATAGCACTTTTTAAATGTTTTAATTAAAAATAGAAATAATGGCCAGAGTCGTGTTGACATGCCTAAATATGTTAAGTTGCTACGTAGTAAATCCCATCCCAATCTCCAATTAATCAGAAACAGCTGCTGTGATCAATTGGGGGGAGGGGGGTTGTCGGTTCACCTGTTGCTTGAGAAGCAGTTGACTGAGGATCCCATCCCCTTTTGTGAGGGATCCCAAGTTTGACAGGCAGAAGCAGAACTCCTATCACAATTCTTTCTCATTCCAGAGATCACTCAAACAAGGAAGGTAGAGTGGGATTGTCAGCTCACTGCTTCCTGAGTGACAGGGTAACAGACACCCATCAATCATTGCTTTCTGATAAATGGAGACCTGGAGACTTTCATGTGAATGGAAAACTGACATGAGTACATAACACTGGGTTGTGCATTAAAAACTGCCCCACATGATTCTGTCCAACACAAATATGGACAAAAATTTAAAATAATATAAAAAAATTTAAAAGAATATAAATATGGACAAATGTTCCTCAAACCAAACCTCCTCCAAATAATGATTTGAAGAAGCAAGTCAACATTACTTATTATTAGGAGGGGAGGGGCAACTCTCATTTACTTCATTCTTGTTAACATGCTTAATAGGAACAAAGTTCAGTTTCATTGCTCAAAAACCAAGCTGTAACCAAGATGCTGTTAATGATTTACTTCCAAGCTCTGGTATTAAGTAAGGTATAGTTTGTGAAGACAGGAGAAATCTGTAGTTTTATATTCAGTGTTACATGAACTGGTATATCTTTCAAATTTGGACTGTAAAATCATCCTGGGTATTTTAAAGCTGTAAATGTATGTACACCTACCAAGGAGTAACTGCCTTAACAGACTGGCAAGAAACACTGGCATCGGGGTGGAGTGGGGGCATGGTGACCACATGCCGCATGCCCTGATTCTGTCCTGATCCTGGCATCATGCTGTATGCCCAACCAGATGGCAGGCAACATCATGCTGTTTCTTTGGTGCACCATTTAGACATGCTGTGCCAAAGAAATGTTGAAAAGCTGCCGCTGCATCAGCAAGGGCAACTTTTTGCCATTCTAAAAAGGAGCTGTATTTTGCTGCTTCTTTTCAGAGCAGCAAATTGCCAGATCAGCCCCACGGCATGTGGTTGCTGCAACCCTGATCCGGTGCTGAAAGGGGAGGCAGGATGCTGCTCTATTGGGGCAGTCTGTTCAGCCCCTAAATCTCATTGCATACAGTAAGATTTAGGGTCAAACTAAATGTTACTTTGAATATGTATCCAGTAGCCATGCCTCTTTTTTCCTTACTTAAATTTAAGCACAGAGATTGCCAATACTGAATGGAAACATTGTGGTTACATATGCTCTAAATAACTTTTTAAATTAAACATATAATATACATGTAATACATACATTACAAACAGTCAACATACAATACAAGCATGGACATACAATAAACATGGGGTAAATAACAAATACGGAATAGTGTATAAGTACATAAAGAAAGATACATAAAGAAAAGAAAAGGGAGAAGGAAAAATAAAAAGCACAAGAACAAAATAGAAAAGCAGACCAAGTGACTTCCTGGATTTTGTTTTGATCTGTATCACATTGTTTAGAATATTTCTGTAGTTATGATTCTTTTATCTCTAATCTATAAAAGACTTGGAAAATGAAAAAGAACTTACAAATAAAAAAAGAGCTTACTTTGTTTTAAGTTGGTGAAAAAGGAAAACCTCAATAAGATCCCAAAATGGCCAAATTTGAGATGCTTGATAGTCATACTCTGAACCAATAATTCATATTTATACTTAAATTTAATTAACAGTACATAAAATTTAATTTAACAAAACATTTAATAATTTCCCCTTTTCTTCCAAATGTGCTATGTGATTTCCTAGTCTCCTCCTCTGCTTAAACAGGTAAGTTTATCTAATTCTATCTAATTCTATATAATTCATCTAAACAACATTTTAAAATAGTTCTGACTGAGATAGTAAACCTCTGTATGTAACATTTCAGATTTCCAAGTTAGGGTTTGTAGTCTTCCATGTGCAAACACGCCCTAAAACTGTACTTCAAAACATATAGAAAATTAGCAGGTCAAGGGGAAGGGTTCTAGACTATCATTTTACCTTATACATTGCGGCTTTCTAGATTGGCAGGAAAGTGTGACATGAAGTTGCCTTTTCCTTAATGGTTAGCAGCTGCACCACAGCCTTTAGATGGAGCTGCACTGTTCTGCAGTTTTTAAAAAAGAAGCTGGGAAAACCAGCACCTTTTTAAAGGCGCTTCTTCTCCCCTAAAACGCAAAAAAAAAAAGTGTTTTCATGTCACACTTTCCCTTTTACTCATCTAAAGGCTAGAGTTTCATGCAGCCATGAACACACTTCTTTTTGCCAATCTAGAAAGCCCCTTATTTTTGTCCATTGTTGTCATTAGATGGAGTGAAGCATCTCCCTCAGACAGCTGATTTGTGGTATCATGAAGTGATTTTAAAAAACCTCAATTTTAAAATAGATTTTATTATTCTTGGTCTTTTACCAGCGGCAATAGGAACAGGCATCTATAGGATTCCTGCCCCTCCCCCTCAGGAGACATGGATTGTCCTTTGGTACTATGAACCTTAAATAGCAGAGTGGGAGAGGGCATAACATTTGATGCTTTATCTCTGTGGGAAAATAGCTCAGTCACAGATGTTATCCAAAAGGTGGAGTGACTTTGGGGCCCCATCAACAGTGACAATATCTCCTTAGTATTTTGGTGTGATTTATTAGCTCAACAGAAGGCTTGTGTGAGATTGGGTAACTTAAGGGATCTTTCCACCTATCTATACCAGTACTAATGGCAGAGAGATTCTGGTTTCAATGAATAAAAGAGTTTAATTTAGAAATGTGCAAATGTGCACACAAACACATAAAACCAATGCAACTTTTAGGAACCATACAAGACTAATAGAAAGAAAGATGTGAAATGTTGAATAATGAGAAATCATGGGTTTAGAGGGGAAGATAATTACCAGTCCTGTAGAGAGGGTTCCATGGAAGATGGAGAGGGGCTTATACAGAGTCTGAGTGTGACATAGTGAGTGTAAGAGAGAGCTTCTATGAATACAGGACCTGTGGGCAAACCATGAGTGAAAACTATGTGCAAGGAGACTATGGACCTTTTCACACAGGGCACTTACCATGTGGATATCATTGCCCAAATGCTCCAGAAGTGCATAGGTGGGACTGCCGGTCACACTTCTGAAGCGTGACTGAAGCATGTTCCACTCTTCTCCCATCGATGAATCATTCGCAAGGCAGCCATTTTTTTTAATAACAGGATCCTCTGTTATTACAAAAATGGCTTTTCCATGAATGATTTGTTGACAGGAGAACAGCAAAATGCCTCAATCACACTTCAGAAGCATGACCAGTGATCCCACCTCCACACTTCTGGAGCATTTGGGCAACAATATCTGCACTGGAAGTGCCTCGTGTGAAAAGGGCCATAGTCTTCTGCATATGTTTATATCTGATTTCATAGCCTCAAGGGCTTTTGTGCTATTCTTTAGTGTAACAAAGACTTGATGGTCTTCCAATGGGATGGACAATAGGACAGAAGGCTTATGGTTTTAATTTTGGAGTGACAAAATATTGATTGGATTTGAGACAACCTGGGATGGTTAGATAGGAAGGGGTGAATGGGGACACAGTCCAGGGAAAGAAGACAATATCATTTTTAACTGTTTTGGCAATGGGAATGACTCAGTACCCTTTCTGAGAGAATATGTAGAAACCCTGAGAGAGGATTAAATGATCAGTGCTATCCACATATCTTCAGGCCAGTGTGCCTTACCATGTGAAATTTCCTAGTGTTCCGAAGGTCATTGTGACCTCTTAAAAACATGTAGTTTGTTGAGGCACCACAGCTCTCTGATAGAGAAGGCTAAAAATCCCATAAAACAGCAAATCCCAGAATTCCACAGCATTGAGAAATGGCAGTTAAAGCAGTGTCAAACTGCATTATTTTTGCAATGCAGATGAGCCAGAGTCACAGGTTACCACCTCAAGAAGTCACTAATTCAGCATAAGAGATTATAACATGGAGAATGCAAATGTCCTTCTTCCATCATTAAACCATGTTAATCACATGATCAGGGGAAAGATTATCATGTCCCTGCAAACTTATCCTGTTCTTCTATGGACCCGTCATTTGGTATTAACAGGAGTTTTGATTAATACCAAATGACGGGTCCATTACTGTTTACAGATGGGAGAAGAATGGGATAAACAAGGGATGTGTGATAATCTTCCTGCCAATCATGCAATTAGCACAATCTAACAATGGGAGAAGGACACTTGCCTCCCAGGATATTCTCCACTGTAGTTAACAGCTGGCATTTGCTTCCCATCTATATGTTTACAGAGTGCCTCAGCACCTCTCTAGGCTTGAAACAGTTCCTCAGGCAAGGGGACTTCAGTGTACCAAAACACTTTTGGGACCACATATTCATCCATCCATCCATCCATTCTACATCTCATCTTTCTCCTAACATGGAAACTATACAGTGAACAGGCACATTTTCCCCCACCTCTGATGGAGATAGTGCCAAGGACATGCACTCCAACCTGCTCAATGTTAGATCTACAAAACTGTGTAAACTTGTGCTGAATACAGTTACAAATTTCCATGCAAGAAGAATAAGACTCCAAGAGCCAGTTATTTAGTAAAGGATCAGAACCACAGACATCCACAGGAAGGTAGATTACCAGCTATGTCCCAGACTTAGTACAATGGGTGAATAGTGCAGAATCCTAAATAGCTGAGCTCCTTGAATTACAGAAATTTTCCGTTAAATATAAGTGACTGAGAAGAAGCTCTACTATAAAGAGAAATGTATGTTAGCCTAGCTGTACCATTAAGAAAAGAAATATATAATGTTAGCCTACATCCAATTTCTAATCCCAGATAGAAGCAGACCCACTGAATCAAGCTGGTGAATCATAAATCAGTGCTAATGTAAATCAAATTAATTCAGTGGGTCTACTCTGATTAGAACTAACAATTGACTCTCTTTTCTCCTTATTACAAAAATCTTAATCTGATTCAGAAGTCAGGAGTAGCATCATTTCAATCTATATTATCAGCATACCCATTTATAACAGCATCCTACTATTTCGCATTTGAAAAGGTCTTGCTACAATTAATTTCACAATTTATTACCACCCCCTTTTTTTCTTTTTACCCATTTTTAAAAACACCTTTTGCAGAATCCTTTGTCCTAGTGCTTGGCTTTGAGTTTCTGGTTTCTGTGTCTCCTAGTCCCTCTAGGCAGTAACCATGGAAGAAAAATAACAGAAGAGAGACAATATCCTTGGAGGAAAATCCCCTTCTGTGAAGGTGTAACCTTTTATATATTACTTTAATGTGAGTATCTTCAGATGAAGGTAATGTTTGGATTTCATTCACTTAAGTGACATTGAAACTTTCCAGAGGTAAGTATAGTCTGCCCTCAAAGGTTCTTGAAGATTCAAGTCCTGGTTGACAGGAGGAGATTCTTTGAGTCGCATTCACAGCATGAGTCAGAGAGTAAAAGACTTCCCTTAACTGTTGCTATCGTTCAAATGGCTGTAAAGGAATGCTGAAGAAAAACCTGACAGCTTCTGTTTCAAGCACACATGTTATTAATGTAGTATTCTAGATTTCAGTATCACTTTAATCATAAGTATATGCTTTTAGAATCCCAGCTAACGCAATAGTAGCACAAGGTGTCTGCATCATTGTACTGTATCTTATTTTGTTGACATACCACAGATTATTAATATGGTTTCACTATGCAGAGCTTTGTTGTATGCCCTTTTTTTCTGTGTGTGATTTCTGGAACAGGCCTGCTGGGTAAATTGATGCTGACAAAGAGCTTATCGCATGAGAAAAGAAAGGCAAAATGGAACATGAGAGTAGTGGCTTTCTCCATGTCTCTCCACATGCCATCATTGCAATTCTGATCTCTTCATGAGGGAGACAGTCATAAAAGCCTGTCTTTAGCCAAACTGAGTTTTCCAGCATGACAAAAGGCACACTTTTTCCACTGTCTCCCTCAGGCAGAGAATGGAAGTGCCATGATAGCATATAGAGAGGCACAGAGAAAGCCACTACTTTCCTGCTCCATTTTGGCTTTCCTTTCTCATGTGATAAGGATGTTAGTAAACTCATGACTTCTCCATGAACAGTGTGAGAAAGAGACAGACAAAGTAAGCATCTGTTGGAAGTAAGAGGAATCAATCCTTATGTAAAATGATCTCCTTTCCTATCCTTGAATGAGTTTCAAAAAAGAGAACAAATATCCGTTTTCCTTTTTATCTTACCGGAGCACTGTGAGAAATTACCCCTGTTTATCTCATAATTTCTTACTGCACTATGCTGGTGCATTTTGCATAACAGCAACACCAAATATCTCTACATCATCAACCTCAATGTAGGTCGATACTGGGTTTCCATGACTGAGTGGGGGATTCAAAGTCTGGTCTCCCTATCAAAGCTCAAACCACTGCACCATGCTACTGTCTCTTACAGATTATGCATTGTAAAAAAAGTTTCCAAAAGGTACTGAAGCAGTTTAATACTGAATTTTAGAGTGATGATGAACAAAGTTTTCTGATCATATACTACCATGAACTGGGATAAGAAAGCCTATTGTGCTCATGGAACCTGTCCATGTGAACATTTATGCAGAAGTAAACCCTAATACCAACTAAAATATGTATGCATAGGACTTCAGCCCTAGTCTAGCTAATTCAATGTTAATTCATCCTTACTCCTGTGAGTTCTATATTTTCTTAATACATATCCATCATCTTCCTGTACAGCAAAAAAACAAAGATATGTTAAACCTACAGTAATATTTGAAACACCAGGTCTGGTCGTTTAACTTGATCTATGAATTTGTTGCATTTTTGCATATGTGTGTGTGTTGAAAAAGTCCCTGTTTCCTCTTATAAAAACTATGCATAGAAGTGACTACATTCTTCTTTCTAGACTTTGTGAATAGCATATTAACAGAAAGCTCAGTTTTTCAGTTCCAAAGGCAATTTACTAAAATAGGTGGATTCTCAGAATGTTGTGCATTGAACTGAGACAATATTGTAAGTAAAAAAAATAATAATAACAAAGAACTACGGGCAAAAAAGCTGAAAACATTTCTAAAATGCCTCATTTGATTTTTTTTTTTAATATGTAAGACTGTAATGGGCACTATGCTTTCAAAACTGAAAAGAAAGTGAATTATCTGCTTGAATCCATAACTCCACAGGTACACTAAGAGATTCTACAAAGGATTTGCATCAAACAATGGGTGTTTTTTTTTATCCATCTGCCATTTTGCCTACAAAATGAAAACCTAATTTCTTCTCCCACACAAATCATATATAATTCTTTTGGTATTTTGTGTATATTCATGTACTATTCATTTCATAATTCGGTGGTTCTCAAACTGTGAGGAGGGACCTCTGTGGGGGTGGAATGTTTGTACAAGGGAGGGGAGTGCAAGACCTGGAGGCACTGATTCCTCTCCCTCTGGTTCCCAAACTTTTTTCCCCTCTTGATGGGGAAAAGACAAGGTGGACATTTGAAACAGTTGCCTCTACCTGAGGGAGGAGGAAGAGGAAGAGAGTGAGGAAGCTGACTGCATCATGGCCTCTGGCTCACTCTGGATAAGTGAGGGTAAGCAGAAGGGGAAATGGTATTTACTTTTCCTTCAGCACATCATCATTCCTAGTGATATAGAACAGGGTATTTTAAGTGCCTCATTCATGGCAGTTCAAATGAAGTGTCAAATGGATGCACATCCCCTGCACACACATATTCACTGTCTGCTAAGGTTGACAGTTTTAATTCATTTGATTTTCTCATTCAAAAATCAGTAGTTGCAGTAATTTTCTCCCCTCTGCATGAGAATATAATGGTTTGTGTACAATTTTCTACCACTATTTACAGTTTAGGACTTCTTTCAGGAAATTTCATTTGTGCAGGGGAAAAACATGTTCTTTTCTTACACAGAAAACATTAGTTTTCTGTATAAGACTTGTTTTCTGTGCAAAAGCAATGTTTTCTGCAGGAAACAATGTATTTAGTACAAAATCAGTGCTTCGATGCTTCTTGGGCAAAAATACTTCTTTCGTTCTCAAATTGAAACAGCTGTTGGGATACTGAGAAAGCATTTTGTTTCTCTAAATATACTATGACCCTGCATGGTGTAGTGGTCTGGGCATTGGACTAGGAATCTGGATACAAGCATTGCAATCCCCACTTGGCCATGGAAACCCACTGGATGACCTTGGGTAAGTCATTGTCTCTTGGCCTCAGAGGAAGGCAAAAGAAAAACTCCTCTGAACACATCTTGCAAAGAAAATCCCATGATAGGTTCATATTAGGGTCACCACAATTCAGAAACAACTTGAAGGAACACAAAATCAACAACAAATGTACCACAAATGAAATGCCAAAAATCGGCAGATGTCATTCCATGTGTAGACCTTTCCAATTCATTCCAAAATTTGCAATGAAAACTAGATTTCTTGGTGCATTGAACTACTGACATTCAGCACGTCTACATTGATGGAGAAAAATCAGCCTCACCATTCATTTTTATGGTCCACAGTGTCCCTGCAGTTACACCATTAAGGGAATACATGCACAGACACAGTAAGGTGACATTGGCATAAGCAGCCACATATTTCCCCCAGGAGAACTAATTTCTTTTCCTCTTCTCAACATGCATCAACCTATCAGCCAATAGCCTTTATTGTTTGTCTGTCAATCTATTGGATCTACTCTGATTAGATGCTTCTCCATCTAATCCCCTTTCTCCCTTTGCCAAGTGAGTGAGTGAGTTTTAAATGTGTGTGTATATATATCTATATATATATTGCATTTTATCCATCTTTTATGTATGAAAATGTCCAGCCATGAGATCAGTAGTGAGGGATTAGACCCTTTCTCTCTTCCTCCCCCCTGGCCAAGTACAGTGGTCCCCCGGGATACAAAGCCCCTAGGGAACGAAATCCCCGGGAGCCGAAAGAGCCAGGGGTGAAAAAAAGCCCCCAGGATGTGAATGAAACCCCGAGATGCAAAGAAGAAAAACAGCGCGGCCCCTTTAAATTGGCCACACAGTCCGTCAACTAAAGCGGTCCCCCGGGATACGACGATTTCCGGGTTACGAAAAGTAATCCGGAACGGATTACTTTCGTAACCCGGGGGACCACTGTATTACATTCTTTTTTACTGTTTTTAACTTGGCCCCTCTCCAGTGCTCTCTTCCATCTGATTAGCATTATGTTATCTTTGTTCTTACTCTTCCGCCTGCTGATCCACATCCCAATCAAAAGTAGAGCCTACTGATCTAACAGTAAGGCAGGTTTCAAGTTAGACCCTAATTTTAAATTCAATCTGAAAAGCTGATCATCACTTTCTTCCCTAATGTTAATAAAAGCCTTAAAATAAATGAGTTTTCCCTGATACATATATAAAGTCAAGAACACTGCCTAAGGGGCAGAGTATTGAACAAAGAAACCAAATTCATTGCATCCTAAAATCTGAGGACCAAACATATATGTTCTTCTGAATGGACTGGTATTATCTCCGGATTACCAAAGATTGTGTTTATAATAAGAAATCTATAATACTACTCAGATGGTACTGAAAGTGAAGATCCTAGTTTTGCATGACTATTATGAAGTAGAGGAATTAAAGCATCTGGGAAATCTTCTCCAATATGTATTCGAGGTATTGGTGCAATAAGAATGAAATGATATGGGAGGAGGTACACATTCACAAGAATCAAACTTGTGCCAAGACTAGTACACTTCACTTCTAAAAAGTTGAAAACTTGGGGGGGGGGGGAAGAGAGGTCTCCTATCTAAACATGCTCTCAGGCAACCAAAAAGTTGTGTTTCTGCCTTTAATTCTTTGTGCTGGCTTGTTTTAAATCTTTGAAATGATAACTCATCTGTTTCAGAAAACAACGTTTCATGTAAAGTCTCGCTCCATAGTTAGAAAAATATTCAGATATATAGTTGGCATCACCTATTGCCTCCCATTTAGCTATATTCCCATGCAGAATACAAATGAATTAGCATAGTGATATGTTCCTAAAAATATATTTTTGACCTCACATGAACTCTGTTTGTACAGTTCTCTGGCAATGTGGTGGATAACAAGATGGGTTCATGGGCCTCCTGAGATACAGGCTGTCAATCTGAACAGCTAGGTGATTGTATTTGCTCCACTGATTTCTCATACTCCTCTTCAACCCATTTGATTTCATTCATAAATGAGTTGATCTTTCTAAAATATTTTGCTCATCCCAGAGACTACAAATTATTATTTATTTTTGTCCTCACCTTAGAAATTCCTAATTCTTCCTCTTTCAAATATCTCATTTCAAGCCATATTTGAGACTGAGGGGCAAAACAGATGGCCCCGAAGGGTGGCATAATGCTGCCCCTTAGAGAGCTGGATTGGTACCACAGCAACCGCATGTCATGGCCCCAATCTGGCTAGCTTCTGCACCAAAGAGAAGTGGACTTTTCCCTCTTTTTCTTTTTTTGGAGGGGCAGAAAAAAAGCTGTCCTTTCATCTCTAGAGCTGACTTTTTCTCCTCCCTGAAGCATATACATGATGTAATGACTAAGCTTCCAATGACGCAGCTAAAGGAGTGCTCTAAGAATTTTTTAAATCATTTTATTAAACATGAATACAAACATATTTTTATAAATATCTAAAAAAACCCAGACAACAACAACAACAAACACTAACAAAACAAACTAAGCTGAACTACTAAATAAAAAAAATAGATATACACAACTGACCCCCCCCCCTCATCAACTGATGGATATATACCACTATTTTTCTACTTCTTTATATATGATAAAATATTTATGCGCCTACCACATACTAACTCTCTTTACTTTACAAAATCTAAAATTGATTTATATCCCAAATAAAGCAGTGAATATGTAATACTCAGTTCCCAATCATTCTGAAAATTATTCAAAGATTTCTCTTTTATCAACATGTCAATTTGTCCCTTTTACCAAGATCAATAGTCTTTATCAGCCAGGCTTTTTGTGTCGACATGCCAGTATATTTCCACCTCTGTGGAATGCTCTAAGAAATTAAATCTTGTCAACCGCCCCCCCCCCTTAAATCCCCGCTACTAGCTGTCTTAATAAAGGACATTAATACTAAGGCTTCACACATTTTTATCAGTGAAAACTGTGGTGTAAATCCAAAATGGTGTAAAAGAAAATTGTCAGCATGTGACTTAGAAAACCAATTTCAGAAATTTAGTTGCTGTCATGGTATCAAATTAGTATTATTATGGACTAGGGAAATAAAAATGATATGGAACAATATCCAAAACTATCAGTTTTCTGAGTCAAGGACAACAATGCTGTAGTAGTATTACTACTTTTTCAAATATAGCCCTCTTTGTTTTCTTTGTCTTTGTTATTATTCTTCAGTACATCTCTTTACCAGTAGCAGCACACCAGTCTTTCCCCTATGGAGTATCTATGTGGTAATTTAAATTGTCTTCAAAAAATACTTCATGTTTGATAAATTGCCTGTACTGTCTCATCAGTTAAACAACAAAGATCTGCCCCAGATTGTCTTTAGAGGATGCAGATACACTATGTAGATATAGAACTATGTAGATATGTAGATATAGAACACAAGATACTTTAAAATCAGAATTTAACAGGACATAAGTGTCTTTGACCAGTATTTATCACATAACATCATGTTTGTCCAGCATTCCATCAATTACTGCAATGCACCTTTAATCATCATCATCATCATCATCATCATCATCATCATCATCATCTTTATTTATTTATAACCTGCCCTTTTCCCAAAATTTGGGCCAGCTCACAACATTAAAAACAACAACAGTACAATTAAAAGCACACAAAAATAGTACATTAAACCAAAATTAAATTATTACAAAATTAAAACTATTTACATGTAAAAAGAACAAAATACAATTTAAAAGACTTAACATGTTTTTAAAACTACATTAAAACAATACAATACCACCCCATCGTATGCTTTAAAACTTTCTGTCTAAACAGGTAGGTCTTCACCTGCTGGTAGAAGGATAGCAAGGAAGAGTCCATTCTGGCATCCCTGGGCAGAGATTTCCACAGTCCAGGGGCAAAACCTGTCAATAGTCTTGAGAGCCAGTGTGGCTCAGTGGTTTGAACACTGGAAGATGACTTTGGAGACCAGGGTTTGGTTCCCGCTCAGCCATAAAACCCACTGGGTGACCTTGAATAAGTCACATGCTCTTAACCTCAGGAGAAGACAATGGCACACTGCCCCTGAACAAATCTCGCCAAGAAAACCTATAATAGGTTTGCCTTAAGGTCACCATAAATAAAAAATGACTTGAAAGCACACAACACACACACACACACACTGCTATTCAATTACTGCTTTCATGTAATAGGTTCCTTCTGATGCAGTTCTGCTTCTCAGACAGTTACATAGTGTGAGTGGGCATGATTCTGCTCCTCTGCCCCTCCCCTCACAGTGATAGCTTCTCCAACAGCTTCCCAAAGCCTGCTGTGTGAACATTCACACAACAGCCATCTTCAGGAGGTGGTTGTCAGCCAGAATTGCTCACCCCCACACACACACCATTGCTCCTGAAGGAGGTTCTTAGTAGTGTAGAAAACAGATCACGTGACCATGGATCACCAAAGTGCTATCATAGGGGAAAGTGTGAAATTATGGCAAGCTGGTATGCTTCCATTCTTAAAGTAGCACTATTGTGGCAGGACAGCAGGCTGGTGTGATCAAGTTCTACTCAAGTTCTACTAAGCTGATAACCCGCCATCAGTACTAAAGCAGGCATGCTTACTTAATGTATGTATTGTACAGACAGCTTTTAAGCCTTACAATGCAGAGGACACTAATTTGCCATCCATATGAGATTTTCTAAGCTTTTTAGGTTCAAGTAGTAAGAGAAAATCTAGTTGTTATTCTTTCTCCCTGACAATTTCTCATCCAAAAGTACAATTCCAGTTCAATTTATGTGTTTTAAATAATACCATCCTGCCCGTTTTTAATTACTAACTCTTCCAGAACACAGCCACATAGCCCAAAAAACCCACAAAAAAAACTATGGATGCTGGCTATGAAAGCCTTTGATAACTCTTTGATTGATTGTTCCCTACATACCTTAAGCTATTATGAAACTAATAGACATATGCAATACATGCTCAAGATCAGAACTTTATAAAACAAAAAGAAGTAAACATTCATGGGATCAATAATGACAATCAGCTCCTTTCCAGAGAGAAAGGATTTACTAAAGGGAAGGGCATCACCACCACTAAGCATTACTCAGAGGGCTATTTTGCTCTATAAACCAGTAGCAGAGCAGCAGAATGTGGAGTCAGGCCTGGTACAGACCAGTGCTTTGTGCCTGCTGGAGCTGAAAGTAGGGCTCGGTAGACACGCTGCTGTTTACACAGGGTGCACCATGATGACGTGCCTCATACACACCACATCCAAATGATGTGGCACATGAGGGACGGCACAGTGCTGTGCCAGGGCGCTTATGGCACCTCTCTAGCAGCGACCAAAGGAACCATGTTTCATGGCTCCTTTTTCTGAGCGCATTATTGTCCTGATGTGCAGTCACTGCAGCAAAAATCCCTCCCCTTTCTCCTCATCTGTTCAGCCCCTCAGTCTTCAATGACAAGACAAACAACCACTCACAACACACCAGACCAAGTGGTAAGGCTTTCCTTCCCTCTTCACTTGCAATTTAATAGTGGTGGTGTTTGCAGTTGCACATATTAAAGGACCCAACAATATCTGGAAGGACACAAGTTGCTTACTCTTTCTTGATAAGGATACCTTTGAAAAAGTCTCATGTTTAAAGTACATTTGTTTTCCACCTACATTTTGATTCCAATCTACATTTTGATATGTTTCTTTCTCAATCTTCAAAGGAGCCTGATTATAATGGTCAAAGGTGACAGAATAGCTTAGCAAATCTGTTTGTGAAGAATGTGTTTACCTTGAAGTGTTTTTTGCAATGATGATATTTTCTCATTTTTACTAAGAAAAAATGTGCTGATTACAGTGTCAAAATATTTGCCTTGGATCCCATTTTGGGAAAAGGGGGAACTATAAGTGCAATAAAATAAATAAATAGTCCTTGTTGATAACATAAGTTATATTTCTTGACAATATAAAAAGCCAAAACCCCATCATTTGCTTTACATAATTCCATGCAGAGTAATAATTTTGGACCCTTTTAAATATCATGTAAATGTGTCTAAATACAACAGAAATTAGAGAAGATGATTGTTTGGATTTAATGTAACAATAAACAGTTGCCATGCTTATTACTGTCACAAACATGTTTAGATTCAAATCTTCCTTAAGATCTATAATATGATGCATGGTAATAACTTCTCATGAATGCAATCTTTGGAGACATTGCGGTAGTATGCAAATAGTGATTTCTAATCGCTGAATGCTAGATGCACACAACAATGAAATCTCTCTTATGCCTTGGTTTTTAACAGTTGCCACAAACAAACAAACAAAACAAACAGCTTTATTTATACCACTTCATACCGCCTAAG
Organism: Urosaurus nigricauda; assembly: GCA_034509955.1. NCBI lineage: Eukaryota > Metazoa > Chordata > Lepidosauria > Squamata > Phrynosomatidae > Urosaurus > Urosaurus nigricauda. The sequence continues at coordinate 126,670,737 of JAOEGL010000003.1, forward strand.
GAGTGTCTAAGCAGTTTACTACTGTAAGCTACTTGCCTCCAACAATCTGGGTACTCATTTTAGTGACCTCAGAAGGCTGCAAGCCTGAGTTGAGCTTGAGCCCTTTTGCTGGTCTTGAACTTGCAACCTTATGGTTTTGAGTGAGTGGCTGCAGTACAGGTATTTAACCACTGCGCCACCAGGGCTCCAAGTAATGCCAAGATAGAATTTCCAATCTGTAGAAAAATTGCTTGTGTGAAAACCTTTTATTGGGATAGTTGTTCTATGTGGTTTACTCATGGGTAATAAATTGAGTCAGAGCCTGGGTAACTCCAACCTATAGTAAAGCCTATATAAGTTTCATTTATGAGCCGTTACGACAAAACTGTTTCTACATGCTTTACTGATTTTATTAGCATATTTGTGATTAATTCATCATTCTTATTATATATTTCTGCCTTTCATCTAGACGTTAACTTGGATGTCTTTTGTGTCTCTGTGTGGCTGGCAGACTCTCAAGATGCCTCTTCTTTTGGCAGTCGGCTGACCCTTAAACTCTCTGACACAGTGTTTCAAGATAGCTCCTTTACTACAGATACTTAAGAAAACCATTTATTTGATATATCATATCCCATGTCTATCAAATTCATAATTGGCCCAAGACATTTTGCTGCTTGGAATTTGGCAGAGCAGCAAATGGTACTCACCCATGTATCCAAGTCAAAGTGCATGAAGCCAGCCAAATGACTTTGGTTCATAAGGTGGGAAACCCCCAGATATCTTATTCCTCTTCTTGGCAGTAGGAATGCAGCAACTTAAACAGCTATCAATTTTCTACTCTTTTATAACATCTAAAAACTTCTTCCTGAAGTGATGACTTCATTCTTCCTAATGATAGGGATAGCCTGCTCAAAATGACAACCAGTCAATTGTGTTCAGCTATTATTCAGGTATGTCAGACCAGGAAGACCATGTAATCCTGTAGTGGCTCTGGTCCTAGTAGGAATGCAAGCCTGTTAGTGAGCTCCAAACTGCAGAGAGCAAACCCTGGTTTTTGTATTAGCCACTGTTTTCTCTTCTAAAACTGTAATTGTTTGGTGTCATGAATTGAGACCTAGACTGAGACTTGTTCAAGCAGAGAAACACTGAATCATAATAATAATATAAAAAATCTATGGGGGAACAGCTTTGGTATATACAACCCCCCCACACACTCATATCCCCCCACACCCACCCATACCCACACAAGTCAGTGTAGAGTCCTAGGCATGAAGCAGATGGCCGATAAAGAGTGGCCTCTGGCCAGTTTAGCCATGATCATGCTGGGACTGCAGCTACCACACAGCCAGCTTCCAAAGCGAGCCATTGCCATAGTTCCAAGCTGGCCGCTGCCAGGGGCCAGATTATTTCTATTCCTTTTTGGCCCTTTTAGCCCTCTTGCACAGCCTCAGTGTGATTTTGGCTGCTTTGGGGGCCTGTGTCATGTAAACACCCCACTCCCAAAGTGGCCAGAAGCCAGTTTACTTGGCCCATGTGTTTTGGGCCTTACATCTTAAACCAGCAATAGGAGGGGAGGGGAAAATACAGCCCTCTAGATATTGTTAGACTGCATTTTCCACCATCTCTCCTTATTGGTTATGCTTATTAGGGCTCTCAGGAGTTACAGTGCAGCAACACATGGAAGATCACAAGATCTCCACTCCTACCTTAAGTCCTTTATAGAAGATACTTCTAAAATTTTCACTTTCCCATTCAAAACCTTTGTCCTAGAGTTAGAATAATGCTTGACTGGGGAAAGTGGAAATTTTAGAAGCTCTCTGATTATCTTGGGTTGGTCTTCAGCTGCAGAACAGCACCATCTCCCCCTTGACTCCATTGCATAAAGTTGGTCTAACAGGGCTGTTGCTTCCTAAAGCAAAGCAGCAATGAGTCTATGCCATGAGTCATTCAAATCAAGGTGCAGAGTACCAAAAACCATCTAGGTTTGCTTTTGTTTTGTTTTGTTTTCATAAGGCAGAAAGTCTGCCAAGCATGTGCTTCTGTCCCAAGCATGTGCTGGTCTATGACCGTAATAAAGATAAACTGAACTGAATTGTCTCAGGCAATGGATGTACAATAGTAACAAAGTAACATGGGCCCAGAATGGAGTGACATGAGGGAGAGCTGAAACCCTCACTCCGTACTAGATGAGGACTAGGCCCCCTGAAATGATCTAACAAATTTGGACCACTTAGATTTCTATTTAGTTGGGCCCTTACATCCAGGACTTATAAATGAGAAGTGTATGAAGTGTTCAAGCATTAAGAAATAGCTAGACAGCTACTGTCATTGAGCCCTCTCGGGAATAATAAAGGCTGACTGCCGTCTACCTTATGAACATTTACTTGGGAGTCATCTACACTGAAAATACAAAGGTCACTTTTGAGTACATAATCTGTTTTTAAGAGTCTTCATTATTCATGGATCTTTCAATGATAATAGCTGAGAGAAGTAATTTGTCCTCCTCCTGCAAATACCTTCAAGCAGGCAAAATTAATAATAACCTGTCTGCCAATGTTGAGCCCTTCTCATCTTAAAAACAGTTCTGGGGGCCCTGGACGATTTACTGTCTCGTGACATCCTAAATCACTTGCCTGAGATTACGACTTCATTCTACCAGTAAGAGTAAGAAAGACATATTCACTTCCCATTAGTGTAAAATAAGAATGGTTGGGCCACATAAGATGTCCCCTGAGCCAATGTTGGTTCCCCCACTACAAAGAAAGTGGTGCTACTCAAATTTACCTCAAATTTACCTAAAGGGGGACATCTCATGTAACATCAGCTTAAAAATGAAATCTAATAGCTCCTTAAGCCTATCAGCATGGGTTGTAAAAGGGAACTATTTCTGGTCAGTGTATGTGTTTGTGTCTGTGTCAATATGCCTGTTTTGGGGTGTTTGTGTCTGTGTCAGTATGCCTGTTTTGGGGGACAGAGTCTTGTAGTTTTTAATGCAAGACTCTCTGAAGTAGTGTATTGCACTTTCTTCTGCCTACCACACACACACACACACACACACACACACACACACCTTCCTTCAAATGTACATTTTTATTACAAGCTCTGCATTAGACTGTCTCAGGAACAGTCGGTCTCTAATTTTTTTATTTTATTTTATTTTATTTTTTATTTTTTTTGGTCAGATTTGTTCAGAACTTTTCATACCGAAACAGTCAGTTCTCAAGCTGGCAAAAGCCTTAGCAGACTTGTAAATCTTTCAAAAGATGTTATCCAATTACCCTTCATGGTCCACCGGATTCTACAGTACAACTGTTCCTTTCTGTTTGAGGAATTAAGTGTTCATGAAAGGTTAGGAGCCAATGGAGTTGAAAAGCAAGGATCTGCTTTCCACCTACTCCACCCTCCAATTTTTCAACTCCTAGCTGCTTATACAGATACAGATAGGGATCTTCAAAGATATTTGCATCTGATCAGTTGCAATGATGGAGTCTTTTTGGGGATAATGAATGTCATGTGATTGAGGCTTATTTAAGTCCATTGGTTATTTTGATTTTTTATTATTCACTGAGATTCCTGTACTGCAGTGTTAAACCTAGTATATTTGACTCCTTGCACATCCTCCTCCTCTCTGCAACAAAATTATGTTTAGTAATGTTCATGAAATAAAGAGAACAATAATAATGACCAGGAAAGAAATGGAGGCAGTGAAAATGGTCCTTTGTTGAACTTTAGATTTACAATTGTCCAATAAAAATAAACAAACTGCATTTGCACTTTGCTCTTTCTTCTTTGTCTTTCCTCAATCGTCTTTCCAAGTCTTTATTTTAAAAAAATTCCTAGCAGTATGGTGTCATCTGCATATCTTGATATTCAGGCCTCCTATTTTCACAGATCCTTCCTCCTAGTCAGGGCTAGAAAATGGGATTCAGGAATTAAACAATCTACCCACCACCACCACCACCCCAATAAAAAACAACAGCAGCAAAATGAAAGCAATAGTGAGGAAATCAAATGCCAGCAGCACATTAGGTTGCAAAAGCCTAGGAGTTTTGGGTTGGTTGTTTGGTTTGGTTTGGTTTGGTTTGGTTTTGCTTTGCTTTGCTTTGGTAAAAGTCTTTTCTGAATGCTGCAGAAACTTTGTAATTTGTGCCAGGCAAGAGGTCCAATGAAATAATTGCACATTAGAAAGTCATAACAGAGGTGCTTCTTTCTTTCTTACCATCTTTGGTGCCATTAGCCTGACCTGACACATCCTAAGGCCCCATCCAGACTAGCCCATTTGCCCTGGTTTGATCCAGATGAGATCGATCATGGCAAACCGATTCTATCCAGAGAGGAGTTCATACTATCTTTTGCCCCCATTGAGGCTTCCCGGTGCATTTTACCCCAACGAAGTTCATACACGCAAAAGTAACGATTAAAGATGGAGCCTCTTGGTTGTCAATCAAATGATGTCATGGTGACGTCTGATGCGGCCATTGGCCGCGTGAGATGCTTGTTCTTTATATATATATATATATATATATATATATTAATATTTGACAGCTTATGCGCATGGAGCATTTGGCTGGGAGCGGTGCGGATTGAGGCGATCCTTTCCTCTCCTCCTCCTCCTCCTCCCAGTACTTTTTAAATTATTATTTATTATATGTTTCAATATTTTATTTTTTATTTTTTAATTTAATATATATTTTATTAAATAAAATATTTTATTAAATATTTTATTATATTATATTCCATTGTATTTTTAATTAATTATTTATTGTATTATTTTATTTTATAGTTATTTCATTTATTATTTATTTCATTGTATTTTATTGTACTTCAGTGTATTTTATTGCATTTTATTTCTTAGTAATTTATTGGATTTTTTTGTATTTTTTTGGTATTTTTTAAAATATTTTTTTTTCTTTTTTCCCCCCAGTTTGACAGCTGTCATTCGCATTGGCTGTTCCGTTTTTATGAATGGGGCAGAGGGGGAATCCCTGTCCATATATGGACTGGGGTTCCCTTTAAAAGGGCCCCATTCATTCATCCAGTTTAAAGAATGAATGGGGCCCTGAAAGGGAACCCCAGTCCATATATGGACAGGGATTCCCCCTCTGCCCCATTCATAAAAACGGAACAGCCAATGCGAATGACAGCTGTCAAACTGGGGGGAAAAAAGAATTTTTTTTAAAAAAAAAATACCAAAAAAATACAAAAAAATCCAATGAATTACTAATAAATAAACTGCCATAAAATACACTAAAGTACAATGAAATACAATGAAATAAATAATAAATGAAATAACTATAAAATAAAAAAATAATACAATAAATAATTAATAAAAAATACATTAAAAATATTTTAAAAAATCAGGAGTGCCCGATTTTGCCAGGAGAGGAGGCATGTTCCGCCCCCTGGCCTTTCCCCCTCCCCTGAACTTGACCTGAGTTATTGTATTTTATTTTAGTATTTTTTTAATATTTTTTTTAATTTCTTATATTTTTTTATTATTTTTTTCAGTTTGACAGCTTATACGCATTCTACGAGGCTCCTTTCCCATCGAATTCTATGAATGGGGAAAAAGGGAAACTCCTGTCCATATATGGATTGGGGTTCCCTTTCAATTTTTAAAGGGCCCCATGAAAGGGAATCCCAATCCATATATGGACAGGAGTTTCCTTTTTCCCCATTCATAGAATTCGATGGGAAAGGAGCCTCGTAGAATGCACATAAGCTGTCAAACTGAAAAAAAATAATAAAAAAATAAGAAATTAAAAAATATTTTAAAAATACTAAAATATAATACAATTAAATACAATTAAATTACTAATAAATAAAATACAATAAAATACAATAAATAAGTAATAAATAAAATAACTCTAAAATAAATAAAATAATAAAATAAATAATTAATTAAAATACAGTAAAAAAAATATTTTAAAAATGCTGGAGTGCCCGGTTTTGCCTGGAGAGGAGGCATGTTCCTCCCCCTGGCCTTCTCCCCTCCCCTGAACTTGACCCGATCGTGATCGGAGCCAAGTTCACATTCCCCGCAAACCGGGTTTTCCCAAAAGAAACGGTAAAAAACCCGCTTTGGGAAAACCTGGGTTATGGGGGATTTACCCTGCTACGAGTGTGCAAAATCTGGATTCAGTAGTGTTAAATCCGGTTTCAGTGTGAACTTCTTGATTTTAAACCGGTTTGCTAACCGGTTTATAACGTAGTCTGAATGGGCCCTAAGAAGCCAAGCAAATAGTCCTCCAACATTGCCATCCAGAATCTGTCCTCAGCTTCAGAAAGAACCCCCCTCAAACAACCTGCTTAGATCACTAGCCCAGACAGCTTGCCTAAAGGAATACTAATACAAGCTGCCAAGAAGTCCAGTATATATTAACAGAGTTTCATTTTCCCTGAGTCTCTTTATCATTAACTCAACCATCATGCTGTTTCTATGCAAAGCAGGCCTAAACAGAGATAATAAATCTTGCCCAAAAGGGCATGGAACTGAATGAAACTTTTGTGCTTAAGTACCTTGACCAATGAAGCAGATATGACAAGGAAGACCAGCAAAGACATATTGTAGTCAAGTTCCAGAATTCCATAGCACTGAGACATGGTTGTTAAAGTGGTGTCAGACTACAATATTTCTGAAGTGCAGATGCAGCCGTGTGTGTGTGTGTGTGTGCATGTGTACACAAACACACATACAGAGAGAGAGAGAACAATTGAGCAAACCCTGAGACTACCTGAAATGATTGAGTATCTCCCTTTTGCTAGTATCTTGGCTACACAATGATGGTGTGATTTTAACTAACATGTATATAATTACCCATGCTGGAAGAATGAGTTTACAATTGAGATGTAGCAAAAATAACAGTTCTGTGCTTCTCTTGGCATTCTCTTCTACTGACATAAATTAGTTAATGGGCTGAGAGAAAGCACAATATATGTATTTAAATATAGGAATTTATTTCACTAATATGAGGTTGAGGAGGAAGCTTTAAATTTATTTTAATATTGGTGAAAAAGATGGTGTGTTATAAATGTCCAGATGCATAACGTTTGTACACTGCTATTTTACAGGTAGCAAGAAAACTGAGGAAATGTGTGAAGAAATCTAAAACAAAACCGAAAGAGCATTTATGACTGGATTACGAAGAAAAGACACTTAGAAGCTGGTGTCAGAGCTATTCATTTGTAGGATAAGAGCTAAACTGGTGATCTGTGGCCAATCTTTGACATGTAATGGCTTTTCCTGTTCAAACATCCATTCAACTTTCAGCCTTACAAAAGGGAATTACCTCATAACTGCTATGGGGGGAGTATACTCTTGGTGTTACAAAGAGCATATCGCTGTAACCCATTTGCACATGGGTAAAAATGAATTCGACATGTTAAAATAAAGAAAATACGAACAAGAATATATCATGGCTGAATGCTTCAGAAACATTACAGAATGCTTCTACATCAAGATATTTTAAAACAGAATAAAAATGTGCTAAAAGCCTTGCAGAGTTTTTTTTTTTTTTAAAAAAAAAAAAAAAAGAGGATGATGGTGGCAGGAACATCTGGTGACAAGTGGTTTTGGTTTTGTTTATTCATTTAAATATTGAATATCCTTTTTCTTCAAAGGTTTCTCTAAAATATTTGATATGTGTCAAAGGAAATATATGCATAATTATGCAAGGTGATTCAAGAAGAATGGTGCAAAACCAAATAAGAACAGTTTTACTTTTGCACCATTCTTTTTGAATCTCCCTGTGTGTATTTGTGTCAAATAATTACAGTCACACACATCTACACTGCATGATAGGTTTGTCTAAGGATCACCATTAAGTCAGAAAATACTTGAAGGCACACAACTAGCTAGTTGGATAGATAGACAGATACCTTCAATGTTAAAGTCTGTCAAATACTTTGAAGAAACTTTTGAAGAAAGGGAGTATAACTAATACACACACACACACTTATTGTTGTGTGCCTTTTATGATGACCCTAAGGCAAACCTATAATGGGAGTTTTCTTGGCAAGATTTGTTCAGAGAAGAGTAGCCTTTGCTTTACCCTCAGGCTGAGAGAGTGTGACTTGCCCATGGTCACCCAGAGGGTAACCATGGCTGAGCAGGTCTCTGGTCTCCAGAGTCACACTCCAACACTATATGCCATGCTGGGTGACATATAGTGTATTGCCTGAGTGTGTGTATTTCTGTTTCATGCCTTATGGTAAAGGTAAAGGTATTTCCTATTGACATAGAGGGTGTCTGACCATAAACGGTGGTTCTCATCTCTGTTACTAACCTGAAGAGCCAGCATTGTCAGAGACTACTCTGTGATCATGTTGCCAGCATGATTGCACAGAACTCTGTTTACTTTCCCACTGAAGTGGTACCTGTTTATCTACTTGCATTTGCATGATTTCGAACTGCAAGGTTGGCAGAAGCTGGGACTAGTGATGGGAGCTCACCCCATCATGAAGCACCCAGTTCTCAAACCACTAACATGGTGATTTTCATTCAACAGAGTCAGTGTCTTAACCACTTGAGGCACCACATCTCTTCATGCCAGGCTCTTCATGCCAGGCTCTTCACGCACAATATCCTGGAAACATTTAATATACACCGACAAGTATGTGGGAGTTGTATTTCAATAATTTTATTTTGGAGTAATAAAGATCTGGAGCAAGGATATCATGGCTGCTTTTATGGACCTCAATTTTTAAAGTCCCCCTCCCCTTCTTTTTCATGTCTCCAAACTAGGGAATTTATCAGACGACAGAAATTGGAAGCATAATCCAATGACAGTCCAAATTCAATCATGGGGTTTCACATTATTGCGTGAGAAACTGCCACATGCATTTTCAGGCAATCGGAAGTCCTTCTGAACACAATCGTGAGGTTTCATGTTATTCGTGAGAAACTATCACAGTCAGTCAGTTATGACTAGATATTCATGTCAAGGGACTACCTTTACCTTTACAGTGGTTTGAGTGTTGAACTAGGACTCGAGGAGACAAGGGTTCAAATCCCTGCACAGCAATAGGATTCCACTTGCTCATCTTGGGCAAGTCACATACTTTCAGTCTAAAAGGAAATGGAAAACTTCCTCTGAATAAATGTTACCAAGAAAATGCTTGGATGAAGTTACTGTAAATTGAAGCTTACTTTAAGGCACATAACAACAAATGGTAGAATGACACTGAATGTTGGATGTACTGTATAATAATATTACTAACGACACTACATAATCAAATAATAATGTGTGACTAGTTATCTCTGTTTCCCAAGGGATGAGGACTTCTAGGAGATGAAATTATGAGGTTCAAATTGCACTGAATGAGAAAGCAGAGTTTAGAAAAGTTACTTTTCTGTACTACCACTCCCAAAATCACCCGGCTAGCTTCTGAGTGTTGTAATCTAGAACAGTAACTGTGCCTAGGCATGTGAAAGAACATTCCTGTCTTTGTAATATTTGATTTAGTTGAAAATCTTCAAGACAAATATGAGTTTGAAGGCAAATACATTCCTAAAAAAAGATTGTGGATCTCAGGAGAGCATCAGCACACATAGTTCTGTTGCTCAAATATCACCCTGAGTGGCATTAAATAGTAAGCTCACATTAACCTTCCAAACCTCTGTTCCTCCCTATCCCCAAATGTACTCAGACAGCCAAAAGTCTACCTTAATCCAGGAAATGCAATCTGGTCACATTGGGGCAGTGCAGACCACCCAAAAAGGGTGGTCTGGCACCACCTTTTTTTGCTGCAGACCTTCGCTGCAGCAGATAGATGCTGTGGCAAAGGTGCACAGTTAGAAATGTGTTGCAGTTGTGATGCAACAAAGGGGAAAGGCGCTGTAGGGTGCCTTTACTCCGTCGCAACTGTGCAGCTTCATTTAAAAGCTGTGCAGCTGTGACGGCATCATTACATACACCATTTAAATGATGCTACGTAACGACAACACCCTCGTCACATGCTAGGGTTGCGGGGCATGTGGACGCCCCACCCCGAGGCAACCCTAGCATGTGACGAGGACACCTTAAAGAGCCGGTCTGTACCAGCCCCTTATGAGCTGGTTTTTAGCTAAAAATGCAGTAGGACAAGCCACCATAGAAATGGGGGAGTGGCAAATGGCCTTCAGCACAGCAGTCCATTCCTGTTGATGATGTTTTCAATTATTTCCTTTTTAAAGCTCTTAGGATTAGTTATAGCTGCATACTGCAGAAAGAAATAACTAAGGACTGATACAGATGGCCCCAAAGGGGTGGCCTGCATCTGCCCCTTAGACTGGAAAGAGAAATAGCAGAATTGGAGTTCATCCATAAACTACAGTCCATCAGTAATGTCAGGGCTTCCTGACTACACATATTTCAACACTATCTGTACCCATCCTCGGAGGGGGGGGTGGAATCTTACACTCATCTATTCTCTTCACTTGCAGGCTAGTTTCCAATGCCAAACTGGTCCTGCCTCTTCATTTCCATACACATTGGCCAGTTCACAATGTCTTTGTTCAGTAATGACTATTGTTAAAACTGGACTTGCTTCTTCAGTTGCAAGGATTTTGAATTAGAATTGACATTATCAAATACCAATGGCTTATATATATTTGTCCCTGGTTTCCGCTCCACTAAATGCACCTGAGGACTAAAGTCTATGAAAGTTTATGCTGCCAACTTCTTTATTTCAGTTAGTCTCACAGGAGCTACAAGATATCTCTACATACATAAGTGTACTGTGAGAACTGATGTGCAATTTCATACATTTGCATGGACGGGTAATTGTCTTCACTTTCCTGTGCAAATTTGCATCTATTGACATCTATTCACTCTTCCTCTGCTGAAAATACACGGTTGTCTGAATGCATACAAAGTGCATAGCCATCTGAAATCAGGCAGCCACAGAATAGATAATGCACATTTCTGCAGATTTCAGTGGATACTCCAGTAAAAATGGTGAAGCCATTTTCTGCAGAGTTAAAGGAATCTTTTGGGGTGGTGAACCCACATTCTGGATCTCATCCTATTTGACTGGAATGAGGAGTTTTTTAAATGTAAAGCCCAGCCATGAGCTGTTGTGAATAAGTAAAGAAAATCAAGTAAAGAAAATCAAGGATGTCATCAAGGTAGAAGTCCTGAGTATTATAAAAGAATCAAGAATCTAACTTGGCTGGGGTAGAGCAGGGACAAGGTCAGAAAGTGTCAATGACCCCAAAACCCTTGACATATTCTTACAGAAAAAAAAACTTTTAACCTTTTAAGGAGAGATGTAGCACCATTTTTAAGCATTCAGCATGCTCAAATTTTTTAAAGTAAAAAATATTTCCAAAAAAGGCAAAATATCAGTACTGAGTGGCAAGAATGCACATTCAGATGCAGAACTGCCAAATGCATCATTCCAGAAAGTGATGTAGCAACATTATCTGACCAAGCTTGCAGTCTACACCAGCTTGAATATATATTTTGTAGTAATTTTAAGCTTTTGAATGTACTTTTATGTAAAAAAAAAATTAAAAATCTGATTCTCTATTTTGTCTAGCTAGAAGTATCTGAAATTATGATTGATAACTGTGATTAACTCTGTAGTCCACAGTTTATTTCATCTGGCTTTTTTTGATTTATTAAGCTGAGGTAGCTGAGAAATATAGTAAAATTTGGAAAATGTCAAATAACTTTTCAGTTGCAAGTCACATTCATCCATCTACTTCATTCTTAGCACTCCAAATTGCTCAGGCTGATTATATTTCTAGATTCTTGTTTCATTGTAATTGGAGAGTACCTTATAATCAGCTGGATTAAAAGCTTCTACAGCACATTTTTTTTAAAAAAGAGCAAAAATATTTTATAAACTCAAGTTGTTTACTCTCACAGCAGTCTTGTGAGTCACTGAATTCAAACAAGGTTGGAATATTGACAATGGCTGTGTGACTTAAATGTTTTTATCCTGATTGCTATTCTTCTGTTGTTTTTAAAATTTGTGGGAGTTTTGGGGGGGGAGGTATTGTTTTTTGAATCTTTTACCTTCTGTTCTTAAATTTTACTTGTAAGTTCATTTTTAGATTAAAAACCAACTGTAAATAATAAATATCTCTTTTTTGTCATCCATATTATTTTTGGTTCCTGATTGTGAGGCCAAAATTCACTGAGCAGAACTACACTGACTGGCAGCAGGCTGCTGCCAACATGAGAACAATTAAGGAACCGTATTCAAGGTAGATGCAGGAAAAGAGATTCCACCTCAACATTAGGAAGAACTTCCTGACAGTAAGGGCTGTTCAACAGTGAAACACACTCCCTCGGAGAGTGGTGGAGTCGCCTTCCTTGGAGGTTTTTAAGCAGAGGCTGGATGTCCATCAGTTGGGTATGCTTTGATTGGGAGTTCCTGCACGGCAGGGGGTTGGACTGGATGGCTCTTATGGTCTCTTCCAACTCTATGATTCTATGATTCTAGATGAGGTGGTGTTTCATCTTTCTTTCTCTGCTTTTCTTCTGCACTGACTCTTTATAGTATAGGGAAAGCAGCCTGGTGCCATACCTCAGCTACTGAAGGTCAGTCTGCTTGGATAGTTTGGTTGCTGTCAGTGACTGCCATTTCACTAGAACAGTTTTTCATGTAAATGAAATGTCCAAAGTATGACTTTTTGTGTGTGGAGTGGGGTGGAAGAATGTAGTTCAGCATGTGCTTTATAGATTGTACCAAAGCCTTTGACAGCATAGACCATGAAAAACTATGGAATGCTCTTAAAGACATGGGAGTACCACTACATTTGACACTCCTGATGAAAAAATCTGTACTTAGGTCAAGAGGCTATGTTAAAACAGAATACGAATAAACAGAATTGTTCCCAATTTGCAAAGGGCACGTCTGCATCCTTTTACCCTGCTTGTTTAACTTGTACACAGAAAATGTCGTATGCAAAGCAGGCTTAAACTCAGAAAAAGGAAGATAGCAGGCAGGAACATCAACAATCTAAGGTATGGGGGTGACACTATACTACTAGCATAAAACATCACAGACTTGGAACATTTACTAAGAAAGGTTAAAGAAAGTGCAAAAGCAGACTTACTGCTGAACATAAAGAAAACAAAGATAATGACAACAGAGGGTCTATATAAGTTCAACCTGGACAATGAGAAAATTGAAATAGTTGAAGAATTTCTGTACAATGGATCAAACATTGGTGGGAACAGTGATTGCAGTCAAGAAATAAGAAGAAGACTGGGAATGGAAAGGGCAGACATGAAAGAACTAGACAAGATCCTAGCGTGCAGAGATATACAGCAGAGCATTAAAGTCAGAATCTTCCAAGCCATTATATCCTCCATTACCATATACATGTGTGTGAGTTGCACACTGAAGAAAGTTGTCAGAAAGAAAATAAATTTATTTGACATGTGGTGCTGGAAAAGAGTGCTGTGGATACTTTGGACAGCAAAAAGAAAAACCAATGGTTCCTTGAACAGATCAAACCTGAACTCTCCCTGGAAGCAATGAGGATCAAATTTGGCCACATCATGAGAAGTCACTGAAAAAAACAATAATGCTAGGGAAGCTAGAAGGCAACAGAAAGAGAGGAAGACCACACACCAGATGGATAGACTCAATCAGAGTGGTCATGGGCCTGATTTTCCAGGACCAAAGCAGAGCAGTGGAGAACAGGGAGTCTTGGAAAGGTCTCATCCACAGGGTCGCCATGAGTCAGGGCTAACTCAAAAAGTAGTTAACAAATGATTCAGCACCTTGAAAAGATCCCTTAAAGCAAAACCCAGTGTGAATTTACTGCCCCAAGGACATGGAAATAGCCATCTGCCACTGTTGGTTCTTTCCTCAACATTTATTTATTTTTATACAACTTTTTCGCCAGCACTGTGACTCAAGGTAGCTTGCAAATTTTAAACACATACTTATAAAGGCTCAGATCATTAAAACATGCAAAAGTAAAAATATATTTATACAATAAAGAATGAAAAACAATTTAAAAGCATGTTCATTTTCAAAGGAAAACAACCCAGACACAGCACATTTTTAAAAGCCCTTTCCTCATCAGCAGGCTGTTTCCAAAGTCTTGTTTTGTTTTTGCTTTTTAAAATATTTGTCTACTACTGGTAGAAGTCCAAAGAGTCTAGCCTATTTAGGACAGGAATTGCAGACCTTGTGTACAGCCATCAAGAAGGTTCTTTTCTATGTTTCCACCAGATGTACCTATGAGTGTGGGAAGATGGAAAAAAGGACTTTCCCTGAATGGTTCACGATGCAGGCAAGCTCATGTGGAAGAATATGATCCATCTGATTGCCAGGACCAATACATTATGAACTGTGTCTAGAAACAGACCAGTGGTCAGTGAAGCTGTTGTAACAAACAGGTTGTGTGCTGTTTATAACAAGTTCCAGTTAGGGGTATGGATGTTGATATGAACACTTGAACTCTCCAAACACTTTTCAAAAGCAGTCCCATGTTGTTGTTGTTGTTGTTGTTGTTGTTGTTATATTTATTTGTATCCCACACTTTTCCCAGAACTGGGAAAGAACCACAAAGATGAGAAAGAATACACACCCCTCCAGATGATAGTGTACAGCATCATTATTCAAATTCCAAGAAAAAAACATTCTGTTTAAATTTGATGAAGGTATGAGCTGTTCCATTGAGAAATATAGTGCCTTGAGTGATGCCAGAGTCTCCCCCTTGGAGAAGCTCAAAGTGGGGTGTATGGCTACCTAGCAGTGATGTACTGATGCATTTTTTTCGGTGCAAATGCACAAAATAATTCCTGAACAGTGAATTTCTCACCAGTCCCAGATTCTTCTTATCAAGATTTCTCAACAGTTTAAAAACATGTTTTTCAACCATTTTTCAAATATTTCCAAAAGTTATTTCGATCCCTACTCTGCTGTGGTAGTAGAAAGATCAAAAAATTAGGGCAGAATCTTCTTCTTACTATGATTTAGGAGTTTATCACATGAAGGAGATCAAGAATTTATTCCATGTGTACCCCAAAAAATCCTGTAATTATGTGAAACTATTTCACATGACATCGTACAAACCCTCCATTCCAGTGATCACAAAGAAGCATTAACAAGTATCTTTTTAGAATGTGTCCTCCACATGGCTGTCCTACAAATCTAGATTGCCCTACTCTTCTCCAGGAAATGTACCCTACTCTTTATCCTTGAGTTTCTAAGCCCCTTCTGGTTCCCACAAAGCAGTAAGAGTTGGCACACTCACAACACTATTATAATCAGGTTTAACACTCATCAAACTACTTTTTGACAGTTTTGCAACAGTTATGCAACAGTTTTACTAGAATCATACTGGCTGCCAGATAGCAGCCAGACACAATTCCAACCCCCCCCCCCCACCAAATCCACTGATTGGGCATGGGGATTTTCCCTCAAACCTCCTACATGTTATTGCTTTATCCTCCACTTCCACTTCTATGGGCTTCTCTACATGGATTATTTATAATGAATTCCCTCTAGGCTTGCTATTATTATTATTATTATTATTATTATTATTATGTAAGTTTATACAGTGCTGTACATACAATCTTATAGTTAGACGGATCCCTGCCCGCAGGCTTACAGTCTAAAAGACAACATAAAAAGAAAAGGGGTAGGTGGTGGGAAGGGGATGAGGTCCAGTGATTCTTCTCTCCCTCTGGGGCCTGGACCAAGGCAGATGGACTGGAAGGAGGGCATGGGTTCTTAAAACATAGTTAAGAGGAGGCATCCTGGGGCAGATGGCACAATCCTGGGAACACTTCCCTAAAGAATGTAGTCTTTAAGTTACTTTTGAACCTGGATAGAGAAGTGATGAGGCGCACATGTGGGCCTCATCCTGTTTACAAGCTGAAGGACCAAAACACCATATTGAGTGTAGACTGTCTTCACAATGACCACAACTCAATTCAACCTGGCATGTTTGCATTTCTTAGACTAACATGACACCTTATAAGCCTGGTGTGATAATGTTCTTAGTCTGATTACAATCATCCAGAAGTGTAGCTACAATGGGTAAAAATGAGGATATTGCCCCTCCAGTCAGAATTCTGATTCTCCCTCCATGAATTTTCCTTCAGTTTCAAAATTTCAAGCAATGCAGTATCTTAAATCTTCAGTCAAGCATTTAGAAATAGAATCAAGGAATCCAAAGAAAAGGGACAGGCAAAATTATCAAGGGGATGCAAACACAGCAAATGTGAGATTTCTAGGTGTGGATGTCTTTCAAGGTCTCGCTGTCTGCTACACTAGAAACTTGGAGACTAAATTTAATTTCCAGATGCCATGCTCTAGAAAAACTTTTATGTGATCTTTCAGAAGCCAAATATATGTGTGATAGTACTCAGTAATTTCAATAATTGCCTGCTGCAACAGTGCTTCAACAAATTTTTCAAACCCCATTAAGTGTTTTAATTTAGGGCTGGATGAATTCTGGAAATGTTGGATGTGGCATATTTTTTTTTGGATGACATCTGCATCTAAATGGTGGGGGGAGGTGAGCAGTATGTACTATAATTTTGATGCCGATTTCATTTGAATATGTCTCTGAAACATGTATCCAATCTATGTGTGGAGAACTGACGGGTTGGGGGTGTATAAAATGGAACAAAGTCATTAAATTCTCCTGAATAAATAATTTCTAGCATAGGTTATGTCACACATTCTATCTATTTTAAATTGCAAATATTGCAAGGTCCCCTCTTTTGTTTTTACAGTGCCTACCATATTGCATTAAGGCAATTTGTTTCATATCTTAATGTGCCTTTGCTTCATGGCTCATTAGACTGCCAAGGTATGCATTTATCAGCAATACTTCATACTACTATCTGGTCTTACTTGTATTGCTAAAATATAAAGCATTCTTAATAAAGAAATTATGGCCTGATACAGAAGGCCCAAAAGGCCTGTCTGTACAGCACAATTAGGGTTAGGGAGTGCACAGCATCTACACCTTCCCTAACCCTAGTGCGTATGGACACCACAAATTTAAAATGGCAGCATCCATACACGCACGCCACGATGGTGTCATAGCACGCGCAGCATTTAGATAACGCTGTGCGTGCCTGACATCATCATGCCTCGGGACAGTGCCAATGGTGCCCTCCTTTTTTGGCATGGGTCCTTGGCGGCTTTTAGACGGCCGCGCAAAGGACCCTGAGGGGAAAGAGGCCACGGTGGCGGCCCCTTTCTCCCCTCGCCAGCGCCAGGGATAGCGGGGTGCAGCAGGTGCCCAGGGCCTATGAGGCTGCAAGCGAGGCAGCCCTGGCCCCTTCCCAGCACTTCTTTGGCGAGTACAGACCACCCCTTTTGGGCGGTCTGTACTGCCCCCACATCAGCAATAAATTCTTGGGCCTATCTTATGGTTCCCCCCCCCCCCCGTGCTGATGTAAGCAGCCTTCCTTTACCAGGCAACCTTTAGATGTATTGGACTACAAGAGCCCATCATCCTTGACCATGCATGCTTGGGTCAGATAGAGATATAGACTTGCACATCTGGAAGCACCAGTTTTGGGAATTTTCTTAATGGAGTGGTATGGGAGTTTGCTTGATTAAGGAAATTTAGCTGCTGTAGAAGATGGATTTATATGCTGCAGAGAAAATTTAATACTGGAACATTAAAAAGATCAGTATTCCATAAAATCCAACATAAAATAATGTACAGAAGCATTTAATGTTCTAGAAGTCTACATCCTAACAAAACACATGGATATAGTGCCACCTAAAGCATGTCTTGGAATTAGCAGGCACATATTTTATCAAATGGACAGGATAGTGGTTATTATGATTTAGTATGAAGAAGCCTAAGAAAATATGAAAACCATCTATACATCATGATTTTCATTAATGCCATACTGTACACACACTGACTTAAAGAAAATACTGCTTTAATCATAAACTACAGTTTGAGAAATGTAGAGCTCTAAACATTTAATTTAATTTCAGCTAGGAAAGCATTATTTTCATTCAGCTTTACCCCAAATGTGTGATCCAAAGGCACAAAATTTTTAATGCAGATTTCTCCCAGACTGCATGATTAAAGGCACAAAATAACCATAAAAATAAGCCATAAAAATGCAGAGTTCACTTATAAAGAGTTACATTTATGTCCAAAGGCAAAAGGAAACAGGATTGTCAAGTGGAGAAAATTAAACATCGTATAATATTAATTGGTCTGAGAAGCAGTATGCAAAACAAATTGCAATTCAGGACTTGCAGCATATTTCAAACAAACATGCCTAAAAATAATGATTTGCAATAGACAGGTAATGGAAGGAGAAAATATCCTGCCCAAGGAATTGGTTGGTTAGAGACTCTCCCAAATTAGATGTGAGTACATATCACCATTTTTAATTGGGGGGGGGGAGGAGGGGTGTTACTGAAGTTAAAGCTGATCTATTGAACAAAGCTTTCCACAGTATTACATAGAGAATAGAATCACAGTACACAGTTCTAGCAGTCTGATTCCACTTTAACTGGCATGGCTGCCACTGGCATGGAATCATAAGATTTGCAATTTAGTGTACTAGGAATTCTCCGAATTTAGACTTTGTGTATTTCTACATAACAAGGGGGATGAACTAGATGGTCCTTGTCATCTCTTCTACCTCTATGATTCTATGAATTTGGGAGAAACACACTTCAGCTCTCTAGCAAGGGATGGAGCCTTGAGTTAAAGTGGCATCATATCACTAAAATTGTGTAATACAAATACAAAGTGTACCACGGTTTCTTACACTGCAACATAATAGAAAGAGTGAAGCATCCATGGGAACTGTACTTCCTCTTGCTTGATTTTTAGTGCAAGGGTCATCCTATAAATAGGCTGAATGAGGTAACAGATTCTGAAGAATATAAAGTAGCAGCAAGATGTTGGACAACAGCACCCAGCAGGTGCAGTGAAGAATGCTCTCCAGCCACCACTATTAAAATAAGATTCAGCTGCTAGTTCGTCAGTTAACACCATTTTTCATTTGCATCTTCGAGTGCATGAAGGTAAATTGATTGGGATGAGTTCTTTTCAGATGAGCAATTTACAATTTTTGCTCATGAACATTCCTTTAAGTATATGGCAGCCAACTCTATCTGTGCAGCTTCTCTGTCTGCTTTGCAAAGACTCTGAGAGCCCTCCTTAATCCTGAATGTATTTGAACAATGAATGGGCCTCCTAAATTAGCCTCACCTTTTGCAGCTCCTGATATTCCATGTAGAAATGTGTTGCATGCCTGTATTTTCTACAAAGAGCCTTCCTGGCATCATTATTGTCATTCTTGGAAATAACTATGTGAGATCAGACAATGTCTTAGGAGATTATCCCATTCAAAATAAAGCAACTGATCCCTGCCAGGATACAATCATATCATGGGATGCAATCGGGAATTGTCGTGGAGGGGAGTCATCACATGAATACCACAACACATCTCAATTGGAAGGAAAAGGCCACAACTTTATTGACAACAGCTGTGATGTAGGTTTCGCCTGCCAAAGCATGAGGTCTGAATCTGTCATCAACCAATGTCATCCCTTATTGATTGATGAACCTATTTGCTTGGTCATGGTCAAGCTGCGAGATGACAAAAGGGGTGACTGATTAATCGCCCATGGGCATCTCTGGTAACTGGTTGATTGCTTATTCACATGTCCACCCTTTGTCACCAGGGGATGCTGACTTGGTGTTGCCCCCGCAATGGCAACACCACAACACTCCCAGCAGCCTTGGCTCCCCACTGGACTCCCGATCCAGGGGTACACAGCTCTTGGAAACCACGCCTACCAGATCCAAGACATATACTAAGGCCCCTGGAAAGTTGTGAAAGCATAGATCCCTTTCACCAACATGGAGGAGGGAAGGTGAGAAGAAACGAGTAAAAATGGTCCAGGCCTCCCGTACCTCGTGGCCTTTTATAGGCCAATGCACTGACCAGAGGCCAAGATAGGCAGAAGCCACACCTCTCCTGGCCCTTTGACCAATCACAGGCACTGCCTGCCTGTGGTGCCAGCCAATCGGTGACCTCTGGGATATGTAGTCCTGGCACCAGGGGAGGAGGTACCACCTCCCTTTGATCCCACTGGCCAATCTGAGCCTGCCGGGCTTCTCTGGGCCATTGACTTACCAGCCAGCAGCTCCTCCCTCTGCACGGCAATGTGGCTGGCCCAATAAGTCAGAGAGCCCTCTTTATCGCACTAAAAAATGCCACTGATGCTGCCAGGTGACTGCATCCTGGCTCTCAGCTGCTCCCAGCCTGCCAATTTGCAAACACAGGAAGCTCCCATTTTTGAAAAGCAGAAGCCTAAGTGTAGCTGGGAGCTGCGATGCAATTGCTTGGAGGCATTGGTAGCATTTTTTAGTGTGATAATTCCCTATTGCATCTCATAGCATAACTATATCCCAGCAGGGGTAAGTCGCTTTATTTTTGAATGAGATAAACTTCTTAATCTTTATCAATTTGTTTGAGGACCATCTTGCTTTTGTGGATTTCTGTTACAGAAAAAGTGGCATAGATTTTATTTGTGGTGATGGTGGTGCCTGGTTTTTGCTTACTCTAGAGGCAGGTAAATGTGATTATGTTATTAAGTTTCAAAAGAAAGTTCTTAATTTGCATTATGAGGATTTGAGATGCAAGCTTTACAACTACTGTACTTCACTGCCATTTAAAAGGAGTGGACTGCACCTGGAGATGAGTCAAGACATTTTGCTGCCTGAAACAAAGATGAAGAAACTATCCTATCTTATTCCATGTACACAAGACATCAGTAATTAAATGATGATTGTAACATCAGTTGAATCTTTCTTTGGTGCTAGCTAGTCAGGAGGCTAGCTGAAGGGACAAAGAGGAAGCTGTGTGGTATACAGTTTTTATACTGTAACGTATAATGTTGATATCCCACCCGCCCGCCCCCCCCCCCCATCTTTTGAGATGTATCTGTCATCTGAACACTCCATCATCTGGCACCATAGATGAATGCCTCACCCAGCCTAATAATGGGGCAGGCCTCAATACATCACTCTCATGAAAATTAATGTGAGCCAAACAAGCAGGTGGTAATTGTAAATCTAGCTACTGTATTTGAAAACTCTGGACCTCATTTAATTACTGATGTCTTTTGAACAGCATTCACCTACAATAAAATCACTGAAAAGAATTCAAAATCAAAACAAAACAAGGTGTGAAATCTATCCAGTGTAAGTCAGCCTAATATCTTTATATTATTGACATTTACCTTACAATGTGAAAAAGGTACTGCTAAGCATATTAGCAATAGAGCAATAGAGGACAGATATACTTTGATTTGGAAGCATATTTAGGGGCATCCGTGTTGGCCATTGAGTAAAAAGACAACAAAATGCCTCATCATGATCATGATAATCATCATCATCGGATCAATACTTTTATCTGCCAGCAGAAATACACAAAATACAGTGGTCCCTCAACATTTGCTGGGGTTAGGGATAAAGGACCCTTGTGAATTTGGAAGAAACACGAATAAAAAAACCCACTATACTTTTTACCTAAGAACACCTCTCTAGGAATCTCTAGGTCCTCTGGTGCAACTCTATGGTCAATAGCTGGCAGAAGTGGACTCATGCTGGAGAGTCTACAAATGCCTAGAGAAGTATTTTTCTCTTGGAGCTTCTAGGTTCTCCAGCACAACTCTATGGTCAACTTCGGGCAGAGTTATGCTAGAAGACCTAGAGATTCCTAGAGAGAGTATATTAACCAAAATCACAAATAATCAAATCTGCAAAAGTCAAAACTGCAAATGTGAAGGACCAACTGTACATCAAGCAAGCTTTTGAAGTTCCACTGGCTTCTTCATCAGACAAAATATGTTTTAAAAATCACAGAGAAGAAGAAGGGTGACAATGGTAGGGTCACAGACTCACACTTTGTATCAGATGTTGTTTCTGTTGTTGTTCTGGAGGGATCTCATGCAGGCAAATGCTACTCCCCCTCTTGACCATGTGGGAACCAGGGACAACAGGCAATAAGAGACAGGACGTAAGAACATTTCAGCTCTATTAGCAATAAAAAAGTAACTTCCCTTGAGACTCAGATTGTCTATATCCTGTGTGAAAGTAACTGTTGCTTCTTAGTACGCAAAAGTACCTTGTGGTAACTTTGAAGCTAACTTTGTGAAAGAAGTTGTAACATAAGCTATTGTAGAAATGGTCTACTTCCTCAACTGCAAGGAATCTGCATTGAGGGAAGGAGACCACATCTATTTGAAGTTATGCTATATCTTCTTTTGCACAGTCTCAAAGGTGCTACAAAATCCCCTTGCTTATTGATATTCTAGACTAACACAGCTATGTATCTGAACTTTGCTCCTTTCTTAGACAGAGAACATTGAATTTCTCAAGAGGTACCTGTACTATTTGTAAAAACTTCAGGTACTATATAGGTAAAACCTATCAATTGCGATCCAAACAAAAGAATTTTACCTTTGCTGGAGGTAAAAGAGTTAAGTCTCAGTCCATTAGCTCCCTTCTCTTAAAGGTATTAGATAACTCAGCTTTAATCCCTTGATAATTGCTGCCACCTACTGCTGAAAGGAAGAGTTCAAAAATATAGCAAATGGAACTCTTTTTTTAGGGGAAATGTACAGTCAGGAGCTTGAAAAAATACATTATTAAGATTTTTTTAAAAAAAATAACATAAAACTAAGCTTTGTTGGCAAATGATTTTTGTACTGTTTTGTATGCCTTTATGAAGCTTCTGAATCACATTTTTGAAAAGCACACAAAAAAGGTTTTAAATCACAATGTACAGTCCCGAGATGACTCCACTAACAGTAAATACATCAAAGCAGTCAGAAAATAATATTCCAAAATCCCAGCTGCCAAAATACATGGCAACAACAGAATCTGGACATGTCAGGGTCACAGGGGTCAGGCCTAAGAAGCAAAAGTGTCTAGAGAGGTTTTGTTTCCTGAACTGCCTGAATCTTAGGAACCTGGGTGGCGATTCTTCTGCTATTTAAACAGAATCTTTTAAAGAACAATGCCAAAAATGACTGATTGTTTTGCTTTTGCTGACGAGGCCAATTCTGCCTCAGAGAAAAGGAAGCATTACCAGCCTTGGTTGCCCTCATACTACATATTATTGGTTTCTGCTGCTCAGCTGAAAGCTAAATGAAAAGTGAGATAGGGTGGGATGAAGGAGAAATTCATTTGGTTCATGTTTTAATGTGCTACTGTGTAGTTTGGTACTTTCAGGCCAATACGTGAACTAAAACTCAGTCCCTTGAGTCTGGCATTGGAGTTTTCTTACCAAAAAATTGTGTACAATGTTACGGAGGGTGCCCAAAAGCTGCTTGCAAGAAAAATAAGATACTAGGCAAAAGTTCATTCATTAGGACAAATGCACACAAAAATGGATAGGAAAGTTTATGCACTCTTCAAAAGAAAGTTCTTGAAAACTGGGGGAGAGACCAAATGTTGAACTAGAAAAATTCAAAGTGTTTAAGACAAATATAATAGACTGAAATAGACTGTGGAAGGGATGAGAAATTGAAATAAACCAGAATTGCAAGGTTGATCCATCCATTCCAATGTATTAACTGCATGCATGAAATTTAAGATGCATTATTTTTGGAGATTATTGCACAGGAAAACAGGTGCAGGCTACATGCAGTTTATATCCATCACTGACAGATCGTGCCCCGCTGCACTGTGCCCATGCAGCAGGCAGCCCGTAAGCAACCCAGGCTTCTTCAGAAGCTTTTAAAGAATGGGAAAATCCCATTCTTGAAAAGCTGCCAGAGAAGCCTAGATTGCATATAGGCTGACTACTGCCCACACATGGAGCAGTGGAGTAAGATCCATCAGAGATGGATACAAACTGCATGTAACTCATGTCTGTTTTCTCGTGCAATAATCTCCTTTGAAGCCTGGGGAAGGTGGAGGCCTGGGAAAATTACAGGGCAAGAATGGGAAAGTTATAGCAGCCTTAAGACTACTGTAGGGGAAGATTCATTATTTCTGTCCCTTGCATGATTGTGACAAAAGAAGAGTTCCAGTTTTCTGAACGTTCTATTTGCATTTCAAGGGAAGGTATGTTTGGTGCTAAAGGCGCTTTCCCTTCATGCAAATAGCAACTTGGAGAAATACATTATTTTCTCACTGATTCCTCAGTGTAAGTTAATGCTGTTGTTTCACTTTTTCCTGCACAAAGTCATGGGCAAAAAAATAAATAAAAAATAACTTCTTGAACAAAAGGGTAGAGGTGGGCAGAGGAATCTGAACAGCCCTGGTGGCGCAGTGGTTAAATGCCTGTACTGCAGCCACTCACTCAAAACCAGAAGGTGGCGAGTTCAAGACCAGCAAAGGGCTGAAGCTTGACTCAGGCTTGCATCCTTCCGAGGTCGCTAAAATGAGTACCCAGATTGTTGGGGGCAAATAGCTTACAATTGTAAATGAAGCTGTTTGTTCAACAAATTGTAAGCCGCTCTGATAGTCTTGGCTGAAGAGCGGGGTATAAATAAAAAAAACCAAAAAAAAAAAAAAACTAACCTGCTGTGGGGATGCAACCTCTTTTTACCATCCCCACATGCCCTGAGAGGGGTGTCTGTCCATATTCCAGCTAATGAAGCAAAAAACAAAAAAACAAAAAACAGTCCTTTTGTGGTCTGAAACACACTGCAGAAATAATCCAATTTGAGACTGCCTTGATCAGTGCTAGGGAATTCTAGTAACTGTAGTTTTATGAAACATTTAATCTTCTGTGTCAGAGAGCTCTGGTGCCACAATTAACTACCATTTCCAGGATTCCCTAGCCCTGAGCCAGGGCAGTTAAACCAGTTTCAAACTGGATTATTTCTGCAGTATGTTTTCATCCTTAATTTGTATAGGAGATGAAAATCAAAGGTGGAAAGAGGGAGTTCACCCCTGCTGGTGTTCAAGTCCATCCCAACTATGGCTCCATAAGAAATTTCATTAAATCACATTATTATGGGGGAGAACTCTAAGGGGGAAGATATGTGGAGGCAAAATCCAAGAATGAGAGAAGGAGGCCCCATGGTGTTTGGCCAAACCCATAGGGATTAATGCATTAACAAGGGTGGGAAGAATACCTGTGGGACATATTCCCTCTAGCATTTCAAAACAAAAATGGGATTCCTGGTCCATCTTCTCTATTTGGCTTAGAACAATTAGCTATGTTCTTTCAGTTTCTCTCTTAATCCAAGGGTAGTTTTGGGAAGCTTGTCCAGTGCTAGTTGTACCCTGTGCCAGTTTGAGGTTTCCACTTCATGAAAATTCAGGTCTGATTTTCAGCCTCAACTTTAAAAGATCTATGAAAGGAATCAAATTCAGCCTCTTGGATAGTTCTTTTCAAGCTCCATCAAAACTCCAGAATCAATGCCCTGGGCCACTGAGATGGAAGCTACCAGGTATTGTTGGTTCTAAGGGAGCCAATATAACAAAATGGATGTAAAGTTTTGTTATGTGACGACTTGTGTAATTTAAACAATCCAAAATTCTATAGATATATATATAGGTTCTTGTGACTGAAAACCATAAATGATACACATGGGCAGGTGTGTAAAAAAAGATGAATTGATCCATGCAAGTTCTTTGACAACGCATGTGTTTTTAAAAGTCTCGCTTAACACACTGGCTTTTTGAAGAGCTATGGATTTTGAATGAAGAGCTATCATCAAATGCCACACTGAGTCTGAAATGATCAACTATGATTACTGGGAAAGCTATTGGGTAGAGTTCTAGTGCATTAGTTTACCATGCCCAAGTGCTGAGACTCCCTCTTTTGTCTTTTGTGAATCAGAAGGACACATTTTCTTGGATTCATTTACAGTTATGTTCATTCAACAATAACTGAAGGATGGTACATTGCTTGCTGTAGTCATTGTCTGTGAACATGGTTTACACCAAAGTGTTTCTGCTACAATACATTTAATCTAATAACATGTCCTGCCTTACTAGATAGAGAGTATCTGATCTGAAAATAAAAGGTCCTTCGAGTTTCAACATCCCTTCTCCATTGCTTCATCGACAGTGCCCTTGACTACACTATATTGCTATAAAAAATGACATATGCACCACAGCAGTGTAATAATATTTGACATCTAAAAATTTGGAAGGGGAAAGGGGGAACACATTTCTGAAGTCAAACACTGTATAATTCTCTTGAGAAGAGAGAGATGGAAATCTGGCAAGATAACTAACAGTTTGCTTCAATATAATATGCATCAGTATAACATACTGTAGCTATAAGGCAGAGAGATGATGGCACATTTAATTTTAGAAATGATATGGTCATTTCTATCCTAGCTTGCACTGACAGGGAAAGAACAGTTATATGGTGTACATTGGCTCTGAGCCATATATCTACACTACATTATACTGTGTATTTATAGATTTATACAAAATCTTGTATTCTGCCTTCTAATCTTTACAGACCACTTAGGACAGTTCAAACTAACAGCACACAGTAAAATAACAACAACAACAAAAATAACAACAATGACAACAACAGCCATTACATAAAAAATCTAAGAAGCAAATGCCTACCTGAACTAAACTGTTATTGAACAGAAAAACTATCGTTATCTAGGATTTAATCTGGATCAGCATGCCAGTCCATCTTGTATAACACAGAACTGGTTGGTTGAAGTGTGTATATGAGATAGATCTCTCTGGTCCATCATGATTCCATCCTCATGGTCCAAAGTCCTATTTCACAGTCTGCCAGGCTTGAGTGTATCTATTTGTAGGTGTGTGCCTGGGACAGAATAGACATTCTGTTGGTGTAGCATCCACCCCACTGCTTTGTTAGCATTCCTGTGGGCCCGTCTCCCATTCAAGAGAGTTCAAACTGCCCTAAACCCAAGCTTCCATCCTCAAATAATACACTCAAACCTCACCCCACCTCCATTGGTTCCTTCCCACACTTCTCTACTGAGTTCTCTTGCTTCTCGGATTCACCCAGGCCCTTCGGGCCTGTCTTCAGACATCTTTCTTGAGGGATTCTGCTCTGACCAGGATTGGAGTTGACAGTGGGTGCCCCAACCACCCATGCTCCCTGTCACAATATCCTTTCACCCCTCCAGCTGAATATGGGATTTTCATAATTAATATGTAGTGTGGAACAGGACTGGAAGTCATGGTGATGTATTTTGGGGGATCACATTGACCCAAGAAAGCTAAAATGCACCAGAGTTTGGATCACTTGACCTATGGCATGCCCAGCCTAGATGGGACAAGCACCATGGGTTATGCTGCCAATTAGCTTCCGGGCACAGTACAAGGTGTTGGTTATCACCTTTAAAGCCCTACATGGCTCAAGCCCAAGTTACTTGAGGGAATGCCTCTCCCTACACAGTCCGCCCCACACGCTCAGAACATCAAGGAAGTATTTACTGGAACATCCTAATACTAGGTTAATGACGACTTCCCACAGGGCGTTCACTGCCGTGGTTCCAAAATTATGGAATAGCCTCCCAGAAGAGATCTGTCTTATCACCACCTTAGATGCCTTTAAGTAGGCATGACATCAAGTAACTTCTGGCAGACTTATCCACCAGACTCCATATAAAAGGTTATGATGATTGCTCCACTCTTGATTATGACTGCTGGTTATTTGATGATTTGTTATTTTATAGAACTAATAGGAATGTTGGTAATCCAGTATTAGTGCTTTATTGACTGTATTTTGCACTGTTTTGTATTATTTTATTGACTCCACCTTGATCCATGGGAGAGGTGGGAAATATAAATAAACTATCATCCAAACAAACAAACAAACAGCTTCATTTATATATCACTTCATACCCTTAAGGAGTGTCTAAGCGGTTTACAATTGTAAGCTATTTGCCCCCCAACAATCTGGGTACTCATTTTAGTGACCTCGGAAGGATGCAAGCCTGAGTCGAACTTCAGCCCTTTGCTGGTCTTGAACTCGCCACCTTATGGTTTTGAGTGAGTGGCTGCAGTACAGGCATTTAACCACTGCGCCATCAGGGCATCATCATCATCATCATCATCATCATCATCATCATCATCATCATCTACTAAGCATGACACATTCCTCCTACCTGCTTATTTTGCACTTCTGAAAAAGGATACAAAGGAAGACATTTGTCAAAACAGACTGCAATCATACCCTGTTTCCCATCTTTTAAATCCTTACATTTTTCCCTGCCTGTGTGATCATCAAAGGTTTGTTTCAGATCCCATCAATGCATTAACACCTTAGTGCTAAAAATCCTTATGTTTTCCTGACCAGTTTGTCCATTCCTTGGGGAAATCAACAAAGCCTTTCTTACACCTTTTAGGTACACAACACATACCCTGAACGCAGGTTTTGGGTTATAAAACCTGTCAAATCTCAGACATTTTGTTCACTTTCCCCAGTGCACATCAGATGTTGTATGAGTCTTAATAATAAAATAATAATAAAAAATAAAATATTTATTTATATCCTGCCTCTCCGTTTTGAGAATCGAGGTGCACTTGTAACAACAAGATTTAAAACAGATACAAAATAATAATAACAAAAAAAAAAAAAACAATCCCCAACCCCCACCCCACCACACCCCTCCAACCCACCCTCCCTTCAACAAAAAAATTGCAACAATAAAATCCATATAACTATAGAAAAACTTTAAAACAGTTTAACAAAAGTGGCGATATCTAGGGGGCTAGATCAGGTGGGCAATTAATTCTATTCTGGGCAGAGGTCAGTCTGGGCAGGCCTGCCAGAAGAGGATTCTTTTCATCACCTTTTTAAAGGCATCAAGGAATGAAATCTGGTGAGTCTCCTCTGGCAGGTCATTCCAAATTTTTGGAGCGGCAACTGAGAAAATCCTCTAGGAAGCCAACACCAGTCTACTTTTTCTTGACAGTAGTAAGTTCTTCTCAGAGGACCTGAGTGTGCGAGAAGGATCATATGGGAGGAGGTGTTCCTTCAAGTCTTCAGGGTTCACATTTCCGGGTGTACCCTTCAGGCACTCCAAGTCTTCAGTGCTCACTTTTTTGGTTGTACCCTCAGATGCTGTCCAAGTCATCAGCATTCAGTTTTCTGGTATACCCACAGATGCTGTGCCAGTGGACCTCTCTCTCCTAGATTGGTACATATACTCCCTTCTTAATCTTCTGCTCTCTGAGTTCCCTTTCTGTAGCCTTATATGAGTCTTATTGCTGAATCAGTTGGTGTTTGTTTGAGTGCTCCCTTACACATTTCTAAATTAAAACATCTTATTTATTCAGAACTGGCGTTTCCCAGGGCTGACTCAGCCTTGGATAATTCTACAGGTTGATAAAATGAGTACCCAGTTTGTTGGGAGCAATTAGCTTACACTTTGTAAACCACTAAGAGCCAACTTAGTTCAGTATGAAGTGGTATAGAAATATAAAAGTTATTGCTATTGCTATTGCTTAGTAATGGTGTAAAAAGATCCTAATAAGTTACCCACTCCTTTCATGCCTCCTTTTGAACTAATGAATTCCCAACATTCAAAGGAGATGCTGACACTGCTGGTGGGGACACCAAGTCCTCCTACCTTATGAGATAATAGCTTGATAGTCTCTTTTCTTGAATTAGGAGTTTATTGCTCCACTTAACCCAGTTTACCTCATCCGAATTCAAGCCTAAATCAGGAGGCAGCCAGGTCCTACCACAAGGATTTTGCCTCTGAAGCTGCTGGGTGAGTAGAGCCCTGCTGCAGCCCAGGTCCCAGGAGAGCTCCAATGGCCATTTTTCCAAGTCAGAAAGCTCCCATCTTCAAAATAAGGCCGCTAGAGCTCACCTAGGGCCTGGGCTGCAGCCGGGCTGTACTTGCCCAGTGGCTTCAGTGGCAAAATCCTTGTGGGACCCGACTGCCTCCCAATTTAGGCTTGAATTCAGATGAGGTAAACTGGGTTATTTAAGCAGAGCAATAAGCACCATAGATGGGATGGTCTCAGGAGCAGGAAGTGTTGTAGTTCCCTCTGCTTGTTGTGCTTCATTTTATTACAAAAAATACTGAGAAACAGCATACAATAAATGACAGTAAAAGCAAAAGAATAGTAAATCCAGAAAAGTTAAAAGCCAGAACAGAAAACAATTTAAATACCCTGAAAATTCAAAACAGGCAGGGTAAAACTATAACATCACACAGTTTCAGAATTGCTGCCTCATGCTCCACTATCATTGTTGAGGAGGAGGTGGAGGAAATATGGGAAGAGAATGTGTTTTCTAGCATAAAGTTAGTTATTTCTGAGACATGGGAATTAAACAGTTTCTAAACTTTAAAGCAACAATCACTACTTGGGGAGGTCAAAGAACCATGTCTGTAACTGTAACCAATTTCTGTTTTAAATAGATGCTCTGATATTTCCCCAATTTTAGGAACTTACTTTATATGGATCTATGATTTAGTTCCAGGAAAACAATTCATGGGGGAAAAAATGAATGCAGCGCATTGACTTCCTACATAATAACTCCCCAAACTTCAAACATCATTTTCTTCCATTTCTTTAGGCATCCATTAATAATAGCTTTGAAGTTTTTCCACCACTTATCGCTACTCATTCGTATTGTCATGTTTATCTGAAGGAAAACTATTTGCACCCCCCATGAAAGAAAGAAAGTAAGTAAGAAAGAAAGTTATTCTCTGCCTTTCAAAAATACCATGTAAGACAGTATTTAAAAGAAAACATTTTAAGCACAAAACAAAGCAGATTCATGAAGTTCTTCTCTAAAAGGAACTCTAGGGATTCTAGTTTGATATATGTCAGTGGTACATGTTCTCTCACTGAGTACCTGCAAGAATAACCATCCTCTGGTAAACAGACTTGAAGCAGGGGGCTTTGTAAGCTGCAAATGTGCCTACATTTCTTTTATTGGCAGTGGGAGCTCCTACCATGATCTCTAACATTTCCCCCTTAATTTTAGTAAAGAAAATACATTATTGGAAGCACTTATCTCAGTGGCGGGTAACCAAAAGCACAACAATTCCAACAGAGTGGTGCTAATTGCTATGAAACAAACCTCAGAGTTCTGTTT
The DNA here is from genome assembly GCA_034509955.1 of Urosaurus nigricauda. Lineage (NCBI taxonomy): Eukaryota > Metazoa > Chordata > Lepidosauria > Squamata > Phrynosomatidae > Urosaurus > Urosaurus nigricauda. Next base: position 126,701,696 of record JAOEGL010000003.1, read on the forward strand.
TCTGCATTCATTCAGGTTTCCTTGTTTTTCCTTATTCTTTCATGAAAGGAATGTCTTTAATTAGTAGAGAAAGTGTAAATGAATAAAGATATGAGATGCTCTGAGACAAATAAATTATTTTATAATGGAGCTTGTTTGAACCCCACCTGTTCTGCTATAAAAGGAATAATAATCCTCTGATAATATTCGTGGGGATGAAGGAGACAGAAAGAGAGGAGTGCTGGGCTTGTTTTTCTCTAGAACTCCATTCATTCAAGCTTTTGTTTTTGAAAGAGCATACAGATGTACACCAGGAACCACATCTTCACCCTATGTGTGATCCAGATCTCCATTTCCTCAGTATATATTGCATAGATTGATAACCTGTTTAATGCCAGTGGAGAATAAGTCTCTGCCAGTGTACATAATGTAGATGGAGGCAATTATCACGATGGTCATAGGAAGGTTGGTAACTTCCCAGAAATTTCCAGAGGCTATTTCAAGGATGTGCTTGGAATGTAGGCACATATACAGCTTACAAAGTTGTTCTGATCATGGGGTGGAAGGCAGAGCTTCGCCAGTACACCACTGTGTTGTGAGGGGATGTGTGGCTATTCAAAGGTTCCTTATGAAAATGTAGGCATTTGGCTGGTGCTATTTTAATCCCTGGATCCTACTCTATTGGATAATTATCAGCCAGTCTCCAAAACTCCATTTCTGGACAAGATATAGTAGCATGTAATGACTTCCCAATTCCAAGAGTTACTGGATTAAATGACACACATGGATCCATTTCAACCTGGCTTTATGTCTAATTATGGGACAGAAACAGCTTGTGGTTGACTTTCACTGGAAACTGGAAAGGAACAATGTGTCTCTGATTATTCTGCTAGACCTTTCAGTGACTTTTGATGCCATCAAACATGGTATAATTCTGTGCTGTCTCTCTGGGATGAGACTTGGGATCACTGTTCTACAGTAGCTGCATGCCATCCTGGAGGGATGAACCCAGAATGTGATGCTGGGAAACTCCTGTTTCACCAGTTGCCCATTACCTGGGGATCCCAAAGGGTTCTGCTTTCCATGCTATTAATATATATGAAAATGTGATGAGAGGTCTAGAGTTTGGGGGTCAAGCATCATCAATATGCTGATGATATCAAATTCCATCTTTCCTTTCCACCTAAATCCACGGAAACAGACTCAAGTCTAAACCAGTGTCTGTTGGCTACATGGATTGGATGTGGGTGTACAAACTGAAAGTAAATGCAGACAAGACTGAAGTGCTCCTGATCAGCTGAAGGGCAGATCAAGGAACAGGGATTTAGCCTGTGCTGGATGGGGTTACACCTTTTGTAAAGACACAGGTTCATAGTTTGAGTGGATTTGAGGCCTGAACTTTGATATTCAGGTTTCTGCATTGGCCAGGGGTACATTTGCATAGTTATAGGTAGTAGTAGTAGTAGGAGAAGTATATTTATATTTCCCACCTCTCCTAGTTGGATCAAGGCAGGATTACAACCTAAAAATACATCAATAAAATCTATAATAAAAATGACAGCAATATGATACGTTAAAAACAACTCTATTATTCATTACAAGACAATAAATTTACAAAATCCTCATAGTTGTAGGAGTGGAGCAGTATCTCATATGAGATCAGATGGGTACGCCAGGAGAAGGAGAGGAGCTGCTTGGCAGCCATTTTGGGACCGTGTGCTTGAGACCGTGTGCTCGTGGCTGAAGGGGAGGAGCTTCTGTGAGTCACATCTGTGAGTCATAAGGGGCGGAGCTAGCAGACTAGCTTTATATACCACCTTCCAGAGCCTTCCAGAACAGTCCGGCCAGAGAGAGGAGAAGGAGAGGAGCTGCTTGGCAGCCATTTTGGGACCGTGTGCTTGAGACCGTGTGCTCGTGGCTGAAGGGGAGGAGCTTCTGTGAGTCACATCTGTGAGTCATAAGGGGCGGAGCTAGCAGACTAGCTTTATATACCACCTTCCAGAGCCTTCCAGAACAGTCCGGCCAGAGAGAGGAGAAGGAGAGGAGCTGCTTGGCAGCCATTTTGGGACCGTGTGCTTGAGACCGTGTGCTCGTGGCTGAAGGGGAGGAGCTTCTGTGAGTCACATCTGTGAGTCATAAGGGGCGGAGCTAGCAGACTAGCTTTATATACCACCTTCCAGAGCCTTCCAGAACAGTCCGGCCAGAGAGAGGAGAAGGAGAGGAGCTGCTTGGCAGCCATTTTGGGACCGTGTGCTTGAGACTGTGTGCTCGTGGCTGAAGGGGAGGAGCTTCTGTGAGTCACATCTGTGAGTCATAAGGGGCGGAGCTAGCAGACTAGCTTTATATACCACCTTCCAGAGCCGCGCGCCGTTAGTTTTAGTTTTCTCTAACTGAACAACTCTGCTCAAGTGGCATTAGACTTTGCAGTATGGACAACGAGGGATCTGCCGCGGTCACCTGCAACTCTTGTGGGATGTTTCTCTTCTTGCCCACAGAAGTGGAGAACTTCACATGCACCAAGTGCAAGTTGGTGGCACTCTTGGAGGAGAAAGTGCAGCAGCTGGAGTCCAGAGTAGCTACACTTCAGCAGATTAGGGAACAAGAGGATTTCCTGGACACAATAGAACTAACCATCTTGGATGAGTACCATGCAGAGGAAGATGCTAGGGTGGAAGAGGTCACTTGCCAAACAGAGGAGGCAGACAGCTGGAGGAATGTCACAAAGAGAAGTAAACCAAGAAGGAATTGTTCGGGGAGCTTGCAGCTAGAGAATCGATTCGATGCTCTTTCCCTTATCAAGGAGGATGAAGAAGAGCAGCATGGACAGACTTCAGGGACGGAGCAGGGGAGCCTGAGAGTCCCACCCGAGGGAACAGTCACTGCTAAGCCTCGGAGGAGGCGTGTGGTCGTAGTGGGGGACTCCTTGCTGAGGGGTACAGAAGCAGTGATTTGTAGGCCTGACAAGATGTCTCGAGAGGTGTGTTGTCTTCCAGGTGCAAAGATCCGGGATGTGACAGAGAGGCTGACAAGACTGGTCAAGCCTACTGACCAATACCCCTTCCTTTTGGTCCACGTGGGAACTAATGATACTGCAAGACACAGCATTCAGAACATCAAAAGGGATTACGAGGCGCTTGGTAGGAAGCTGAAAGGAATGGATGTACAGGTTGTCATCTCGTCTCTTCTGCCAGTTGAAGGGCATGGTCCAGGAAGGGAGAGGAAAATAGCAGATGTGAATAACTGGCTTCGCAGATGGTGCCGCCGAGAGGGATTTGGATTCTTGGATCATGGGCTGCGGTTCCATGAGGAGGGACTTCTTGCAACAGACGGGTTGCATCTCACGCCAGTTGGAAGAAATGTTTTTGCCAACAGTCTCAAGAACTTGATCAGGAGAGCTTTAAACTGAGTTCCGAGGGGAAGGGAGACAATAAGGAAGGCAAAAGGGATGGCGAAAATAGTCAAACTGACATAGAGGAAACAAGGCAAACAATGCAAGGACCCAACAGTGGGAGGCAAAAAAACTTGCACAGGCAGCAAGTAGAAGGGAACCATGGTCTGCGATGTCTCTACACTAATGCACAGAGCATGGGAAATAAGCAAGATGAACTCGAACTCCTAGTACAACAAAGCAAATATGATATAATAGGCATCACTGAAACCTGGTGGGATGAGTCTCATGATTGGAATGTGGAAATAGAGGGGTATAACCTTATTAAGAGAAATAGGCCAAACAGGAAAGGAGGAGGAATAGCACTATATGTCAGAGATATTTACACCAGTGAAGAGATCCTGGACATCAATCATGGAAGCCAGGTGGAGAGCATCTGGATAAGAATCAAAGGGGAGGGAAACAACAAGGGTGTTACGGTGGGAGTCTACTACAGACCCCCAAGTCAGACTGAGGAATTGGATGATATCTTTCTAGAACAGATGACCACACAGTCAGAAAAGAGAGATGTAGTAGTGATAGGCGACTTCAACTATCCTGATATTTGCTGGAAGTCAAACTCAGCCAAATCCTCAAGGTCTAGCAAATTCCTCACTTGCCTGGAAGACAATTTCATGGTCCAAAAGGTGGAAGAGGCAACAAGGGGGTCAGCTATTTTAGATCTGATCCTAACCAACAAGGATGACTTGGTTAATGGGGTGCAAGTGGTGGGATCATTAGGTGGAAGTGACCATGTTCTCCTGGAGTTTGTAATACAGTGGAAAGGAGAAGCCAGGCAGAGTCAGACACGCATCCTAGACTTTAGGAGAGCGGATTTCAGTAAACTTAGAGAAGTATTGAGGGCGATTCCATGGTCAGAAATACTAAAAGATAAAGGAGTTCAGGATGGATGGGACTTTCTCAAAAGGGAGATACTGAAGGCACAATTTCAAACAGTTCCAGTGAGAAAGAAAAACGGGAGGTGTCTCAAGAAACCAGGATGGATGACTAAGGAGCTTTCAACTGAGCTAAGTTTGAAACGGAACATGTATAAGAAATGGAAAAATGGAGAAATCACGAAAGAGGAATTTAAACAAATAGCCAGCACATGTAGGGGTAAAGTCAGAAAAGCTAAAGCGCAGAATGAACTCAGGCTTGCTAGAGAGGTTAAGAACAATAAAAAGGGCTTTTTTGGATATGTCCGCAGCAAAAGGAAGAAGAAGGAAACAGTAGGGCCACTGCGTGGAGAAGATGGCAAAATGCTAACAGGAGATAGAGAAAAGGCAGAATTACTCAACACCTTCTTTGCCTCAGTCTTCTCAGAAAAGGCAAAGGGTGCTCAACCTGAGGATAATGGAGCAGAGAACAGAATAGGGGAATTTCAGCACAGAATAAGTAAAGAGATAGTAGAGGAACACCTTGTTAATCTAAATGAATTTAAGTCTCCGGGACCAGATGAACTCCATCCAAGGGTATTAAAAGAACTGGCAAAAGTAATATCGGAGCCATTGGCAATCATATTTGAAAACTCCTGGAGAACAGGAGAGATCCCAGCAGACTGGCGAAGGGCAAACGTTGTCCCCATCTTCAAAAAGGGGAAAAAAGAGGATCCCAACAATTATCGTCCAGTTAGTCTGACATCAGTTCTAGGAAAGATTCTGGAGCAGATCATTAAACAGAGAGTCTGTGAACATCTAGAAGGCAATGCCATAATCACAAAAACTCAACATGGGTTTCAGAGAAACAAGTCATGCCAGACAAATCTAATCTCTTTCTTTGATAAAATTACCAGTTTGGTAGATGAAGGGAATGCTGTGGATATAGTATATCTTGATTTCAGTAAGGCCTTTGACAAGGTTTCCCATGACATTCTTGCAAACAAGCTTGTAAAATGTGGGCTAGACAAAGGAACTGTTAAATGGATCTGTAATTGGTTGACTGGCCGAACCCAAAGGGTGCTCAACAATGGCTCCTTTTCATCCTGGAGACAAGTGACCAGTGGGGTCCCACAGGGCTCTGTCCTGGGCCCAGTGCTATTCAACATCTTTATCAATGACCTGGATGACAGAATTGGGAGCATACTAATCAAATTTGCAGATGACACCAAATTAGGGGGAATAGCTAATACCCCAGAGGACAGGATCAAGATTCAAAATGACCTGAATAGACTAGAAAGCTGGGCCAAAGCTAACAAAATGAAATTCAATACACAGAAATGTAAGGTATTGCACTTAGGGCGGAAAAATAAAATGCACAGATATAGGATGGGTGACACCTGGCTGAATGAAACTACATGTGAAAGGGATCTAGGAGTCCAAGTAGACCACAAGTTGAACATGAGTGAACAGTGTGATGCGGCAGCTAAAAAGGCCAATGCTATTTTGGGCTGCATTAATAGAAGTATAGTGTCTAGATCAAGAGAAGTAATAGTGCCACTGTATTCTGCTTTGGTCAGGCCCCACCTAGAATATTGTGTCCAGTTCTGGGCGCCACAATTCAGAAAGGACATTGAGAAACTGGAGCGTGTCCAAAGGAGGGCGACAAAAATGGTGAAGGGTCTGGAAACCATGCCCTATGAGGAACGACTTAGGGAGCTGGGGATGTTTAGCCTGGAGAAAAGAAGGTTAAGAGGTGATATGATAGCCCTGTTTAAATATTTGAAAGGATGTCATATTGAGGAGGGAGCAAGCTTGTTTTCTGCTGCTCCAGAGAACAGGACCCGGAACAATGGATGCAAGATACAGGAAAAGAGATTCCACCTCAACATTAGGAAGAACTTCCTGACAGTAAGGGCTGTTCGACAGTGGAACGCACTTCCTCGGAAGGTGATAGAGTCTCCTTCCTTGGAGGTCTTTAAGCAGAGGCTGGATGGCCATCTGTCGGGGATGCTTTGATTTGGATTTCCTGCATGGCAGGGGGTTGGACTGGATGGCCCTAGTGGTCTCTTCCAACTCTACGATTCTATGATTCTATGATTCTATGATTCTATGATTCTATGAACCGGAAGAGATCCATTTTAATTGTCTTCCTGAAGGCATCTGAAGAGACGATATGACGGATCTCTTCCGGGAGGCTTTTCCACATTTTCGGAGCAGCAGCTTTTGTGTCAAGCCAGTGCTATCCTGTCTTAATTGCATGTCTTAATCCAAGTTGGTTCCCAGGCATGTGTGGGGATGGGCGGGCATTTACATGTATTTCTTCCACCGTGCAGTGGGCCCCCTACCACCATGCACTATCTTATTTTCTTCTGTTGTAGACATACTGAGAAACCCCCATAACTGCATCTGATGTGGAAACGAGGTAACTGGCTGCATTCACATGGCTTGGCACCCCATTTCCCTGTCAGACAGGGTGATGGGGGGTCTTCTCAGTAATAACAGTGGCAAAGGAAGATAAGAGGCATGTGGGGCTGTCTGGTCTGCCAGGGGTTGCTGCAGAGTTTCCAAGAAACTCTGCTGAAAATGACAAGTCATTTTTACTGACACTAAGTCACCTTTGGACTAGGATCAGACTGGGACCACCAGATCAGCTTCTGGTCTGCCTGATCCTGATCCAGTGGAATTGGCCTGCATTATCCAAGCAGGACAATGCAAAGCCAGGAAATCATGGGCCTTTGGACCTGTCTGGAGAGCCCCACACTCTACATGGTATTCCCTTTGAAGACTGGAAACTTCAGCTGATCCAAAGAGTTACACCAGATTTCTAGTAGGTGCTGCAACCCTTGTTGCAACAGGTCCTGTGGGTGCTAGTTTGCTTCCAAGCACAATTCAAAGTGCTGGTTATGACCTATACAGCTTGGTTTCAGGGTACTGGCAGGACTGTATCTTCCAATACAAATTGACCTGAGGCACTTCTCTCTACCCCATTGCCTTCACAGGCACATTTGGTGAGAATGTGGGAGAGGGCCTTTTCTGTGGCTGCTCCCAAGTTCCAAGTTTTGGATTTTTTCACTAGAGAGTTTATTTTGCTGTCTTTTTGGTGGCAGGTATAGAAATTCCTGCAATCCTTAGGTCATTACTCATGTTCAAGTGGAGGATTTTATGATGTTTTAATCTTTGCTTTAAAATAATGTTTTAAATGGTTTGATTTTGTTGTTAGTTTAACATTGTTTTGATCTCTTCTTTTGTATTTTTTAATAAATAAATAAAGTGTAGTTTTATTTTAATTTTCTATCTTTTGTAAGCTGCCTTGAGTCCCAGTCTGGGCAAAAGAAAGGATATAAATTAAGTGATGGATGGTGGTAATCACATTCAAAGTCCTAAATGGGACCTCCATACCTGGAGGAGCACCTCTTGCTATATATCTCTGCCTGAAGACTGAGATCTGCTGGAAGTGCCCTCCTCTGCGTTCACCAGAAGGGGCAATATGATCAGGGAAGGGCACTGAAGTGGTTGTTCTTGATTGTAGTAGCCCACATGTGTCTGGCCAAGTGGGGGCAATGTTGGTTTGTTTTTTTGCACTGGGTCAAGCAATTGCTTTTTATTAAAGCTCTTGAGGCCTAATTTACTATTAAGCAGGTGCACATTCTTTTCAAACTCTTATAACTTTTTTAGCCTTTTAACTAGTTTGCATGGTTTACTATGTTTTATCTTTGAATTATTTACCAATTTTAATTGAGAATTGTTTAAACTGTTTATGCTGTCTATCTGTTTGCTACCCTGAGATCTCATGATAAATGGGTGGGGGATATATAGTAACCACCAGAATAACCAGGGTTCAGGCTTGCATAACATGCCAGGAATATTCCAGATATAGTACCCTGCGGGTGTAGTAGGTTTCATACTGCCAACAGGAAGTTAGACTCTGTAGTTCTTGGCCAGTGTCACAGTCAGCTGTCCAAAGAGCATTAAAGGATTATTTACATTTCGCAAATCTAAGCCCACAGTTTATATTGGCTTGGCAGTCCACAGGGTAAGAGCCTGAGATCACCATCTTTTTCTATTAGAACATCAAAATCCATAACCACTCTCAGAGACCACATCATGGACTAGCTTTGAGAGCTGTGTAGGAGTGAATTTTCTGTTGGCTGCTTACTTTCTGCTGCTGTTGCTACAGTTTCTAGAAGGTTAAGATGAGCTATATCTGCTTGAAAAGACTCTCCTTGTTTAGAATGTCACTGCTTAAAGTTTGGTGCTTGAGCTCATATCTGTTCCTCAGATATTTGTCTTATCCTAAAAGGCAAGTGGCTGAACATATGTTGCAGAATTAGTGCAGCTTGACAACCCTTTAATGACCATGATTCAATGCTATGGTATTCCGGGATTTGTAGTTTTGTGAGATATTTAGCCTTCTCTGTCAGAAAGCTCTGGTGCCACAACATACAACTCCAATATTCCATAGCACTGAGCCATGTCAATTAAAGAAGTGTCAAACTGCATTAATTCTTCAGTGTGGCAGCAGCTTTACAAAGCATATGTTGGTGGTCCTCAGTAACCTAGGTAGGATCATTGTTAAGAGAGGCAGCCTACCATCTACTGTTAAAGGATCCTTGCCTTTATCAGGATGACATCCTCTGCTACAAGACAACTGTTGTATTTAACATCAATAAATACTATTTTACTCCAGTGAGGTATGTAAGTTTCAATACCTAATGAAGCCCTTGGGAAGCCTAGGCCTCATTCCCACTATTGTTTAAACCAGATTGTGATTTGGTATGACCTGAGCATGGTTCCCACTTAATCCAAATTGCTGAAGTGATTCGGAAAGGGGGGGCATGCTTTTCCCCCATTTAACCTGTGTTAAAAAGACACTATTTTTTTCCATGAATGAAAAATGAAGAAAGGCAAGCCAGCTCCAACAGGCCTTGCCTAACAAGAAGAGTCCTCTCTCCATCCACCATCTTGAGGAAGAGAAAAGCAAGCCAGCTCCAACAGGCCTTGCCTAAAAAGAAGAAGAGCCCTCCCTCCAATCCATCTGCCTTGGTCCAGGCCTCTGAGGGAGAGAAGATGTGACTGCTGTACTTTCCCCCTTCCCCACCACCTCTCCCTTCTCCTTTTGTGTTGTGTCTTTTTAGACTGTAAGCCTGAAGGCAGGGAAATGTCTAATTAACAAATTGTAAGCTGCTCTGATAGCCTTGGCTGAAGAGTTGGGTATAAATAAAACATCATCATCATCATTATTATTATTATTATTATTATTGGTTGAATCAATTTATTTTCAAATAAATCAATTCATCCCAATGTGAACCATGCGGATTCAAATCCACTGCCAGTGATGGAGGGCAGCTGTAATGGCCCTGGCCTTCTCCCATCACTGGCCTCTCCTGTCTCTCCGTCCCTGGCCAGTCTGTCCCCGGCTTCTCTGTCCCTGGCCTTCCCCAGTCCCATGCCTTCTTGGCTCCTCAGCCTCCTTACCAGCCTCCCTGACTTCTTTGTGACCTCCTTCCCAGCTTCCCTGGCATATTTGCAACCTTCTTCCTGGCTTCCCTGAAGCCTCCTTCCTTTCCCAGCTAAGCCGAGGAATCTGGGAAGGAGATTGCAAAGGCACCAGGGAAGCCGGTATGGAGGTCACAAGGGGAGGTCGGTGTGGTGGCGTGGACACTCACTCAGACTCTCTCAGTCCACCCACACAGAATGCCTGTCTTCCCCTTTGCTGCCACCAATTGTATTTTTCTTCTGTGGAGATCTTCTCCACCACTACCTATCTTTTCTGAGGCTTTGTTATCTCTAGTAGTGTGTCACAATATTTCACAGAGGCCAAGTTGTAATAAAATAATACTGAAGTTTATTAACAAACATCAAAGTAATCCGTAAACTACTTTCAAGGCTTTTGCATTTCTTTCTTCTTAGTTACGTTATCACAGTTACATAGACACAATACTTCAGCCCTCAGGCAATCTGCCAAATACTCTCAGCTTAAATCAACTGGCTTACAACCTAAAGCCTAATCAGTCCCTCTCCTGGACTCTCCATAGAACCTGTCTGGCCTAAAACCTAACCTACACCTGTCCCAATCAGGAACCTAGAGAACACCCATCAGTGGTGTCCCTCTCCTCAGCCCAAACTCCAACCCCGCCCAGCCAGCTTCTAATTGGCTGGTCACCTGGTGCTCGTTGATTGGCTGTCTCTGTCTCCGGGGTTTGCTGTTTCTGGGGTCTTTTCACTACAGTCGGTACAGAGATCACAAAGAAGCTGGGGAGGCCGATAAGGAGGCCATGGGGACAAGAAGGCAAGGGACTGGAGAAGGCCGGGGACAGAGAAGCCAGGGACAGACTGGCCGGGGATGGAGAGACAAGAGAGGGACTTGCTCTCTGATCCAAATCTATAAATTGGTTCATACATAATGTGAACCACGCTCTCCCTCTGAGCCAATTTATGGATTCAGATCAGAGAGTGAATTATCCCTAAGTGGGAATAAGACCCTAGAATGGTACCAAATTCTAGCTCAGAAGAGAGGGACATCGTGAACATATGCACATCAGGGCCTGGCCAGGAGAATAACCACTCCCTAGTCACATTTCTACATAATGAACATTTTCAAGAACTTGTGCTTCTTTACTTGTCTATAATGGGTGCAACAGAGGTTCTCACAGAATCATCAGTTTTGGTAAAGAAACATTTCTGTAAGAAGCATAGTTATTCCAGTACCCAAAAATAAATTATCATAACAACAAAGCACACACAATTGTATTATAATGTAGATAATGCATTTAAGCTGGTAGAGCAATAAGGCATTTGTTGCATGAAAGTCCAAGTTTACATCTAGGTATGTCCAGAAGCTTGGACATGTCTGGCTGCAAAGAAACCAGTAAAAGTCTGGTTGAAAAGGAAATTCAATGTGCCATATCAAAATCTGCTTCCAAACCTCCCCTTACTTTCAAAAGTGGTATAGCATGTTGTATAGATGACTTTTGTTTCAGAAATCTAGGTGACCAAAACCAAATGATTATTATTTTTTATCCAAGCAATTGCATTTTATCTACTTTGTATCCAGTTTGTTTTGGAATACTTGTGGGGACAGATTTTTTTGAAAGGAAACCTTACAAAACTATACCTTTGTGTGAATTGTATAGTATGCCATCATATTCAAAAGGAATCATACCAAATATGTAGTAATTAGGGTTGTTAATATTATTCACAAATTGTCTCATCCTCAGTGATAAACTATTTTTCAAGATAGCAAGACATCTTGAAAAATTTGCCAGGCACCACAAGATTCCCCCCCCTTTTTTTTTTCATTTGCAGCAGCAGCAGCAGCAATAACAAAAATAAAGTTTAAATGCAATATTTTAGGAATGAAAAAAAAATCATTATTTTTCAGTGGAGAGATTTTTTTTTCCTTTTAAGCAAAGATTTACATCTGTCAAGCAAATGCACTGAAAATGTACCATTCTGGTACAAATGTATGAAAAAAATATATGTTCTTACAAGTTCTTCTTGAAAGTGGAAGTCTAGGCACAAGTATAAAATTCATGTCTTGAGCTCCTCTGACCTTTCATGTCACAGGGCATTGCACTTTTTATCTCTCATCCTCTTCCTCTTCCTCTTCCTCTACTACTATTACGTCTACTACTACTATACACCAATTTCAGTGAGTTTATTCACATTCAAATGTCCTTCCTTAGGACAGAATCAATGGTACTGAGGGACTATCCTCATTGTTTTGACAGCCTGTAAAGAACATGCAAGAGAATTAATAACAACTACAAATTATGATAAGTGTTGATCTCTAGCAATAAAAGTCATATATTTCTATTGGTCTTGAATTTGTCATGAATTACTAACACCTTATTTTACTCACAACTTGGCAGCCAAATCACCTTTAAAATCAGCTCATCCTGCTTTTTTTGCTGGTTTGCTGCTGAAATTCAGTGGCTTGGTTTTTGAGGGATATGGGTTGTCTGCCTATAATATAAGACATTTGATTCCACAAGAGAAGTGTTACTTGAAGCTTGGTTTGTTTTCAAGTTACTTTCCTAACACTCAAAATATCCTGCAACACTAGTAATCTAATGAAACAACAATGGAAAGTTTTCCTTTGCATTGAAATGCCTTTGTGGTTGTTCTAGTATGGTGTCATGGGAAGCTTATATTGTAGTTATATTTTGTTTTAATTCAGAAATGCTATTATTTTCCTCTGAGTGGACTATCTCTCTTGACTGTAACCATCTGTCTCTCTTGTGATAACGGCTACCAGTATTCGGATGTGGTGGTCCTTGAGGTCTTACTATGGCTCTGACTGGCATGTAACCAATTACCACATCCTCTTCGTGCTTTTCAGGTTGTAAAACTATATGAGTCTGAGGGTTCCTCCTTTCAGTTCTCCTTGGCAGGACTGTTATGACCTTTAACAAGCAACCACTAGAGGTCCCTATATGAGAAGGATAGAGATTTCAAGAGAGAAAGTCTTTGGATTTCAAAAATGTGAGTAGAATTCCGCAGCCAGCATAGTGTTTACAGTTTTTTTAGAAATACTTTTTATTAATTTTTCAAATAATAAAATAGTACACATACAGTATTGTACATATTTACATCATTCTGTCTTCTTTCATCTTTATCAATTCAGTATAGTTATCCTAATTAACTTAACTTAACTTTACTTTCTTTTTTTTTTTTTCCATAAAGTTTTCACATACTTCACATGTATTTGCCTGGTACATAGGATAACCATTTGTAATCAGTCTCTTTTCTAAACATTGTAATCCTTCTTCATTTTATAAATTAGATATATAATATAATGTTATTAAGTGGATTGTATTTTTATTCATGTGGACCTTTTTCTTCTTTTATATAATCCATCCATGGTTTCCAATCTTGTTTAAATTTTTCCATTGATTTCTTATTTATGTAATGTGTCAATTTGTCCATCTCCATATAATCATAAACTTTAACCAGGAATCTTTATCCGGAACTTCTATAGTGTTTACAGATTTTAAAGGAAAAAAGTAAAATATATATTTTAAATCTATCATCATCATCATCATCATCATCATCATTATTATTAGCAGCAGCAGTAGTAGTAATAATATCCGCCTCAAAGCAGCTTATAGTTTAAAAGCATAGTGCAATTAAAAACTTACAAAAGCGACAATTAAAATAGAATTAAACTATTTCAATATTTAAAACAGATCATTTGTTTAAAAATAGAATACAGTTTAAAAAATAAAAGGACTTAAAACCATAAAGTACAGTGCATCTATACTTTAATTGTAGTATGTTAAACATGTTATCAGTCTTTTCTATTAGAGCTGGACCTATGCACTTCCTCACAGGCATGAGATGTCCTCCGCATGCTAGCAGTGGAGCCAGCATGTGTACATCATCTCTTGAGGAATATTGGTTACAGTGGAAATGGGTAACCTACAGTTCTCCAGGTGCTGTTGGATACAGCTCACCTCAGTCCCAGCTAGTATGAACAATGGTGAGGGATCATGAAATTATGTAGTTTAACACAGTTCTCCTGCCTCGAAATTAATGTGTCAGAATACAAGTGAAAAGACCTAAGTTCAAAACCTAGACATATCCATAGAGGCGTAACCTTCAACCACACACTCTCTTCTAGCTAACCTACCTCAGGGGGCTTGTTGCACAAATAAAAATAGGAGGATCATGTATGCCACTTCTTTGGAGAAAAGATGGGATATAAATAAAATAAAATAAATAAAATAATTGTAACAATGCAGCTGCTTCTTGGAGTATATTGTACAGATATCGTGTTCAAATGAGGAATTTGTTCTATATTCAGAGTTTGGAATAGTTACTCCTTTGAACAGACTCTATCACTAACAAAAATAGGTGGGAACAACTAGAAATTGCACGGGGGGGGGGATGTTCAGGTTCTGGCATGGGATTGGATGGTTTTTCAGTAGGGAAAGATTTCCTAGCAGCAAATGTACTTATTGTTGCTGAGCTAAACAACGCCTACAAAATGCTTGAAACGCTGATGGTTTGCACAAGTACAGGAAGGACCAAGACTGGGTTTCATGTTATTATGCCAAGGACTATACCTACTCCAGCTCACAAGAAACAGAAAGGAAATTGATTTATAACTTCTAATTGAATAGGCAGATGATAGAAAGAGATAACGTAAGTTGGCAGTTGGTGTTTTTTTCTGTTCAGACCTCATATCATTGCAGTTTTCTCTCACCAGTAGCAATAAATATATAAAGAGGAACTGATTCAGACACTTCATGTAGATGGGCTGCCCTCACATAGAAATAAGAATCAGGCCATCTATTTCCTTTGTATTCCACATAAGAACATAAGATTATCGTGGGTTTTATTTAATTGGGAACAGTTATGCTTTTTATTTTTAAGACTTTATTCATGTTTTTATTTTTAATATTTTATTTGATTTTTCAGACCTAAATGCAAAGAAGGAGGGGGGATTAGAAGAGGGACAAAGGTGGAGATTGAAATGCAAAGCTTATGAATGTGGGTTGTGCAAATGATTATATATGATCTGAACTTCACGTGTGCATATATAGAGATCTGAACTGCACATATGTGGATACACACACACACACATTTACAAATATCAAAGATTTGTCCAATCCAGTCAGAAAGGGCTCATGTCCAGTACCACAGGGGAATATTATCCATGTTACACTGCCAGCATTCAACTGAAGTGCCCAATTGCTTTCTTAAAAGGTGTAGTAGTGACAAATATACCGAAAACACCAGATTTTGCTGAAATAGACATGATTTTAAATCCACAGAGATTTTACCTATTGGCCTGATACAAACAGGTTCGAAGAGGTGTCTCGGGGGCGCCATTAGGGTTCGTGAGTGCACAGCGTCCGCATGCTCACAAACCCTAACATGTAATGGCACCGCCGCCATTACACAATGCCATTTAGATGGTGTTCGTAATGGCGGTGCCACAACTGTGCAGCTGCTAGATGCAGCTGTGCAGTTGCAGCAAACTAAAGGCTCCAAACGGTGCCTTTTTTCTTAATCGCACCGCAACTGCGGCACAAAAAAGGAGTGGGGCTTTCCCATTTCTTTTTTGCTGCACAGCTTCACCGTGGCGTCTAGCTGCTGTGGTGAACCTGCACAACAAAAAAAGGTGGCAACAGACCACCCTTTTTGGGCAGTCTGTATAGCCCCATTGAGACTAAACCAAATTTATATTGTTTGGCCTGCATTGAACAATCTATATTTCATTCAATTCTAACTTCACTGACATCAAATTTAGTTCTTTTCTAAACTACATTTGTTGCTTTCAGTTTCTCTGAGGTTACAATTAGAGCTTTGAAGTTTGCAGAAGTGAATGAAGTAAAAGGTGTTAACTACAGATTCCAAGAAACTAAGTGGTGTGTAGGCTGCATTTGAAAAATGTGAAAATGTAGAAAGGGTAAGAGCTTGTTGAAAAGGAGGATCATTTCTATATATCTGCATGAATTTGTGGAGAGTTTGAGTAAAATGCATTTGGAGCTGAAGAACTCTGTGGCACACACCAATCTAGCCACCAGGTGGTTATGCCTTATAACTACAAGCATGAGTCTGAAAATATTGGCCTTGGAGGACAGCCATTATTTGTGGCTTCATTTTCTCCCACACCTCACAACATATCTTCCAATATGTGCAGAATTTTCTGAATTTGATTTAATACTTGTTTTAAAAGACATTCAGAAACAGTTTTCAAACAAAAGGGGGAAAAACATTTTGTTTCTCCTGGTTTGGAATACAGTGATGTACTGATCTCCTTCCTTTCCTCAAATTCACTCCATAAATAAAATTAGTTGTTAGAAGAAGCCATCTCAGTTCCTCTTAGCCAGAGGAAAGTAAGAGTTCTCTACAATATGCATCAACCAAGATCCTTGTCATTTCAGAGTTATCTGAATAATGCAGAATTTTCAGTGACAGATGAACCTGAGAGCCTTATCACATGAGAAAAGACAGCCAAAACGAAGCAGGGGAGCAGTAGGTTTTTTTTTTCTGTGCCTCTCCTCATGCGATCATAGCATTTCTGTTCTCTTCCCAAGGAAGATGGTCATAAAAGTGTGCCTTTTGCCAAACAGATTTTTCCAGTGTGACAAAAGGAATGCTTTCATGACCATCTCCCTCAGGAAGAGAATGAAGTACTATGACAGCAGGTGGAGAGACACAGAGAAAGCCACTATTCTGCTCCATTTGGCTTTCTTTTCTCATCTGATAAGGGCGTTTTACTTGGCATTGACAAGCATGACCCAGCAAGAAATCCATGTTTGCAACTAGTAGCTATACTGTGCAACTGTATTTGTGGGATCCCTGACTGGAAGCCTAATTAATCATTTTTGTCTGATTTGGTTTGTCTGATTTGTGTGAGCTAGACCTTAACCTGTTGAGAGGCAGAGTTAATGCCACCTATTGAAACAGGAAAATAATTAGAACACCTCTCCTATCATTTTACCTTCAGAACATTAGCTTTTTAAAAGTTCCTGCTGTGGGAAAGAGAATTTGCCATTACACTGTTTCTGAGGTCCATGGCCTCCTGGTACATTATGCTAAGTTCCATTCAAAAATTCTGTTAGTGCCAAATGACAAGCAACCTGCAAGCATCCTCTCTAATCTGTGATGGGTTTCTTTAACTTCTACAGCACTCAGAAAGCAAATATCTTAACTAACCACAACCATTCTAAAGGACGGGGGAGAATTTTGTGCTCCTTCAGTTGTTGTTGGAGTGCAATTCCCGCCAGCTCCAGCCTTCATAGAAAATGGTAAAGAATGCTGAGAAATGCAGTCTCACAAGATCTGGAGGATCACATTTTGCCCTCATTTTAAGTTTCATGTGGCTGACACACTGATAATAAAAAGTGTGATAGCAATGCTTTTACAATATGCTTGGAGATGTGGATGACGCAGTGTGGGCCAAATCGCTCTCCTATATAGCCTCACAAGTGTCAATAAATAAAAGCCTTTCCCTCATTAAATTCCACAATGGGTTTGGTATTAATTTCCATAGGAGTCTTGGAACAGGGCTATCCATTTGAACACAGGACTGGCTTGAAAGCTCATTGAAGTCATTGAATATTGATCGCCTCTACATTTGGGCTGTTGGATAGATGCCTGTGGTGAGCGGAACATGGCCCTGAATCACAGCTCTGCTTCCATAAATGAATAAAAGATAGGAGTATTTCTTCTTTTTAAATGGCAGCATAATAACCAATCACAAAAAGTCACAGTATGAATACAGGTGGCTCTTGATTTTGTTCCCTCAGACAATGTTCCATTTGGGTTCATCATCTCTGTCCTATTAGCTCAGACATTATAGTGTAGAAATAATCATCTACCAGGATCTTAGGTAATTAATTGTATTAATTTATTTGCATTTTTACCCTGTCTTGAGGGACTGGGAGACTGGAAAGTAAGTATTTCTCAGAAAATGGCATATAATTCAATAAAATACATGTGGGAGAGAACATGTTGGAGTTTTACATACATATGATGACGTTATTTCTGGCTATCAAAAGTAAGCCATTAATCTGCATGCACTGGGACAGAACATTTTTATTTCCCAGAAACACATTCAGAATCACATTCAGTTGACGAATCCAGTGAAATGATGTGCTTTGATTGTTAGAAAGTTGGTGCAGTTTGGAGAAAAGCTTAGTTTTTTTCTATTGAGGGAACATGTGAATTCTCAGAGAATACAGAATGTTTCTATTGTACGCTTAAAGGTGGAATGAGCCAATCAAGGAAGCCATGGCTCTTTGGTAAGGCATGAACAGGGTTATTAATAAGAGACACCAGAATCCTGTTGAGGCCTAACATCTTTGTAAGTGGATTCACATCTGCAGGAATTAGAATTGTGCATGTGTATAACATCTATATCCAACAGGGCTGCTGTTACACTATTATGGACATTTTCACATGGAGACAGGGTAAGTACAGGATTGCTCCCCCGTCCTTATCCTGTCCTTAACCCATTAGTGACTGTGATGGTGCAAAAGGCTTTCAAATCATAGTGCCACCATCAATCTGTCATTAAAGCGGCA
Source organism: Urosaurus nigricauda (assembly GCA_034509955.1). Lineage (NCBI taxonomy): Eukaryota > Metazoa > Chordata > Lepidosauria > Squamata > Phrynosomatidae > Urosaurus > Urosaurus nigricauda. The sequence goes on from JAOEGL010000003.1 coordinate 126,720,019, forward strand.
TTGCATTAACGCAAACGTCTGTTACTGCAAAATGCCAGCCAACGTCACTTTAATGACAGATTACTGGCTGGATAATGACGGGATCTGCACAACTTCATCTGAAAGCCTTTTGCATGATCACTGTCATTCATACTTCCTGGATGGGAAAAGCATGAATCCCATCTGAAAGATGGGAATATGACAGGACAGAGACATCCCTTGTCTGATAATCCCCGTTGTAGAAGAGCTTGCAAAGTGCCCAATGTGCATCAATGTGCCCTATGCATCAGCACACAATAAATATTGATGCACAATACACATTTGTGCATTATGTGCACTGAGTAATACCACACAGTGCTGTGCATTGCACATTAATGCACATTGTGCACAGATGCTCATCACATACTGATGTGCATTGTGCAATAATGCACATTACACATCAGTGATGTGCATTTTGTGCTCCTGTCAGTATCCTGTTATATGTGTGTGTTCTGTATTCCTTCAAGTTGTTTCCAACTTATGATTACCCTAAGGCAAATGTATCATAGGGTTTTCTTGGGAAGATTGTTTAGAGAGGGTTTGCCATGGTTTTCCCCTGAGTCTGAGAGAAATTGACTTGCCAAAGGTCACTCAGTGGATTCCACAGCCACTAACACACAAACCACTATGCCACAATTCAGTAAAGGGGTTTCTTAGCCCCTCTACTATGTAGCTAAAAAGCATATCCAGTGGTAGTCATTTTAGCTATACAGCAAAGTACAATGACGTCCAAAGTACAATGATGTCAAAAATCCACAAAAGCAATAATACCTTTATGGGACTAACCAAAATACACAAAACACTTGATGCAAATTGTCAAAGTTCCACTGGCTTCTTCATCAGGCAAAGGTGTTAAAAATCATAGAGGAAAAAGAAAAAAACATGATGTTAGAGTCTACATTTTGTTGAGATCTTTTTGTTGTTGTTGTTGTTTTTCTCCTCCCTTTTTCCCATGGGGGTTCTGGGAGACAAAGAGTAATAGTCCAGGAAATAAATTTAAACTCTATTAGCAACAGAAAAAAGATACTTCCTTTGAATCCAAGTGGCCTCTGTCCTTTGTGAGGCTACCTGCCTTTTTCTTAGGCAGGGAACATTGAATTTCTCCATTGCATTTGGGAAACTTTTAGGTGCTGTTTAGGTAAAACACACCAAATGCAGTCCCAGTTTTAAAAAGGTTTACCTTTGCTGGACTTAGAAACTTCAAAGAGTTCAGTCCTAGTCCTTTGGCTCCCTCTTTAGGATTCCTCTGTTTAGGCTAAAAGGCCTAAAATCCAACTAGGTATATGTAAAGTTGCATAACATAATAGGCTGCATAGGGTTTTGGAAAGAATGCCTGGAGGTTTCTTATTCATAAGCTGAAGCTGAACTGAATGGTACATAATAACAATATTATATATCTGAACCTAGAACTCAATACATTGGAATTCTCACTGTGATCAGAAAATACCCCACAGTTCACACAATGTGATATTGTTGCTGTTTTAATCTCAATGCATGAGGGTTACCCATCTTCTCCCAAATAACTTTCTGTGTACTGAAGGTGTTCATATTACCGCACTCATGATGTCTAGCCATGACACACTATTTGACCAGAAATTTTGATGAAATAACCTTCGGGTCAGTTAATTTTGCAATATAAAAAGTGTGATAACAGAAAAATGCTAACTTCTTCTCTTTCATTTTTTTTAAAAACACTTTTTTAAAATCCAGATACTTAATATTACCCCCAAAATGGAATTATTTATTGTAATATATTGCCATCTAGGGGTCGAAATCTGCCTTGCTTTGGAATACAATAATTGATACCTTTTCAAGCACACTATTCAAAAGACTGGAGATAATGGGAAGTTGTGGGTGGACACACCTGCTGTATTCAGGGCAGGATGGAAATATATTATACTCCACATAAATCTCACAGTAGGCATAGTAGAGAGCAGGGTAGAAAGTTAAACGTCTCTTCCTCCCTGACACTTAAATAATCTTTGACAATAACAAGAAGAGGGTTTACGTGACTGCTTTCATCATGTACTTTCTTACATCTCTTCCCATCATGTCTCCATTCTTTCCTGTCTACAAACCATCACTCCACGTTTCTTGGGTTCATAAAGTTAGAATATTCAACAGCATCCCCGCTACAGTAGAGATGGTTTATTTCTTTAAAATAAAGTGGGAGAAAATGGATAGGATGTGTTTCAGAAAAGTACTGCCAACTTTCGCATTCCTTTGCTTGCTTATTTGTTTGATAGATAAGGTAAAATTATATTATTTTGAATCTTGGTGTATTCTATGGTTTAATTTGATATTTCATTCTAAGGCCAGGATAAGTATCCAAACATGGTGTTCAGAGATTGGCATTGACTTCAATGCTATGATTAGATTACAAAAATGAATATAGATTTGGGAAATATTGAATAAACCAGCTTGAGTTAAATGTTTTCATTGTTAAAAAAAAGTCCTTTTCCACCCTCTAATAATAATCTGTGAAAATGAGAAGAGGGGAATTAAGGATGTAGTTTGTTTATTACACTCATCATTGGATTTTGAACCTTAAACCATGAACAGTGCACTTCTGTGACTCTCTACTCAGAAGCAAACTGTTGAATTGGAACTCCCATATTTCCTCACCATTAACCTTGCTGGATAAAATTGGTGGGAGTTGCAGTCCAACCATGTCTGGGGAATTCTCAAGTAGAAAATATACACAAAAATTTCAAAATACGAACCACATCTTCAGGTGTTTCTTCCATTCTTCTTTGAAATACCTGCATGGCAATCGTATCCCATGAAGCCATATTATCTATATAGCCTCAAAGGAAAAAAAATCTTTTTAACCTCTTCTATTTAGCTTTCATAGTGTACTTATTTATATACCCTTTCCCCCCGAAAATAAGACCTAGTAGAGGTTTTGCTGAATTTCTAAATATAAGGCCTTCCCCGAAAGTAAGACCTAGCAAAGTTTTTGTATATAAATATATATATATAGCATATAATAAATGTTAATTTTTTTGTTCATCAATAAATGTGAATTCTTCTTCACGGAAAAATAAGACATCCCTGAAAATAAGACCTAGCGCATCTTTGGGAGTGCATCTTTGTGTTGGGTGTTGGACTAGGACACTGGGAGATGAGGTTTTGAAAGTCTATGCAACCATAGAAATCCACTGGATGGTCTTGAGCAAGACATACCTTTTCAGCCTCAGAGGAAGGCAAAGGCAAACCCCCTCTGAAGAAATTCTTCCAGGAAAACTCTATGATACGTTGCTCTTAGGATCACTATAAACTATATAAGGTTCACACAACAATAGCAGCATTTGTCAGATAGTAGTGCTGCACTTGTAGATACTTGCTTTCTGCTACACCATAGTTAATATTTCATATAGGCACTCATTTTATTTTCCTAATCTCAGGCTGAAGTTTTTGCACTGCAAATGCAACTAATCTGGAATGTGAATGGGACTGACTCCTATTTAAATAACCTGTATCTCAACTACCACCCAGTACTTAGTTTCTATACTACACAGTACTAGCAACTTGATACCACTTTAATTGTAATGGCTCCATCTTATAAAATAGCAGTTTTGTAGTCTGATGTGTTATCTTGCAGAAAAATCAAAATACCGAAGCACAGTGACATCACCTGGAGGTGTGGGGGTGCGGACCACACCTGGTGACACCCAGAAGGGGTGTGACACTGGGTTGGGCCCTCCTCCCTCTTTGGGGCAGGAGGGGCCCATGTGTGCCCTTGCAGGCTGCTCCATCCAAGGCATGCCCCTATCCAGCTCCCCCCCCCCCCCCAGCAAAACAACCATCTGCAAAGTTTGTGCAGAATAAGTCCAGAACTGCATAGATTCTCATCAGTCCAGGATTCTTCTTATCTGGGTTTCTCAACACTAGAAAAACATGTTTTTCAACCATTTTAAAAATATTTTTAAAATATTCTTTCCATTCTTGGAAAAAAAGTTTGTTCTGATTTTGAAATTACTGTTACATATTCTACAGTTCTGAAAAGCCACTTCCTTTTCCCTGTTTTTTTTTTTTTTAATTAAATAACACACAGCCTGAGAACCCTGTAAGTTTGCTACCGTAACTATTTTCTAACTGTTTGGTTATTTGAAAAAGAATTATCCCTTCACAGCTTTCACTTTTATATTCTCATGGATCCACATGACTGCAAACATTAGGCTAATTTTAAAGCTTCATTTGTCTGCCCCTCCCCTTTTTCTTGTAAAAATCATGACCTTTTTTTCAAAATCATGAATTGTCTCCATATAACCAACTTCTCTTGCACATTCATACTCAATAGACAAGACAGCTAGTTGTAGCTTACTGCAATATTTTCCACCTTTTACCACAGTCACTGGCAGTGTGTAAAAAATCTGCAGGAATGTTCACACTTCACTGAAAGATGAAGTTCTTCCTTGTAAAGCATGTCAGCCTATGTGAGGATACATTTTTTGTTGTTTTTCTTTTGTTTTGCTTTGGCCAGGAAATGATGATGATGATGATGATGATGATAATAATAATAATAATAATAATAATAATAATAATTCATACACTATATTCCCTGAATAATCAATGGGACTTTTGCAAAATAGCATTCAGATACTTCTTCCTGTTCCCGGTGTTCCAGTCTCTGAATAGAACTGAATTGAGTGCAAAATAAATGGTTACTTTGAATCTGTGTTCTAATGCAAAGATGATCAATGACCAAAATTACATCAAAAGTGTAAATGTGAGTGAATTAGGTATTTCAAATCCTACCAGAAAAAGCAGCAGTACATGTCCCCATTGCCTTATGGTACTGTTTTAGCCCTTCCCACCCGGCACTCCTCCATGCCAAGATTTGATGTTGTTTTTAGTATCATATAGTCCTAGGCACAGGCAAAAATGACTCGCTCCTGTGAGTATCTGCATTACCCAATTATGGCAGTGTCATGCTACTCTGGTGCTATCCTTTGAAATTTTGAAATATATAATTTGTTGGAATTCTTGGGATTCTCCATAAAAAGGCACTAGAGCTGTCTAGAAGATAATTTTAAGCTCCACATCAACCTACAAATCCAGGATTCCAGAGGCTACAGTCATTATCAGTTAAAATTGTATGAATCTGCTATAACTGTTTTCTGAAGATAATTGTCATTTCATTGGCCAATCACTTAGGCCTGATCTAGACACACACTAAAGAGCGCCATTAGGGCTCTTTAGTGCGTGAATAGGCTTCGGGAGGGCACAGCGTTTAGTCCCTCCCGAACCCTAGCGAGTATGGACGCCACCATTTTTAAATGGCGATGTCCATATGGACGCGCCATGATGGCGTCATGACGCGTGCAGCATTTAGAAGCGCTGTGTGCATCGTGACGCCATTGTGCCGCAGGGGGGTGCCAAGCGCGCCCTTTCCATGGCGCAAAAAGGAGCTCCAAAACAGAGCTCCTTTTTGCTTCCGGGTCTTTGCCATGGCCTTTAAACAGTCACGGCAAAGACCTGGGGAGAAAGGGGTCGTGGCGGCAGCCCCTTTCTCCCCTCAGCCCAGCTGAGGGAAGCGGGGTGCAGCAGGCGCCCAGGGTGCCTGCTGCACCCCACTTTGAGGCCACAGGGAAGCGGCAGTTTGCCACTTCCCCAAGGCCCCCAGAAGCAGTGGGATGGGGCCACGGAGGCTGCTGGTGCAGCAGCCTTGGCTCCATCTCGCCGCTTCTTGGGAAGAGTACACACCGCCCCTTTTGGGCGGTCTGGAAAGCCCCATCTTTCTATTTTAAAAACAGCCTTGAGTGAAGGCCTGTCCAGTGGCCCAGTAGTTCAGAATGTCACTTAAGATTATCGAAATGCAGCTTCTGATAAGCTCCAGTAAAACTTGCAACATTGGACAAGAGATGTACAAAGAAAAGGAAATATGTCTCCACAATTATCCTCAGGCATGGTCTACAATTTATGCATCGATGCTCATCATAACTTCCAGGCCCCTCCATCTAGGTGAACCTGCATACTAGGGCTTTACAGATCGGCACTTTATGCTGGCCTGTACGAGAACTAGGCTTGAGCGTCCAGATGCTCCTAGCTCTAGTTTCGCCACCATCGTGGCACATGCCTGCCCACATCGCCATGATGATGTGTGCTAGGTGCAGTGCCCAAATAGGACTGGATGGAAAAGGCATCATGATGCCACACCGCTACATTTATCATGCCCCTTCTAGGAAGCTGCCCTGGGGCATGGATCAGCGCTGCACCAATCCAGGGCAGAAAGGGGCAACTTCCAGCCACCCATCTGTACTGCCCCTGTGAAGCAATAAGAATTCAAACTAAACTAGATGCCACATGAAATATATACTTCTGTTATGAAACCATATTAATATTCTTAACATGTAGGTAAATTCATGGGCTCTAACTTGAATTTAGACCACTATGCACAGAGATTCACATTTCCCCTTAGTTAGCTCTCACCCCCTATTTGTAAACACTTGCCAATGTAGTTCCCTCCTTTTTTAGCCCTGTGTATGGAATTAGGGGATGATGAAGAAGGTTTAAACTATTGGTAGAATAATGAATGTTATGTGTGAGAGCTGTTAAGTCTGGAACAGAAAAAGTAAAACTATATGAAAGCTTCCAGCATTATTCATTTCCTGAAGTTATGGATATATACAGTTAAGTGTGATGAGAGTGATGGATATATGGATGTAAGAAATAATGTTTGCAAAATTATGTGTCAGTTTGCAAAGTCAGAAAGTAAATGGTGCCCACTATGTAAATCAAGCTACATAATATCTTAATCCATTGAAATTTGGGTACATGTTGCAGAAAATCCTACAAAATCTCTATCTCCCCACCCCAACAGTAAAATGCAAACAGAAGATACTGAAAATAACAATCATTAACAAGCTGCACTCCTTTTTTGAATCTCATTCTGTGAGAAAGATAAGATATAAATCCAATAAATAAATAAATAAATAAATTTTAATATATTTTTAGGATATCCATCATTGGCTGTCGGAGTTAACAGCCTCAATCTGCCCAATATGGGGTTGATCTTTATATCGATATTTTCAACATCGTTTGTATATCAAACTGCAAAGTCCATCCACACAGGCACCACAAAGCTAATACACAAAATTAAGCCTCAACACCCCCATTCTTCTATGGAATTTATCTAATTTAAAAATATTTTAAAGCCACGGGTGTTTGAGTCTGTGGATTTGGAATTTGTGGATATGAAGCACCTGGCAGTATTTTCCTATCTTCTCTGTCCTTAAAGGGACCTTATCCTGTAAGGTCTCTGCTACCTGAACCCATTGCATATATTTCTAACACCCCTACTTTATAGAAATAGTCCTAATTTTAGTGTACCTATACCTCAAAACCCATTGCTTTGCTTGTTTTCACAATATACTATCCAACATGCACATCAGCATTTCTATTTTCTACTTGTAGTTTGCTTCCACAAGTCTCTGGCAGCTAACATTTTATGGAACAAAGCAGTCAGCTCTCCTTATCCATGGATTCAAACATCTGTGGCTAGGAAATATTTAAAAAATATAGAAATTCCGACGAGCAAACCTTGATTTTGCCATTTTATATAAGGGATACCATTTTACTGTGCCATTGTATCTAATGGGATTTGAGCATCAACATATTTTGATATCCACAGGGGGTGCTGGATCAAACTCCAGTGGACACCAAGGGCCCACTGTAATTTCATCTTTATTCCACTGGGCGCATTTCTGTAATATATCCTGACTCCAATATTTGTTTTTAAATCAGTACAAAAACATGATGTAGAGTTAGTGAAGGGCAGACAAGAGCTTTCAGCCTTGTATGAAAATGACAAACAGTAATACGTACTTGGGCCAGGAAAAGAGGTACGCCAAAAATGTATCTGTTTTCATCTGAGGAAGATATCCTGTTACAGATTTCTCTGCAGAAGCTTGTAAAGATTCTCCTTTTGATAGCCACTTCAAATAGCCACAAGAGGGCAGCATGAATGTAAAAGCAGAAGTTATAAACGGCAGCTGTAATGTCTTCAAACAAATAACAATGTAAATCGGCTCAGAATTTATTGTCTTCCAATAGTTTAACACTGGGTGATGGGGGTTTTTGGGGGGGGAGCGGGGGAAGATTGTATTATTATTTGGTAGATGCAGACAGCTTTAGATCAGTTCTTTCAAACTATAATGGGAATGCACCATAAATGTTTAGACATTTAGAAAACAGCGTACTCCATATTGTCTTAAGAGCACACCTTCTGAGGCTAGCACAGTTATTGATTACTGCCAGGTGCTTCATATCCACGAATTCTGAATCCACAGATTCAAGCACCCATGGCTTTAAAATATTTTTAAATCAGATAAATTCCTTATAGCAAATTTTTTCCATTTGATATAAGGGACACCACTTTACTACACCATTGTGTATAATGGGACTTGAACATCCCTAGGTTTTGATATAAGTACAATTACTGTGGTTACAGCAAAAAGCACAATTGCATGTCTCAATGCCAGTATGTTCTCATCGCCAAAGTGGTGACCTCTGTGTATTAAAATAAATGTGTTCGTTTTAAAGATGTCACACAGAGCTTGTTGCTGTTTCAGCCTGCCGTGTCTACCCCAATGGACAAAATACAAGTAAATTCTTATGGGTTTTAAACACAGAAATACTCCAGTTTATAGATCCATTGAGGCCCTTTATGTCTCACTTATTGCAAATGTTATAGCCAAAGCCACTGTGTGTTATACCCAAAGCCACTGAAAACTTGCTGAAAAATAATGATCTTCTATGCTAGAGGTGGGTAAAATAGTGCCTTCTAGATTTTTTAGGATAGTTACTCTCACCAACCCTAGTTCTCAAGACCAAAAACCCTCAGCTACAAAATGATGGTGCTTGGTGAGTTATAGTCTGGGGTCCTAAATGGAGGTGATTTAGGAGTTTCAAGAAAAGATCTTCCAACATTATTTGTTGCCCTAAAAGTAATTGCAGGACCAGTGATTTGGAATGGGACTGTCATAGAGAGAGGAAGGGATTTTTCTCATGCCACTTCCATGGTGTAAATTGTCTCCCTCTTCCATGACATTATTTGTTGCCCAGGAAAAATAAAATATACTGGATCCAGAATAACTTAACTCCCTAATCCTCACCCTGTGCCATGATCTTAGTCCAGATCAGGTTGGGTTGAAACCTGAGGCTGCATCTACACTGCAGAATTAATGCAGTTTGAGACCACTTTAACTACCATGGCTCAATGCTATGGAATTCTGGGATGTGTAGTTTCATCAGCTATTTAGCCTTCTTTGTCAGAGAACTCTGGTGCCACAACAAACTGCAAATCCTAGGATTTCATAGGACAGAGCTATGAAGTTAAAGCAGTGTCAAAGTGCATTAATTTGAGTTTGGCAACAGCCCGTATTACCTGGCGATCCAGTTATGGACTTTCTTCATTTTTATAGTGTGGCTTTCAATCTATTTTCCCTCACAGGTTAACAATACAGTGGGAGGGAGGGAAGCAGGAAAAGCACCAAATGCACTGTGCTGAAGGAAGGGTGGGATACAAATGTAATAAATAAATGTGAGAGGAAGGAACTTGTGCAAGGCTGAAGCGCCTCTTCTAGAAACAGGAAAACGGCAATCCTGTTTCATGACGGTAAGAAGGTACTATCTCACCCTAGAGAATTCCAGTCATAAAAGAAAGTAGGAAGTGTTGAAGGGCACTGGTGAAACCACACACCCAGGTTAGAGGAAGCTCAGCACAGACAACCCCTTCTCCACATTTCTGAGCAGGAATACGTCCGGCTTTTCCTAACTTTGACACTCATACAGTTTAATGTGCATTGTGAGGTTATACTGAGAAGCTGTCCCCTACTTTTTTAAGGAAGGATATTTCTCCCTCATGCTAAGATCGATTTCTAGTTCTACATACAGGGAAATATAAGATGTGAACAAGTAATGGAAGTAAAAACTTAAAAGAAACTCATTCCCGTCTTTAGGTAATGTAACAATGCTACATTTCAAAAGAAGCAAAATGAATGGGAATACTACTGTTTTCCAGGTGAAAGAAGTAAAGTTGTGTAAATACTCTTTGATTGGTTTCAAATATATTTTAGAGGCATTTTAACCAGGTTTTTTTCAAGTTTGATGCCATTTTCTTATCAATAGTATTTTTAAAAAAGGCAATTGGAATTTTTAAAAGTAGCACATCGTGATCATCATCATCATCACCCTCTTATTTTACTTTCCTGTTTGCTATAGGTATGAAATGATTGTTTGTTTTTTGTAGTAAGATTGGAGAGGTTGAATAAGATAGTCTACGAAAGAAAAGAGGAGAAGCGTCTAGATCACAGAGAAGTGGGAAGTGTTTTAAAAGAGGGAACATGAATGGGGGGAAATTGAGATTGTCTAAACAAAAATCATTTTTTAAAAAATATACCTTTATCAATCATTTCTAAAATCAGTCATCACATAAATCTGATCAAAAATCATTTTTTTAAAGTAGCATTAATAATAAGTAATTGCTTTAAGGACTTATGTTATGTTACACCAAAAAATTACTTTAAAAATATATTTCAAAGGTTATAAAATATGTGGGGGGGGGGAGGGGTGAATACCCTGAAACAGCAGCACACATTTGAGGAGTGCATGTCTGAAGTGCCACAAACAGTTATCAGCCACAAATATTTCAGGCTGTTTTTGTACAGGATTTTTGTATGTGTCAAAGCGCTTTTAAAAATCCTTATCTTTTCGATCCTCACAATAACCATGACTTGCAGGTTTGTCAGATGCATGAATATTCCCATTTTAGAGAAGAACAATGAAATCTAAGAGAGCTCATAACATATGTGAGATGACCCTGTGAGATTGTGGTGGAGCTGCCTATTAGATTCTTTATACTGAATCACATCAGCTCTCACAGACAATCTTAAAATGGGAAGCATAATTTTAATATGGCTGAAAGCGCTAGAAGACTGTTTACAGTTCAATTTTATAAATATAAATGCTTTTTTTACAATATATATATTAAATTAAAACTTCTTAAAAATAAACATTATCAAAAGGGGAAATGCAACATTCTGTGAATCCTACGGTTAACTGACACATCACAATCCCCCTGATATATATGATATATTGGAGTGAACCCATTTTCTAGAAATTCTCTCTTGAAAAAGACTGCCCCTTTTAGTATTTAGTATTTGATATTTGCAATACACTTAAGGGATACCTTTTTGTCATCAGTATGCACACACACCTAGAAGTATGGTTCAGGTTTTACCCATTCTTCCCCAATCTATAAATTAAATTTTATTAGAGCAATCCTGTGCATGTGCCTAATCCCAGAAATTAACCCCATTAACTTCAAAGGAATTTACTCCCTCCCAAGTATGTTTTGTACAGGTCTGCAGCCCTAGTGAGTACACATATTTCAAAGTATTGGCATGTGTGTCTGATGCATACATTCATGTGAACAGACACATATGGGCATAAACTGCCAGGACACTGTATCCCCAGAAACACAAATGGTAAAGGTCACTGCCTAATGTATTTTGAATTGCAGCTATCCATTGTGAGTTTACACATTCTGTTAAACGTTGATTAATTTTTAAAAGCTGCAATGGTCAGCCTGCTAACACAATGTTTCAAAATTTCATGCTAGAGGGTTATTACAGAGGAAATGAATGCAACATACATTAGGCGGCGGGAGCTGCCAGGACAGGACTGTCTCAGGCCCTGAGATGTCAGGATCAAAACTTAAGAGCCAGGGACTATCCCTAGCGATGTCACAGGAGGTGGGCCTTGACAATGTTGCAAAAGGTAGCCCCTGTTAATGCCATCAATTTAATGTGAGACATTAAACATCAACCATGGCTAAGTCCATATGCCATTCAATGCATATGTGCCAAGTCCAACCAACAGAGCAATACACACACTTTAAAGGTAATATTTTCACCATGGTATTCCTCCTCTTTGTTTCTTGGATTGGAGAATAGAGGGAAGGCTATGACATCTAGCAAAACTAGTGGGGGATGTTTAACAATTTGTGAGGGAGAAAGAGACCTGGCATCAAGCACAGATCCATGGTGTGTAATGAATATTCATGTGAGTGCCTGTTCTTCTTTAAAAAACTAGCAATTGCAAAATGGATCAACATTATCCAAAGGGTACTTGTTGAAACACTAAGCTTACCCCACAGCCTTTATTGGGCTGGACATGGTTAGCTATTAATATTTTAAGATTAGCAGAACATTCTAGTCATATAGCAGTTTACGATAGTGTTCCTGTGTGAGAATGATGCTTATTGAACTCAACACAATTTCTACACAAACATGTATAGGATTGATCTTCACATGTACCACTGTGAAATTATGAAATTTAAGAGTCAGCATGGTATAGTGGTTTGAGTGTTGGACTATGACTCTGGAGACCTGGGTTTGATTTCCCCACTTGGCCATGGAAACCCACTGAGAGACCTTAGGCACGTCACACACCCTCATCCCAGTAGGTTCATTTTAGGGTCACCATAAGTCAGAAACAGCTTAGAGGCAAGCAACTAAAACAAATTTCAGTTTCCTTCCAACACTGTATCCATACTGCACAGAGCATTTTGATATCGTTTTAACTATCATGGCTGCCACCTACAGAATCCTAGGATTTGAAGCATTCATTGCTGCATTAGCATTAGTCATTTTTGAAACTAAGGTGATTTTAGAGCTTTATAAAGGCAAACAGGGGAGCACCAAATAGTTCTGTTCCCCATACCAGGCACATCAGCTTATTTATTCAAAACATGTTGATCAATATTTGGTCAAAAGGACTTCCACTGTGGCCGCATTAGGTCCAGAATAAGCAAGATAGTTATGCTTCCCTACAAACTAACAAGCTGAAAGACAAAACATAAAAGTAGAAAAGAATGAGGAGAAAAGAAAATTCAGGCAGCACTCTTTAAAGTTCTTCTAGTTATCAGCTTGAAAGGAAATGATCAAGGAGAAGGAAGCGCCAAATAGGACTTTAGCTGAGGGAGCCTATAGTCCTATGTCTTCCTCTAGCAGGCTATAAATAGATGTGTGTGTTTGTGTGTTTGTGTGGAGATCCTGAAGCATCCACTGTCAGGTTAACTGATGATGATAATTATGATGATGACTAATATTGACAATGGTTGCTGTTGTTGCTGTTGCTGTTGATACCCCTTGCATCTTTTTAAACAATAAAACAAAATCAAGTAATTTCAGATGCTAAAACAATTTAAGGAATGTGCAATCATATTTAGACTGTGGAATTCATCATCAAAGAAAGACCATTCTGTTCAGAGGAAACTCTTGGCCCTGAAAGAGGTTCTTCACAGCCTGATGCTGTACTTTTTTACTGATTGCCTTTTAATTCAATAGCATCTTAATATTATGATTTATTCTATTGTATCTTAGCATTCTCACTTTTTTCTTTTAAAAATATATATTCTTATTTTTAATAGTTCTGTATTGCCTTGATTTCTAGTTTGTGGAGAAAGCCAGAATTTAAGTTAAAGAAAATAAACGAATAACGAAAAGTTAGGGCAATTTTATTTCTACTCTGTACAAATGTACAAAACAATGACTGTTCTTCTAAGGATTAGCAGAGTATTACAACAGAAGGCAGAAGTAAGTTGGGATGTGATTCAGAGCACTTTTGAAAAGATTAATTGTATACTGAGTACTGAAGATTAATGGACAACACTGTCATATGATATACCGTAACAAGAGCTCACATCACATATAGTCTTTAGGTTTACCCTATTTTTCCAAAGACCCACTTTATTGAACTTTCATGACAATGAGCCTTTTCCACCTCTTCAAATAATTCCCTATATAAAAGTTTTAAAATTCCTATACAAGGCAATAGCTTTCTGGGCAAATAAAGTAAATATTCCTATCTTTTATAATTCCTTGTCATGTACACACGTAGGACAGAACATAGGTTCTCAGAAAACATGTGAGCTGACTTACATGTCCACCAGAGAAATGTCACTGTAGAGCAATACTTCCATTGGACACAGTATAAATATATGTCCTAATACTTTATACTTATCAGATTTTTAATACTAAAAACTATGGTAGTTTACAATTTCACAAGAAGACAGTGATTATTTTTCCATTCAGGACTGAACAATATTGATAGATTTTCCCTTTTTTAATTAATTGTTCTTACTTTATCATACACAATAAGCTTTCATTTTAATTTATTTTTATTTCTACTGAGATTAGCAAGCAAACAAACAAGCAGGCAAAAGCAAAAAAAAAAAAAAAAAAATGCCATGTAATTGCAAGGAAGAATGCTCCTTTTTATTTCAGTTTCTAAGATAAAATCTGAATGAAATGTTACGGAACAATAATTGCAACAAACAAATGTTAAGTAAAGCTTAAACATTTTCTAACATACATCAGTTTGCCAAAACTTTAATGAACTGAGCTCAGAAAGACTGATCACTATCAGTCTGGATTCTTCTAAAGAAAAATTCAAGCCCTTATGAATAGTCAAAGCAATTTATCTTTCATACTATTTTCCAAAACAGTGTATTTTTAAAGTGTGTGCTTTGTGTGCTAAAGTGAATTTGAGGTGTCACTTTTCATTTTAATTCTCTTTTCATTGGCATCTCCTCGCCACTACCCTTTGATTGTTAGGTTTAGCATCAAAAGTATGTGCCTCATTGTACAATCCGATTGATGTTTACACATAAATTCATTACTACTGCTTTCAGTAGAGCTTATTTCTGAGGCTGCATTGCTGTGGAAATTTACTTGGAAGTAAATTGTGTCAAATACAGTCAGACTTACTACTTGTCTAAACAAATCTGATTGTGCTATTTGAAAATACCAGACATATTTTTTTAAAAAAAGAATACAAGCCACTTTTCCCTAGCTTTTCATTATTCTTCTGCACATCTTTATAAGATTGCACATACATCGCAGTATGATTAAATGCAACATTGCATGTACTAATAATGGAGACATTACATTTTGGCATAAAGAAATGGAGTTATTCAATAAAGCACTTTTTGTAAAGTTCCTCAAGCCTTAAATTACACTAAAGCTTAAAAAATGGCCACTTCAAATGATTTAGTAATTAAGTTTACTTGTGCATAGACAATTACTTATTTTTTATTATTATTATTTTTCCATCACTCTGATTGCAATATTCCTAGGGAAACGTGAATGAATAAGCAGGTGGCATTTAGTAGCTAATGCATGCTCATTTGTCACTGTTGCCTATATCACATAGAAATCACTCCATCATCCATCACCTCTTCTGAGACAAAAGATAGTATTGTCCCCCTGTCTATATATCAGATTCAGCCCCGTCCAGCACCTTGCTACCATTTCCTGCAATGCATCACTGGAATAAAATAAAAAGCCTTGGTGCATGGGAGACAGAATCTTGATTTCTTCTTCATTTTTTAAAGAGAATGATGGAATATCAAATATTTTAGCTGAAGGTGACTGAGTAATATTTGTTATAATTCATGAATGGCAGCAGGTACAAATGATTTGCTGGCATTTATTTGGTTGTGAGAATATGACTTTCAGCTCCACTTTGGAATCTTAAATCTGTTCTGATTTTTCTTTCCACGATTTCCCATTAAGTTACCATATGCAACTTAAAAGCTATATTTTAAGATGTAACCCTGTATCCTCTTCCAAATGATCAACAGCCATTAATTTCAGATTGTACTCTAAATGCTTATGAAAATGTTTTTGAAGGAAGAAATAATGTTGATAGGTATCGTTACTAAGCTTTGGTTATCATGTGGATGTCACAAAAGAAATATCCAAATCAATAAATCTACTTAGAATTTTAGCTTAGATTTAAAATATGATAGCCACATTTGCTTTAACTCTCAAGTCCTGCCCTGCCCCCCAAACCTGAGATGTTTCTTGTTCAATAGAAACAAGTGTAAGAATTAAAGCACATCTTAATCATGCTTGCATGTTCCTTTAGGGGTGCCTTGTATGCTTAAATTTTGGGCTTTGACATACAAACTACATAGTTGGTATATCAAATTTGAAGGGGGTCTTCATGTGGAAATAGTTTTATGACTGTTTCCTGATCCATGTTCATATCTATTTTGAAAGGAAGGACGAATTCTCCCTGTATGTGCCGTTCAAAACCAAAACACAGAACATGGAAGTTTTACTTATGTATTTGTACCTGACTACAAAGTGTAAAGTTAGGAGGGGTAATCTGAGAAACGGGATTGAACAAAATTACTTTTTAGACTCTCTCCACAATGACAGTTCTTTGGTGGCACCCATTTACATGATGAGATTTAAATGTGTTATTCAGCATTTGAAAGAAATTCTCTTATCTAACACAAAAGGATGTTTTAAAGCCTGTAATTCAAACTTTTCTAGTGCTGTTGATAACACATAGAAAGTGGCAGGATACCATTTTAAAAACTAAATGTATATATTTTCTACCCACCATAGTTTTTTCCTCTTAAAACTGACAATGTAAGAAATGCAGTGTGGGAGGGGAGACAGCTTTAAATATCATATGAAAACACCCCTTTGTATTAGAATATTGAAATGTTTTATTCCATTAATTTCATTAATAAGACTGTGGGCTGCTGAGCCTGCCCTGGTTCTAAGACTTGTGCAGGAACCATTGGCAGAGCTGCTCCACTGCTTTCTCCTCCACAACAAATTCAACCATGTATAAAATGTTGCTACAAAAGTCATGGTTTGTATCCAGACTTTGGCATACTCAGAAAAGACTCATTGAAATTTATATAGAAAAATTCCCTAGTCCAAAACAAGGGTCACTCACTACATTGCAGCACTCCAGCAGTGTAGCATTTCTATGTTGCACGCCACATGCCCCAGGAGTGCCAAAAAGCCAGTGCTGTGGCACAAAAGCTGCCCTTTTTCCACCCCAAAAAGGAGCAGCATTTTGCTGCTTCTTTTTGGGGTGGAAAAATGCCCAGATCAGGGTCATGGCGTATAGTTGCTGCATCCCAGATCCATCAATCAAAGGGGTGGTATCAAGCCACCCCTTCAGGGCTGTCTGTTCTGGACCTACTTCTCACTGGCCCGATACAGATGGGCAGTTTGGGGCGTCCTGGCAACGTGCCAGGGTTGCCCAGGGGCAGAGCGACTACACGCCCTGCAACCATAGCACGTGGCCAGGGCATCATTGCTGGGCAGTGCCATATAGATGTCGTGCACAGCAATGACATCCAAAAGGTGTGGCACACCTGCGACATCACAGCGACACCCTACGGGGCTTGTGGCATTGCAACTGTGACGCTAAAAGGAGCTGCTTCACCATGCTCTTTTTTTCCTGAGCACCATCGCTGCTCAGTTTGGCTGCTGCAGTGACAAGGTGCAGGAAAAAGAGGTGGCTCTAGACCGCCCTTTTTAGGTAGTCTGTCAAGCCCCACTGAGACCAATAAAAATATTACTGCAATGGAGTATAGGTCCCTTTCACATGAGCACTATGACGTCAGTTTTACTGTGATGGCCGTATAATATGCAATTCTGGGGTTTGTAATTTGGTTATGTACTAGGGCTGCACTGCAGAAATAATGCAGTTTGATGCTGCTTTAACTTTCATGGCTCAATGCTATGAAATTTTGGGATTTGTAGTTTTGTGAGATTTTTAGTTTTCCCTATCAGAGAGCTCTGGTGCTTCACCATAACTGCAAATCCCAGAATTCCACAACACTGATGCTATTAAATTCTGGGATTTGCACTTTGTTGTGGCAGCAGAGCTCTCTGACAGTGAAGGCTAAGTATCTCACAAAACTACAAATACCCAAATCCCACAGCACTGAGCCATGGCAGTTAAAGTGGTGTCAAACTGCTTTCCTTCTGCAGTGCAGATTACACCCTCGGCCCATTTAGAATGGGGCTATTATTGGAGCCATGAACAACAAGATTGATCTTGTGTTTCTCCTAGTCTAAGCATTTAGACTTCTAGGTGATAAATACTGAATAGATTTGAGCTAATGAAAACCCAACTTTAGCTGCAAAGGCAAAAGCAGGGCCATATGCATGGCACAGATGTACACCCAGAGCACCATGTTTATACTGAGATTATCTCACACAATTTACGCTGTCTTTTTCCCGATGGGATAGATGCGTGCTTAAATGTCAATGACGAAACTTTTCAAATTCTTCCATGGTTGGATGTATGCAGCCCGTATGTAGCCCATATGTAACCCAGGCTTATCCCTTGGCTTTTCAAGGCTGGGAAAAAAACCCTCCTTGAAAAGCCATGATGCATACAGGCTGCATATGGGCTGCATACACCTGGCCATGGGGGAATGTATTAAGATCCATCATTGACAGTTAAATGCACGTCTATCCCATTTGGGGGGGGGGGGGGATGGGATAAGTAATGTGCAATAATCTGCTAATATTGCCCACTTGGTTAATGTGTTGAACAACACAATTAGAGATGGTCAAATCTGATGATTTCACTTTCTCCCAGATATATTTTTTCCAGTTCCCCTTATCTAACTTATGAAGAAATCTAGAAATTTTGGGACGTTCTTATCAAAAATTAACTGAACATAAAATTCTCAGTTTGCACTGGACAAATTCATTAGGACATTTTCAGTATTATGTGGAGAGAATACTCACATATATTTTTATTAAACATGAGTAGTTTGGGTGGGGGAGCAATGCTAGTGATCATAATCTAGCAAAATAAAATTTATTTGAATATTTGAATAAGAGATGAAAAGCCAAGATTTTCAGAGCTAAGCACTCAAACCTCAAACCCCTCTGCCTGGATGGGAGACCTTTCTGCTTAACTTTCCTCTATATTCTGGTTTTCTTTTTTTAAAAAAAATAATAAAATTATTGGTTAGAATTTAAAATGTTACAAACATTCCATGATTTTGTAAACAAACTTGGTACAGCAAATCATTATTTCACAATAACAACATAAAATAAGTCATTCCAGGATACAGAGGAGTCTCTTTCAATATATTACAGTGTAATAAAATTAGTTGTCCATAATACAAAACTTTCTTCTCTTATCCTTCTAATTTCTTCCCTTACTCGCCTATTTTCCTTTCAAACCTAAAAATCTCCATCCAAATCCTTCATTTATTCTCATTCTCTACCTCCCGATCCTCACTCTGATAGTCTATCATCTTCTTTTTCTAAATTTCTCCTCTTCTCCTTTTGAACAATTATTCATATCCATACTACCTTCTCTCACTTTGTCCAACTTACTTATACCTTTAGTTTACCTTAACACACCTTCCTCCATACTTACTTTTCCATTCTTCATTCACAACATGCATATTCAACTTCTTTCTTGACCCTGCTGGATTATTTAGTATTATACAAAGACCTTATCGTTACTTTGGTTATTTGCTATTAACAACTTAACATATTTCATATCTTTCATATATTTTGAACCATTTGTGTATTCATGTAACTTACTATCTAAACATTTCTTTACACATTTCATATGTTCTGTTTTACTGTCTACCTTGTCTATATACCTTTGTTATCTTCACCTATTAACATGTCTTTTCCTATTTTTGCCTCTTAAACTACATTCATATCCTTCACATTGATTCATTTCCTTCAGATTCATTGTTTCGTTATATATTCTGATTGTCTTAATCCCAGTTTCTCCACAATATTTCTGATGAAATTGGTTATGTTTTGAAAAGTTTTTTTTAAAAAAAAAAAAATTAAATGAGCCAAACAAAATTTTCACCTATCTCACAATTCTTTACCTTTTCTCAGTAAATGAACAGAACTTTCCCTGAAGTGCGCATAGGGTGAGTGTGGTATTGTTTTGAATCCCAGCTCAGCCACAGAAACTCACTGTATTGCCATAAAAACTCACTGTGTAGCCCTGGGAAATCATAATCTCTCAGCCTCAGAGGAAGGCACTGGCAAGCCTCTTCTGAACAAATTTTGCCAAGAAAACCCTGTGATAGCGCTCACCTGAAATTGGGAATAACTTGAAAGCACGCAACAACAAGACCAACAACAATTAATGTATGGTATGTAGTTCACAGAGTTGTCATAAATTGACAGGTGACTCAAAGGCACATACACACACATAAATTAGCCATAACGCCTATAGTGTATAATCTACAACTGGGCAAAATACTACAATAATAACAACAAAAAACCCTGAACATTTTTTTTAAATCCCGCAAATCTTAATTTAAAGCCTACCATATATAATAGTACCATATTCCATTTTAAGACCCACATGATTCATTACTATTCATGATCACCAGTCATGAAGATTAAACTATTACATTGTTGACTATGAAGCTAAACAGACCGGCCAAAAGGGCCAGTGTCGGGGTGGAGTGGGGGTGTGACGGCTGCATGCCGCACGCCCCGACTCCACCCCCAAGCTGCTGCCTGCCTGTCCACAGGGTGGGCAACACTGCACACCAAAAGGAGTGCCGAAAAGTGCCACCACTCCCAAAAGGAGTGACATTTTGCCACTTCTTTTGAGGCCAGAAAAATGGTGGATCGGGGCTACAGCGTATGGTTGCTGCGGCCCCAATCCAGCGCTCAGAAGGGGGGCAGCAAGCGGCTCTAAAGGGTCTTTCTCTTCAGCCCCCAGGTGCTTTTTCTGCAAGAAGCTCTTGGAACCTTTTCATTAATAGTTCAGCTCTGGCTACTCAGTTCAAGCAAATCCACTTTTCCCCCCTTTCATTGAATATATAGATAAGATGATAATCTACATATTGACCGTTTCGTTCATTTCCCAAACCATGCTAAGGATGTTACTCTGTACCACTAACAGACACTGTAGTGCAGGTATTTTAGGATCTAGATTTAGTAATGATGCTAAAACCATAGTAGACATGATTGATAACTACGAATAGCTTACCAATACAGTAGAGCAATGATTTTTTTAAAAAAATAAATAACACATTGTATGTCCAAAATCTGTAAAAATTCTATCATTGAACTTTTAGTTTTTTAGAAGGACAATATTTTCAGGTCTTACACCTTCTGTTCCTCTACACACTCTGAATCTAGATATAAAATACTACTACTTAATTCACACTATTGGAGTCACAATCACATATTTGCTAACCAGTCAATGGTGTTTACTGAGTAGGCATTCATAAGATTGCCCTGTGTTATTATGCACAGCAACTGTATCTCAATTCACAAAGATAACTGCAATATTTTTTATGGACAATTAAATTACTTTTAGTTCGCCTCATATGAATGCAGTCTAATTCATTTTAAATATTAGGCAACTCAGTAATCTCCCTATTTATTAAGAAGTGTGGTCAAGAGTGCAGCTTTACAATCCTACTTATTTCAAAGGCAGAGTTAGATATCTGTTACTGGGAATAAACAAATAAATGACTAAAGTTAGTTGAATCTTGCCCACTGTGTATCTGTGTGTTGGAAAAGTATTGTAATCTTGTTACTCTGCAAATGTTCCAGAATCTTCCTCTTTCATAACAAAATACAAAAAAAAAAAAAAAAAAAAAATCAGATTATAAATCTAAAATGTTTTCATACATGTCATAAAACTAACATTGACATGCACTGGATAATAGCACTTCTAATGAATGATTCAACTCTTTTAGATTACTTTTCTAGTTTTCTTTACATAAAATTTTGTTTTCTTGCCTATGGTAATGGTAGGAAACTTGAGGAGCGGGAATTTCAAACAAGCAGGAAGTAATTATGTTTCCACATATTCATACTCTTTACAGACTGTTCTTGTTTCAGGATCTCTCTTCATTAGAAACTACAGTATTTCCCCTTATTTTTTGTATAAGGTATCTCAATTTCACTCTGACTTCATTTTCAAAAGCAGACCTTTGACAAGGAAAAATATGTCAAGTCCCCGAAGACAGCACAGGAAAATGAAAAGAAAAGGGGAAGAAAATATTTATAAATCAGTGAAATTTATTTAATTTGATGACTTAATAATTTTTTTCTTTTCCCTCGAGTATTGACTGTTTAATTGATGACTTAATCATTTAAATCTGTATACATTTGTATGTGAGAAAAAATACTCTAGCAAAACAGCAATTTTTCTCAATATTTTTAAATTATACATAAATGGATTACATTTTGTAAGAGACATATCTTTTTCTTTCAGATATGGAATGCAGAAAACATCTGCAGGTTTTAAAAGTATGTACGTAAAAATAATTACATTTTTTAAAAGTTTTCTGACTAATACAAAGCACCTTAAGTTAATCAATTTTAATTAAAACATTTGACGAGTTCTCAGTACACGCCTATCCATTCCTGTTCAGGATTATGTCCCATTCATTCTCATTAACAGCTTTCCCCAAAGAATACAGTCTCAGTATTGTTGCAAACCCTCGGAAATGGTCTCGGTGAGGGGGTGGGGGGCAGGAAAGAGAAGGCATGACAGAAAGAGTACCCTCTTCCCTGGACAGGTTTTGTGTTACTAAAAAGTTGTGCTTCTTTTATATATAATGCTTATAACGCTTGATGTTGTTGCTTTAATCTGTGCAGAAATGTTCTACTGTTTTGCTTTGCTTTTAATCCAAAAGAAATGCCATTATAGAGGAAAATGATCAGGAAGCATACTCCCTGCCACTTCCAGTGAAGTCAGTCTAACACTGAGCCACCATGCGCAGCTTCGCACCCAGAACGCATGCAATGGCAATTCTACTCTTAATGTTTCTTGAATCTTTGCTTTCCGAGGATCCTCACTCCAGTGGTTAGTGCAAGAAATATGATTAGCTTAAGTCCCATTCATTTCAATGGATCCATTCTTAAGGCAGCTGCCACACTGCAAAATTTATGTAGCTTGACACTAATTTTCCCAAAAATAAGACATCCTCAGAAAATAAGACTGAATTGCCAAATATAAGGCCTCCCCCAAAAGTAAGACCTAGCAAAGTTTTTGTATATAAATATATATACAATATTTTTTTTTTTTTTGGTTCAACAATAAATGTGAATTCTTCTTCGTGGAAAAATAAGACATTCCCTGAAAATAAGACCTAGCGCAACTTTGAGAGGAAAAAATAATATAAGACACTGTCTTATTTTCAGGAAACATGGTATCATGGCAATGTCCTATGGAATCTTGGGATTTTTAGGTTGTTCTGGCACCACAGCTCTCTGACAGAGAAGGCTAAATATCTCATAAAACTACAAATCCCAGAATTGCAAATAAAGTGGTGTCAAACTACATTAATCCCACAGTGTAGATGCAGCCTCAGAATGACTGGTTTTGGTTTTCAGGTTTATTCATATGAGATCCAGTGGGAAAGTTGTTGAACTACATTTTCAAAAGCCATTCATCTAATTTGGCCATGATTTTTTTTAAAAAAAAGAAATCAATGATTTCCTTCTGTGGCTTTAGCCTAAATGATGAAGAATTTGTGACACAGAACTGGAGGAACAAAACACCAAAGTTTTATCCTCTCTTTTAAAAGAAGGTTTAGGGGAGAAAAACTGGAGGAGAATAAGAGATAACTAGACTAAGGTTACAGAGAGAAAATTGTGAGGAAGGCAGGCAGGAATTTTTTTTAAATGACTCAACATAAGGGCAAAGATGGAAAAGATCTTTCAGGTCTTACAACTTCACTTCTGTTTTCCAAACTCTTATTAAAGTTGTTTCAGGTGAGTGGTGTTGATAGCGGAGATGTACAATTTCCCAGATGTTCCCTGACTTAAAGCCGAATCTCAGATTGGGGGGGGGGGGGGCGCTTTGGCCTTCTTGTCACTGGGCTCTTAGTGTTACCAGAATCCAGAAATAGAAATCAGATATCTCTTAAGACAATTTATCCCTTCAAGAAAACGGAGAAAGATAAATTCTGCATGCAACCCCAAATAACATTTGTGTCAACAGATAAGTCAGTGTAGCAAGGATAATTTATTTATGCAGCTGTATTCCCCCCGCCCCCCAATTTTACTAACAAAAAGTACTGCAAAACGTTTGTCTAATTTTGAGCATTCTTACAATGGGGGCCTCTACAGTTACACAAATGTTATGTTTATAGTTGCTGGAATGGTTGCCATGGTTTTCTATAAGAAATTCAGAAAACACCAAAATGGTTGAGGGAATCTTTCTTAATGCAGTCCCAGGGTTGAAAGAAAAATAAGTGTTTGGAGCACACAAGACTGCTTTACATCTGTGTACATTTGCCTACATCCACTGTGGGCACTGTGAATAAGTAAGACCCGATCATATTCAGCCACAAAGGATATAGGAAGTTAAAGACAAGTCATGCATATCCTTCAATTATCTTGACATGGCAGGGACAATCTCTATTAATCTTTTGTTGTACCACTTTTTAAGGTGCTTTTAGAATATTCCAGTTTCTCTCTCCTCCTCCCACTTTCCCCCTTGGTCATCAGCCTACTTCCAGTGCGGCAAGCTTTCGAAATGCAAAATTATTTTACAGTTAACTTTGCAAGAGGGAGCTTATATGATTGAGTCTTGCCTTCCTTGTGGGATCAGGCAAAGACCAACTGCTGCAGCCTCTTCTAGCTTATGTGTTCTCTGTCATTAATAAGTTTTGCCATCGGAGGACCACACTCTGATGTTGCTTGGCCACACGTGTCTTGGTTTTCATCTGTGAAATTTTGGAGGGTATGGCCAGCCTATAGCTCGCAGAGTTTCATCCAGTGGTGTCCTTCTGTAAAAAATCAGAATTTATCAATTGTGTGTGTATTTGGGGGTGGAATCCCTTCCCTCTATATGGAAAGTACCATTGCACAGATGGGAGTTCACTCATGAGAGGTATTTTACCCATAAATTGTGAGATAATAAAACAAAATAATCCTGTATATCCAAAGATATAGCCTTGTTAGTCTGTATAATTAGGATATAAAGAAATATTGTAGCATCTTTGAGACTGAAAGAAATAGCAATTGCAGCTACATTTCTATACCACTTCATAATAATAATAATAATAATAATAATAATAATAATAATGTTTTATTTATAGCCCGCTCCTCTGTATCCAATCAGAGCGGGTTACATCAATTAAAAAATGCAAGATAAAATATACATGACCCATACCCAACCACCCACCCCTTAAAATTAAATTAAACTAACATCAATTAAAACGACATAATAAAAATTTCAATTTAAAACGGCAACCCATTGCATAGAGATCAGGGTCAAGATGTTAAAATGCTAATGGGAGAGCTTAACCCAAACAGAGCCGGGAGGTTAAGAACTTTCTGGGAAGGCCTGCCGGAAGAGATGCGTCTTCAAGGCTTTTTTAAAGCAATCAGAAGATGTAATAAGACGCATCATACTGAACTAAGCAATCTCTAAACAGTTTATAGTGTGGAAGCTAGTTGCCCCCATCAAGCTGGGTACTAATTTTAGCAACTTTGGAAGGCTGAGTCTATCCTGGAGCCCCTGGCTGGTATTGAATTCACAACCTTGTGACTGTGAGTGAGGGGCTGCAGTACTCGCATTTAACCACTGTGCCACCAAGGCTCCTTGATTTTGGCAGATGAGCCTTCATAGACTTAAAGCCTACTTCCTCAGATGCAGATTCTATATATATATATATATATATATATATAAACTCTTTGGAGGTAGGCAGTATGATAAGAAGATTAAAACACACACAAAATATAAACTTCTTTTGGAATAAGCATGTTCTGAAATACATCGGAAGCTAGAACACTGCCTCACTTACACAGTGACAATTCCAAACTATACTTAATTTTAGGCCTAATTCTTATAAACAGCTGAGGTAGTAAAACTGTGTTTGAAACATACCACTGCATATTTCAACTGTGGTCTCGCAGGGCTAAGTGCTCTTCCATACAAAATGGCAACAAGAATCGGTGTGAAAGCCCTGTGCAGACCATACATGATTTCAGAGGGAAAAGTGATCCAGCTTACACCTTTGCAAGTTAGATTTCTGTGGTGTGACATTATTATTATTATTATTATTATTATTATTATTATT
Source organism: Urosaurus nigricauda (assembly GCA_034509955.1). Taxonomy (NCBI): domain Eukaryota; kingdom Metazoa; phylum Chordata; class Lepidosauria; order Squamata; family Phrynosomatidae; genus Urosaurus; species Urosaurus nigricauda. Next base: position 126,745,919 of record JAOEGL010000003.1, read on the forward strand.
ATTAATGAAATGACAAGAGTTTCATCCATACAACTGTCTCTCTTCAGTCTGATGTGGCACAGTCTATGCCTGTATCTGTTAGCCAGGACACAGGGAAGTGATAATGAACACTGAGTAAGGCAAAGTGGTTTGTGTTCATACTGTGTTCATACTGAAAAAAGAGTAGTTAAACAGTTCTTTCTCAAATGAAAATGTGAGCTCTGTTAAAAGTGTAGCTGCCAGTTATAGGTAGAGAAGACTTAAAATGATAATTCCCCATCATCACTTACTGTTTTATACATAAGCTAAATTCATTACTGCCTAGTACAGTTACATCCACAATCCACAAAAAGTGGTATCTTTGTTGAATCGACCATGGGCAAGTTTAGGTAAGTTCCATTAGAAAGACAAAAAGATTTTTTTGAGATCCAAGTTGCCACCTCTTAACAAATGTAGGCTTGTGAATAACATCATCATATCTTTTTCTCCTCTATGATTTTTAACATCTTTGCTTGATGAAGAAGCCAGTGGAGCTCTGAAAGCTTGCAACATGTTTTTTGTGTCTTTTGGTTGACCCCATAAAGGTATAATTGTTTTATGGATTTTGATGTTATTGTATTTCACTACATGACAAACACAGCTATGTTTTTATTACTGTCTAGTTATATATATTTACTCAGACCTAAGATCCACTGACTTTAGTAGGATTTGGTTCCTATTTCAGATATTTTATGGCACTTACAACACAAGCCTACAATCATACATTATATAAACCACAGTCCCGTAGGAGTGTGATCATATTTGGGACAGAGTTCCCTTGAAATCGGTGTGGCTTACTTCTCATTAAACACGGATGGTTTAGTCATAAAGTGCATGGATAATTTAGGCATACTCAAAACCATATTTAAGTGTACTTAGGGCCATGACTTTCCACCTCATTTAAAGATTCAATTGGGAATTTCTCCCAAGCAAGTATGGATGGTAAGGGATGGGTGAGAATTTCATTTCAGTTTATGATGAGAATTTACCAAAACCCACATTTCTTTTTATCTAGCTGGAAAGCATGTGGATTTTAAAAATAAATGGATGTGGGAGAAGCTCAAGCCGATTACTGACCGATTTGTCCATCCATACACAGATTTCAGCGTAGTTCTTTAAAGGTCTGAATCAAACTCCAGCTTTGCATTTCTGTCTATTTCACCATGCTTGTGGAACTGAATTGGGGTCACCACTGTTTTTTTTTGTTTTGTTTTTAATGAAAGTTTCCTCATCTTTAACACTTCTATGGCATGCGGGGAGAACGTGGTCTTCCCCATCCCAGGAATAGTTTGTACCTATTGAATTTGCACAATGCAAATGAGAAAGAATTTCATTTTGGTTGATCTCTTTGAAGAATCTACCAACATTCGCAAACATCTTCATATGTGGGGCTGAAGGAACTTGAAGGTGAAAAGACTCAAATACGGGACAAAGAAGAAAACATAGATTTTTCCATCTATATCCGTCTACGTATGAAATAAGCTTAGGGAAGAATCCTAAAGCTGAAGCTGATGGGCCACTGCAGTGTCTCTGATCCATCCCAAGTCTTCTCTGTCTTTGGAGAAGTAGTAATGGGAGCCTTTTCTGGCTCTGTTTCCCCTCCACAGGCTTTGGTTGCAAATTTTACTGGGGGGGGGGGGGGACAAAAAACATCCAATGTATAGTTAAATCATGAAATCCACATTCTTCCTCCCTCTGCTAGCATCCCTATGGGACCCCTTCACAATACTGTAGTCTTCTTTAACTGACTTGGCAGAATCCTATACAATCCTCTGGTGTGTAAAAAGGTGAGGCACTACAGCTCTCTGGCTAAGAATGCTAAATGCCTCTCCCCAAACTACAGATCCCAGGATTTCCATACGATCTTGCCATAGCAGTTAAAGCAAAATAACAGTGCTATAATTTTGTTGTGTGAAAGGGCCTTGTCAGTCTGTGTTCATAGGGTTGAAACTTTTAAAAACCTTATCATGGAAAGCAGACAACTATTCTTGTATTCAGTAAGCCGTATGTTCTGCTTTATAAAGAGTGATTTCTGATTTCAGAACCCCTAAATTGGTGTCATTTTTCCCCCTTTAAAACCATAAAAATTACATATTCTGTATTTACTTGCTAAATATGCTATTTATAGTTCCAAAGGGATGTGGCACAAATCCTCACATCCTGTATCTTCTCACTCTGTCTTCCTCTCAAACCTGGATCAAATCTAATCTGGAAGTGTAACTGTTACCTTAAAGCACCAAGAAAAGCAGCTTTAAAAACCATTTCATAACTTTTTTTTTCTCTCTGTAAAGGTGAAGAGATAACAACAAAAAAGGGCTTCAGATTTGTCATGTTAACATGTAACGTGATCTTATGGATGATCCCCCGGAAGGAAGCAATCTCAACAGGTCTTATTCAGAAGGAAGATCTAAAATATGCATTACATATGTTTGTACATGTATGTGCACACACACACACACGTATATATATGTGTGTGTTTTTAATAGAATTTTAAAATATATTTTATATATATTATAGAATTTTTTAACAGTATTGTATTTAAGCCTGTTTTAAGGGGGCAGGGTCAATTTATTTATTAAGAGTATGTATTATTCCAATAGATTTTAGTCATGTAAACCACCTTGATTGCTGCAGCAGAAAGACAGAGTATAAGAATAAAGTTTATTTATTTGTGTGTGTATACATATACATATAATCATAAAGGTCGAATGTACAATTTAAGACTGTGAATAATTTAGGAATTTATTAGCCCTATATAGTCATGTTAACACACCGCAGTTATGGGATGTGGAAATGGATATAAAAACACCAGGCAGCTTTAACATTGTTTGTTTGGCACATCATCGGCCATTAATGGTGTGGCTTTAAAAAATGTAACTTTCTTCCTGAATAGGGCAGAGCATAGCCAATGAATCATAAACATCCTTGAGGTTTAAGTGAACATGATGAGCTGAAACGGCACGACATAAATCCCACAGTAATCTTGTTCAAATTACTTGGAATCATCAGCGTCTAATTTTTTTTCCCCTCAACAAAAGTGTAACCTAAAAGCCACAGTCTTGACTGGGGTGCATCCACACTGGAGAAATAATAACCCGGTTTGGCAGCGCTTTAACTCTTTGTCTGGCTCAAGGCTATGGAATTATGGGAGCTGGAGTTTGTTGTGGGCTCTTTGGCTCAAGTCAATGGAATTCTGGGAGCTGGAGTTTGTTGTGGGTTGTCTGGCTCGGGGCTATGGAATTCTGGGAGTTGGAGTATGTGGGCTTTTTGGCTCAAGGCTATTGAATTCTGGGAGTTGGAGCTTGTCGTGGGCTCTTTGTCTGGCTCAAGGCTATGGAATTCTGGGAGTTGGAGTATGTTATGGTGCCCAGAGCGGAGCTCCCGCTCCGCTCTGGGCCCACAACAAACTCCAACTCCCAGAATTCCATAGCCTTGAGCCAGACAAAGAGTTAAAGCGCTGCCAAACCGGGTTATTATGTCTCCAGTGTGGATGCAGCCTCTCTTGAGAGGCTTATCTTTTCAGCAACTGCTGGGGAAAGCCTAGTTCAGAAGCGTGTGTGTGTGTGTGTTTAATGCCTCTCTTTCCTCGCCAGCCATGGCTACTCTTTTCAAACTCATCATCATCATCATGAGGGAACCGGGATACGAGGAGGGCGGGGGCGGAGCAGAGAGAGAGAGAGAGAAACAACTCGACTGCACTTTGTTCGAAGCGGGGCGCGAGGGGAGGGGACTACTAGTGTTGGAGGTGCGCGTGGACTGGGCTGTGAGTTGAGGGGGGAGGGAACCAGAACGAATCATCACGGCGACGACGACACAAGAACGCGCGCGCACCGACCGTTTTTTTTTTTCCCTCGCGCGGGCCCCCCCCCGCTCGACATGTGCGCGCGAGGGAGGAGGAGGCGTGGACTGAGGAGGGGCGCGCGCGCTGAGACCGGCCTCCTCTCAGTCCCCCTCCACTCCTCCTCCCTCCTCCACAACAGCGAACAAAACAATCAGCCGAGAGAGAATGAATGAGTTCCTCGACTCTGGGGACAGTGAACAAACACAACAGGAAGAGATGGACATGGCGACGAGGGGCGTTGTTGTGTGAAGAAGACACCCCCCCCCCGTCCCAAGGAAGACCCACCATATAAACCACTCTCTCTCTCTCACGCGCACACACATTGGATGGAACTAGTTTCACACAAACCACCTCCCTCACAACTTTTTAAAATTTATTTAAATTTCAGGGAGTCGCCAGGAGGGTCGGCACAGATTTAATAGCAGCGTTTACCCGCCCTTCAAAAAGTTTTATTATGTGAAACGGTTTTTTTTTGGGGGGGGGGAGGAAACAGGAGAACAGGAATCGAATCGCTTCGACGTAAAGTTGGGAAAGAGGCGCCTTCCTCAGAGAAGCGGTGCGAAGGCTCCTTGCAATGCTGAGAAGAGTAACTCGCGCCCTGACTTCGACTAACTCCCTCAGCAGCGAAGAGCCTCCTTCGCACCGCTTCCCTCCGTGGAAACCTCTTAGCCGCCGCCTTCTTTTGGCCGCCCCCGAGTCATCATCATCTCGATTAGTGTTCCTTCGAAACTCATTTAGAGCTTCTCGGCGGGAAACATACGACTCTCTCCCCCCCACCCCCTTTTCCTCGCGCTTCGTTCTAATTCTAACGGCCACCACGGCGACCGTTGAGCCTCCATGAGGGGGAAAAAAAAAAGACACAGACGACGACACCGTGCTTTGGAGCGAGTTTGAACCCGCAGCCCTGATTGGGTGAGAAACAAAGCGGGCCACTTGTTTACGCTTGTGGCGACATAATACCCCGTTTTGGGAGCGCTTTAAGTTGTTGTGTGACTCACTGCTATGGAGTTCTGGGAGTTGGAGTTTGTGCTCCGCTCTGGGCCCAACACACTCCAGCTCCCAGAATTCCATAGCAGTGAGTCACACAACAACTTAAAGCGCTCCCAAAACGGGGTATTATGTCTCCAGTGTAGATACATCGTTAATAGTGGAAGGAGAAGATGCTTTATTTAGGGGGGCACTATATCCGCCCGCCTGGATCCCCTCAGCCACGGCGGGACGAGGGGGCGGGAGCGTAGTAGTAACGAGGAGGAGGGGAGAAAGAAAGAGCTGCTAGTAGTAAGAAGACAGAAGGGGGCGGGGGAGGAGGAAGAGGAGGGGGCGTGGCTTTGCTGTGATTGGGCGGCGCGGCGCTCGGAAGCACTTTGTTTTCTATGCTAATGAGGGCGGAGCGGAGGAGGAGGAGGCTTGTGGATATTTACGTTGAGGCGCGGGAGCCACCGCCCTTCATTTTTTTTTTTTGTCCACATGGTTCGCCGCCCCTCCTCAGTCAGTCACCCCACCCCCCTCCCGCGCTCAGCCTGAGATGCCGCCGCCGCCGCCGCCATCATCATCATCCCCGTCGCTCGCCGCCGCTTTCCCGCCACTTCCCCGCGCGCTCCGAAGGCGGCGGGGGGGGCGGGCGTTGCGAGGAATAGTGAGTGAGGCGGCCTCTTGTTCTTGTTGCTGCTCCTGCTGCGCGTGCCTCGTTTCTGTGACGAATGAAGGAAGGAGAGAGCGAGAGAGGTGGGCTTGGCGGTTGAAGACTGAGAGAACGGGGGGGGGGGGGGGAGCGAGCGAGCGATAGTGCGCGTTCCCGTGGAGACAGGCGCGTGTGTGCGCGTTCCCGAGGGGCACTGTGTGCGTAACGCGGCGGCGGCTCGCGCGCACGGGGGGCGGGCGGGGCCGGAATGAGGGAGATTTGAAAAGGCCGCGCGGCCGCCGCCGTAGTAATAATAAACGGCCGGAGAGTGCGCCCCGTTGTTGGTGAGAGAGAGAGAGGAAGGTAAGCATAACTAAGTAATGGCGGGAAGGCGCTATATGGGGGAGGAAGACCCACTCGGAGCAACTCCGGCGTCCGCAGAACAAAAGGGAAGAAGGAGACGGAGAGCACATGGGGCGAGGGCGGCCCAGCCCTGAAGGAAGAAGAGGAGGAGGGTTGTGCGCGCGTGTGTGTTGTTCAAGGCGGCCGGGGAATAAAAGTTTGGGGCTGACTTTATTAAAGGGCCTCTTCCTCCGAGTCGGGGCCGCGTGGGCTTTTGTTCTGGGAGGGGCGGGGGCGGCGTGGTGCGTGTGGCTCGCAAGCAGCAGCAGCAGCAGCAGCATTTCAAAACAGGCCTGGCCCAACAGCAGCAGCCTTTCTCCCTTTCGGAGTCTGTTCCCTGTGGCTGCGCTGCCTCTGCTCAGTGCTGCGAAGTCGAGTGTCTGCTGCTCAGCGGCGGTTGTTGCGGCGCCATGTTGCCGAGGCGGAGGAGGGGGCGGGGCCGGGACATGGCGGCGGCTGCGCGTGGTGCTGCTGCTGGTGAGGCCGATTGTTCGCAGCAGCAGCAGCTAGGCCGCAGCGCGGGCCACGTGGGTGGGACGGGAGAGAACGCTAGGAACAAAGTGTCGGCCGGGGCTGAGGCGGGAAACGGAGCGGAGGAGGAAGGAAGGAAGGGGCCTGTTGTGGCCGAGGAGGAGAGCGAGGAAAGGGGACTGTTGTTGCTGCTCCAGTAGCCGAGCGCTGACCTCCCTCTCCGCCACAGCGCCCCCTGCCGCCCGAGGACTGCCGGCTCCGGGGCTGCTCAGCACGTGTTGCAGCTGCCTCCCTCCGCCGGAGAGAAGGAGGAGAAGCCGCGGGCCCGGCTCCGAGGGCGCCATTGTCTCCGTAAAGGCGGTCCTGGCTGCATCCACACTGGAGAATTGTAACCCGCTTTCACACCGCTTTAACTCCTTCTGGCTCGAGGCTGTGGAATTCTGGGAGTTGGAGTTTGTTGTGGGCCCAAAGGGCCCACAACAAACTCCAACTCCCAGAATTCCATAGCAACTGACCCGAACAAAGAGTTAAAGCGCGGCCAAATCCGGGTTATAAGCCATGTGGACGCAGCCTCTGTTTGTTATCTCTCTTTTCTCTCGACAGAACGGAACGACGCTGGCTCCCGAAGAAGAGTAACGCCGGGTAAGTTTTATCCTTTCGGAGGCCAGCAAACAATAACCCCGGTCCCCGCCGTGCTCCACGAGGGAGAGGAAGTCACGAGCCTTTCTGGTGGGAGACGACGAGATAGACTTTTTGTCAATAAAAATCAAAGCTCCGTAGCAAGAAAAAGGTAGTATCCCGAGGGCAAGGGTTTTGCGTCGGGTCGCATGGTCTAAGCAATTACTTCTTTGTGACCGAGCCACTTTTATTATATACTTTATAAGCTTCAATATCATCGATGTTGGATGGTTAGTAGGATGGCTTGAAGACTATAAGCACTTTAGTAAAGCATGCCTTTCTTAAGTAGCTGCTCTCAGTAAACAGTATAGTGGTTCGTTCTATTTCTTGGAGAAAAAGTGTGGACATCATGTCATTGAAGAAGTTAAAAGTGGCACTCAGTCCCTTAATGATACTTTTTGGTACACATTCTGTTGGCTAACTGGTGGATATTTAAATCTGGTTAATTGAGAAGATATTTGATACTTTTCTCCAGTTGCATGTCTTTCACAAAAGGATCATTTATATTCCCTTCTAAAGAGGATTTCAAAACTTGGTGGTTTCCTTTTGCTAGGTCAGTCAGTGATCTGGGGGGCAATAAATTGGAAACTGGTAGAAATAAATGTCAATAAATAAATTACAACCGTGATTGTATATGCCTTTGCAACATCTCCGATAGTGTGAATTAATGAGAATTTGTTTTGTTTTCCCAGGTGAAAAGATGATAAAAGGAGAAGAGCCTGTTCAAGTCAGAGTAATGTCAAAGTGCTTACAGTGCAGGTAGATGTGTAGAACCTACTGCAGTGAAGGCACTTGTAGCATTATGTTGGCAACTGCCTCAACAAAGTTTGGGCGATTGCTCTGCCGCAGCTGCTGCATGATGACTGCTTTTTGTTCTAAGGTGCATCTAGTGCAGATAGTGAAGTAGATTAGCATCTACTGCCCTAAGTGCTCCTTCTGGCATAAGAAGTTGTATTTTCACCCAGTCATTTGCGCTGAACGCAAAACCTAATAATGCTTTGCAGTCCTCTGTTAGTTTTGCATAGTTGCACTACAAGAAGAATGTAGTTGTGCAAATCTATGCAAAACTGATTGTGGCCTGTTATTGTCTACATGTGGAGATTTTAATGTTTTTGCTTTTAAGCTAACCTGTCTCTATCCAGAAGGCTTGGCAAGACAGCTCCTGTAGCACTAAAGTGCTTATAGTGCAGGTAGTGATTTATAATCTACTGCATTAAGAGCACTTAAAGTGCTACTAGCTGTGGAACATCATTTTTCTCCTGTTTTTCCGTGTATTCTTTTTCATATGTCAGTTGAGCACTGATCTCTGGTTAGTTTTGCAGGTTTGCATCCAGCTGTATATCATTCTGCTGTGCAAATCCATGCAAAACTGACTGTGGCGGTGAAATTCAATGAAAAAGTGATAAGTTGTACCCCTTTCTACACAGGTTGGGATCGGTTGCAATGCTGTGTGTCTGTCTGGTATTGCACTTGTCCCGGCCTGTTGAGGTTGGTGGGTCTAGAACCTGGAAGAACATGAAAGGTTGCCGTTTCAGCTGATGGTTCAGGAACGTCATAAAACTGCAGTTGCAGCAGACTTAATGTAGGCTGTGCATTGAATACTCATAGGGCACATTTGGCGTTTTGTACAGTGTTTGTGACTTCCAGTGGCTGCTTTATGCACCTTTTCTTGCCAGATGAGTAGCTTTTTGCATGTTGCTTGACCTGGAGTTTTAAATAAATAGTATTGTGAACTGATATGAGGTGTCTTTCATTCCTTCCTGATGTTAAACTGATACATTATCTCCGATTGTTCCCAGAATACTTCCAAACACACTACATGGAAGCAGTGGCACATCCTTGTCAGTCTTCTCTACCAAGGATAAGAAGAATGTCCTTCACTTTTGGGGGACTGGCAGATTTCTAAATTTACGTACCTGAGGTCTATGGAGTGTCTCAAGTGCCTCTTCAAAATCCCCATGCATGTAAGCTGCTTAATGCCCAGTGCTACATCTAGAATACAATACTCTGTCCAAATTAGTCCATTTCTTTATGAAAAGGTCTTCCTTAAGTGCTATAAGTACTGTTCCTAGTACAGCAGTAGCAAATCTGTTCCCTGTGTAGTGCTATTTAGTTCAGTGGGATTTATTCCCTGATCACACCAAGAAAGAAATCCAGCAAACATGAGTTGGTGACTGAATTGTTTTGTATGTTTAGGATATGGAACATAAATCCATGTGTTTTCTGTCATGCTTAGTGTTGTAGGTTTTTCAGCTATGGAGTGCAGGATTGCCTTTAATTTGTTCAGTCCTGTTTCTGTTCAGTACATTTGAAATGTGCCGCTGGAGGACAAATAGCTTAGGACCAAATCAAACCTGAACATCTGAAGCCAAAATGGCCAGGCTGGGGTTATTGTACTTTGGGCATACATTGAAATAGCTCATTTGAAAAAAGACAGACCAGATTACAGACGGATTAACTCAAGGAATCGTAGAGTTGGAAGTGAGGGCCATCCAGTCCAACCCCTGCCATGGAGGAACTCACAGTCAAAACACCCCTGACAGATGGCCATCTCTCCTCTGGCTATACACCTCCAAAGAAGGGGACACTACCACTCTTGAGGCCATAGCCCTGAGTTTAGAAGACTCTAGACCCTTGGCCTCATTCATAGAATTCCTATAAATTAAAAGCCAAACTGATAGCACATAATAATCCTTTATTACAAGTTCTAGAAACAAGGTAGCCTTTGACTTTAAAGCATTTGTACTTTGATACTTTACTGTAAGGTGGCTCAGATTCTGAAAGGTATAATATGGAAATTAGAAAACAAGAAATGAGGGCTAAAAATTTATAAAATAAAGCGGGGACCTTTTTGCATTATAAAAAATAAGCAAATGCTTCATCGCTTAAAGAAGGAGGCTCTAATTAGTACAAACAAAAAGGTGAATGTTTTCTGAAAAACACTTGTGCTGCTGTAAAGTATAAAATGTGCCATCAAGTAGCCTGTAACCTTGTGAGACTGAATTTTATAAGGTTTTCTTAGGCAAGGAATATTGAAGAGGTGGTTTTGACAGTTTCATCCTCTAAAATATAGCCTGCAGCACCTAGTAACGATTCGTGGTCTCCCATCCACGTACTGAGCAGGGCTGGCTTTGCTTAGCTTCCAAGATCAGACAAGGTCTAGTGCCTTTGACGTATCTAAGAACAAGTGTATTTAGCTACAGGTTGATTCCTGCCCAGAATTCTGAAATCCAAAGTACTCCAAAACTTGCTTGCTTTCTAATGGTTCAGTGTACACAAGTTTTGTTTCATGCGTACACTGTTTAAAATACTGTAGAAAACATCCAGGCTATGTATATAAGGTACATATGTAGCATAAATAAATTGTGTATTTCTACTTTGGTCACATCCCCAAGATAGCTCATGTACGTTTATCCAAATGCAGATGTTCTGGAATCCAAAAACACTTCTGGTCCCAAGCATTTTGGATAAAGGGTACTTGGCCTGTGCCTACACTCCAGTTAGGGTTCTATATCTAGTTTTATGGCACTTGGATTGTCATCACATTAACAGTAGTCCTTAACATGGAATATGGTTTGAAGTGGCACACAAATGAAAGCTTCTTCCAATAGCAGTGCATAAAACTTACGTATATTTGAATATCCTTATGGGGCAGTCGTTAACTGAATGCATTCCATCAGTAGCAGCATGGATGCTCTCTTGTGACTTTTCTCAGTCACACTAAATGTAACACTGGCCTACTTGTAAATACTAGCATTAGTTCCCAGCATAAAAGTGAAACTACAGTAACAGAATTTATTGACTAAAACCATAACTGATAATCTTTATAAATTCATTGGGCTAGAGTTGGCTATAACAGATAACCAGCTTTCTTGGTTTGCTATTAAGAGGCTTTAAAGTGTGAGCCAGAACTGACCTCAGAGTAATCTAATTGCTGTTTTGCTATACTGTACGATAGTTTAATTATGACAAGGAAACAGCAGTGGTAAAGACTTGAGTCAATTGACTCTGACTTTAAGTCAAGCTTAAGTTGCTTCAATGATGTGAATTGGACTTGACTTGGGGAAAAAATGACACACTGACTCGACTTGAAACTTGACTTGTTTGTGCCATTCACTTTAAGTAGCAGGGAAGACCCACCCCCAAAATGCAGGATGCATTTCTTGGAAGGAAATGGCAAATGTGTTAGGTGATGGGCTTAGTGTGGAATGATCATAGAATCATAGAGTTGGAAGAGACCAAAAGGGCCATCCAGTCCAACCCTCTGCCATGCAGGAACACACAAAGCACCCCTGACAGACGGCCATCCATGCCATCTGGATTGAAAAGCTTTAGGAGGCTCCTCTGATGTGCAGTGGGAACACACTACAAGGCTGATCCCAACCCCTGCCTTAAGCCCATTGCCTAATGTGCTTGTGTCTCCTTCCCCCCCCCCCAAAAGAAATGCACCTGCCTCCTTTTTTCTGTTAAAAGTTGGCTCCCAGACCTGAGACTCAAAAGTATCTAGCAAAGGCTTGAGACTTGAAGGTAGAGATTTGATACACTTCTTACAATGCTGCTACTCTACTTTTGCTGCTCTGGCTGCCTCCCTTTGCATGTTGGGATTTGCAGTTGAGTACCTTAGAATTCTCAGCCAGAGAGCTTTTTTAGGCCTTAGTGAACTACAACTACAAACCCCAGAATGCAACAGGAAGCAGCCAGAGCATTGAAATTGGAATAGGAGCACTATAAGAGTGTAGTAAGATAATCTCCACTAACAGACTTCATTACAACAGTACAAAATAGTGAAAAAATTGGATTGACATTCCTTTCACATGATAGCATGCCAATATCAAAGTATTTACCAACAGTGCCCCTTGAGATTTTAACACTTAAGATACTGGGGGTGTAGCCCAGACTCATGCATGTAACATGTATGCTCACTAGCTATGGCCCTTTCTGGGCTGTACTAAGTTACTGAAAGACATCACTAGCCTTTTCATTACATTATTTTTACAAAAATGTGACCTGAACAGAAATAAGTTCTGTTGGGATGCCTCATAACTTCCCAAATTAATCAAAAGAATTTCACCAAATCACACTGGGTGTATACATTCTGTGTGTCAGACTTGTTTGGGGCTCATATTTCACCTAATGTTCCTGGGTAAATTCACATGTCACTTCTGGAAGTTAGAAATAGTTCCAGTATGGATCTGGGAAGAAAAACTGCTGTGCATAATAAGTGTTTGGACGCAACATGGTCCTGCCCTGTTTAGAAGAAAGTTGGGTAAACACTTCTCTGACTTCATACCCTACTAGATAGAAATCAATCAAAGGGCAGCCCGGAATATAAACAAGTTCTTAAAAATAAATTCACTTTTATTAGTGAATATGGAAGAGTTTTTCATATGCTTCTCTTGAATTATGCTTCCATGATTTCTCATTGGTGAATGGAGGGCAAATACTCTGTTGCTGCTAAGTCAGAATATTGTAGTTGTATTATGTATTTTATGACAAGCAAAGGACAATTTTCAATTTATGGTCCTAATTAGATTACTGAGGAAGGAGTTTGTACAATGTACACCCTGGAATAAATATTTGACTTGCATTTCTAGTCAGTAGTAGGTAATTTACATCACATCAGGATCCTGCTTCCAGGAACTTGTGTACAGGTTGAGTCACTTATCCAAACTGCTTAGACTCAAAAGGTATGTTGAAGTTGAGATTTATTTATTTGGTTGGATTTTGGAATACCTGTTACTAGGTTGGAGAGAAATGCAAGGCTCTACAAAATGGTGGGAGGTGTGGGTTTGCACTGCATGCTAAACTTGGATTTCCACCATTTCTCAGATTCACGTTCTCTAGCCTTGCAGGGTTTTTTTTTTTATTTTTTTGCTGCCAGCCACCCTTTTCCGCCTTTCAGATGGCAGCTGTGGCACTCCTGCTAGTTCATCTATCCAGCCTTGCTTCTCCACTACTTGTATTATGAGATGTGAGGCTGCTGCAGTGAGACTGAGGATATGAGAGATGAACAAGCAGGAGTGTCACAGCCACTGCCTCAGTAGCAGATGCGGGTGGCTGTGGCTAAAATAATTCAGGTTATGCATTTCTGGATTGGGATACTTAACTACACTTTTGAAACTAGCTATCCCTAATGTGTTTTTAAAAAAATTACACAATGCTAGAGACAAAATTGCTCGGCTCTGTTCTGACTCAGATGCCAGAGTTCAACACTATTTAAATTGGTAATCCAGGAACTGATGCCAGTACACAAACCATCAGCCATCTTGGAAACAAAGACACCCTTGTAGCCCATGGACAAGTATGTGGTACTGATCCCTGGAACATTAGGGGAAAAAATAATAGCCAGTCACCTACTTCAGACAGCTTTGGAATCACTTCTATAATTGATACAGCTCCTGCTTGTCCTGTGTTAATGATAAGATTCAGTTTGTGCAGCCTGGAGATGTAGGCAGGTTTCTTCAAGAGATGGGAGCCACTACATGTTTGTTGGAAATGTCCTTCCTCACTCATAAACATGTTCCATGCTGAAGAGAACTAGCAGAAGGTAAGGAAAATGGTGAATGCCTTGTTCTAGAAAGGCAGGGTTCTGGTCTATCCAGAAGAGGCATTAAGTTTTTGACAATGTGCTGGAACATGGGGTAGCCTCCTGAAGGAGATGTGTTCACTAGATTCATTATACAGACTGTTTCACCACTTTGGTAAATGACATACTAACATCTGGATACGAGAGTATGTTCCTGTTGGTTCTTCAGGATCTCTGGGCTTTGACACTATCGACCCTTGCATCTCTCTGAGGTGGGTTTTGGAGCCACTGTTGTTCACTTGGGTTTCAATTTTCCCTCTTATGCTCAACATATACTTGAAACCAATAGGAGAGGGCCTGCATTTTGAAGCTCCCTGGTAATGGTTTTTATATCTAATTTTTTTAAAAAAACAAAGCCATTTCAGTGCTGAACAACTATGATGACACCAGTGGAGTAGATGATGGCAAACAAATTCAAAGTCAATCCAGACAAGAAGTGTTCCTGGTCAGTTGTAATATAGATCAGTGGATGGGGATCTAGCCTGCACTGGATATGGTCATGCTACCTCTGAAATGAGCTTTGCTCATCTAAGCCCCATTTTTAGCAGGTCTGGAGAATGTTTACTAGTTACACTCATTCCTGGATACAGTTCATCTGGCCATAATGACAGATTATATCATGTTTGCAGTAGTAATACACTGTATATTGGGGCTACCTTTGGAAGGTATTCCAAAACTTCAATGGGCCCCAACTGTTGTGGCCAAACTATTAACCAGTTCGGAACAGAAGGAACATAAAATCCTGAAAAAACTACAAGTCCATTTTCAGGCACAATTCAAAGCACCCATCATGATCGATGACACCCTACATGATTTGAGTCCAGACTGTCTCAAAAGTCTATCTCTATATGAACCTGTTAAAATGCTGAGATCTCCAGGAGAAGGCATTTTCTCTGTCCTGCCATCTTCACAGGTACATTTGATGAAAATATGTGACAGAGTCATCTTTGTTGCTGCTCTCAGACTTTGATTCCCTCCTATGGAATGCTGAATTGGAACTATTCTTTCACCAGGAGGCAAAGATCATTAGGTAGGCTTTTGGGTCTGACTGAAGAAACAATCATAACTTCTTTCACCCTTATTTTAGAGAATTTGGATGAACTTTGCTAGTATAGAAATTATGCAGACAAACATACCGGGTTTCATGGCTTTACAGACATTGCTTTTTTTCTTTTTTTTAAATAAGGGAACTATCTATAACTATTTGTTCAGAGAATTGCGGGGGGGGGGGACAGGTGAGGTCTTTTCTGAGGGAATCAAGCTTCCCTAGTTTCAGGTGAAAAGAACGGTTGCATTGTCAGCAATTGAAATTTGAAGATTAGCGTTAGCAGTTTTTGGGGAAAGAGTCCTCACACCTGGGGAAGTAATTTGGTTCCTCTTGCCTCTGCTATATTTTGTGGGACAATTTGTATGCAAATGGCACATACCACAGAGATATCCCCAGACAAGAAAGCTGCAAATTTTCAGCAGGAGAGGCATGATGAGTAAAGTTTTCTGAAGGAATTGGTTTTATGAAGGAACAAATCAGGCTGGCTGCTTTAGTATGTCAGAACTTGCAATGAAACATCTCAGTTTTAATTCTTACAAAACTATTACTCTCTTCTACAGAAATTCTGTTAGGAATACTGAAAAGCAAACAGAAGTGTTTGTATCCTGTTGGACATGTGAAACTGGCATAGTTTTTTTTTAATCTCATGGACAATTTCTACATGTAGTCTACTTACATAAAGTCTGATAATATTTGTACTACTTAACAAAGAGGAGATCTTATTACCCCCAAACATTTTGATTTAGTACATCTGTCACTCATCCTTATAAAATGCATACTTTTGTCGGTAGTTTTGTTTTCGGCAAGAAATTGCAGGCAGTATTTATCTGCATTTTATCAACTTGGGAGGTAGAAAACTCTTAGCCCCAAATCTAAAATCCCTGTTTAGCTTTAACGGATGCTTTTGACATACTGAAACCCATTATGCATTTTGACAAATAAATTGACCACTTCATCTAAACGCTGGCAGGATAGGACAGATAACTATTTTGATGTATGATGAGGGTGTGTCCAGTGATGGCTTCTCTCTGGCTGGGTTTACTGAAATGTTTCTAACTTTGCATTAAAATAATATTTGGTGTTTATATATATATATACATTTACTTTGAAATTATATCCCTGTAATATGGAATTTAACTGCGAGTCAAATTGGTCTTTTCCTGTGTGGTCCTTCTTGTAAGTAAAAGACTCATGGTCAAAGATTTGAAATAAAAATAGTTCCTTTCTCTTGTTTTTAGATCAAAAAATGTTACTGTTTTATCCATGCCTGAATATGTATTCTGCAGACAACTCCAAATAAATTTTGTTTGAGAGGAGGGTGTGATCAGCTTCTATTAATGTATGTATGTAACCCAAACTAACATCCTATGTATTTCCCCATGAATGATTTGTTGCTGTTTATTCACTGGTTATTCCCGGGATAAGTCAGCTTCATGTATAAGTCAAGGGTAGGTTTTGGGGCTAAAATTATAGATTTTGCCATGACTTGTGGATAAGTCAAGGCTAAAACTTGGAGTTTCCTTCAGCGTGTGTATGTGTGCATGCATCAAGAAGGACTCTCATTGAGGCTTTTTGCTTCAGTGTTTCCATGAGGAAAGTGGGTGGGAGAGGAACTGTTAAACAGCAATATCAACCAGTCACCCAGGACTCTTTCTGCTTGGCTCAAGGGAGAAAGAAGCTGCATGTGGAAATCTGAAAGAGCTGCTATCACATTACAATAGTGACTCATAAATAAGTCGACCTGGGAATTTGGGGTCAAATTTTGGGCATAAATTTTTAGACTTATAGATGAGCATATACTGTAATCAAAATAATTACAGTCAAGAAATCAGAAGAACATTAAAACTTGAAAGGGAAGCTATGAAGGAACTAGACAAGATCCTGAAGTGCAAAAATATATCATTAAATACCATAGTTAGGTTTGTCTATGCCATCATATTGATAATTTTCATGTATGGTTGTTTAATCTGGATAGTGACAAAAGCTGAATGGAAGAAAATCAACTCATTTGATATGTGCTGCTAGAGAAGAGTTCTACAGATACCAAGGATGGTAAAAAGAAAAGTAAATTGGGTCCCAGAGAAAATTAAGCCTGAAGCTTCCTTTGTCAGTTTGTCTTCCTAGATGAAGGGTGTTGATATCAAACGAAGAACCAGAAGTTTCTGGAGGTAGATGAGTGAAGAGGAAGTTTCCTGTTAACAGGTGGGTTAAGATCCGGCTAATATAAAAGATAACTTAGGAAGAATGAATGAGAATGCTGAAGATACGATGAATAAGATCAGGGATGAGGCTGGGGGAAAAGACTGGCAACTGCTCACTGAGAAAGTTGAAATCAGGGGGGAACCGTACCACATGTATGTATTGTTAATTGTGAGGAGTTTTCCTCAACTTGTATTTCATCAGTTCTTGGGATGGGGAAAACTCATTTTAAAATTAGGTATAATATAGATTTTAATAGGCTCCACAGGCTACCAATTAGTTTTTTTGGGACTACAAGGTGCCGGTTATTACCTTTAAAGCCCTGATCTGGGTTGAGGTAACCTACAGGATTGCCTTCTGTACAATCCGCTCCATACGCTCCTGTCCTGTAAGAAATGTTTGCACCGACAGGACAGGACAAAACTGGCAACAGTTTCCCAGAAACTGTTTTTAGTCTGCTGCTCCAGACTGTGGGATGAGCTTCCAGAAGATATACAACAGCTGAAAAAGCTGACAACATTTAAGACACATCTCTTCTAGTAGACCTATCCAGTCAATTTTAAATCATGACTTTTAAATTTGTATATGAATTCTTATGAGTGCATTTTAATGATTTTATAGTATTTTATAATATTTAATGACTTATAATATTTAATGATGTGTGGGTTCATGTGTTTTTAATTGTGATTTGTATTTTAACATGCTGTACCCCACCTTCAAGCCTTGCAGGGAGGTGGAAAATGCATCATCATCATCATCATCATCATCATCAAATTGCACTGATATTGGATTGATTTATACATTATTCTTAATGAAATGATCAATAAGCATACATTAATATTACTGTTTTATTTAAAAGGAGAAAAATACCTTAATGAAGGAGTTTAAATTTTGAATTGTGGCTATATTATAGAAAAAACTGCTCTGTACAGTGTGGATAATGATTTACCTAGTTCTTAGTTTTAATGCTTAAATATCAAATTTCAGGGAAGTGAAGATAGTTATTGATAGAGGTTTATTATCTGAACTTTGAAGAATGGAGATTTGGGTTCAACTGGAATTAGTTATTATTATTAACTATTGTTTATGGATATATACTAAAAAGTTAACCTTGTATCAACCTTTTGTAAGACATGCTTAGTATAGTATTTTTTTTTTTTTAACTTTAAGGCTGTATTAATAAAATATTGATAGATTTTAGAAAGTGGTCTTTTTTCTTCTTTTTGAACTGGAGGAGTCTTACTTAGGATTAGGATGCAGCAGGTGAAGAAAAAAGTTTATTTCTTGTTATTTTTTTTCTTTTTTGCTCTCTTGTTTCTATATATAGACCGTTTATTCTATTATTATTCTTTTATTTTTTATTATAGGCTATAATTCTAAGAACCTTTTTTTTTTAGGAAAGATCTTTAAGTAAGGCAAGTAAGTAAGATCAGGTTGGTGGAGTGGTTTGAGCATTGGACTATAACTCTGGAGAACAGGGTTTGAATCCCGCCTCAGCCATAGAAACCCAATCTGTGATCTTGGACAATGCTGCTTTTTTCTGCAAGCATTAGTTTTGAACTAACACACTACCCACTGATGGTCACATCCTTTTGTGTTCTGTGTTTGGTAGGATGTCATCTTAATAGATTTGTGTAGTCATCCACAGGCCTTCATCTGACAAGTAAGGAGATATAGAGCATCCTAGCTGGTGGCCTTCTTTTGGGAAAGAGCATTGGAATCTACAGATTTCAAAACATCAAGATTTAGGGATGCACATCAGGCACGTAATAGATCAGTTACTTGATCTATTTCCTTTGGCTCTGCCAAGACCAGTCAACTTTCCCAGTGTTTGAGAGACACAGCCAAGTGACAGACTGGGATCAAAACAGATCATTACACTGAAGCCTGCATTTAAAAAGTGCAGAGCCAGCTGCAGATTCAACTAAGAAGAAAGAGACATTGATGGTATGTTGAATACCAAAGAAGTCGGTAGCGTTGCAGCAATCTAGAGCATCACAATGAACTCTTGAGTGATGGTATTCTCCCTCTCCCATTCTGGTTTTGAAGAGGTTTGCCTTTACACCCCCAGATATGCCATGAAATAACACCCCAGCAGTGATAACAGTAGAAGGATCAAACTGTTTATAGGTTTGAAATTATTGACCTCATTCCAGTAATCACTCATATGGTGTTTTCAAAACTGTTTACTTGCTCACTGTTTACTGGGAGCCCCATTCTTTGTTATAGATCTCCACAAGCCCTAAATATGAGTTACACTTATCATCATAATTCTTACTATTTTTTTTCCTGATGTGCTTTGGTACTGACACAAGTCACCATCGCCTACCTATGAGGGACATTATTATTTGTCTCAGCTTTTCAAAGCTCCTCCATCACAACCAACCTGCCCAGATGAAAGGTTTTCCTTCTACTTCCAAACCAGTAGTACTTTATCACTTAAGAGCACCCAGAACTCTGCTGAATGCATCGTTTACATGACTCATCTCTATAAATGCCAGTTGCTTCAGTGCCATGTCTTATAGTTTCTGCTTTGGAAGTTTTGTGTTGGACCCAGATTGTGGAAAGCACTCCTTTCAAAGTTGTAATATCTCATTTCCCACTCTCACTGCTTTTAAGAGGAAAGAGAGGAGAGAGATTGCTTCAAAGTGACCTCTAAAATTGTTTTGATCTTAATTCATTATTGGTTTTAATTATTTGTTTGTGTTTAAAGATGACAGCCACTTTGTATACTATTTGTTTAAAGTGGAAAGCTGATAAATGCAATAGTGATAATTTCTGAAGCACGGATTATTCAATCCGCAGTTTGTTCATCCCGCTAAGCAAGGGTGGATTGCTTTTTATCTTATTCAGTAGGCTTTGCTCTTTTTTTGTTTTGTTTTGTTCTGTTTTGAATTTTGTCTCATTTTGCTTAACAAATAGATAGATCACTGTATTTACTCATGTAAAAGTCTAGAAATTATAGTGAAAACATTGACCTCCCCCCCCCCAAAAAACCCCTGAGTCATCTTATCCATGAGTCAATGTAAGTATTGCACTTTTAACTCTTTCAAAATAGGAACCACCCCCTTCTCTGAGTAGAGCGGCAAACGATGAGAGCCTAGTCCTTCCTGGGGGTACCTAAAAGAAGCACCAACTCCCTCTACTCTCTCTGCCGTGGTACCACTTCTGATCTTTTTGAACGCCTGGGTAGAAAAATTGTGACAGTGGCAGCTCTTTGGTGCTTCCCCTCAAAGAAGCACTGAAACAAATCCGGCTGTATGAGATTTGAATAAGACATTTGCGTATGTTTGTCAGCTTTTGGGGGGATTAAAAGCAGGCAAAGTTATCACATTGAATTAAAGGCTGCAATCCCTAATAACGTCTCAATTTGCTTTGCTTTGTCTTTACATCATGTTTCACATGTGTGCATTTTCTTAGCCCTGCCCACACACACACAGACTTCACAGCCCCATCTTACCATAATTCCTGCCTCATGCACCAGGATGACCACAAACATGCTTGCCAGAATTTTGTAAATTCTTTGGGGTCATTTTCCTTTGCTTCACTCTTTACACACTTTCTTACTTGTCCCTAAGGTGGGTCATATCAAAATGTGTAATTTCGGCTCCAAAACATGATACATAAGGTTGACTTATAATTGAGTATATATGGTACATTTCCTGAAGAATTTAAAGTTAACTTCTTGTTGCTGTGACACTTGGGATTGTTCTTATAAAGGTTGTCAGTTACACATATACCACCTATACTATTTCTAATTTTAAATGCTCCCAGAAGCTTTTGAGAAAGGGAAATATGAAAACTTAAATGATCAAGTCTGAAAAACTGTTATAGTCTTTATAGATCTTACAAAATGACATTGTATAGTTTCATATATTTAGAAAAATATTTTATAAATAAAATATGTATAATCTTTATAAATTTTATTATGTGAAAGTTTATAGCTTGTATGTTTCTGTTACTGTGTGCCTTCAAGTCATTTCTGACTTACGGAGAGGGTTTTCTTGGCAAGATTTGTTCAGAGGGGGTTTGCCTTTGTCTTCCCCTGAGACTGAGATAGTGTGATTTATTTCAAAATAGTTTTGTCAACTTGTCTTCAAAGCTGCCACATTAGTGAATTTTGATAAAATTGTTACAAAGGAGGAAAATCAATAGGATTGGGAATCTACTTAGAGTTTTACATTGTAGCATTAATAAATTACTCTGTCCCTTCTCAGCAAGGCTTGTAAGGACCGACCTAAGCAGAAGTTGACTGACTTGGTAGATCAGGTTTCAACCAGGATTCATTTCTCAATTAGCCCATGGCAGAAAACTGAGCCAGTTAACTATTGTCTATCTCATCTTGGTCTGATTTCTATTTTTTTCTATTTTTTTTCTTCAGTTCTGTACGAAGCATATCCCAGAAACAAAGCTAGTAAAGAATAATCTAGTCTACACTGAGTTGAGTATTAGAGCTAACATGAGGACGCACATGCCTGGTTCCTTCTTGGATCACTATTGGCAGTACACTCATCCCTCCATATTCACTGAGGTTAGGGACACAGGACCACCCCTGAATGTGGAAAGATCACAAATAACAAATACACTATGTTTTTCCTGAGAGAACACCTCACTAGGAATCTCTAGGTCCTCCACTGCAATTCTGTGGTCAACATCTGACAGACGTTGACCGCAGAATCGCACTGGAGGTACAAATGCCTAGTGGAGTGTTCTCTCCAGGAATCTCTAGGTCCTTCAGTGCAACTTTGGGTTAAAGTTGACCATAGAGTTGCACTGGAGGACCTAGATATTCCTAGAGAGAACATATTAATCAAATCTGTGAATAATCAAATTCGCAAAAGTCAAAGCCACAAATGTGGAGGGATGAGTGTACTTTTCAAGTCTCAACTTAAAAGGATAGCACAATCTTAAATGTAGACTCTAAAACAAGATAGTAATAGTTGAATGCTCATCTATTTCTACTTTTCCTGCAGGCTAACCGAATGAATGAAGATGATAAGCAGCAGTGAAACCATTCTTCCTTATACTCCTTTTCCTCTACTCCTTCCAAGTTTTATCTAGAAAAGCAGGGTTAAATCTGCCAATACACTGTACACCAGTATTTATGAAGATGTAAGCACTAATTAGTATATGTTGAACAAGTTTTTTATTTATAAATGTCTAGCTGAATACATCATACAGATATTTACACTGTATTATAAGCAACCCAGTCACAATACTGGTATTCTAGCTACTAAAGCCTGGTGGTAAATGTGTGTATCACTTTTCATACATAGGTGAATGTATGTATCTAGCAGTCTCTGTAATGAAAATGAACATTGGAAGTGGCAAAGCTGATCCCATCTGATCTTTGAAACTAAGCAGGTCTGTCTGGGTTAATACTTCAGTAGGAAACTGCCAACGAATACCAGGTGTTGTAGGCTATATTTCAGAAGAAGCAACTGGCAAAACCACCTCTTGAGTACTCCTTGTCTAAGAAAACCTTATGAAATTCATGGGAACGCCATGTATACACAAAGCAGAGTCACTGTTACACACTTTGAACAGTTGGTGGCTCCAGTGTTCTGCACCTGTGGACATTCATTACTAAATGCAATTATTATTATTATTCAATTGACTATATAAAATTAATGTAACACTTTCAGTTATTATACGAAATGGAGTTATATCTTAATTTATCAATTGAAGCAGTGCTGAAATATTTGCATAGGATGGAGTGAAATTTAATGAAAATAAAACAATTTCAGATGGAGTGAAATTTAATGAATATAGAACAACTTCAATTGAACTGATTTCCAGCCTGAAAAAGTTCAAGGGCTAATGATTAATTATGACATATGAAACCTGTCATAATTAATCATTAGATTAATTATTGAAATAAATAAAATAATAATAATAATAATAATAATATATCCCACCCCTTTACAAAATGCAATGGAGCAGCTTACAAAGATTTAAAAAACAACACCAATTCAAATCCCTCAATCCCTCCTTAAAATGAAATTAAACATAAACAACATAAAATATATAACATACTTAAAAAAAACTTATGGCCTCAATATGGGGGCCTCAAAACTGGTTGACTAGAGAGAGAGATTAGTAAGACATGTAAGTACTATTTGGGAAGCCTTGAAGAGGGTTTCTTCTTACTCATTTATGGGAAGTCATTTTGTTCTGCTTGGGATATAGAATAGTGTTGTTCATTTATTAGTTTAATTATGGTTGTGGAGCGAAATAATACCAATGAATGAATCCAAGCAAAATAATGAAACCCAGTGAAATAATTAAAATATTTTAAAACCTTTAACTGATGCAACTATCCAGCAAAGGAGGAGCTTCAAGAGGCATATTTGTAAAATTGTGAAATGTAAAATTGTAAGATGAAGATGCCAGCCACACATTAATGATAAGTTAACTTGTGGAATTAAGGTAAAAAGGGAATAATGAACGGAAATTATTTTGAAGCAATGTGGAAAATATTTGTAAAAAAAGGTTTTAGTAAAAGAAGGAGATGCTTTACCTCCATAGGAACAGTTGCAATTTTGGAGGGTGATTACTGATAAATTAATAGTATTACACCTTTGTGGAATTATGAATAGTATATGATGAAAAGAAGATAAGAAGAACTAAAATATTAATAATAATTTTATGTGGTTTCCCCCTCCCCCCCAAATTATTGGTTTAATTAATATTAAATGGTTTGATATAAGATTTAGATAAGGTAGTAAAGAATGGATAATTAATGTGATTTATTACATGTTGTATGTGGAATATTATGTGAAAGACAGTTTTAAATATTATTGTGTATAGGTTATAATATTATTTTAGAAATAAAATTTAAAAATTAATGAAGAAGATGCCAGCTACAGATGCTAGGGAAATGTCAGAAACATCTAGAACATGGCCACATAACCTGAAAAACCCACAAAGAACTGTAAAATTTTAAATTATTATTAACAATTATTTATAGAGTGCTGTAAAGTTTGCACAGTGCTTTACATAGCAAGGGTCAAATAAAATAAGAAGAAAAAAGAAAAATAAAAACTTGCAAAGCGGTGTACAATCTAGAAACAACAATGTTACATGATTAAAATATCTCTAAAATAATACTAACTAGTATACAAGAAGGGCAAAATAAGCAGCAGATTAAGCAGAAGTTTAATGGCAAATGAAGAACAATTTCCTTACAATATACTACTTATGCAACATTTTCTCCTGTACAAGGTGAGCTGAGCCACATATTAAAGCCAAAATATATATATTCTTTTTTGAGAAGCCCCATCTAAGCAAATTGCATGACATTGTCCCTATAAGGAGCAAACCCAAGAACTAATTCTTCAAATTATCCATCAAAAGTGTGTGGCTGGAGCTTACCATGTAAATATACTTCATGGACAGTGTGTAAAAGCAGAGCAGCCTTTCCCAAGACTCCTGTGATAAAAAGTCTGGAAAGCTGGAAATGATGGGTGTTTGGGGGGTAGGACTTTCCCACCTCTTGCAGCCCTTAGTCTTTTTGCAAAGTTTCTGGTGGTGGAGCAAAAAGGGAGGCTAAAAACAAACAGCAGCAGCCAAGGAAAAGAAAAGCCCCTAAACTCCACCTGAGACTGGTTCAGGGGGTTGTCTTGCCATTTCCTTCCCCTGAGGAGGCTGAGACAGTGTGACTTGCCTCCAAAGCTCACCCAGTGGATTTCCAGGGCTTAGCTGGGAATTCGAACCCAGGTCTGTTGTTGTTGCTGCTGCTGCTAGTATTATTATTATTATTATTATTCATCCATTATTATCCATCACCACCATTATTTATTTTTATTATTATTACTATCATCATCATAATCTATTATTATTATTATTATTATTATTATTACTGTTATTAGCATCATCATCTATTATTATCCACCACCATCATCATCATTATTTATTTTTATTATTATTAATTACTATCATCATCCATTATTATCCACCACCATCAACATTATTTATTATTATTATTGCTATTACTATTATTTACTATCATCATCATCATCATCATCCATCGTTATCTACCACCACCACCACCATTATTATTACAGTAGAGTCTCGAATATCCAAACTTCGGTTATCCAACATTCTGGATTATCCAACATTGCGGCTGCTGTGATTTCTTTAAATTTTCTGTGATTTCTTTAAATTTTTGGAGGACTGAACTGTTTATACTGTACATCACAATGTTTATCAGTGAGTTCTTTACATTTACTTTTACTGTTATTGCAATAAAACTTCAATACATTTGCAGTTCATAGTGATTTCAAGGCTTTTCTTGGACCTTCCGGATTATCCAACATTTTCAGTTATCCAACTATCAGCCGGTCCAGTTTATGTCGGATAATCGAGACTCTACTGTATTAATTACTATCATCACCATCAACATTCATTATTATCCACCACCACATCATCATCTATTATTATCATCATTATTAGATGAGAGTAGAATTTGGGGGTAACTGAGTACTGTTGTTTTATTATGTATCAGATTGTTTTTACTGTAAACCGCCTCTATCCTAATCAGAATAGGCAAGGTATAAATAAAGTTGTTGTTGTTGTTGTTTCTGGAAAGACATTGTCGTCGTCGTCGTCGTCATCATCATCAATATTGGAAAGGCTCCTTTGGACGACTGGCCACCTTTCCAGTGACCGGGCTCCATTTTTTGCCTCCCTAACCCTCAGGGTCCATCCCTCCTGGGCTCAGCTTGAGGCAGCTCTCCTTCCCCCCATCTGGGGAATTTAATTTCTTTCCAGGGATTTTGAGTGAATATTCCAGTAAATATTGGGGAATTTTGGGGATTTTGGTAAAACATTCCAGGGAATATCTTTGAGGTTTGTTGGCAACAACCTGAGGTCAGTCCATCAGAGCCATTGGTGCCATGAGAAGGACTCACTCAATCTGGGGCCAGATGTGTCCTCCTCCTCCTCATCACCGCCAAGGAGGGCAATGAGGCACTGCAAAATGGTAGGACGCTGGAGAAGAATGGAGGGCATGAGCAAACAAACAAGCAAAAATAAATAAATAAATAAATAAATAATAGCACAAAGCACTCCTAGAAATATCAAGCCATGCTTCATAAGTATGCTCAAAATGGAGGGGATTGTGGAATTCCTCCTGGACAGAAGGAGGCTGGAATGGAAAAGGAGGACCTCTCTGGACTTGCTACTCAGCAATTATTTCAATGGCTTTTCCACCATTAAAATGAACCATTAGGATTAACAAATTATTTTTTAACGGTTTGTTGTGTGCCTTCAAGATACTTTTGACTTGCGGTGACCCCAAGGTGAAACTGTATGGGGTTTTCTTTTGGAAAGGTTGGTTCAGAGGGGGTTTGCCATTGCTTTCCTCTGAGGCTGAGAGTGTGGCTTGGTCACCCAGTGGGTTTCCATGGCCGAGCTGGGAATTGAACCCTTGTCTCCAGAGTCATGGTCCAGTACTCAAAACACATGACCACATAAAAGCTTAAAAACACTAATATAAATGTAAATTCATGCTTCTTAGGCATGCTCAAAATGGAGGATGTTATAAGAATTCCTCTTATAAAAATTTTCCTGGTGCAAAAGCATGAAGGTTTCCACAGAAATTCAGTTTTCTCTTCATAACAAAGGGGCTTGTAGCCTTACAAAGGATTTGAGACAAACTAGATCTCAAGGCAATAGCTTTTTCTCTTGCTAATGGCATTTAAAGTTTATTTCCTGGACTAAATCCCCCAATACCCACATGGCCAAAAGGAGGGAGGGCTCCCCTGCATGAATACCCTTCCATGCCATCTGAACTGAGGGTGACAACCATAGACAACATCTTGACCAAATGCAGGGCTACAACAGTCACTTTTTTTCTGTATCATTTTTAACACCTTTTGCCTGTTAATGAAGAAGCCAGTGGAGTTTCGAAAGCTTGCAACATGTATATTAGCATTTTGGGCAAAGGGGTCAGACAAAGCTGCATCCTATCACCCTACCTATTCAACTTAAATGCAGAACATATTGTAAGGAAATCAAGCCTGGACATGGAAGAGCGAGGAATGAAAATAGGAGGAAGAAATATCAATAATCTGAGATATGCTGACGACACCATAATACTAGCAGAAAACCTCACAGACCTAGAACAACTATTATGGAAGATCAAAGAAGAAAGTGCAATGGCAAGCTTACTGTTAAACATAAGAGAACTTACACACATTCAAACTAGGCAATTGAGGAAACAGAAATAGCAAAAGAGTTCTCTTATTTGGATCAAACATTGATCAGAATGGGGAATACAGCCAGGAAATAGGTTAAGAATGAGGAGAGCAGCTATGAAAGAACTAGAAAAGATCCTTAAATGCAAAGACATACAACTCAGCACAAAAGTCAGAATCATATAAGCCATTGTATTCCCTGATACCATGTATAGATGTGAGAGCTGGACAGTTAAGAAAGAAGATAGGAGGAAATTCAACTCATCGAGATGTGGTGCTGGAGAAGAGTGCTGAGGATTCCAGGAGCAGCCAAATGAACAAACAAATGGGTCATAGAGCAGATTAATCCAGAAAAATCCCTAGAAGCCAAGATGACAAAACTTAAACTGTCATACTTTGGACACATCATGAGAGGGCATGAATCGTTGGAAAAAACAATAATGTTGGGAAAGGTAGAAGGAAGTAGAAAGAGAGGAAGGCTGCATGCTAGATGGATGGACTTTATTAAAGAGACCACGAATATGAGTTTGCAGGAACTGGGCAGAGCAAACGGGGGAGCCTGGAGACGTCTCACCCATAGGGTCGCCATGGGTCGAGATCAACAGTGAAGATTTTCACACATCTCGATTAAAGAGGAGTTATCCCAGTAATAACCAGCAACAAATCATTCACAGGATTTCCCTATGAATGTTTTGTTGCTGGTCATTGCCTGGTTATTGCCAGCATAAGTCCTCTTTAATCATGATGTAGTGCGAAAATCTTTACTGCGATTGCCCGAGAACTGCCACCTCTATACTCTCTCCATTCTGAATGAACATGAGACGGTACATTTTGCAAGTTACAGAATTCTGCCCCATGCCTTTCTTTTCCCTGTAGGTACAGTAAGCCACCTATGACTATTCTTTGCCTAAGAGAACCTTATGAAATTGATTGGGTTACAATAAGTCAGTGGGTGACCAGAGGGCACAAACAAATACACAGTATGTTGGAGTCATAGGTTGGATTCTCACTACTACAGTGACTTGCCCAAATTTACCCAGTGGATTTCTATAGCTGAGCTGAGAGGATGCAAACCCTGGTACCCTGGAGTCCTAGTCCAGCACTCAAACCACTACACTGCTTTGTTGATAATACCTGAGTTTTGGTTTATCTTTACTGGCTTCCAGTTTGTTTCCAGATACAATTTAAAGAGCTGATTCTTACTTACAAAGACCTAAATGCTTTGAATCCATTAGTTTGAAGAACAGTCTCCCCCATAAAACTTTGTCACCACTGAATTTAGCACTGGGACTTTTCAATGTGACCCACCACTTTTTCATTTCAGGTGCAATACAGTACAGGATCTTTTCTGCATGTGGCTCCTAAGTTGTGGAAGTCTTTCCCAGGAAAGATTGTTTTTTCTCTTTTAGAAACAGGTTCACGTGAGATGTAGAATACTGTTCCATCAAGCTATTACTGTGTGTAAAGTTCTGCCAGGTGTAAATTTATGCTGAAGTGGTCCATTTTTTTTCTTGATTTGACTGCATAATATTCATTTTGGTAACATGAACTTCTGCTTTTTACTATTGTTTATGAATGTTATTAACTTTTTAAAACTTAACTAGCCTTTAGGTTTGTTTTTTTTAATAAAGAAAAGTGGAATATGGATGTTAAAAGACATGAAATGATCTGTCCTGGCCCTTTCACTACTTTCTTTGTGCATAAGTCCTTTCAGATGCATGTTTCTGCAAACCTAGATGTTAAATTCACATATGTTTTACCATTGGATTAGACTGGGGGGAAATTGCTTTTGCAGGTAATCATATGAACCTTCCATTCTCTCATCCTTCCTAGATTTAGTTTATTATTCAGTTAAATGCACATTTACTCAGATATAAGTCACACTAAGATCAGTTAGTCTTACTCCCAGGTAAATGTCTTCAGGATTGTAGCCACTGTCTTAATAATAAAATATCAATATAAGAAGTGCAGCCCTTTCTAAAAGGTAGATTGAGTATTTTTTTACCTAATGAACTGGAAATATAGATTGTCAATCTGAGGCTTGTGTGTACAGTTTAGATGAACAAATCATCTTGTGGTGAATCAGGGGATATATCAGGATTTACATTAGAAAGCCTCCTAAACTTCTTTTCTACTAGATTATAATTTCTTGCTGCTTTCATATGCATTGAGCCACCTAATGCCAATTTGGAAAAAAGAGAAAGTTTTTTGGGGGGCTCTTTTGGTATTCATATTTGTTCTCTGCAATAAAAATTCTGCATGTTTTAATTTAAAGGCCATTTCTACATCGTTTCTTGTGCTTACTCCAATATAGATATCTAAGGGCCCATTCCCACTACCATTAGATACGAATCATAACTTGGGGTATATCACCCTCATTCCCATTAGAAACCACTTTCAACTCTCATGTGATCGATTCCAGCTTGAATGTAGGGGGGCAAATGCAACCCCCCCCCCCAAAAAAAAACAGGTTTACCTGATAGTGGTTTGAAAGTGGTCTTTTTGCAAGGAATCGATTCTGAAGCGTGTCCGATAGGTGGGAAAGTCAGATCAGAATCGATTCCTGCTGGAGGGGAGGCATGAATGGCTGAAGGGGAGGGACGAGGGATGTGTGTTTACCATCCCTCCCCATTTTGGAGATGTCACCCCCCCCAGTGCTGCCCATGTTGGTGTGACATGGATGGGTTTTGTTTGTTTGTTTGTTTAAATACAATTCATCGCTAAATCGTTAGAACAACTTAACAAATACTCGACAAGGCAGGTAGTTGCTAATCTGTTCTAATGATTCATCAATGAATTGTTTTTTTTGAATAAACCATGCTGCTGTGTTCTCCTGTCTTCCTCCTCCTCCCGGGTCCCTTCCTGCCTTCTTTCTTCACCAGCCATGGCAGAGATCTCTGCTGCCCCGGCCTCCCACCCCCACCTGCACTCCCACCAGCACACGCACCTATTGCACCACCTCCTGCCCCGCTGGACCCTCTGCTGCTGGGGAGCTCACAGCCTTCCCTCCACTGGCTGGAGGAGCACGAGTCAAAAGGAGAGCCTGGTGTGAGGCAGAAAGAAAGCTGGTAGCTCACTCGCTCTCTCCTCCTGGTCGGGCACATGCTCAAGTTCACACTCACACCTGCCCTCGTTTCTGTTCTTTCCCGGGTCAGCCGGAATGTGAGGGAGGCTGGGCAAGGTGGGCTCCTGGTCCACCACCTCCTTCTGGGGCTTGGGGCAGAAAAGTGGTGGGCCTGGGCCAGGGTCCTCGGGGTGGGTCCTCAGCTGGGTGGAGGGGGACGGTGGGCTCCTTGGCTTGGTCCTAACTCCATCACCCCCTTTCTCCAGTGGAGGTAGCAGAAGCCCAGGGAAAGGAGGAGACGTGGGGAAAGCTTGGGTCCCTGAGTAGGGTGCCTTTCCCAGCCCCAGCAACCGGTGGCTCAGGTCACACTCCCTCAGCCTCCAAACCCCTTCCCTTTCCTATCCGGGCTGCTGCTTACATCATGGATGATGGACGGGGGATTCTGAAGTGGTGCTCCAAGTGGGAATGACCAATTTTTCCAAAAACAAACAAACAAACAAACAAAACGATCAGGTTGGTAAGGGGGGAAAAACCCTTTTATAGTGGGAACAAGAGGTTTTTTGAAATTGCTGTCAAAACCAGGGTAGGAGCGAGTCAGGAGGCGATTCATCCTGCCAGTGGGAATGGGCCCTACATAATGAAAACAAAAGGTAGATGTGCAACCCTGATGGGAGATCAGGGAAGTCTGATGGCTTCCCAAACTTTGCTTAGAATTCTGAGATGAATATGATTTATTTCTCAGTTCCTAAAATTTTTCAGCTTTCTTTTTTCCTTTTTGCTTCATCCCAGTGTTTTCTGATGAATACCTAATAGCTGCTTCCCATTATAAGTCACATTTGTGGGTTAAGCCAAAAAAAAAGTATAATAGCTTAGAAGCTCCTTGTTAAGGCTTTTATTGTGCGATCGCCCTGCCCAGTTCATGGAAATCAGTGCAGGACCAGATGATAGTGTCTCATGTTTGCAACTATCCCACATTATATTTGTGTGTGTGTGTGTGTGTGTGATCATCAGTGTACATGGTGTTACACATAATAAAAGTATAAAAAACATCCCTGCCAACAACATACAATCTCCTAATCTAACAATTTCATCATTTTCTTTCTCTCATTATTTCTATAGTGACCTGTTAAAAGGATGGACAGAATAGCAGCAGCATACCTTTTAACAGATAGCTACCAGTCTGGAAGTGTTCTCTGTCTGCTCTGTAAAAGAAACCATAGTATCTGCTGAGAAGAAAGTGGGAATAAAATCTGGGAGACAAATATTTTGGTCAAAAATGTCAATAAAGTGGGATCCTTAACCCTGACAATCAGAAAGCGATTCCATCTTTTTCTCTAACCATTTTACTATGTAAAGGAAAAACGGTGGAGGAAGTAGTGGAAAAACAAAGGAGCTTTATGAATGGAGGACTACACTTTCTGAAACCTCCATAAAATTCTGTAAATGAGACAAGGCAATGGCATGATAAAATCTTTCTCTAGAATCACTCCCAGTCAAACTGCTGGTTCATCTGGCTCAATATAGTTGATAAAGACTTACAGTGACTGTTCAGGGATTCAGTCAAACATTTTTTGAGCCACATCTGGTGATGTCAGGATTTGAATTGGGGATCTTTTACATCAGATCATTTTGCTTACCATAGAGCATTTTGCTCTACCATTGCACAAATTTGAGCAAACCTTGAAAGTGCTTATCATCTGGTGACTTCTTAGGTAGTATTATGTTCCTTTAACTTTTTTCTCCTCATAGATCAGACAGCTCTCCCTTCCTGATTTTACTCTTTTATTCATGCTAGTAATTTCCATGGTTTATGGTACTGGTCTCCACAACTTGTGGTTTTAAATACTCTGTATGCATGAAAATGAAGAAGGAAGGGGAGGGGAAAAAAAGAAACATGACAACACCTTTAAGACTAACTTTTTCTTTAAAAAAAATTTAACCCTCCCCTTTCCACCCACCCCCTAAAATCAAGGGAAAATAGAATATCCCTCTTCTAATAATACATGAATGTTCACCTTAGCATTTGGGAGAATTTTGGCAATTGTAGCTAGGCTGCATTGGCATCTCAGAAATAATGCAGGTTGACAACACTTTTACTGCTGTGGCTCAATGCTATGGAATTCTCGAAATTGTAGTTTTATGAGACATTTAGCCTTCTCTGTCAGAGCCATGACAGTTAAAGTGGTGTCAACTTGCATTATTTCTGCAGTGCATACACAGCCCTATTGAAGGCTTGGGTGGGTTGATTGAGAATTTTGGCTTGATATAAGCACTGCCATTGCATTGATTTTAGATGGACCACTCTGGTCGGATTTGATAAAAATAAAGATAAGGGCAGCCTCATGCTGATCATGACTCTGATAATTCACTGATGTCTTCAGTCTTGATCAGACTCTGGACTCTTTCATACAAGGCTAAATTGGAAGTATAATTTAAGGTCAATTCGAATGCAATCATGGGTTTTATGTTATTGCAAATTAACTCTTCACATGCAAATTCGGGCAAGAGGGAAGCCAATTCGAATGCAATCATGGGTTTTACCTTATTGCGAATTAAAGCTTCGCATGCAAATTCGGGCAGGAGGGGGTTAATTTCGGGTAATGGGAAGTAATTCCGAACGGAGCAGGGGTTCATGTAAATTCGCTAAACAAGCGAATTTACATAAATCCGCATTGGCTCCATTCGGAGTTGGGAGAAATTCCTCCCCGTTTGAAAGAGTCCACTGACAAACTGGAACTGGTGCTATAGGGTTGTGTAAAGCAACTAGTCTTTGGCAGAAGCATAACTGATTAAAACTGTAAAAACTCAGCATGCTGAGTGGGGCAGAGGTTTACAAAGGAGCAATGTGAAGTCCTGTAGCCTTTTATGTCATGCTCTAGGGAGGCCTCTGCTTTCACTGAGATGCATTGCTGAATCTACCCAACCAGTGCAGCATGTACCTAAAAAAAAATGCACAAGGATAAAGATGAGATCATGATTCAATTTTAGCTCAAAGGGAAGGGAAGCCTAATCTTGTCCAAAAAGAAGAAGAGGGTACAAAAATAAGGAGATGAAAAGAGGAAGTGATGCAGGGGAGAAGGCTAGAAGAAAACACTCAAAAGTGGCTTCAAATGAACTTCTTCGGGACTCCTGAAAAAGGCATCCATGACCATCAAGATTTCCACAACAGGGGCCCTTTCACACTATAAAATTTATAATACCATGATTCCACTTTAATTGTCGTGGTTCCATCCTGTGGAATTGTGGGATTTGCAGTTTTAGGAAGATATTTAGAATTTGCAGCCAGAGAACTCCTCTAGTGCCTCACCAAACTACGAATCCCAGGATTCCACAGGATGCTGCCAAAGCAATTAAAGGGGAACATAGCATTTTATTCTGTTGCGTGAAAGTGTCTCAGGTCTGCCTGCCTGCACCATCATCAAAACTTTATCTTGACCTGGCTGGAAGAATTCAGGGCCTCAAAGAGACAGGCCAAAAAACCCACAGCGGGGCTGCACTGGTGCTGTTTGTCCCAGGTCCAGGCGATCACACCCACCCAGCCCTGATCTGGGCCATTCTCATGGTTTTGAACTTGGCCAGCAAAAGGAGCTGTTTTTGTCTGCTCCTTTTTGGCCTGGTTCTTTATAAAAGAGTCTGTCTTGGTGTGATTTCCAATCACACTCAGGGCGTGCATCATCTAAATGCTGCACCCCAAACGCAGCTAGAAACCGGTTTATTTGGCCCGCCTGTTTTGGGCCCAGGTCCCATTTTTACTCAAAGACTGAAAGACCAGCCATCCCCTTTGCTGAAGTTTTTAGGTTGAAGTAAATCATCATGGTGTCTTCTCCGGTGGTTGAGGAAATAAAATATGAGAGACTGTTGTGAGGTGGTTTGTTGGCAAATACATAATATTTGTATTATTATGTGCTTATGTTGTGACCACATGACATGACTTCAAGCCAGGAAGAAGCAGAAAAAAAGCTGCTTCTTTTTGAAATGTTTTTTCTCTGCATAAGTGCACTTTTCTGCTGGCTTCGAGGCATGTGTCATCTAAACACCACACCTTCAAGCCAGCCTGAAAGTACCTCTTTTTGCCTATCTGTTAAGCCCCAAAGTATATTAATTTGGGTTCTACCAAAAGCTAATTTCATGCTTCTTCTATACCTTTTACTTTTTTCTACACTGTTGGCTGAAAGAGACACAGCCTTGGCTGTAAGGTACCTTATCAACTCATGTTTCCTCAATGAGGTGTAAATTATGAATTTTACTAGCTTCCCTACAACCTACTCAGCTGGAAGTATTACATTCCCCTTTCTGGTTTCCCTAGGTTGAAAGGAAATGTCTCCCTTATCTGCTCTGCTCTTATGCAATATTTAAAAAACTGTATATATGTATCCTTCTATATCTTTTTCTCGAAAGGCCCTGTGTCTCTCACTTTGTAACAATAAATGTTTTACCTAAGCTTGTTCTATATTGCAGCTAATTGCCATGATCTGTTTATTAGTGTGATATTATCTGACTAAATTGGCTATTTTCATATATTTTTATAATACATTGTCACTTCCTTACCCTTTCCACTTTATGTATCTCTGATATTCTATCCCATCATTAAAAACTGTGTTGGAGTTAGGATCCCTTTCACAGTTATAGTACAGTGTTATGGTTCTTCTCTAACTGCCATGGCAATGTCCTATGAAATTCCAGTATTTGCTGTTTAGGGACAAATATTTAGGATTCTTTGTCAGAGTGCTCTAGAGCCTCACTCAACTGCAGTTCCCTGGATTCCATAGTATGCAGTCATAGGTGTTAGTGGAACAATTGGGCTATAGTTATGTAAATTGAATAGGCCCTAGGCCAATGATGGCAAACCTTTTAGGGACTGAGTGCCCAAATGAAATGGCCTTCTGGCACCATGTGTTACCCAGTGCTGGGGGTGGGACTTTTGGGGGGAATGGGACTTCTGGGGTGGGTCTTCCATCCTGGAGACAGGACAGCTTTCCTCCACCCTCCTGGGCATTCAGATGCCTCTCCGGAGAGAGCTGAAGGCCCAGGATGGCTGGAAAGGAGGAGGAACAGACGTGCATCCCTTCCTCGTCTTCTGTGTCCTCCACATGCCATTAAAAATGGCTTCATGTGCCATCTCTGGCACATGTGCCATAGGTCTGCCACCGTGGCCCTAGGCTATAGAATGCAGTATCATTACATTTTCAGGAAACATGCATATACATAGGACGTATGATTATGCCAGATTTTAAACACTTGTAAGGATTATTGATTTGGATCTGGACTTAATTGTGCTTAGAGTAGTTTCATGTTATAAGCAGGATTAAGCATAGACCCAACCCACTGAAGTCAATAAAAGAGTAAAGTATATGTTGCATATTTCACTTCTGTTCTCATCTTGGACTATTACTTATCTTTACAACAAGGTTGGAAACATTACAAATAAATAAAAGAATTTTTAAAATGCCATATAATTAACAAGCACATGATGTTAACAGCATGCCCAGACCTGGACTTCCTACATCTCACAGCTCTCCCTGAATTCTCAGTGAACTGATATGCTTTCAAAGCTCTCCAGACAGGAAGATCAATTTCTTGGTGAAGAGTGTGGTAAAAAAGAATTTTTGATCTTATGTGTTTTAAACCACATGATAGCAGCAATTTGAGTACAGACTGTCTTCACATGGGAAGGCCAGTTCTGCATAGTATTTGAGCCATCTTTGCCTTTATCCAGTTCAAAAAAACAAGCAAGCAAAGAAACAAAAACCTCACCATTTGTTCGAGATCTTCCAGGAGCACCTCAGAGTGATGCCAGGTAGTTTTTTATACACACATCCCACTGTGTAATCTGGTGCTGCTGTCCAAGCTCTGGGGGCAAGTCTTGTCTGCTTCTGCTTCTAGGAAAAAAGAATTTTAGAAGGATCCATCCTGTCCCCCTATTGCAATAAGGATAAGCTGCCAAGTACACACATTGCTCTAAGAGAAACAGCAAATGTGGTATGAATCAGTGCTTCTTAGGAGTTTATCAGATGGGAGGAATTTCTATTTTGAATAGAGCCAATTCGAATAGAGCCAATTCCAATTCACATAAATTCGCTAGTTTAGCGAATTTATGTGAATTTTAATTGTGTTTGGAATGCATTCAGAATGACTTCCCATTGCCCAAAGATTACTTCCCATTGCTCGAAATTACATGAGATACTCTAATACGCAATAATGTGAAACCCCATGATTGCGTTCGGAATGACTTCCCTTTTGCCCGAAATTGTGTGAGATACACTCATATGCAATAACGTGAAACCCCATGATTGCATTTGGATTGCCATTGGATTATACTTCCAATTTCCATTGTCTGATAGTGTCCTTAGTAGTGGTCAAAAGAGAAGATATTTTGGAATACCTTGGAACATCACTGAGCTGCTCCAGGGTGCTAATGGTGCCTTGGAAGCAGCAGAAAAAGGAGTCGCAATTCATGGCTCCCTTTTCTAGGGACATAGTGGCCTCGCTGTTTGGTTAGTGCAGCCACGATCTGGGGAGAAAAGGGCAGAGGCTGCCCCTTTCCCCTCATCTATATAGTGCCTATGTTTTGGAGGCTGCCTTTTAAAAGAAATTGAGTAAATTATGTGCCTTGATTTCAGACCCTCCATAGCTAAACTTTCATCATGATAAGGTGGTTTTTGCTCAAATATTACTTTCCTTCCTAGAATGATCTCACTTTTTCTCTTAGGTCAGGATATAGTTATACCTACAGTCCTACTTGAAGTATTGCTGCACTCCCTTTAGCCTTCCATATGTATCGGACTGCTCCTTCTTGCAAATGTTTTTGTTTTGTTTTGTTTTGTTACAGAAATCCTAAACAAGACTTGTTGGTGTACACACAACATTTTTCAAACTGAATTGTGCAAACTTTTTTTTTGCCATATAGAATTACAAAAATTGTCTATCCCAGTCCCTACTTGCTTTACACACATCTACAGCACTATTGCAGAGAGTTCATTTACAACTTTATTATGACCATGGATCAGACTTAAAAGGACAAAAGCAGAACATAGCAGAAAATAAAGTTTTGTTTTGTTTTTTAAAAAAGTAAAACCACCCTCTAGGTAGAAGAATCCTACGTAAGCGGCAGTTCAATGACCAGCTTCTAAGTCAACACCATTCATGAGGAGCCAGGATAGAATTTGATCAATGTGCTCCTAGTAGAATATGCTAACATAAAAAACTTTGCAACTTGCAAAACAGTTTCAATAATAATAATAATAATTATTATTATTATTATTATTATTATTATTATTATTTCTATTCCACCTTTTCCGGGTGGGGAATCAAAGCAGATTACAGCAGTTATTTTTGTGGAATCTGGAAAAATAAGGGAAGCATAAAAACTATCAGATCTTTTCCAAAATGGTATCTATAAATTAGGAATGGATGTCTTTCTGATACAAGAAATATAACAAAATCTGATCGACCGTTTCATCTATTCCTGACTGACAGGGGTAGATATGCTTTGTGCATAAGAAATATATAAATATCTCCCATTCCAGTTGGATTGATGGCAAATACCAAAAGAAACCAAAGTGAAATTCTGTGATACCTGGGAATTTCCAGAGCATAGAGATAATCAGCCAAAGCAAAATTTATGCTTCACTTGCCGGCTATAGGATAATATTGGATTCTTGCTCTTCCTGCAAAGCTGAATTTAAGGTCTCTTGCTTCATTGCAGAAAGACAGAGCAAGGCATTTGGAAGGCAACATGGAACAAGAGTGGCAATCAAAAATTTACTCTGTCCTTCTTCCTGAGGTCAAAAGTCTTTATAAACACCTAGATGAGAACCATGCAAGGGTTAACATATTATTTTACCATGGAACACTTTCATCATATGCTAACCTCTGTGACGAAAAAGCATCTTAGGATATAAACAACTGTCCATTGACATACCCAGTGGTATGTCTGAAATATTACTCCCAAATATTACTCCCAACTGAAATATTACTCCAAAGTAGTTATATAGCCTGACTTGATCTATGTTATCAACATTAAAATGCAATCAGTGCTGGGTGAACTTTTTATGAACAAAATTAAACAAGAATTTTATTTTTGTGATGATTTATTGTGAGCGACTCCTCCATACAATATGTAGAAGGGAAAACCTCTTAAGATGTTTGATCTTCTGGAAAGGCAGTATATAAATAAAACATTATTATTATTATTATTATTATTGTTTTATTTATATACCGCCTTTCCAGAAGATCAAACATCTTAAGATGTCTTCCCTTCTACATATTGTATGGAGGAGTGGCTCACAATAAATCATCACAAAAATAAAATTCTTGTTTAATTTTGTTCATAAAAAGTTCACCCAGCACTGATTGCATTTTAATTATTATTATCATTTAATTTAATTTAATTTAATTATTATTATCATCATGATAACTACTAAGATCCATGTCTGAAAAAGGTGAGATTACATTATCATCCATATACAGTAAAACAAGGATTGATTGGTTTGCTATTTTAGGATGGCCTTAGATAGGGAGTGCACCATATTATTCATATATAAGATAAACAGTAAAGTGACCAAAGCATCCTGGTTTAATTTTCCTCCTAACCAAACCAAAAAAGCCCCAAATATCCCTGTAGGTTATACAGGGAGTTTCATTCCTGGACTTATGCAATGTGACTACCTGGTCTCACCCGTCCACTTTCTATAGACAAGATGTCTGAGCTAGGGCAATGTTTTGTTTGAATTGGAAGTTTGAGGTTTTCATTTGGCACAATGCCCTCCCTCCTCCAATAGGCCATTAATTACCCATCTGAGGCACAATGAAGAAGAACAGATCACTAGGCTCTGACTATGGTTTTATAACTGGTCAGTCTACGAACCCATACTACCCACTTTCCCTCCTTTCTCAGCCTCCATCTTGGGTTT
Source organism: Urosaurus nigricauda (assembly GCA_034509955.1). NCBI lineage: Eukaryota > Metazoa > Chordata > Lepidosauria > Squamata > Phrynosomatidae > Urosaurus > Urosaurus nigricauda. Next base: position 126,784,958 of record JAOEGL010000003.1, read on the forward strand.
CGTTGGTTGCAGGAGAGTAGCTTGGACTCATGAAATATGCATGCTATGAGTGCAAGGAAAGGATTCCTGTCAAAAGCTCTTCAGCTTTAGACTGTTGCAGGCATGACTTTCTGCAGGGGCAACATCCATTTGTGTGAATTCACAAATGAGCACCTGATAAACTATAGTTGCAAGTAATTAACCTATTCTTATCCCTTGTTACATTACAATGATAATTTATTGTGGTTATAGCTCCATTGTTGGGGGAGGGAATTAGTTACAAATAACATAAATTCTTCGGGAGCAGCTGAAGACAGCAGTAATATCAAAACTGTTAGGTCCCAATGTTATTGTTTGGCTTGTTCAGTCTTTCAGAGTCAATACTTTTGATTAACTTAGGGAAAACTGTAGTGTGGACCTCTCTGACACAAGGAAAGTACTGTGGTAAAGAATGTAAAAATTTCCAAAAGGGAAACAGGTATTAATATAAAATTGTATCAGCAATTGACCAGGTATTGACACCATACTCTCCTGCCACAATTTTGTGATTGGCCTTACTCCTTCGCTATCAGACTGGTGGGCTTCACACTCATATTCAGATCACTTAGGCCACCTCCGAGGATTGGAACTTTGAGAAACCCTAATCTAAAATGGCCATGGCAAAGTCATAGGTTTGATCTCTGTATTGGCTTAAGATGGTTTTAAAAAAACACACACACCCTGTTTTGGCTACAGTGCAGTTGCATTAGTTTTAAAAGAGTACAAAAGAAATGCATAGGAATCGAGAACTGACAGAGGATAACTTTGGAAATATGTAGAGAGCCAGTGTGGCATAGTGGTTTGAGAGTTGGACTAGGGCATTGGGAAACTAGGGTTCAAATCCCTACTCACCAATAGAAACGTCACACTCTCAACAACTAAGGAAGGCAAAGGGAAACTTCTTCTGAACTAATTCTGCAAGGAAAACCTTGTAATAGGGTTGCCTTAGGTTTGCCATAGGTCATAAATGACCTGAAGGCACACAGTAACAAAAGCAATTGCACAAAGAACCAAGTCAACTATTATTAAACGGGTGGTGTCCAGGAGAATACCAGCAGAGTGTCTTATTGCCACCACTGAAACCTCTTTTGTTTCCTGATCCTGCTCTGCCGTATCAAGCTCTCTCCTTCCTAGACTGACAAGAATTTATTTACCAAGGAGGGGGAAAGTAAGAAGAAGGTAATAGTAGTAATTCAGTTAATTATATAAATTAAGAGAAGCCTCTTTGAAAAACAACAAAAGCAAACTGAAGGGAATGTGATGCTACATAGCCCTGGGCTGGAATGCAGCTGTAAAACTCAATCGCTCACACTCTAGTCTAAAATCTGCTGACGAATAAATGCTTTGTGTGGGCTGTTTGTTGCTGCCAGTCCTCCACAGTCTCCTGTAGCTGGTGGGTTCAATCATTTACTTTTCTTATCCCCCCCCCCCCCCCCCGCATCTCCTTCATAAATAAAAACACCTATGCTGGTCAGAACATTGTTAGCCAACAATTGTTGCCTGCAAAGAAGAGCTCATTTCAGTGCAAAATCCCCTGAAGTTTCAAATTGCTCCTTACAGAAGAAGCCCTGACTTGATAGGGAACTTTGCATAAGTACCCCAATCCAGTATAGGACATGTTGGCTAACTTTGTGAGAAAAAAACATTGTCACCTTTTTGCAACATTGAGTCCCTTTGTAAATACTAGAGTACTGGACAATATTGTCATCTTATAGGCAAATGACGTTGACTTATGATGACCACTTCTAAGATTTTATTGGCAATATTTATGCAGAGAAGGCTTGTCATTGCCATATCCAAATAGAGATTCAGATCCCGGTCTCTCAGAGTCATAGGAGTTTATCACACAGGATGGATCCCATGCAGAAACTGAATTTAAACTAGGAAAAACCCGCAAAAGCGAGTATATTTTTAAACAATGTCGGGGGTTAAACGGAACAAAAAGTGGACAAAACCCATAAATGCAGGTAGATTTTCAGATGATGTTTGTGTGAAGGCAAAATAATACAACATTAACCTGAATGGAAAATTGCCAAAACCCACTCCTTTTTACTTTTGGGAACTTCTAAAAGTAAAAAGGAGTGGTTTCTTGTGACTTTCCATGTGGTTTAATGTTGCGTTATTTCTCCTTTACACAAACATGTCTGAAAAACAACCTGTAAAAGCAGTGGGTTTTTTTCCCCACTTTTAAATCCTGTTTCTGCATGGAATTTATGTAATTTGCCTCTGTGTGATAAACTCCATAGTACAACATTCAAATCACATAGGCTTTTATTCAACTGAGTATGTATGAGATAACGTTGACATAAATTGCTGGCATAGGTTTGCATGGGTTAGGGAAGTACAAATAATACAATACAACACACATCTGGGAGGGATTGACTTCCTCAAGAATCCTAAACAAAGAAAGTCAGGAGTTTTCACCAGAATTTGATAGAAATATATGATATGCCTGTCTAAACAGTGGAATTGCACAGGTAATTGTGTCTATTTCCAGCACTAATTAACTCACTGTGGCAATATTTATTTTGTTGGCTTGGAATTTGACACAATTGTCCATAGATCACAGCTGCAAATATGAAATTATCAAGTAGCATATTTTGAGTCAGACAATTACACAGTCTTTTACTCAGGAAATGAAAATCTAAGAAGAAATGGGATTAACTGTGAGGCGAGATGCAGCAAAAGCACTCAAAGGATATAATGCAAAGTCTGACCAAATCATATCAATAAGACTTTGGTAAAAACACATCAATATAATCATAATCCAAGTTTATGCTCCAACTACAGAGGCAGAAGAAGAAGAAGAAAAGTTCTATTCTGGAGGCCAGGAGGAAATTGATCACACAGCAAAAGGGGACTTGTTAATCAAAGGTGATTGGAATACAAAGGAAGGAAACAGAGCAGAACCAAAGATTGTATGGGATTTTGGCCTAGGAACAAGAAATGAAGCAGGAGACTGACTGACTCAATTTTGTGAGGCCAACAGTTTGCAAATTGCCTCTTCAAGAAACCCCAGAAGTGACTGTATACATGGACATCACCTGATGATCTGTATAGAAATCAAATAGACTACATAATTGGAAGCAGAAGATTATGAATCTCTATTATCTCTGCAAAAATAAGACCAAATCAGATTGTGGCGCAGGCCATGAACTGCTAATATCAAAAACAAGAGTAAAGCTAAGGAAGAATACAAAACCAAACTGTGCCAAAATACAAGCTTCAGAATGTCCTTGTATAATTTAAAGATACTATAAAAATAGATTTCCACCATTAAGTCAAACTGACTGGGAGCCAGAAGCATTCTGAAATGAAGCTAGGGACATTGACAGGAAGGAATACAAAAAGACACTATCTGCAGACAAAAAAAAGAAAGAGAAGTGTCAATGAATGGCAGAAGAGACTTCAGATAGTTAAGGACAGATGAGTAACAAAAGTTGAAGATGACAGAAATAGAATCACACTTCTGAATACCAACTGTTCAGTGACTTGCGTGCAGGAACCAAGGGAACTGCTATAATAACCAATGCAGAGAAATCAAAGATAACAACAGAAAAAGAAGAACAAGAGATCTGAGAAATCAAAGGTAAATTTAATCCAAAAGTGGAGATGTTATATGACCAGTAGGAGAACACATTACATGACCAAGTAGAAATAAAGAGACTATGGAAGCTATATAAAAGAAATGAAAGGTTAACAGATTAATTCAAGAAAGAATCAATTGAAGATGAACTTAAACCTTTAGAAAATAAAGTGGAAGCTGCATTCAAAGTCCTTGGAAAATAAATCATAGGGAATAGATGGTATACCAATAGAGCTGCTCCAGTCTACAGATACAGAATCTGCTCTAATTCTAACTAAAATCTGACAACAAATATGGAAAACAAAACAATGGCCCAGGATTGGAAACACTCTGTATACATTCTTATTCCCAAGAAAAAGGACACCGGGAATTGCAATAACCACAGGACCATTGTATGCAAGCAAAGTGATTCTCAATGTTCCACAACAAAGACATTTACTTCAAGATTTTATATATCTTAGCTCAGTCATTAATCAGAATAAAGACTTTAGTCAGAAATCAGAAGAAGGCTAGGATTTGGAAGGACAGCTATGAAGTAACTAAGATCCTGAAGTGAATACTAAAGTTAGAATTGTCCATTTATGTATGGTTGTGAATTGTCATGTATTGCCAATCTATGTATAGTTGTGAAAAAAGTTTCTTACATTACAAAACATTACATTACAAAAGCTATTTCTTACATTAAAACAACAACAGTATGTCCAGTATTTCTAAGATTTTCAAACCAGTATATTTATCTGTGTTGCTAATCATGAACATGTTATTCAGTACAATGAAGAATAGTTGAGCTGCCACCCAATATTTGTTAATGGCCACTGTTAAAATATAACACCTTATGCTTTTTGCATTTAATTTCTTCTGACCATGCTAAACACATTTCCCAGTTTACCTGTTTGTGCTTACACTAGTTTTTGAAATAAATAAAAACACTCCATGCACTTGTTGAAGTTTGCTCTAGACTATGAAAGGTAGTAACAAAGCAAAAGATGCTTTAAAATTATATTGTTCATATTTCCCAAATTAAGGCTATGGGATATTTTTAAATCCTGCAAATGCCACTAATAAATTTAATAATTAGTGCTTTAATCTTTTAATAAGGCTTAGAAACTCCTTCTTTAAAGTATTGTCTCTTAAGATACTCTGAGGCACCCAAAAATACAGAGCAAATACTTACTCCCTTGAATAATATGTTCTCTAAACAGGTCATTTTCTTCAGTTCCATATGAAGTGGAGAATTTCTTTCTTAGTTGGTGCCATGCTCTCATAAAAAACCCTATTAACTGAGTGGATGATATCAACTCTTAGTTGCCAGAAACTAAATTAACCTGTTATTGATAATTCCATTTGCACATTAATTTTTGTCATAATGAGGACATAACAATGCCCCCTTTAATGTTAAGGAAGGAACACTACCATTCTTGGATGTCCTAGTCATTCGCAAACCAAACCAATGTTTGGGCCACACAGTATACAGAAAACCTACACATACGGACAGATATCTGCACAAGAACTCCAACCATCACTCAGGAAAAAAGAAGCACAATAAAAACACTGGTAGACCGGGCAAAATGGATCTGTGAACCCCACTTTTTGGAAGATGAACTGAAACTCCTGGACCAGGCTCTACAGGCCAACGGTTACTTCAGCGCGGATATCAGAAGGGCTGCCAGGCCCAGAAAAACCCAGAAGACTCAAGACAAGGAACCACACAAAAGGAATATATTTTTACCATACATCAAACGAGTCACAGACAGAATAGGGAAAGTGATGAAGAAACACAACCTTCAAATAGTTTACAAACCAACATGGAAATCAAAAACATGGAAAATATTGTTTTACTTATTGACAATTGCAAGAATTGCCTTTACACAAAACTGGAAGAAGAAAGCTATCCCAGCAAAGGAAGATTAGATGTGGAAATTATGTGAGGTGATTGAATCAGATAAATTAACACAATTGCTGGGATACAAAACTTTGGAAAAATTTGAAAAGGAACAGGAATTGGTAATTAGATTTATGAAAGAACAATGGGGAGACACAGCAGTTATAAGTTTGATGTGACAATAACAAAGTATGAGTAGAAAGGGATGGATAGAATGATAAAGGAATGAGGAAGGTTACACAATACTGTATTAGGGATGTAGAAAATAGTAGAAAATAATAGATGCATATATGTATACAAAATAACTAAAAGGATTAAAGTAGTTTAAAGGAGAGCTACAGTAAGACAGCTACACGGTAGCAAAAAAAGTCACAAAGACAAAGAACTAGGGAAGGTCAAAGCATAAAAAGTAAATAGACAAGTTGATGATGAGGAAGTTAAATGAAAATGTAAATATAAATGTGAGTGTACAAACCCTCAGTTGAGAGGTAAAGTTCTACATTGGTTTTTTACTTTTTTTGTTTTTTTGCTTTTTTTTTTGTTTTTAGAATAGGGAATATAGGTAAAGAATGGAAATTGTAGATATAACAAACACAAAATGTTAGAGGTTTTGAAGGTAAAGTATGTGGTAGAAGGTACGAGTAGGTAGAAAAGGAATAGGAATAGACAATAAGAAAGAGGGATTATAACAAGGGAATAATAAAAAGAAGGTAGATAAGAATGAGGATAAGAGGAGACAAAGAATGGATTAAAAAGTTTTTAGGAGCAATAGAAGCAGAAGGGATTGAAGAAAGAAGGTAACGTGATAGTAGGAGAAGTGGGGATGAAGTAAGGTAATGTTATAAGTTGTTACATGTTGTCATGTTGTTTTTTGTGAAGGATGTTTTTCTGTCTGTCAGTTTGCTGGGGATAGGAAATAGAGTGGTTTATGTTGTATGGTGTTGTATGATGAAGGAAAACTAATGCAATATTAATCATTGAAAAAATAAATAATATTACTTAAAAATAACAAATATAATGCATTAAACCAGTCACCCTAAAATGATTAGTAATATTAATATTTTGGGTTTTTCTTTTTTCTTTTTTCTTTTTTTAAGTAATGGCTTATACTAATAAGTCAACCATTTCCAGCAATGTTTCTTGAATATCCTAAGGAACAAGCATTTTAAAAGCAGTCTAGAACAGACCTAGAAGAGCTAGATGCCTAATTTATTTTCAGTCTCAAAGTGGAGTTAGGCTGCCACCCAGTGGATATGATTACGAATAGTTTTCACTCTAACTTTTAGACATTTAAACAGAATCTAAATACTTTTCTCTTCAGCTTCCCATTTTTTAACCTTTTCTTTATTCATAATTTTAATGTTGTAAATTAATTTATCGTGATATATAGTAAACTGCAGTGTTTTCCTATTGTATGTGTATATATATATATATATATATAATTTTTATGTGTTTAGTATACACATTCTAATATATATATATATATATATATATATATGAGATGTTGGAAGGAGTCCTGGTTTTGCTGAGAAAGAAAGGAGTCCTAACAGTTCTGGTCAGAATCCTCTATCAGCTTATTCTTAATTAAGTTAATTCTTAATTCATTTTTCAGTAACTTCTCCTGGAGCAGTTCCTCCAAACTGGTGGAAACCTCATTTAACTGTGGTCTGATCATCATTCTGCTGAGGTTCAAAGCATAATTGAATGATGTTTCCATCAGATTTGGAGAGGCTGGGCCAGGAGAAGTTACTTAGTAAAGTACTTAGTTAAATATAAGCTGATACCGGTACATGATTCCAGCCCTATTTTCCAGCTACCGTACATGACTGAACCCTAGAACAGTTGGCCATTGGAATGGCCTGAAGGAACACTACTTCAGATTTAGTTTCTAAATAGTGTCTGTGACCTGATGGAAGATGTAAATGTGTAAATTAATTGGAAACAGTGAATATAATCCTATAAAATTCAATTTATGTGCAAGTGGACAATTGCCAAGAAATTCCACCATAATTACACTTGATTTCAAAGGGAGAAACCTGAAAAAAGAAAGAAAGAAAAGAAAAGAAAAGAAAAGAAAGAGACTGGATTGGTAAAAAGGAAGTTCAAAAGTAGTGTTGAGTGGGTCACATCTCTCCAGTCTTTTGAGGGTTAACGAGAAACACAAGAACCAAAGCTCAGCAGATCAGGAAAGTTGCCACAGCATGGTTAATGAATAAACAAGACAGATTCCTGCAAATATTAGAAGTCTTATTCAAATGTAAATGATACAAGAACATGAATGTTAACACCCCCCACAATACAACCAGATAATAAGGAATTAAAGAAAAGAAAAGAAAAGAAAAGAAAAGGAGAGAGAAAGAAAGTGATCCAAATTATTGGGTTGTTTCCAGACCCCATTCATATTAGCCCATTTGCCCTGGTTAGATCCGGATCAGATCGTGCATGCCATTACCAAATCTCTCCAGAAAGAAGTTTATACTACCCTTTGCCCTGATCGATGCTTCCCAGTGCATATTACCCAGCTGAAGTTCATACATGCAAAAGTAACGATTCAAGATGGAGCCTCCTAGTTGTCAATCAAATGATGCCATTGGCTGCATGAGTGCTTGGTTTTTGTTTTTTATACTTTTTTACATTTGACAGATTATGTGCATGGAGCATAGGGCTGGGAGCGGTGCAGCGTGTGGGGATCCTTTCCCCACCTCCCTCTCATTCTCCTCCTCCTCCACCCCCACCTCCTCCTCCTCCTCCATTTTTCTCAGCACCCAGTGCTTCATTGGGCACTCCTGAATTTTTTTAATTTTTTTAATTTTTTATTTTTTTATTTTTATTTTGTTTTATTTTTATTTATTTTATTTTAATTTATTTATTTTTAATTTATTTTTACTATTTGGCAGCTCATGCCCATTCTACACAGGGCTCTTTAAACTGGAGGGGGAGCCCCCAGTCCATATATGGATAGTTGGATTGGGGTTCCCTCACCTTCATGTAAGTGCTCACTATGAATGGGGCTTTTTAAACAAAGGGTGAGGGAACCCCAGTCCAACTATCCATATATCGACTGGGGGTTCCCCCTCTGGTTTAAAGAGCCCCGTGTAGAATGTGCATGAGCTGTCAAATTGTAAAAATAAAATAAATAATAAATAATAAATAAAAAAATAAAAAAAAATGCAGGAGTGCCCGATGAAACACAGCACCAGATCAAAGCCCGTGGTCGCAGGGAGATGAGTCATGTTCCGCTCTCTGGCATTTACCCCTCCCCTGAACTTGACCTGAGCATGATCAGAGCCAAATTCACATTCAATTGAACTGTTTTTTTTTTTTTTCCCCCGAAAAGAAAAGGTAAATACACTGCTTTTGGAAAAACCAGGTTTAGGGGGATTTGCACCACTTTGGGTGTGCAAGATCCAGATTCCCTAGTGAAAAAACTGGCGCCGGTATGAACTTCTCAATTTTAATCTGGGTTACAAACTGGTTTATATGGTATTCTGAATGGCCCCCCAGTTTTCTGGTTACTAGAGTCCCCCGATGCTGGGAGAAGAATGGCAATTTTCTGCTGTTTGCCCTTTTCCTCAAAGTCCCCAGTGCCACCTCCTATGCTGTTTGGGAAAGCTGGGGAAGATCACTCCAATAAACTTAACTGAATTGCTATTTCTCTTATCCCAGTCACTTTCAGATGGAATTGGAAGTTCTGTTATGTTACGGAGGGATCTGTGTCAGTTTCCTATTGCATTCTGTAGCAGTTCCTGAATGCTCCTTTTGGACCCATTTGTGGAAATAAGAGTTAACAAAAGTACAGACCCCAAAGGCTATTCTTGAGGTTGATGCTGGTTGCCTGCATCCCCCCCCTGGGGGGGGGGAAGCACAATGGTGGCAGAAATGGTGGCAGCCCTTCTCAGCACTGCCCTGAAGACTCACTGCCACTTAATCTAATAAACTTGTCTAGGCTGGACAGAGAAAATAGTAATCTGACAGTGCCCAAAGTGGCTGACACCTGTAAGCAGACACCTGACAATGCTCTGGAAGGCTCTGAATCTTACAGAAAGATCCAAAGTGAAAGGTGGGTTTATTTAATCCGTTGCAAGGGTAGAATGCTACAGGTTTGGCGCTGAACTGGTTGTACATCATCCAGACAGTTTGCACTAGAACTGCAGATTGAGCCCTGTGTTTTCCAGACTGATTACCATGAGGATGGTGCAGAGGACATGTTATTTGGCCCCTGCAGACACAACCAAAGATGAGAGGAAAAACACACAGTAAGAAGGAATATAACAGAAAGAAAGGCCTACAGGAAGGCACAAAGGGGTGGTGCCACCCCTTTTAGTGTTGTAACTGCTCCGTAGCAGCTAGATGCTGCAGAGTGAAGTTGCGCACCTAAAAAGGACGGGGAAACCACGCTCCTTTTTAGGTCCACAGTTGTGGTGTGATTTTTTTAAAAAGTGCCATTTGGTGCCTTTGTGCTACCGCAACTATGTAGCTCCATGAGGAAGATGCGCAGTTGCGGTGGTGCCATTACGTACGCCATCTAAACGGCATTACGTAATGGTGCCGGTGCCATTACGTACAAGGGTTCAGGGGCATGTATACGAAGTGCGCTCCTAAACCCTAATGGTGCCGCGATGGTGCCTCTTAGTGCCCGTCTAGATCAGGCCAAAGTGTGCTAAATGTTAACATGTATCTGTTAGTAATCTGGCTTTAATATAACAAGGAGCTTGAAAACAATGTAGAAATAAGGAGTGAAGCCAATTCAGCAATTACTCAAGCAGTTAGGGGCTTCTGAGGGGGTATGGACTGAAAAGTTTTCAAGGGCATTGTGACCTTCCAGAATAGGCATTGTGGCCTTCCAGAATTTTTTTAAAAATAATAATTTTAATTTAAAAATTCATTGACAACAGTCAAAACAGAGAAGTGAATGCAAGGGATACAACAAGAGTAAAAAATACATTAGAGGCTTATGGTTAAGGTGAGACATTAAAGGTATAAGGAGACCAAAATACAAAAACGAAACATCCTTCTAGAAGGGTTTTTGATAGGTTGGTGAACACAAAAGACCAGCATTACTATTGATGTAGTCTAAAAAGGGAGACCAAGATGTGACAGTAGTGTCACTGCTAATAAGTCCTTTAATCACTTTCATGCCGTGAGATAATTTTTCCATGCAAAGGGAATTCCAAACTTGTCCCCACCAATCTTCCATGATGTTTAATGTTTGTTTCCAATGGTCATTTAAACAGCAACTCAAAGAAAAGTAATAACTTCTTTGTACTGTAATTTCTTGTTCTCCTTCATAAAGAGGATTAATAATGTCAGACCCTTACAGTAATATATTTTTATTCAGTTATTATAGATATCTGTTTTAAAGTTAGAATCCCAAAATCCTACATGATGGATATAAGCACTCTTTAAGCCACAACCCCTCCAACACACCAGGGTAACTTCTTTTACAATTTTAGCTAGTTTCACAGGGTTAAATATTACGTATAGGCTGAATTTGTTGTTATGAACCTCTTAGTCATTTTTGATTTATGGTGACCCTAAGGCAAACCTACAGTAGAGTTTTCTTGGCTATTTTCTTCATAGGAAAACTGCCATCCTCTGAGGCTGAGAGAGTGTGACTTGCCCAAGGTCACCCAGTGGGTTTTTAAGCTCGAGTGGGGAATTGAACCTTGATCTCCAGAGTCATAGTCCACCATTTCAAACCACTATACCATGCTGGCTCATAGGGTGAATCCACACCAGCAAAATAATCCAGTTCCCAGTGTGCAGTGTTCTGCTCTGCTTTCATCCAGTTAATGCCACACCTACTTGTAATAAACCAGATTCAAATTGTATTGATAGCCACATATTTCCTCTACCCAAGTCACCAAACCCCCAAGATCATTAGAGCTATATCTAGCAATTTTGTAAATATAGTTTTTTTATTGTTGAAAATAAATTTGTTAATGATGGACTGCACATTAGAAAACTTTCACTGAAAAGAAGAAATAGGAAGTGGTCGAAGAAGGAAAACAGTTTTAGTACAAGAAACATCTTTAAATAAAAACAGCAGTTTGATGTGACTTGTCTAACTTGTAATTTAAAACAGCATTAGAATCTTCTCCAGGCATGATCTCCCTGTAGAAATTCCTAAAGAGTCTGCAGAAGTATTCTCATGAAGGGTATTTGTTCAGTATCTGAGGTGTAGAAGGTGCCCACTGTGAGGGGTCAGTTAGAGATGTTGTCCCTTACTAGTATATAACAGCCATCAGGTTCCCTTTTAATCTTGTCCACATAAAGGGACAAGATTAATTTAGTAATACTGCTAATACTGCCTCCAGCTGTAAATTGCTCTCCAAATTGAGTTTGTGGGAAGATTGGGCCAGTTCTGCTCCTGTGTGTCTCTTGTACAAAAAACAAAGTCTAGGTTAAGCTGTTGAACAATTTGGAGAATTCTGGGATGTTTTAGTGCTGATCCCAACCCCTGAACATTAAACACAACTATATGGAAGTTATCCATAAAATCTATGGGAAATTAGTATGTAAAGAGAACTTGTAGCACCTTTGAGACTTAACTAAGGGGCCGTTCAGACTACGTTATATACCGGTTAGCAAACCGGTTTAAAATCAAGAAGTTCACACTGAAACCGGTTTTAACACTACTGAATCCGGATTTTGCACACCCGTAGCGGGGCAAATCCCCCATAACCCAGTTTCTCCCAAAGCGGTGTATTTACCATTTCTTTTGGGAAAAACCGGTTTGCGGGGAATGTGAACTTGGCTCCGATCACGATCGGGTCAAGTTCAGGGGAGGGGAGAAGGCCAGGGGGAGGAACATGCCTCCTCTCCAGGCAAAATCGGGCACTCTAGCATTTTAAAAATATTTTTTACTGTATTTTTAATTAATTATTTATTGTATTATTTTATTTATTTTATAGTTATTTTATTTAATATTTATTTATTGTATTTTATTGTATTTTATTTATTAGTAATTTAATTGTATTTTATTGTGTTTTATTTTAGTAATTTTTAAATATATTTTTATTTCTTATATATATATTTTTATTTTTATTTTTCAGTTTGACAGCTCATGCACATTCTATGAGGCTCCTTTCCCATCCATAGAACCTCGTAGAATGCGCATGAGCTGTCAAACTGAAAAATAAAAATAAAAAATATATAAGAAATATTTTTTTTTAAAAAAAAATACTAAAATAAAATACAATAAATCAGGTCAAGTTCAGGGGAGGGGAAAAGGCCAGGGGGTGGAACATGCCTCCTCTCCTGGCAAAATCGGGCACTCCTGATTTTTTAAAATATTTTTAATGTATTTTTATTAATTATTTATTGTATTGTATTATTTTATTTTATTTTATAGTTATTTTATTTATTATTTATTTCATTGTATTTTATTGTACTTTAGTGTATTTTATTGTATTTTATTTATTAGTAATTTATTGGATTTTATTGATTTTTTTGTATTTTTTAAAAATAATTTTTTATTTCTTTTTTTCCCCCAGCTTGACAGCTGTCATTCACATTGACTCTTCTGTTTTTATGAATGGGGCAGAGGGGGAATCCCTGTCCATATATGGACTGGGGTTCCCTTTCAGGGCCCTATTCATTCTTTAAACTGGAGGGGAATGAATGGGGCCCTTTTGAAGGGAACCCCAGTCCATATATGGACAGGAATTCCCCCTCTGCCCCATTCATAAAAACGGAAGAGCTAATGTGAATGACAGCTGTCAAGCTGGGGGAAAAAAAGAAATAAAAAATATTTTTAAAAAATACAAAAAAATTACAATAAAATCCAATAAATTACTAATAAATAAAATATAATAAAATACACTAAAGTACAATAAAATACAATGAAATAAATAATAAATAAAATAACTATAAAATAAAATAATACAATAAATAATTAATAAAAATACAATAGAATATAATAAAATATTTAATAAAATATTTTATTTAATAAAATATATATTAAATTAAAAAATAAAAATACAATAAAATAATAAATGAAATAAAACAGAATAAAATAAAATAAAAAATAAAATATTAAAACATATAATAAATAATAATTTAAAAAGTACTGGAAGGAGGAGGAGGAGGGGACAGGATCACCTCAATCCGCACTGCTCCCAGCCCTATGCTCCATGAGCATAAGCTGTCAAATATTAAAAAGTATAAAAAAAAAACCACAAGCATCTCGCGCAGCCAATGGCTGCATCAGACGTCACCATGACATCATTTGATTGACAACCAAGAGGCTCCATCTTTAATCGTTACTTTTGCGTGTATGAACTTTGTTGGGGTAAAATGCACCAGAAAGCATCAATAGGGGCAAAAGGTAGTATGAACTTCTCTCTGGAGAGAATCGGTTTGCCATGCACGATCTCATCTGGATCAAACCAGGGCAAATGGGCTAGTCTGAATGGGGCCTAAAAGAAGTTGGCAGCATCAGCTTTCATAGATTTAGGTCTGTTTCCTCGGATGCATTTGTTGAAGGGGTAAACCAGGACAGACTATGGGAAATTACTAACTTGAAATTGTCCACGGGATGACTGATGGTTAAAAATTATGTATTTCATCCTTTTGCCCTTGTGAGGAATGCACAGTAGATGTCATCCATGAATATAGGATGGTCTGTGGTTGTGAAAAAGTCCAAGCAAGATTGTTGTGGTCCTGATGCAAAGATTGCCTCATAGGTGCAAAAGTCATTGTTGAGCTTGTGTGGAAAATGGCACAATTTCCCTTGGAAATCATTCAAGGTCACAATAAATCTTTCCTCCTAGGTCAACATCTCAACTTTAATGTTAGGGCCATTTTCATCTTCTTCATGTGGTGCAAGAGTTAGTTTTGTTGGCACCAAAAATTGCTGATTCTCTATGTGGCTATCTATAGTATTATCCTCTTTTATCTCACCAGGTTCCTTCTGAGTGTCTTTATACTTGAACAAGGCTTCCTTCTTTAAACAATAATATCATCAGAAAAGACCAGAGTTTGACTTTGTATTGGGATTCCACAGTTAACTTTGTCAGTTCTTTTGGTTGTGTCAGTGTAGATTCTGACATACGGTTAAAACTGACCCTGAGCACTTTTAAGCTTTATTTATTTCTTTTCAGATGGAAAAATTAACATGCTTTTTGTAGGAAGAAGAGGTTGAGAGGTTCCGCCTTGGAATATAAACTTTTAAGTGAATCCTTAAGGTACACCAACATGGCTGAAATCCTTTCTCTCTCCCCCCCCCTTTGAAACGGAAGCCTTTAAAGGGTTAAACAGTGTCTTCTGCTTACCAAGGACATTTAGGGACCCAGCTGTTACCAGTTTGTTGATGCAAGGCTGGTACTTGAATGATAATATCAGCAAGATCCATAGCTTAAGAACTTATAGGGGATTCCTGATCTGTGCTTTTTACAAGATGTCTGAAGAATTGCTCTCAAAATACTTGAGCTGCAGAGACTTCAGAAAGAAAGAAAGAAAGAAAGAAAGAAACCTCCTCATTTTTATTAACATCTGAGAGATTGTTGACTGAAAAAAGGTCAAAAGAACCCTTATCTTAAAACATACTTCTGGGAATTTTTTTCTACTTTATTTAAATCAACAAAGCTAGGTTCTAGTCATAGTATCCAGGACAATGAGTTTATAATAGCTCTCCTAGATACCCAACAACCTCGGTTCAGATGATTATTTACAATATGCAGTAAAATACAGTAATTTTGCAGCTGAGGCACGGAGCTGTTTTTCCTATTTCTCTGAAATCTGCCTCCCTTTATGAAAAATGGATTGATCTTCTAATAATTTTTGATGAAATGAACTGCAACCAGACATGATGTAGAGTTCTTGACTTCCTTAGTAAATACATTCAATTCTGGTTTAAGTAAGTCTAATCTATTAGAAATATTGTTTCAGTGGTTCTCAAACCTTTTACTCCTGTGATCCCCTTTACATCTACATGCAGATGTTGCACCCCTTCCTGCACAACATAGTATATGAATAAAAAATATTTTGTCTATAGTGTGTGTAATTTTGTTCATACATTCATGTACAGTGGGTCTCTGGAGTTTGATTGTGTAAATTTACAGCGCTATATAAAATAAATAAATAAAGGATTCCAGTACCCCTCATAGATACCAAAATCTCTGGATGTGCAAATTCCATTAAATACAATGGTGTCATGAAATAGTATCCCTTATATAAAAAGTTAAGGTTTGCTTTCTGGAATTTGTATATATACTAAAATATTTTCAAGCTGTGAATGGTTACATATATGGCTATATGTTCATATTTTAACACTTTATAAGGAACTAACATTGTTCAAATTAAAACAGTTTTATTGAAATACATTCAAAACTTGACACATGTGTAAATGTTACACATATTACCTCACACAAAGTCACACTCACATACACAAATGCTCACAGATATGTACACATTCAATCAGAGACTTCCTTTCTTTGGGAAGAGAGGGATCAGAGTGGTATCTGTCTGCCACACATTTTGAGAACTGCTGGCTTACTTGTTTTAAGAATGGCACAACTGTCTGGTAAGCAAGCAATGATCTCTGAACAACTTGGAAGAAGTGATTTTGGGAAATCCTCACCACATTTTGTGTTTGTAGAGGGATTCCCCCAGAGTTGGATGGAGAAGTTTGCTGAGAGTTAGTACATTTCCTTCACTGAACTGACCAATTACAGGAAGATGTTGATCATTTTACAATCATTTTCTAATCAATTTCTGGGTTAGATTTTAAGATCTTATATTTGTTAGAGGAGGTAAAAAAACAACACCTCAAACAGACAGGTCACCTACCAAATCTTGTAGTAGTAGCAGCTCATCCTCTTCTACTTTTTTCTTCCCCAGAAATTAATTCATGTTTCTCATCAAGCAGAGCCAAGTAAAGCCACAAGGGAAGAGTTTCTTACATCAGCAGCCACTGCTGGGATTCTTCAGAGATCTGAAGGGACCAGCCAAATAGATAAAGAGAAATAAACATAAAACTAATGCAAAGCTAAACAGAAACTTAGAAGTTCCTCCCTAAAACTTTTCTAAAGTGGCTGATCAGTAAGTAAAAAAGCCTAGCGAAATTTAAAGATTAGATAAAAATTAAAAAAGGAAAGACAGAGTGACCTTTCTCCAGCAGCAGCCCATCTGGGGAAAAACAACAACACAGCACAAGTTTTTGGTCTACAATTCTCATTAGCCATAGATAGTCTAGCCAATGATAAGGGCATATAAAACAGCTGCAGCTGAACAACACAAATAAAGAAAAACTTAGCAATGGTTTATATCCTCTATTTAAAGTATTTAAATATGTTAATTATATTTCTGCATTGCCTCCTAGCCAACAAGGACTCCCAAAGCAATGAACAAATAAAAACAAATTTAAACAATACAAAGATTAAAAACATATTTAAAACATATCAAAATAATCTTTAAAGAATACTAAAAAGAGTTTTAAAATGTTCCTTTTTAAAATAATTGTGAAGGAGGTACATAACTCACTGTCAGTATAGGAGATTTCTATAAGAACCAGAAGTAAGCAAGTCCTTGGCTCTAGAATTACATAGCAGCTTGGCTTCTGAGTATCGTTCATTCACTCAAAGCATTTTCATCCTGCTTTTCTGCAGAAAAAAAGATTCCCAGAGCAGATTACAAAGATCAACAGTAAGCAGTCCCTGCCCCTAGGCTTACAATCTAAAAGATAGGACACAAAAGGAAAAGAGATTAGGGAGGAGAAGTAAGACAGCAAACCCAGGCATTAGTTCTTCCTTACAATTTTTTTTAGGATTATCGGCTAGAAGAAGAAAAAAATCAAGATGAAATACCAAAACATGCGGGTCTCTGTGCAGAACTGAGGCAGTGCCACTCCAGATAGAAGTATTCTTGTGCTATTGATTCACTCACTGGCAAATACAGTGTGCCCCTGGTATCCACGGGGATTTGTTTCCAGGACACCAGTGGATATCAAAATCCATGGATGTTCAGGTCCCATTATATACAATAGCATAGAAAAGTGGTGTCACTTATATAAAATAGCAAAACCAAGGTTTGTTTTGGGATATATATATATATATATATTCAACCCGTGGATAGTTGAATCTGTGGATAAAGAATCCATGGGTAAGGAGGGCTAACTGTACAGGGGGTATTATTATTATTATTATTATTGGGATTCTGCATAGTAGCATCTAAACCTATTTTGCTTCTTGCACACCTCTTAATATGAAGTTTTATGAATGTTTCCCTGCTAACCCCCCCACCTCACCTTTGCCAGAGAAGTCTTATGCATTCCAGCCCAAAGCAAGACCTATTGTGCTTAGCGGGACTGACTTCCAAGGACGTGCCTACAGGAATTTATCCTGTGTGGTTGGGACTGTAGCCTTGTCTCCCATAAAGTCGTCTTATGTCTCCTGTAACTGCTTACTTTGGAACACACACACACACGCACACACACACACCATTTTCAGTATGACTCGAAGTGTAAGGCTCATGGGGCCTTACATGCTTTTCAGGCAGCTCCATCGCAACAGTGGTATTGCAGTGGCAGTATAATACTAGCTTTTGATTTCAGTGTCTTGATGATTTCAAGATGAAAAAGAGAGAACCCAGTCAACAGATTTTGGGGAAAATATTCATTGTAAATTTTATCAGTTGTTTATTAATTATTGGCAATTACATGCATGAGGTCATTGTGAAAACCAGAGTTTTAGATCCATTTTGGTTACTGTGAAAACAAATATTTTGGAACCAAGCTAAACCACTTACTTAAAGGCTGGCTGGAAAAGTATTTAGTATTAGAATGAAAAATAATATTAGAGCTTAATTGTTTAAATATATGACAGCCAGCATGGCCTAGTGGTGAGTTTTAGACTACAACTCTGGAGACCAGGGTTTGATTCCCAGTTCAGCCATAAAATTCACTAGGTAACCGTGGGCAAGTCAGATGCTCTCAGCCTCAGGAGAAGGCAATGGCAAACTTTCTCTGTACAGATCTTGCCAAGAAGACCCCATGAACCCCTCAAGGTTGCCATAGGTTGGAAATGACTTGGACATGTAACAACAACAACAATTACAATGTAGTGGTTTCAAATGTTCTAACACTTGCTAAGTTTTTTTTCTGACCATAAGAGTCTGCACTTGCAACAGTAGCAGCAACAATCAACAGCAGCAGCATGTATAGCAATTAGTTCAATTAACCAATTTAATTTATTTTGTATTTTGATGAAGAGGCATAAAATGCCAACATTTCTGATTGGATTATGTCCTTTTACTGTATTTGGTTATCTTTTTAAAGTGAACTTTCTCAGATGAGCCACATGATGGAGCTGCTGCTTAATGAGTCAAACTTCATAACTATCTTTCAGCTATTTATGTACAGGGCTTCAGGAAGTGGAAATATTAGAATGCTAAAATATTTTCCCAAAATAATTTTGTCTTTTGTCTAATAGTTCCTAAGTCTGTACGCAGGCATGAATGATGACTGGGAGACCTTGGAGACCTTGGACTGGTCATAGGACTCTTTCAGACATCGAAAATTGGAAGTATAATTTAATGGCAATCTGAACACAATCATGGGATTTGATGTTATTGCGAATTAAAGCTTCGCACACAATTTTGGGCAAAAGGGAAGTAATTCCAAACGCAATCATGGTATTTCTGTTATTGCGAATTAAAGCTTCACACGCAATTTCGGGCAAAGGGGGGGGGGGTCATTTTCGGGAAATGGAATGTTACTCAGAACGCAATGAGAATTCCTGTGAATTCGCTAAACAAGCGAATTCACAGGAATTCGAATTGGCTCAATTTGAAGTAAAGAGAAATTCCTCCCATGTGAAAGAGTCCATGGTCTGTTAATCAGCCCACCTTATAGGATTATCTATAAAGTAATATAATATGTGGGGGTGAGATTGTATTCTTTGAATGAAGGATGTAAAGACCAAATAAAGGAAGTGATTAGACGCAAGCAGAAGGATATGAATATGTACCAGGTCATTCTAATAGCAAAGAGCTGATCATAAAGGAAGGTTCAATGGCAGCAGAAGGCAGGAATTTTGTTTGTGTGTCAAACCTTTCATTGTCATATTCGTAATTAACAAACAATACCAAAACCTGGTCTAGAGAAGACTAGGGTCAAAATGCAATTTGGCACCACTTTAACTGCCTTGGCTCAGTGGTATGGAATCCTGGGATTTCTAGTTTGTTGTGGCACCAGAGCTCTCTGACATAGAAGGCTAAATATCTCACAAAACCATAATTTGCAGAATCCCATAGCACTGAACTATGGCAGTTAATGATGTGTCAGACTGTGTTATTTCTGCAGTGCAGATTAGACCTTGGTCTCAAGTGATCAGATTGTGTTACAGTGAACTGTGTATATTTACCCTGATTTTTTTCTAATAACCTCCATACCTATCTGAGATCTGTTCTACTGTTTCTCCTTTACTTGGCACGGTGCTGCCTAACCATATTTTGTGACTCCCATCCCTGTTTATGGAAGATGACAGTTATTTGGTGACACCTCTAAGAACATAAACCTATCTAATCCAGTTTTTCTTGTTTTCACCGTGTCCAACCAGTTGCCCGTGGGAAGCCCATAAGCAGGACATGAGTGTAGTAGTAGCTATCTGCATATAGGTTCCCTGTTATTCAGATCTATCCTGCTTCTGAAGCTCGGGGTAATATATAGCCATTGTGACTAGTAGCCATGCATAGTTTTAATGTTCCATGAAGTTGTTTAATTTCCCTTTAAAGTCATCCAGGTTGGTATCCATTATTACATCTTGTGACAATGAATTCCATTATACCATAACAACACACCATATGAAGAAATTATTTATAAAAAAAGTCTGTCCCAAATCTTTCAGTTTTATTGGACGATTATGGCCGCATTCCCACTATGAAAAGGTCCGAATCCTGATTTGAGTTTTATGTACATAGTTTCCACGGGAAATTGATCCTGATCCTCATGTGATCAATTTGATTGATTTTTATCTGTATCTTTTCTGGATCTACAGTGCATTATATTATTATTATTATTATTATTATTATTATTATCCTTTATTTATATAGTCTTGTAAATTTACACAGCACTGTACACACAATCATTTAATTAGACGGTTTCCTGCCTTCATGCTTACAGTCTAAAGAGACTAGATACAGAAGGAGAAGGGAATGGTGGTGGGGAAGAGGATCAGGTCCAGTAGTTCTTCTCTCCCTCTGAGGCCTAGACCAAGGGAGATGGACTGGAGGGAGGGCTTGGCTTCTTAATGCACAGTTAAAATGAGGCATCCTGGGGTGAATCCGGGACAGGGCAGTGGAAATCCTAGGCTGGGACAGGAGACCTTGACTACCAGAACAGAGGTTACAAGTAGGAATGTTAGGAGGAAGAGGTTCAGATAAGTAAGGAGGGGCCAGTCCATGGAGGGCTTTGAAGGTCAACAACAAAAGCTTGTACTGGATGCAAAAGAGGAAGTATTTCCTGCATAGTTACATTACAGATGTGTATAATGGCATTATGATACTGATCGCTTTCTTGGAATGATATTTGCTTTTTCAACAGCTGCCACACACTGGGTCAATATATCCCCCAATATGACCTTGCTTATAATGTCTCCTTCTTCAACTAACCTCTTTATAAGCCCACTCTCCATTTTCACATATTGCTCAAAGCTTTCTCCTATCTGTAAAGATCTCTATACATTTACTCTGCATTAGCCTTGTCCTGCATTGAATTTGAGACAAGAGGCCAATAGTTCTTTCGATTAAAATTGTGTTTGCCCTTCTATTTGTTATCAGCTGTTCAAATGGCAGTTTGTGAAATGACAGGTTGTGCTTGTATAGTGCCTTAGCATTTATACACAGGCATTTTTATTTCAAGTGTGTACCGCAGCATGATATGTCTAGCTTCGAAAAAATATTCCAGCATTTCATAGAGACACTGAAAGTCCCTATTTTTATATCAGAATACTTTAATCTTATAATGGTTTTAATCTTATTTTTAGGATAGCTCGGTGGATGCTCAGCAATGAGTACTAAGGATAAAAAGGAAGCCATACAGTTTGAAACCATAGGTGGACATGCATATGTACATGCACGTGCACACACACACACACACACACACTTGAAAATGTTGCTTTTGGAAGGAACCAAGTAGAGATGAGCCATCCTTCCTAATGGGATACCGGTAACTAGAATATACAATACTGGGAACCAGTGTTGTGCAGTAGTCTAAGTGTTTGACTAGAACCCAGTACAAACTAACTGGGTGACTTTGGGCAAGTCATACTCTCTCAGCATAAGAGGAAGGCAATGTCAAACTGGCTATGAATAAATCTTGCCACCCCTACCCCCAAAACTCGAAAACAACAGTCTGATAGAGTCACCATGAATTAGCATCAACCTGAAGGCACATAACAACAATATCAAAGAAAGTTTTTAAGGAACTGGATGATAAGATGGAATGTCTGTAGTAATAGTAAATAAATTAAGACATCTAGTGATTGATGCCCTAAGTTAGAGTCAATGGAACAAGCTATAGGAAACCAACTTGCCATTTCTTGCATATGTCTGCACTCCACGTCAGAAAGAAAGTGCTTAAAACCACTATGATCCATAGGAACAAAAAAAGAAAAGAAAAAGAATTACATCCTACACCTCCAGAAAAGAGTAAGACTGTTTCAATAGTTTCAGAAGGTGACTGACAACCTGGAACATGTCCAGAGAATGGCAACCAAGATGGTAAAAGATCTGGACACCAAGCTGCATGAGGAATGGTAGTTTAGCCTGGAAAAGAAAACACTAAAAGGTAACAATGACAGCTATCTTCACATGAAAGAAGCTGTCACATGAAAGAGGGAACAGGTTTGCTTTGTTCTGCTCCAGAAAGTAGGAGCCATACCCATGCATTCATGTTAGAAGAAAGGAAATTCTGACTAAACAGTAGGAACACCCGCCTGACAATGTGAGCTGTTTGATGGTTGAACAGACATCAGAAAGTGACAGACTTTTCTTCTTTGAAGGATTTTAAACACAGGTTGGACGACCATCTGCAAGGATTGGGTCAAGTGGGGATTCCTGCAATGGCAAGGGGTTGGTCAATATAAACAACACCACATTTCTTCCAGCACTACAGTTTTATCAGAAGTTGGGTTTTCTTTATACCCCCTAAAGTGGATAAAGTATTACAGTTGATGCATGATTCTGAACTTCATAAAGCACAAATGTTTGACTAGTATTACAATACACAGTGGCTTCACTAGGGTTGGTACCATCTGGTGCAATAATCTCCTCCCATACCACAACAAAAAAAATCCTTAGTAATGTTTTTCTGCTGATGGTAATCATTAGTCATAATTCCCAGCTATCACTGAATGTAACTGCAATAGTTGTGACATAAACAATTAGCAAAATTAAAACCATGCCTTTAAATTACAATATCATACACACATCCTAAATGTATTTACATGTGCATTGTTTCATGTGATTAAAGTGAAAATTTGGTAAGATGTGGTGTTTTTAAAGAAAATTGTAAAATACCATTTTTAATTTTTTAATTTTTTATTTTTTTTAAATTTTTTATTTAAAAAACCAGAAACTTCTCTTTTATCTTCCCACTGAGCCTTGACCCACTGACACCATCTCTCCAGTATTTTAAAGGGGCATGTGTGTATTCCATAGCCCTTTTCTGCCAAAAAGCAGGTGCTGGAAAAGCAGTGGTGTCATGGAGAATGAAGCAGAGATCATGGAGAATGAAGACTATCAGCAGGCAAGTGGCAAATAAAGCAAGCAAGCTGAGAGATCAAAAATGGGGGACAGAAAAGGTAAACAGCTGAAATAAAAGGCATTCTGCTTTCTTCAACTTTGCAGTCTTTCTGCTCCTCCTGTGCTGTCAGACACAGTCTTCTCTCTGGGGCAGATCATTTTATCCTACCACCCCCACAGCCTTTGGTTACTTTTCTCACCATCTTTCTAACTGCTGTGGCCTCTCCCCCAGAATTCTAAATCATCCCTGCTAAACAAATTGTGAAAAGGTCCTAAGGGAAGGAGGAATGCCAGTGGAGAAAGGTCCTATTTGCTATTGACACAGACAGTGAGGAAGCACACACACATGTAGGGCACACCCAGACTCCCTGTGGCAATGCTAAATAGGAGTTGTTGCTTTCTTGAGGACAGATTTTGCTTCCCATCCCACCTTTCCGTCCTCTCCTTTCCTCCAGATAACTTGGCTTGACTTACTAGAAATTGATGTTACTGGTGGGAATTCAGAAGAAGAAGAAAAATACCCTGCCTAACATAAAGTGAGTTTGTACAGGCATGTATACTAAGCACTAAAAGTTTCCAGCTGTAAGAGGATATCATGAATACTGTGGGATAAATAGCAAGGTGGAGCTCAACTAGATTTCCCAGAACTTTCCAAGGAATTTAGAGGCACTTGGAATGAGTGGGCCAATAGTCTCCTTGCACTTTGTATCACAATCCCACAACCGCTTTTCTGAATTGTCACTTCTAGTTTCCTCTTCTCTCTGTCCCACAGTCAACATCAATTGTAACTAAAGCCAGCCAAGTTGTGTTCAGGCATAAAGGGGAAAAAAAATACTATGAAGAGCTCTTTACATCACCGACAGTAAAAATAAAATAACAGATTTAACAAAAATGACAAAAGCAGTAACAAATAACTAACCATTTGCTGCCCTTTTGTGATATACAGCTATGCTTCAGTTAATGAAGTAGATGTGTTCCTGGGCAATACTTCTTTAACATAATATTTCATAACAGATGCAGAAATAACATAGAAAAATAGAGAAAGGTTTCTACATCACAAAAAAGAGAGAAGAGATTGACATGTTTTAGCAAACTTTTTATTCAAAACCAAAGATGTGTGTAATGAAACAACCAGATCAGGTAACCTTGAATGAATAAATACAAATATTTGAACTCTCCTGGAGAATACTTCAAGGCTTCTTCCAAAATGCATCCAGGGATGAAGTTTTTTTTCTTCTTTCTCCAGGCTCCCTTTTTCTGAATTTCCATTCTGGTGGCCAGACTTACAGATCTAGGCTATTTTAACATGCTAGTGATAGTGGCAGAGCTGATGAGGCTCATCTGCTTTCCCATTTTCTCTGCTGTTTACATGTTCAGCTAAGATTCCAAAAACAGTTGCTATTCACCTTGCCTGCTGCAAGCAGACAAATATGGCTACAGTTACTTCAGATAGATCAGAGTTCTCCTCTTCATCCATTCAGTCTTTATTGCGTTGTTTACTATAGACATGCTTGTGTGATGCAGCACCAAAAGATTGAGATTCTCAAGCCTTCCTTCACCATCCTCATGCTGATACCGAGAACAAGAAAGAAAAAGTAGGCTGGGCAGGCATAAAAAGTAACAAGAAGCTTCTCTCCCAGGGGCGTTGTTAACTAAGGTATGCTTGTAACTATTAAACTGATTGCCTGAGGCAGCCACCTTACTCCAGGGTGGCCTTAGAGTTGAATCTGAATCCTTCAGATTTATATTTACGCCTTGTGAATTACTCTTGTTTGTACAAGTTACATTATCTGGCTTACCAGGGAATTGTTTTGCAGGCTGGTGGCAGGGTGAGCATGGTGTGTGACAGAGCATGTGCTGTCTTTGATGTGTTGTTTGGGTTTCTCCTATCAGGCAGATGGAAAGGGAATATATATAGGAGCACTACTTCTACATATTATTTATTTCATTTCATTTTATTTGTATGCCACCTTTCTTCCAAAGAGGGATCCAAGTTGGCCTTTTGTTCTGTTTGCAGGCAAATGACATTACCCTGATGATGATGATATGAATATCTACATACAAATATAGATCTCTGGGGTGTGCGAAATGAGGGTAACTGTGGGGATCTTTTCACTTATATATATTGTTAATAACTGCAGATAGAGCTCCAGTTTCATTAAATAAAGTATTTTATTTAGAAATGTGTAAGGATGCACACATACCTACAAGAATCAATATGATCTTAAGAATCACAGAAGGCTATCAGAGGAAAGATGTGGAAAGTTTGATAGTAAGGAGTTGGGGGTCAAACAGGGCAAAAATTAGTGATCCTGAAGAGAGGTCTGTGGAAATTGCAGAGTGATTCAGAACACATCTGAAGATTACATGGAAGGATCCTGGTCTGTGAAAAGAGGATCTATGAACAAAGTGGCTAGGGCTGGGGCAGATATTTTTACACAGTTTCATACCTTTAAGTATGATACATTGTGTGATATTTAGGCCCCATTTCCACGTGTCATTTTGATGCAGATTATATTTGATGCGATCCAACACAATGGCTAATTCACATGCAAATCAAATTTTCCTCTTTGTTTCCATTTAAAAGTAGTAATTAAGTACTCTGCATTAAATTTACCCCTAATTGTTTCCATTACCCTTAAACAGCATTATCTTATCCCACATTATATAGTCCATCATTTCCACTGATGCCCCAAACCGTTTTTTCCATTTATTAAAGCGAGCTGTCAGTCTCTCGCAAAAGTGATTTTATGTCACTGTGACGTGTATTGTCCTGCTTTACTTTAAAGTGGGGTATGTATTCTCCCCGTTTCCACTACAATTTTAAAAAGGGTATTTCTGGTGTATCCAGCCAATCTTTTTTCACAGTGAGTTTTCGGCAATCTATTGCTCTTTTTTCCGGTCACTTTTTTTGGCCTGTGTGATCAAAGCATCAGATCTCCTCTGAGATCATCATGGCTCCCAGATCCCCCAAATTGGTGCAGGCTCTGCTCTGAGTGGATGAGCAATGCCTCCTCTTCAGGGATGAATGCAACATCCAGAATCCCTTCTTTATGGCCATCCTGACCAGGGGATTCTGGGGGATGCAGTCCAAGAGGAAGGTGTCCTGAGTGGAGAGAGCAATTGCAATTTCAAAATGGAAAACAGCGATAATAATAATAATAATAATAATAATAATAATAATGTTTTATTTCTAGTCCTCCCCTCTGTCCAAGCAATCGGGGCAGAGTACAGCAAAATTTAAAACAATCACAGTCACATTAAAACAATTCCCACAATCCCATCTCTAACCTCCCACCCCTTAAATTAAATTGACATGAATTAAAACAAGGCAATCAAAAATGTACAAAACAATATATCTTAAAATCAATATTTTTTTAGGACATGGGCAGTGGCATCAGGGTATGGTGCCAGGGAGCAGGTGGAAAACATAGAGCTTAGTATTGTAGCCAAGGAGATTAGGTAGTTTCTGGGAAGACCTGCCAGAAGAGATGCGTCTTTACAGCTTTTTAAAAGCAATCAGGGGTCATAATACGATGCCTCCGTTGTTCAGTGATCCTCTGCAGAAAGGCTGAAAATGGCACCGGGAGAACAAGGAAGGAGGAAAGAAGGATACATCCCCTGGTCAGCCCCTTTCACATTAGCCCTCCCAGTCAAAATAAAATGCATTTGACAGAGTTTCATTTCCATTGATTTGCCTCTGATCTGGCCCAGATTTTCCCAAAAGATGCACTGGAAATGTGGTGGCAAATAACTCTGCAGCCACACCACATGAATTCGGATTACGACAATATACTGCGAATTGTTAGAGATTGACAGCGAATCCTAATGGAAACGAGGAACATGGAACCAGGAGCGAATGTGCCCTCAAGTGGAAACATTAAAAAATATATTGCTGCAAAATCTTGGATAAACCGCTTTAAACACCAGTGGAAATGGGGCCTAGGTGTGACAAAGGCCTTGATGGCTTTCCCAGGGAACTGACAAAAGAGTCTGGCATCGCTTGATGGCTCTAGAACTGAAAGGACAATTTACTCATTATATTTGAGCCAAATTTGATGATTAAATGGGAAAAGGGATGTGGAAACATTATCAGAAGATGAGGTGAAGAGTATGGTCACTGGTTTCTCTTCAGTGAAAATCTGCTTCCATTGTAAGCAGAAATGCACAGAGCCAGGGGAGGGTGGTGGTGGTGGTAGTGGAGGTTATCAGAAACACATTTCCTTAATTTTACCTATGTCTCTGCATGCCCTCCAGTCTGTATGATTCCTACACATGTATAATATCTAGCTTCAACAGGTCATCAAAACCTCTCAACTCTCAAAACATGTGCAACTCTAGATATTAATTGTGAAACTGTATATCCAGCAGGAAGTATTTAGGTTACACTAACACCATCCATGTATTTCTGGGTATATCATCTATCTATCTATCTATCTATCTATCGAAAAATGATTTGGCTATACTGAACTGCTATTACTTAACCAGATGCATATTGTGCATCCAAAGTATTTAGACTACTTATTCATGATACAATACCTAATAGTTTAGTTGCTGTTACTGTTCTAGAAATATTCCTTGCTCTGGGATGGATATGACTGGCACTCCTTGTTGGACAGACTACTGTTGCTCTAAAATGTGAAGGTATATTCTTTGTATTTTCTCTTTAGAAGAAGCATCCTGTCCTGCACTATAGTACATTTATTTTCTTAAGCAAAACTCAGACTAGACTTCTGAGTCTAATATATTAAGGGCATGAGCCCCCAAACTAAAATCAATTACTAGAGCAACTGAAGCTCCTGGCATTTGGTGGTAATATTTCAAAGAGGTGCCTGAGGAATTGAAATGTCTAACTCTTGTTGTTGTTAATGTGAATTTCATGTTTAAATCCTTTCTCATCTGCAGGATTAAAATTTAGTCTTTTTTCTTTTTTCTTTTGGAGACCACACTGTATAACTAAATGTCTCAGAATTTGAGGCATTTACACTGGGTGACACAGAATGCCATCTATATTTGTATGTTTACTCTTCGAGCCTGACAGACTTTTAAATGTTTAATGTGAAAGGCTTCTCTTTTGACCTTCATGAAGTTTTTCACTTTGCTGCATATGCCATTTCTCCCACAAGCAGACACTTTCAGAGTGCTGGAGGAGATTGTATAGTTTTAAATAAACACAGATTTTTTTTCTTTTCTCTTTTTTGTTTAGCTTGACTTTTAGTTAGTTATCTCAGCAGCAGAAGAAAACACTTTTTGTTTTTCTCTCATAGGGTTGCCTTTAATACACCTGTTATGATCCTGCTGAGAGCCCCATCGCCTTCTATAAGTTCTAAATAGAGCTTTGTAGCTTTGAAATTTTCATTAGCCTTTGTCAGGCTGCCAGGGATTCTGGCACTGTAGCCTCGCTGAAGTGACAGTATTGTGGATTGTCCAAAGAATGAGGATAGAAAGCAAAATATATTCTAGGTCTAACAATAAAGTATGTGCCAATGCATTATATAGCTGGAGGTGGGAAGAGATCAGTTGTGTGTGTTGACTTCTCACCAGTGGGGAGGTTTATGTCTTTAAAACCATGCCCCAGTTATTTGAGATGTTGAACCTATTAAGAACCTGCCTCTGGAGTTCTGGGTTTGGAACTGATATACATATACCCAGAACTCCAGAGGCAGGTTTTAAATTAATTGATATTATTTATAACAACAAGGGGAAATCAACTTCCACTCAGAGACATTCACTCATACATTCATAATGATGTAAAAAATGGTTGCTTGATAGCAATTTAAAGGATAGTGCAATATGTTACTGGTTCCAAAGATGGCACTCCAATCAGGGGAAGGCTTCAGAATGTATTGTGCCCAGATTGCTACTTGGAAGTGAGTTGGTTAGCAACACTGAGGTGTCTGCCTGGTTTTAACTGAGATTGAATTGGAATGTCCCAAATGGCCATTTATATGAGGTAAACCAGGGCAGTTTCTTGGAAAGTTTGTGTGTGTTTTTTTAAGTTGAAAGAATGGCCAGAGATTGGAAATGACTGGACAGTAAATTCAAATGTCCTAAATAAAGAGGTGTCATCTCCAGATGGCAGTGCCCCTTGACTTCCAACTTTCCTGTCAGACACCTGGTGCCTTTCTACCATCAAACTCCTATTTGATGGGTTTATGTAGATTTCAGCCTCAAAGGGCTGTAGCAATGGATCACTCAAGGAGAATTTTTTATTAGCTCAATTGATTGTTGGGTTGTACTACAAGCAACCCTTTGGAGTCATTCCCATGCATATACCAAGGGAAAGAAGACTTAAGGAATCTCACAGAGCCACAATTCTCTAAATGAATTCTATCTTTTATTAAAGTGGAAATCACACAACAAGCACTTTCACTCACACACACGAGGACTAAGGAAGTCAGGAGTTAGCATTGGAAATATTTGAGGCTGAACTAACAGTGATACTTTCTCAAGACAAAGCTTGGCTCTATGTTCCAACTGGTTTGTGTGGTGTGGGACACAGCCATTCTGTTGAGCAGTGGCAATAGAACATATTGGAACTAGTCAGAATTTACAGTGACAGAGAGTACCCATGCATTCTACCTAGCCCACTAACAATATATTTCAGGGTTTGTTTTTTTTTAATAAAATGGGCCTGAGGGCAAAGGTATTTGTCCTACATCAAAGAGAACCAAATGTACATGAGGGAGGTTTTCTTGGTCTGGCAGTTCTGGGGTGAGAATGAAGTTGTAAATTAGCCTTATCTGGCTTGTCCGACAGAGCGTCCTGCTTGTAAATCACCTATCTTCCTGCCTGTGAAGTGTGAATTTCTCTTCATTTGCAACTCCCAAACTAATCTGTTTGATGTGTTTTTGGGTTCAATGCGTATTTGATTCTCCATCTTTAGGATTATTGTGATTCCCAGTTCAGAGTCCATTTGGGGCCATGGAAGAGAATCACATCGCAAAATTGGAAGATTTCAGTGAGAGTAACAGGGCCTATGTGCACTACCACTGCCAAGCCAGAGCCTACCAGATCCCTATATTTGGGCAGACTACCTCCTAGTATTGGGGCGCCCTTCTATGGCAATGTAACCAAACATCTCTTTTAATATTGAGTTGGTGTTGACTAGGTGTGATGGAAACCTGATCTGTGTAGTAACAAGTGTCCCTGAAGATTGAAGATTTGTTCAGATGGGGTTTTGCTTTTGCCTTCCTCTGAGAGTGCTACTTGTTCAAGGTTACCCAGTATTCCATGGTCAAGTAGGTGTTTAAGCCTTGGCCTCCAGAGTAGTGGTTGAATTCTCAAACCACTATACAACATTGGCTGTCTGCACAAGAAATAGATGCAAATCTGACATTAAGAAAGTTGATACAGAAAATCCTGCAAGGGAATAATTTTATCTTCTTGGCCATCTTATTTTTGGCCATCTTTTATTCACAAGGAGGACTTAGGAAATTGATGAAGGGCTTATGCAGAAAAGGGGGGGGGGGAGTCTTTGGAACTAACAAGGCTTTCCAGTTCTTTTTGTTCTGATTTTATCTGCACATTCATGGTTTTTCATCCAAACTATTTCTTGAAATATCCCCAATTTCACTCCGTTCCCTTTCACTTGGGTTTTCCCTCATCAACCTTGCACTGAGCACATGTCAAAGGCAAACCTTCAGAAATTGACTTTCACCAATTTCTACTGTTTTCTTTTTTTTATTTAGAAATTGTAGTCAAAGTGTTAAAAGTGCATCAGCAATATTACACCATTTAAGCATTGGGATCATTTTCTTTTATTGCTTCCATTTCTCTTCCTTTGCTTTATATCTGTTGAATTTCTATCCTGGAAATAGTTGCTATGCTTGGTGTCAGCAAACTTAGTTAATTCCTGTATAACACAAACAGCCAGCCAAAAAATACATTTATTTTCAGAAGTATTGGATTAATTTTAACTGACCTGGGGAGTGGGGCTGAAATGTCTTTGATAATACTGAGAGGGAAAAATGTCATGTAGATCTCCAAATGATATCAGGTTCTACAGGAACAAACCTGGGACTTTTCACAGACCTTTTTCTTTTTTAAAAAAATCCGTCTTAAAAATACAGACATTCAAAACAAACTAGCTATTAATAAAATCCCATAACTATGTTCATAGGGATGGTTGCAATTCTGTGTGTAGTTAGATGGCAATAGCATCATAGGACTCTTTCACACGGGGCTGAATTGGAAGGTTTAAATAGCGCCAATGCGGTATTGTCATTCACGTTATTACGCAAAAGACGTTCATACGTGATTGCTGGCAATGCGGGGCCAATACGAAGGCATCCATGGGTCATTCCGGGTTTAGGTAAATTCGGGCAACCATCGAAGTTACAAGTCTGTTTCCTGTGCGTATTTGGGGTCCATTCGAATTAGCATTGGTGTGGAAGGCATTTTCCCTCCTGCCTTGGGATTCCCCTCCCCGTCATTGAAAACCTCCTGGTTGCCTAAAGACTTCTCTGGAGGGGAGGGACTAAGGGCAGAGGGGTGTTTACCTTCCCTCCTCATTTTGTGGAGATGTCAGCTCACCTGGGATGCCTGAATTGGGAGATCTAGGCATCCCAGGAGCTTGGAGGAGGGAGGCCCTGGGATGTCTAGATCGGGAGATCTAGGTATACCAGGGGGTTAGAGGAGGGGGGCCCTGGGATGCCTAGATCGGGAGATCTAGGTATCCCAGGGGCATGGAGGAGGGAGCCCTGGGATGCCTAGATCAGGATCTAGGCATGCCAGGGGCTTGGAGGAGAGCGGCTTGGAGGAGGGGGGCCCTTGGATGTCTAGATCGGAAGATCTAGGCATCCCAGGGGCTTGGAGGAGGAGGCTAGAATGCCTAGATCGGGAAATGTAGGCATCAAAAGGGCTTGGATGAGGGGGGCCCTGGGATGCCTAGATTGGGAGATCCAGGCATCCCAGGGGCTTGGAGGAGAGGGGCTTGGAGGAGGAGGAGCCATGGGATGTCTAGATTGGGAGATCTAGGCATCCCAGGGGGTTAGAGGAGGGGGGCCCTGGGATGTCTAGATTGAGAGATCTAGGCATCCCAGGGGCATGGGGGAGGGGGACCTGGGATGCCTAGATCTCCCGATCTGGGCATCCCAGGGGGTTGGAGGAGGGGGGCTGGGATGCCTAGATCAGGAGATCTAGGCATGCCAGGGGCTTGGAGGAGAAGGACTTGGAGGAGGG
This sequence comes from Urosaurus nigricauda, assembly GCA_034509955.1. Lineage (NCBI taxonomy): Eukaryota > Metazoa > Chordata > Lepidosauria > Squamata > Phrynosomatidae > Urosaurus > Urosaurus nigricauda. The sequence continues at coordinate 126,817,369 of JAOEGL010000003.1, forward strand.
GGGCCCTTGGATGTCTAGATCGGGAGATCTAGGCATCCCAGGGGCTTGGAGGAGGGGGCTAGAATGCCTATATCGGGAGATGTAGGCATCACAAGGGCTTGGAGGAGGGGGGCCTTGGGATGCCTAGATTGGGAGATCTAGGCATCCCAGCAGGAGGGGGGCTTGGAGGAGGGGGACCCTGGGATGGGTAGATCGGGAGATCTAGGCATCCCTGGGGCTTGGAGGAGGGGGCCCCTGGGATGGCTAGATTGGGAGATCTAGGCATCCCATGGACTTGCAGGAGGGTGGCCTTGGGATGTCTAGATCTGGAGATCTGGAGATCTAGGCATTCCAGGGGTTTGGAGGAGAGTGGTCGTGGGATGCCTAGATCTGGATATCTGGAGATCTAGGCATCCCAGGGGCTTGGAGGAGGGGATTGGAGGAGGGGGGCCTTGGGATGTCTAGATTGGGAGATCTAGGCATCCAAGGGGCTTGGAGGAGAGGGGCTTGGAGGAGGGGGCCCTGAGATGTCTAGATCGCAAGATCTAGGCTTCCCAGGGGCTTGGAGGAGGGGGCCTGGGATGCTTAGTTCGTGAGATCTCAGCATCCCAGCGGCTTGGAGGAGGGGGGCCCTAGGCATCCCAGGGCCCCCCTCCTCCAAGCCCCTTTGATGCCTAGATCTCCCGATCTAGACATCCCAGGGACCCCCTCCTCCAACCCCCTCCTTCAAGCCCCTGGGATTCCTAGATCTCCAGATCTAGGCATCCCAGTCCCCCTCCTCCAAGCCCCTCGGATGCCTAGATCTCCAGATCTAGGCATCCAAGGAACTCCCTACTCCAAGCCCCTGGGACGCCTAGATCCCCCAGACCCTTCCTCTAAGCCCCTGGGATACATAGATCTCCCGATCTAGGCATCCCAGCCCCCCCCTCCAAGCCCCTGGGATGCCTAGATCTCCAGATTTAGACATCCCAGGGCCCCCCTCCTCCATGCCCCTGGGATGCCTAGATCTCCCGATCAGGCATCCCAGGCGGGATCACATCTCCACAAAATCAGGAGGGAAGGTAAACTCCCCTCTGCCATTAGTCCCTCCCCTCAAGTGAAGTCTCTAGGCAACCAGGAGGTTTTCAATGACGGGGAGGGGAATCCCAGGGCAGGAAGGAAAATGCCTTCCACACCAATGCTAATTCGAATGGACCCCAAATACGCACAGGAAGCAGACTTGTAATTCGATGGTTGCCCGAATTTACCTAAACCCGGAATGACCCATGGATGCCTTTGTATTGGCCCCGCATTGCCAGCAATCACGTTTGAACGTCTTTTGCATAATAACGTGAATTCGGGTGACAATACCGAATTGGCGCTATTTTAACCTTCCAATTCAGCCCTGTGTGAAAGAGTCCATAGAAACCAGGACTGTTTAGCTTTTATTTATGACACATAATTCATAAATATATTATTATGTATGTTTATGCAAATACAGGTATTCCAATGTTCAAATAAATAAATAAATACATTCCAAATCCCAAACATGTCTAGTCTCAAGCATTTTGAATAAGAGAGACTTAACATGTACAGACTTACACATTTAATTAACAATACAAATATTCTTAATATGGTTTTGTGTGTGTGTGGGGGGGGGGGCGGCAGCATGGGAGGCAACATGACAATTTTCAGATCTCCATCGTGGGATATTGTAGATGTACTGTTTCCAAGGGACACATAAACCTCAGAAAAGGCTTTCTATCTAATACAAAATATATCCCTAATGAGAATTCTGGACTAAACACAATACAAAGGAAAATATCAAGATGAGAGGAAAAATCTTAGGATGTGAAGAGGAAAGTCAGGCTGAGAGCACTGCTTTGAAAAGAAAGGAATTTTAAAATTAAAAATATGTTCGACTGGCTCCTGCTGCTGATGGCTGCTTTGGAAAGGCAGCTGGGGTCCCTATAGGGATCTTCAGGGCTATCTCCTCACTTCCTCTCTCTCCAAATTTCTGAAATCACAGCCAGCACCACAGAGTTCAAGCACCCTCAGTATTTGCACCCTTAGAACTAGGAGGCTTTGGAGGCATCATATACTCTTTCAATGCATACTTATGCTGCCAGTTTTTCACAAATCATGATGGGAAGATTTGCCTTGCAATCATGATTGCAACAAATTCTTTCTTCAAATAGCATGGTGCCACCCATTTTAAACAGACTAACAGGTTTATCACATGAACTTTAAAACTGGCTTCAGCCTCCCAGGCTAGAGCTGGGATGCTGAATGGAGGCATGGATTATTGCATGCTAAATTGCCACCTAATCGCCTCCCGCCATCAACCCAGGTCCAAGCCAGGTCCCTGCTGTGCTCCACCAGCACATTTTCAAAGTCGGAAGCTTTTCAGCTTCTAAAAAGTACTGGCAGAGCACAGCTGGGACCCAGGTTGATGGTGGGTGGTGAATAGGCAGCAATTCAATGTGCAATGATCTTACACACACACTTTCAAAGTAACTTTTGAGTCTCCATGCTCCCTTCTTCAAGGTAGCTGGCGGAGTAGGTAAAGTGTAGAAGCTGCTGTACATCAATCTGGACTCAGCGCTGTGCATCTGATATTGCGGTTCTGAATCTCCTGACATCCCAGCATCAAATGACTCTTGGGAAATAGGGAGAGCCTCACAGTACTTTCTTGAAATTTCCTTCTTCCAACATGTTTCTGTTGAGAGAATGAGTAGAGAGCTCCCAAAGCAAAGTAATGAGACTATCTTCTGCTACAGGTTCTCATCTGTGATGAAAGTTGCTGCTGCTGCTGCTGCTGCTGCTGCTGTTGTTATTGCCATTCAGTCAGATTCAACTTTTATGATCCTTTAAATGACAGACTTCTGGTCACCACCAGTAGCTCTGCTCAGACCCTTCAAACTCTGGGATGTGACTTCACTTATTGAGCCAATCCATCTGTAATGTGTTCTTCCTCTTTTTCTGTTATCTTCCACTTTCTTTTCCAATAAGTCATGTCATCTCGTCCTATGTCCAAATATGATAGCTCAGGTTTAATCTTTTTTTTTTTTTACTTCTAGTGAGAATTTAGGTTTGATTTTCTTTCAGACTTATATTTGTCTAGCATCACATTTCAAATGAGCTGATTTTCTTCCTGTCAGCTTTCTTCACTCTTTATGTTTCAAAATTGTACATAGAAAGTGGAAACAGTATGCCACAGATGACCCTGACTTTGGTATTCAAGACTTTGGTATTTACACATGGGGTTCTTATCTAGTTCCTTCATAACTGCAGTCTCCATTTTAATGTATAACTGAGCCATTTTTTATTTATGCAAATCTTTAAAATAATGCTTCTTCCCTTCAAACCTGTTAGTATGTCCAGAAAAGGTGGGGGATGTTCTGTCCAGCTCAGCAGAAGAGAAGCTGCATTGTGCTGGAACCTGTCCTTTAATTCCCCATCACATGAAAAAGATTTCTGTTTTGTCTTTTGCTGTATTCTCAGGGCAACATTTTCATTTATTTATTTTCAAATCTTTTTGCTGCAATTTTTTTGTGTAGTACTGCAAGATGGCCAAGGGTGCCACTTGTTTTCCTTTTTATTAGACATCTCTTTCCATCACTACAGACTTCCTGAATGCCTGTACTTCCAGATCTGGGGCAAGATTTTCCCCCATGATGTTTGATCCTTGTTTTAAATTGAAGCTCAAGAAGTCAAGAAGGCTGAAAGCTGACAAAGAGGTGACTTTATAAAGAAGGTCAGGGCACTTATTAAGACACCTGAAACATCTTGTAACCCTGAAAATCACTATTACTGTTCATAACATTTTGTTATAAATCATTTTCATGAGCTCTCCTTTAGGCCATGGGTATAAATAGAACCCCAGAATGTCTAGATCTGGCTCAAATAGGATCTGGGGGACTTCCTTCCCTCTTCCCAAAGCCCCTCCTCTTGGAGGTGGGAAGATTCTTCTGTGATACTTTCCTCAAGAAATTATTGTGCACAGGAATACTGCTAATCCCAGACTAGAGGTAACACCTGAATAACCATCCATATTCCCAATGAGGAACAGATACAGGAAAAGGGGGAAACCTCCTATGCACCATTTTTGATGGGAGATAACACTGGACTTTCATCATCACTCTTGCATTTGTGTTCCCAATGATGGAATAATCATTTGTGGTGCAGATCATGTCATTACTTCTAGTCACCACTGGGAACGTAAGTGGGCCACGATCAAACATCCCTATTATCTCTGATCTCATATCAGAGATAACAAGAAATGCTCTGTTCAAAGAGAGGATCTTTGCATGGAGAAGGTGAAACAATATAGAGAATAAGGCAGGATCATGTCAACTGAAGGGGCAAATGTTGGACAAGTCCACATTCATTAAAGCCCAGTCCTAGGAAAGCAATTCAGTTGGGAGCAATATGCTTCCCTGCCCCAGTTTCATTCCTTTTAAAAGAAAAAAATACATGTGTATTCATAAGCTTAGCACACAGCTAAAAAAAAAGTGACTTACAGCTGCCAAATTCAATTCTAATTCGAGGTGTATCCTGATATTATCACAAGTATTTTGTTGCTGACAGTGTAGGCCAGGTGAATCTGAGGTAACTTCCAGGTAGAATCTAAGCTTAGCCAGCCAATTTGGAAAGCCAGGAGCTTCCTAGTTTTGAAAAGAGGCTGGCAGAACTTGGATCTAGCTGGTGGATGTTACTTGGGATTCACCTGGCCAGTGGCGTCGGCTGCAAAGTGTGTGTGATAATATTAGGGTACATCCCAAATTAGAATTGAATTTGGCAGTGGTAAGTCACTTTTTTTTTAGCTGTGCACTAAACTCCGTAGTCCTTTGTAATATGGACTTGTGGTATTGGATATTAATGTTTGTATTAGCAAGTAGCAATAGCAAGTACATTTCTATACCACTTACCAATGTACTGTGTATTAAATATTGTATAGATGTATTACAAATGCTTCGTGTATATTTTAGTCAGCCAGTATTCTGTCTAGTAAAGCCTAATTAAAAAACAAACAAACCAGTCACCTAAGAATCATTTACACAATTAATCTCACTAAAAACCTTTCCTATTAATTTCAGTGATGATTGTATAAAGTTACCAGATCAACCTCTTTATAAAATGAACCTCTTAAAGTATGATAATGTTGTTTATATTCAGACCTAGATTTTTAAAGCACAAGTGTGATTGTTAAAACCCCATACCAAAGATCTATAACTTGGAATCTGGACTTTCATGTACTTACCTATTATATCTGTAGATGGCACCAGTGCACTATATATGAGGGAAGGCTAATTAGTTATGCTGGCAATATTTCCTTTCTTAAAACAATCAATCCTGCATGTTAAGAATCTGTTTCCCCATCCTTGATATCAGTTTGCTGAAATAAGACAGTGAGTCATCACAAGAAAGGAAATACTGCTTGTATTTTTCTCTCCATCTTGTTTTTGAACTGAGTTCCAACCTATGCCTTATCCGTCATATCAGTAATTCCCATAACTATCCACCAGCAATACATAAAGACGGAGAAGTTGAAAAACTATTGACCACTTACATTTGTGTGTCATGCTTTATTCTCTGCCTGCTTTGATTTCTTAAAAACTGCATAATGGTTTGCTCTTTTAACTCTGGAAATTGCTAGTGTGTAGAGATGAACTGTTATGTGCCCGTCTACTTTTGTAAGCAATCTCCTGCCCTACAAAATGGAATGACTAGACATCAGAGGAATGGAAAGACTTCTGGCATAGATTACCAGCAATTTATTTCTTCCTTATTTCAAACATAATTTCAATTGAAATTGCACAGTTTCTAAAATTTTCCATTTGAGATATTTCACTTCAAAACCTTTTACCATAGCTCGAGATTTATAGCAAGAGAAAACATATTGTCAAAAACAATTCATAGTTTTAAAAAACCCTCACCGTTCTAATGTGAAATTTTGATTATGTACTTTTGCCAGTATTCAGAATTCTCACCATTTATATTTGACGTACTGCATTTTAATTTGGAAGGCATCAAATGGGAAGCTAGTGGTAAAATCAAGGCTAGCAGATGGGGGACATCTGGCTGAATGAAACTATGTGTGAAAGGGATCTAGGAGTCCAAGTAGACCATAAGCTAAACATAAGTCAACAATGTGATGCGGCAGCTAAAAAGGCCAATGCTATTTTAGGCTGCATCAATAGAAGTATAGCGTCTAGATCAAGGCAAGTAATAGTGCCACTCTATTCTGCTTTGGTCAGGCCCCACCTGGAATACTGTGTCCAGTTCTGGGCACCACAATTCAAAACAGATGTGGAGAAGCTGGAGCGTGTCAAAAGGAGGACAACTAAGATGGTGAAGGGTCTGGAAACCATGCCCTATGAGGATCGCCTTAGAGAACTGGGGATGTTTAGCATGGAGAAAAGAAGGTTAAGAGGTAATATGATAGCCCTGTTTAAATATTTGAAGGGATGTCATATTGGGGAGGGAGCAAGCTTGTTTTCTGCTGCTCCAGAGACTAGAATGTGGAACAATGGATACAAACTGCAGGAAAAGAGATTCCACCTCAACATTAGGAAGAACTTCCTGACAGTAAGGGCTGTTTGACAATGGAACACACTCCCTCGGAGAGTGGTGGAGTCTCCTTCCTTGGAGGTCTTTAAGCAGAGGCTGGATGGCCATCTGTCGGGGATGCTTTGATTGGGAGTTCCTGCATGGCAGGGGGTTGGACTGGATGGCCCTTGTGGTCTCTTCCAACGCTATGATTCTATGATTCTAGCATCCTGTTATGATGCTCTAAGATAGCCTTCAGATCTCATCATGGTTTTGTTTTCACATTAATAATTGTGGCACCATTACAACAACCACAAATATCGCTAAACCACATCTTAAGCCAGGCAGCAATACTGAGTGAAGGAGTTCTGCAGTCCTGGTGAGCAGAATGCTGAAGAATGATGCATCCAGCCCCCTCCTGCCAGTGAGCCATGATGTGACAAGGATTTACAACAGGATCCACAGACACCCCCACTTCTGGTTGTCTCACCACAAGTCGCTGGTGGAAGGGGGCTGGCTTTTAAGGTGTATTTTAGAGAGTTGGGAGAGGGAGTGTGGCTACAACATAGTAGCTACTTGTCCCGTGCAGAATCTCATCCCAAATCTTGAATGCTATTACATACTATCAGTGACAGAATGCCATGTATTAAATGCTGCCGGATATGAAATATTAGCATATAATAACTGTCCAACAGTTTGTGTTAAGATTAGCTGGCTATATGCTGAGTATCAAATATTCTATTAATATTGAGCAATTACTGAGAGTTCATAGAATAGGGTTTTTTTTTGTTTTTTTTTTGGTGGGTTTTCTGGGCATGTGTCCATATTCTAGAAGAGTTTCTTCCTGACATTTTGCCAGCATCTATGGCTGGCATCTTCAGAGAATGCTTGCTTGGAAAAGAGTTGCATATATATATGTGACCCTGGGAAGTGCAGTGTGTTTGTATATTATATTATTAACCTATATTTATTTAGTGCTGTAAATTTACACAGTGCTGTACATAAAATCTTATAATTAGATGGTTTCCTGCCCTTAGGCTTACACACACACACACACACACACACACAAACATGGTATATATATATATACCCAACTCTCTTCCAAGCAAGCATTCTCTGAAGATGCCAGCCACAGATGTTGGTGAAACGTCAGGAAGAAACTCTTCTAGAACATGGCCATGTAGCCTGGAAAACCCACAAAAAACTATGGATACTGGCCGTGAAAGCCTTCGACTTCACAGTTCATAGAATATGTAAGCATTCAACACTGAAGATACTGGTAAGCCACTTTGGAAGTTCAAATTCCTTTCACCTTTATAGATCTAATCCCAGAAAAAAAAAAAACCCTCATTGCATTTGTTAGCTGGATGATATTGCTGAGCTTTGTGAATGATATTGCCCTATCAGCATACAGGAGAAATTGCTGAGAGACAGAGCCTGGAAATTATTTATTTATGTATTTATTTATTTATTTATAGTATTTATTCCCTGCTCCTCAACCCTACACTCTCAAAGCAGCTTACATACAGTTATTCAGATGCTTCCTTGTCCTCAAGCTTACAATCTAAAATGACATGACACAAAAGGAGAAGGGAATGGTGGTGGAGAAGGGGATAAAGTCCAGTGGTTCTTCTCTTTCTCTGAGGCCTGGACCAAGGCAGATGGACTGGAGGGAGGGCCCTTCTTCTTGCTCTGGCTAGCCCTGATGGAGTTGGGCCTGCCTTTTCACTCGCTCCCAGGCCAGATGATTACCTTTGTTATCTTGAATTATTGAAATGTTTAACCACTTCAGAATTCCATATTTTAATTGTTATGTATTTTGAGTAACAGTCTGCTTCTTACTACTTTAATTCATTACTGGCCATTTTAATTATGACCTTTAAGTGATTTTCCTCATTTAACAATCTAATCATTAACAAATACATTTATTTTTAAAATAATAATGATTGTGTTTCAACAAATTAGTTTTTTTTAATGACAATATCATTTCATAATAAGGTAACACTACTATTTCAGTAGTGGAAATATTTTTCAGCTAAAGAAATATTACCTCCTTCTCATTGTTGCTGGTTTGTAGGGTGACAAGAAGATCACAGTAGGAGCCATTTACAGAACTGTAATATTTTTTCATCTATGCATTAGACAACATTTTCCTCTCAGTACTTGACTGTACTGAGGTTATGCTCCAGTTATATTGCTCCAAATAAAAGCAGTTCTATCAACAATAAAATGGAAGCTTTGATCCCAGTTTGCTCTTCTCTTCAAGGAAGGACAGGTGATTTTCTATCCATACCCCTAATGGCATATCTCACATCATTCCCAAGGGTCCTGCATCACCCAGGATTTTTTTGAGAAGGAAAGGGGAGGCTAGGAAGAAAAATTCCATGAAGTCTGTTCCATTCACTGAAAAAAAGTAGGATCGAAAACTATGTGTATGAAATAATGTGTGAAATATACTGCTGTGTAAATGTCAAAAAGCAAAAAAGAGTCAGCACATTTAAACAAGCAAACACAACTCCAGTGACTTCAGGGTAGTGTACTCATGGGGATGTATGTGATAGCAACCAGCATAAGTCGGTAAAGTTTATGTGCAATGGACATCTAAGATAAACATTTTCAGGCTGACTCCTGACATAGACAACTCCAAGATTAAGAAATAACATTAACGGATTCATTTAAGAGAATAGATCAGCTACAGGCTTGTAACTCTAGACTCTAGGTTTTTCAATACATTAATCGCAGACTTTCACCTAGATTCCCATTGTTGCTGAGACACAACAAATGAATTTAATAATGTCCTTAATGTTATTGCATATAAAATACACACACATCAGGCACTTGAACAATTGTTTGAAGAAAGGTTTTTCCCCCCCTCATGTCCAAGGCATGCACCTGCTCTGCAGTTGTTACCTGTACAATGCTATGCTGGAAACAGTTTGGGTATTAATTTGGGTGATGGTAGTGGATAGTCTTGTTTCAGAGGAGGGTAATGAACAAGGCAACATTACGTGTTTCTCAAAAAAAAAAAAAACCACATTCTAAGACATAAGTACAATTGTGAAAGGCATCAGGAAGGAAGGAAGTACAGTGGGCCTTTGCTATACACTGGGGTTTGATTCCAGGACCCTCTGTGGATAACAAAATCCATGTATGCTCAAGTCCCATTAAATATAATGGCACAACAAAATGGTGTCCCATATATAAAATGGAAAATCAATGTTTACTATTTGGAATTTATACTTTTTGGGAATATTTTCAAGTTGTGTATGCTCAAATCTGTGGATAAAAATATCCATGGATAAGGAGGGCCAACTGTAACTTGCCTGCACCAGTCTTCAAAAGTATTATTGTCTTGGATTTCCCCAGATTCCCTTTGTTATTCTGCACTTTGGAGCTACAACAGGTGGCTGTCTATACATGCATTCAAACTGTGTTACTTGTGTCATTGCTGCTGGTGCAAATTGCTCCCTCTAAGATCAGAAATTCGGCATCTAGCATTGATCACATGGCTGGGCACGTTGTTGTGACCTCAGAGGGAGCAACTTGTGGCAGTAGCACCAAGTGGCACAGCAGGATACATGTGTAGACAACTGTCTGGTTTCTCTCCAGAGTGCAGAGGTAATGGGGGAAATCTGGGGCAGTTTTGAGGCCAAAATACTGCAGGAGCATGTGAAAACAGCTAATTGACATTACTTTGGAGTGCTCTGGGTATTTCTGCTAAATCTGGAGTAAAAGGTGAGATTTTAAAAACCATATTAGGCAGGGATAGGGTGGATCTGGTGCAAAATTCACCTCACGTCATGAAGACAGTCCACATTGAAATCGGGAATTTGGAACTGCATTGTGTAGACTTGTCACAGTGAGGAAGTGGAAAAACTTGTTTAATTGGCTTGTGTAGACATGCCCTTTGAAAGCCTTGTCAAGGTTCCACCATTTGTTCCATGTTCCCAATCACAACAAATTGGTTCTAGGGCAAAAATTAGTCCTATAATGGTTTTTAAAATGGTTTTAAAAATGGTTTTTAAAATCTCACCTTTTGCTCCAGATTTTGCAGAAAAATCCAGAGCGCTCCACAGTAATGTGTCACTGCTGCCACAATCCATTTTGTCCAACTCATTACGGATTACAGACCCCTAAACCCCACAAGATTGGACAGTCAAAGGAAACAAAAGGGTAACTTTTCCCACTATACCCCTGAAACTTCAGGCAGAAACCATTACCTTTCTTTGCAAACACTATGCATAAAATTGCTTTCTGAAAAATGTACAGGAATACTTATTCACACAAAGATTCTCTAGTTTTTAAAGGGTTATTATAAAGACACCTGTCACAGTGGTGGGGTATTCCTCCCACTGTGGAGTTTGATAAATAGGCACGATGCCTCTGTGTAGGATAGTACAAGATGGAGAATGCAGTTACATGCATGTCCTACTGGTGAATTTACTATGGGCAATTGATTGGCCACTGTTCCACAAGGATGTGAGACTAGACAGGCCTTTGATATAATTCAGTGTGAATCTTCATATATTCTTATTGAAAGACATAGCCATGTTAATCTAGGATCCTGTCCACAAGGGCCAAATAAAACATCCTGCCCCACACCCATCCTCTCACAGTGGAGTGCAGATGATGCACAGCCCAAACCCTGTTTCTGGTGTGAATAGTCTGGAAGATGTCTGGCCAGTTCAGCACCAAATCTGGAATATACTCCCCCTGCCCCCACTGCCCCCCCCCAAAAAAGGTAAAAATGCCTTTTGATACCAATCTTCCCAAAAAATCTGGAGACATCTGCTATGATGACAGATTGCTGTTTGCACATGTTTACCATTGTGCTGCCCAGCATGGCAGCTGTCACGGTGAGTCACTCTGAGGTCAGAACAAGGTTCCCAGCCATTTGATTGATGTGGGGTGCTTCATTCTGTGATTTCAGTAGTGATTTCAGTCACTACTAAGGTAGGAGCTGCACCAGGTCGCACAGGAGAACATGCATGCAAACAGCCACCCAGTGTTTCAATGGAGGGTCCTAGATAACAGGGAGATTGAGGCAACCCTGGGATGCACCTGGAGTATCCCTGCCTTTGTAGATAGCAAAGCGGTATTCCATTTGACACTAATTGAGAGTTACAATGTGCCAAGAGGTATTTTGTTCTGTTTTTATAGCATACCAGAACACACAGTCTATCTAAGGAGGTAGATTTATTGCAGTCAAAAAAAAGTTTGGAAAAGGTGAAACAGATAAAATTAAGAGCAATACAACAAAGTCTATTCTATAAATAGTAAAATATAGATCCCAAATGGAACAGGATTAAAAAACAAACAAAGGAACAGTGGGACAATGATAGGCTTCCCAAGACTAACTTTTTTTTTATCATATCAGTTTGTTGGCATGTGAAAATTTGATGAGTAGACCAATTCCATCACCCAGGTGTTGAAGATACTTAATAAAGCTGGTTCCAGGAGAGAACCCCTATAACACCCCAGTTGTCTCTTCTGTCCAGGATGATGGGGACAGATGATGAACACATTTGGGCCTGATCTGCAAGACAGCTGCAATTTCACCTAAGAGTCGTTTAGACCACATTTTACTGGCTTGTCTGCAAAAATGTCACTGGAGATTGTGATGTAATTGGTTTATATGACATATTGTTGTTTGATTTTTGTTTGAGGTAAGCCGATGTTGGAAGCAGGGAGATAATGGAATGTTGAAGTGAATACTGATTGGTGAAATGTTTGAGGAGCTTGGGAGATGTCTGTTTGTTTGTTTTCGGCTAGAGTGACAGACAGTTTTAGCCTGGGGTTTGAGAAGAATACAGCAAAAAAATGTGTTTGAGAGATGTTTGCATTAGACTAGGATTGGAGTGAGAGAAATGAGTTTGATTTGAGTGTTTGGTAAGGGTCTGATTTAGTTTACAAAGAGAGAATGCAACACTTTAAATGTTACATACTCCTGTTGTTTTATGTTTAAAGTCTGTAAATAAAGATTTTTTTTGTGTTTTTTTAAAGATAATTTTGGCATCTATAATTGCTAACATTCTGAGAGCTTGGTTTCAGACAAGGTGTCTGTGGTGGCAGCTTGGAAGGTGGAAGGATGGAGTCCTGTTGGGGATAAAAGTAGTATAAATCCTTCTAGGAATTCTCAGGGCATTTAGACCACCCCCAGAATTGGTGTCACATAAAACAAACATAAAGGAAACAGGAGGAAGTTCTGATTTGAAGCAGAAGTAGCCCTGGTGGTGCAGTAGTCAAATACCTATACTGAAGCCATTCACATCCACAAGTTTGTGAGTTCGATCCCAGGATTCCAGGGTCAACTCAGCTTGGCATCCTTCCATAGGTCACCAAAATGAATAACTTGTGGGGGCAATTAGCTTACACACTGTAAAATGCTTAGGAAGTGCTTAAGTGCATTGATAAGTTGTATAGAAATGTACTTGCTAATTGCTAAGTAGGGAACAGGGCAAGCCCTCACACTGTTTGCAGAGAATATCATGGAGGCTTTCTAGCAGGGTGGGTTTAAGGGTAAAACCCCACACTTTTGGTGGCTCCAGCATTGGGACATAAGCAGAAACCGCCACATTTGGTGGCAGCAGTGGTGAGATCCCCCACAGGTATCTTGTGAAAACTTCTTCTGAAATCAAGATACACATTATTCCAAACATTCCCTTAGTTACTAAACTTGTAGCAAGTCTAGCCTGTTTTGCTTTTGAGATGCCAATGTTGGCTGTTAGTAAGCACAGCATTACTCACAAACTGACTATTTAACAATGTGACCTCGAATCTTTTAAAGTGTTTATATTATGTCATCTAAGGGTCACCATAAGTTGGAAATGACACAATTATTATTATTGATTATTTATTTTATTTATATAGTGTGGTAAATTTACACAGTGCTGTACATACAATCTTGTAATTAGATGGATCCCTGCCCTCAGGCTTACAATCTAAAAACACAACATTAAGCTGACAGGTCAGCCTATGTCTAGGTCCTCTCCCCACCCAATTTGAATGGGGGACTATATTTTCCCACCTTAGATTTGCAAACACCTCACCTGTTCTCCAATAATTATCAAAGATCATAGACAGAGACTTTAAGATCACACCTGCAAGTTCCTTTTATAACCTTGGCCCTTGAGATTTAAATTCATTTAAAGTAGGTAGCTGTTCCCATACCACCTCTTTACCTATTTTGGAGTGTGTCTCCTTTGCTGAATCATTCATTCTATTTTCAGTAGTCTGAACACTTCTTTGGGGAGAAGACAGAAGCAAAGTAGTCATTAAGCAGATCTTTTTCCTTGATGTCACCCATTAGCACTTTTTTCTTTTCTCAGTGCAGTGGATTTACAACTTCCTTGTTCTTTCTTTTACTCCAAACATGGCTGAATCACCACCCCCATTTTTAATATTGTTAATTTCTTCTACAAGGCTGAGATTATTCTGAACATTACATCTCCTGACCTTCTTTCTACCATTATTGGTTTTCTATTTGTACTCTTCCTTTGCTGCTTCTTCCATTTCTTCCACACACCCTTTTTAAATCTCATTTCACCCAAAATCTCATGCATCCACCATGATTTCTGATTTTTCTTGGCCACCGGTGGATCTCACATACCTCTGCCCAGCTTTCCCTGCATCATTCATCCTATTGTCCACCAAACATGGTGTACCCTTGTTTTCTGAGATACTGTCTTCCTTCTGTATACAAGCAATTTGAATATCTTAATAAAATAAATAAAATAAAAGCTTCATTTATACTCTGCTTCTCTGTCTAAGGACAATCTTCACAACAATGAATTATTTTTGAAGCCTTGCAACAACTAATGGGAACAAATTAAGTTTTAGAAAAGCAACTTTCCAAGCTTGATTTTAAGAATGGCATCCTCCACCCCTAAGGAAATTCCCACTTCTATATTATTTTTCAGGATTTTGATGATGGATCAAATAATTAAACAGCTGCCTCTGCAAAAAAAAACTAGAATTGAATAATTTTTCCAATAATAAAATGTGAACTGATAGATGTTCATATGAATGGCTCCAGATAGCAATAAAATTTAATTAGATACTATTTCTGGCAGCTATTGTCAGTTCTCACATTGGTTCTGTGACTTTCAACACATCATGATTTTTAAAGACCAGAGTTATATATTTGTCAGAAACCCATAGCAATTCTTTTGCTTCATAGATAAATACTAACAGTGGTTCTATTTTATTATTGCATTCTGTTGCAACACACTATTTTTTGAAAGCTCACCCCCTCCCCCCATTTGGTTCCATTCTTAGTGGAATTTTACTTCATATCACATTTCCCATTGCTTCAGCAAGTAGGAAGCAATAAGATTTCCCCCCTATTTCAAATGCTGGGGGAATTAATTATTTTGGTTAAGTAAAGTGGTTAAGTTTACTCAATGAATGGGTGAAAATCTAAATTGTTAAAAACTATGTAAGTGAACTTACGACTATAGCCTTTATACATTAATTGTGCGAGAAATTAGAACAAAAGAAGATGTACCACTCGACATTATCTTATCTATTGTAGATTGTTTCTGAAGCTTCTGATTCTGGTTATGAGAAAACTGCCTAGGAGGTGCCATAGAGGGCAACAGTGCTCATAATCTTGGACCTTGGAGGTAAACTCGGCTGTGCTCTTTTGGGCAAATTATGAACTATGGTGGGTTTTTTTTTTCTTGTAAGAAGAAAACATTTCTCCTATGGGTGTGAGTGCATAGTCAGTGGGACTATATAAAGGCTTCTCTGCATCTGTGTAACCCTCAGAACCAGTAGAATCCCATATGCTTTTCCTCAGTACTCCAGGAAAAAAAATATTCAGGGCTAGCCACGTTGGCTATGAGTAAAATACAACACAATCCAAAATCCACAAGCTGTTATAGGCCAGCTCTAAAGCATATAATACATTATGCAAGCTTTTGAAGCTTCACTGGATTCATCATCAGGCAAACATGATGTTATTGGGATGATATTAGAGTCATAGGTCTACATTCTATCAGATATTGTCAGTTAAGATGGTACTGAGAGATCGCAATGAAGGCAGAGGCCACTCCCATTGCTGGACATTTGAAGTAATACTATTTCAGCTCTCCTTAGCAACAGAAAAAATGTTCTGAGATCTACATCCTCACATGGCCAGTTATGAAAGTAGCCTCTGCCTGCATTGAATTTTGTCAATACCTTCTTAACTGACAGTATTTCAGACAGAATGTAGGCCAGTGACTTTAACATTGTCACTATTTTATTCCATTATGATTTTTAACATCTTTGCCTGATGAAAGTGCAAGTGAATGTTCAAACACTTGCATTATGTATTTTATGCTTTGAAGTTACTCCAAAAAGTGTATACTGGCTTGGGGGTTTGTAGGTTTGTTTGATTTCACTGCCTCAGCTGATCAGACGAGGAAATATTCTTCCCTAACTTCCAATATCATAATTCCATCCTATTGCAGTGATGAGGAAATGGATAGAAATCAGTGGCCAAGAAACAGTCCTTGATGGAAACACTAGCAAGAAGTAGTGTTTCTTCTTGTTGAGACTGCAGTTTTGGCTGCTATTAATAGTGATGGAGAAAAAGCAGCCATGCTAGTGATTGCCAGAATATGGGAGACAATTTCACTTTTACTGCTTCTAGTGAATTCAGTGGAAATGGAAAGGAAGTTATGCCTCCTCATCCCTGTCTGTTATAATGTATTCACAAGGGAAAATGTTAGGGGCGGGATGATACTTGTGTTTATGGCATGGGGGCTGCCATGAGGATGAAAAAAGTTGTGAGAAGAACCATAATAGAAAGAAGAGACATATTTCAAGTCGATCAAAGAAGAGACATATTTCAAGTTGATCAAAATAATATTTTTATTATTGGAAAGAATTGGGGACATTTTGGCCTATGAATGTTATTAGGGCCATTTTCAGAGGACCACAGAACTGAAACTTTTATGAGCCAAGAGACCATTTTTCTTCTCCCAGTTAATGATTTTGCAGCTCTTGGCTCAGAAATTTCGGTAGTTTTAACAGCGAAATAAACAGGCCATCTTTTGTGCATTTTGAGATATATCTTCTTTCTCTTATGGATTTTATTGTATGTTTCCTAGGCACGCACACACACACACACACACACACACATACACACACAGCAGAATCATGTCATCACAGTTTTTTGAAGATAATGTTAAGCCACTGGCTTTGAAGGCAACATACCTACATGATTCTCATCTTTTCATAGATTAAACTGTCAAGTTGCTAATTCTTAATGGGGGTGAGCTATTTTACTTTCTGCTGTTGATCAGTGTAGCAAGGTGAAAGAATTTTCAATTTGTGCTGTTAGATAACATTTTTTGTTTTTTTAAAAAAAAATAAAGAAAGAAATATTTTATACTCTTAAGACATCTAAATTACTAGGTTTGTTTTAATCTAATCTGTCTGTTCAGGTAAGAATAATGACTATATCCTAGCAAGGATACATGAGACAGAAAATTAATTCTTAATGGTGGTCACTTACTGATTGAATAGATATGTGGTACACTTCTTTCTCTTCCCTCACCCCAGTGAATGTTTTTGAAAGGAGAGGAAGTGGCATGCAGTCTGGAGAACAGCAAAGACTCAGTGCTGCTCACTAAAATTCCCAGTGGCCAATACAGAACAGCAGCTGTGCCATATAAATTTGTAGCAAGCAATTTTGACACCAAGGTTGAAGCAGTTTTTGCAGTAACAAACATCCCAGACAACTCCCTATTGTGATGTCTAAAAAGAGTAGACGACTATATGCTGTGTACCAGTGTAAATATATAAAGATGTTTGGCAACATGAGGTAAACAACATTTTGTGCTAAATTTGCAATTTCTTCAAGCCCCTTGTGGTTGTGATTGTAAATTGCTTATTTTAATTACTCAATAGGCAATGTATGCATTATAGATAGATAAACTGTATGTTAACTGTATGTTGAACCAATGAATAGGCATATCTTGATTAACAAAGAGGTGAAACAGACCATCTTGAAAGGCCGGCTCTGCGCTGCCCCTCTGAGCATTGGATTGGGGCTGTGGCAACCATACCACAACCCCAATCTGTTGTTTTTCCAACCCAAAAATAAGTGGCAAAATGCCGCTCCTTTTTAGGCTGGAAAAAAGCTGCCCCTTCCTCTGTGGCAGTGGCTTTCCCTTATTTCTGTGGTGAAGCACATGGAAATGCAGAAATGCTGTGACACTGCCTGCTGTGTGGTCAGTGAAGTGGTGTGACAGTGACTTGGGGGCAGTGTTGGGACATCTGGCATGTGTACGCCACCCCCTGCTCCGCCCTGAAACTGGCTGTTTATACCAGTCTGCTTTGCCCCAAAGCCTCTGACAAAGAAACTCATTTTTACTAAGAGCCTGTACAAATGGGAGGAAAGAAATGGAAAGATCATGGCCACAACAACCAAATGGTGCGGTCACAATGCGACATGAAAAAGGAGCCTCAAAATGCGGTTCCTTTCTGTGCTACTGCCAAGGCACCATTAGCATGCTACAGCAACATGATGATGTCTCTTGTACACCACACCATTTGGACATGGTGCACAAGGCACATCAGCAGCATATGCACCGTGTGAATGCGTACGAGCCAAAAGTGGCATCTGGAGAGCACAGAGTGTGCAGACACTCTGATCTCCTGAGCCCTAATTTTGGCCCAAGGTTGGTGCTTTGCGCCAGTCTGTACAGGGCCAAAGTGTTTTTATTCCAGCCTAGCTGACCCTTTCCTCCTTGTCACCTATTTGGCTGGATGTTCTCAGAAGCATCAGTACTGGAAGAATGGTGAAGATGTGTTGAAGAAACACTTTTTTTGTTGGTGAGTTGCAGCTGTATATCTGGAGTAAACAATGCAATTGCTTCCCCCCCCCCCCAATCACGTGATTGGGGAGGAGTTTTTGATTGCCTCTTAGGGGAGAGACCAGTAGTTTAAAGATAAACATGGCCGTTTCATTTCACATATACATATTGTTATTTGTAGATAAGAAGTTTTTTGAAACATGCTGAACCGTCTTTTTAGTGAAGCAGAAAAAGATCCCCATTTTTCTGTGTTATTTCTGCCTCTAGTACCAAATGTTCTGTTAAAGAATCAGAACATATGTGCTTTTTCGACTGAAGTATACTTTTAATTCCTTTACAACTTTGATTGGGCATGACTTACCTCTCAAATGCTGTCAAACTGAAACCCCTATCAGCCTTAACCAGTATAGCCAGTCATGAGGAATGAAGAGAGTTGTAGTCCAACAGTATTGGAAGAATAATATAACTCTCATCTTTGCCTTTCTCAGACCATCCTCCTTGGAAGATGAATGTGCATGTGTTGTGTGCCAAACTGTGCTTCAGCCTTTGAACAGAGACTCTTGCCAAATCAATTGCTCACATACAGAGTGATTTCTAAACTATTCAGGAATCTTCAAGCATTCTTTACTGCATGCTGAGACTTGCATGGACACTTCCATCCATCCATCCATCCATCCACCCATCCATCCATTTATTTATGGGATTAATATCCCACCTTTCTCCCACAATGGGATTCAAGGCAGGTTATGGCTTGTCCACATAGGGTGAGGGTGCGAATCAGTGTGAGTCCCCAGCTGTTGTTGGCATGCAACTCCTAGAAGCCTTGGCCAGCATAGTCAATGGTGAAATGATGGTGGGAGCTGCAGGCCAGCAACATCTGGCAAATGATCCACACCCTGATTCACACAACATTTCACTGTCCAAAGGGCTGCACACTTACAAAATGTTACTATTTGAAACCATTATTCTAGAATAGCCCAAGATTGTCTACTTAGCTTGATAGTGCCTCTCAAAAGTCTCAGGGATGGAATCTGTGCCAATGTTAGATCTTTTTTCAGTGGAGGTGTTAGTAATTTAACCTCAGCCTTATGCTGGCAAGAGTAACACATATCTTCTAGTTTAGAAAGTGAATTATGGTATCTTCCCGGAGCGTTCTGCCAGACATACTGACAATAAGAAATTAAACAGTAGCTACACTCGGTACTGGCATGGGGCATTAAGATGTTAAGATGTGGTGGGAAACCATGGGAGGAGCAATTTTTACCCCCACCCTGTAAGCCATGTCAATGGTATAGTGGAAGACACATAACTTATCTTTAGGTTCCCATTTCAGCAAGGATGTGGCTAAAATTCAAGTTGTCATTGGGGTTTGAGTGTGTACGGTAGAGAATGCCTGGATATATTTACAAAAGCTGGATTTGAGGGTTGTGTGCGTCTCCCAGGCTTCACTTTCCCCACCCCCTGCATTTAGGGATATATATGTGTGTGTGGGTACATGTGTGATTTCAAATTGCCTATGGACTGATGACAACCCCATCAATTTCATAGTGTTTTCTTAGGCAAGGAATACTCAGAGGTGATTGCCAGTTGTCACAGTGCACATTTTTGTGTGTAAACATTATTCCAGTTGGTAGTTGCCTCTGCCCCAACCACTTATTTTTTTAAGCTGGCTCAGTCTAGTGGAATCCTGGTTTCTAATAGATCCTGAAAGCATGGAATCTACCTATATTGCTCAAGGACACATTTTTGATATGCTAGAGCCACGAGGTGATTAGTTACTATAGTGTGTTCTATTTTTAGGCATAACCCAATAAATCATGTAACTTGTCAAACCAATACAGTTTCTTCCATCAACATAAACATTAATATTTCTTTTGGAATAAATGGCTAATAGAATGATGCAATACCACATGAAAAAATATGAAAGATGTGAGCTCTGTGTTCATGACTGAGCTGGACTGTAACAGTTAGTTACTGTTACAATTAATAGGAGGTGTTTTTTTTTAATAATTAATTCCTTTCCCCAATAACTGTTACATTATAAGTCAAAGGAAATGAGCTGTCAGAGGCATGGAATATGAGGATGGTCCTGGAAGGTTGCAGGAAGACTGTGTTCTCTCCCAGACCTCTGGAAAGTATCATCCCAATGTAAAGTTCTTCTTCTTCTCATGCATATATGGCATTACTAAAAATCAGAGAAAGAATATCATATGGTTTGTGTCTTGCACTGCTGCTTACACATTATTTTAAACAGGGAACTATTTTGCTTACTTTTGAGAAATAGGAAAACAAAAAAGTTACTTTTAAAATTGTAACCACAGGAGTAACTAACTACATTTTCCACACTGGAATTGTAATTGTAGCTGATTACTTTTAACAGTCATTTTTCATGCTCTGGTTCATAGACAGGACAGAAGAGATCAGTAGGATTTGGACATTTAACCTTAGCCAAAAGGCTGAGAAGCAATGAGATCAGTAGGTTTTGGAAGAGAGATGGGTGGATTTTCCTTGTATGGTCCTTCTTCTTGGGGACGATGGAACCTGTTATAACTAGAAGCAATAAGGTTGTTGAGGCAACAAGATTAACAACAACAACAACAAAAATAAAACCAACAGATAAATTTTATTTTTGTTCCCCACCTCTCCCCAAGGACTGAGGTGGGGTACAATAATTCCATAATAGTATGGAATGTGTACTGTAAAAATGTCTTGTGTATTAGAGTGGGGAGTACACTGTGAATAAATGGCAGCCTGATGCTAGGATGGTATACATGGGGGACAAAAGCTTGAACTATATTGGTAGTCTCACCTAGAGTTGACTTTTTAATTAATAGGATTTATGCTAGAGATGACTTACCATTAAACAGCAGATTTAATGGCTATATTATAGTTGGGACTGAGCCCAAAATATCTGTATGACTATAAAAATCTCAGTGCCAATCTTGGCATTTCCTATAGTAAACAGTACACTCAGGAAAAAATTAGCAGCCAGAGTGGGTACATTTGCAAACTCTTATGAACCGAAAGCTGATACAAGAGCATTTTTTCTGACTGGGTTCCATGATTGCATTTGTTCTGTGTAAACAAGCTTTTAAATAAATATAAATAACATAAAACATAATATGGTCTTTATTCTAAATTTATTTTTTAAAAAAGAATATGCAATGAAAGCCAGTAAAACAATGTTTGTGAGAACACACAATTCATTGGTCTTCTATTATGTTTTTATTAAATCAGATTTTCAAAATCATTTTATGATGGAAATTAAGAAGGTATTGCATTTCATTATATTTCAAAGTGACCCTCTAGAGCTATTTAGGTCAGGAGAATGTTCTTTCTTTGAGTATCAGGTTGACATCAATAAGCATCTTAATTTGAGTATATTCATACTTCAGACTCAAAGATGATAAAGGTTACAGTACACTAAGAAATCAAAGGCTAACTACCTACCTACCTCACTAAGAATGAATTTATATCCAGAATTTAGATAGGAGTTTGCAAATGATCATTTCATTTGACATTAATGTCCCAGCTGTGCATAAATCATTCATTACAATATAAATTGAATAAAAGACGCGGAAAGCCCTTCAATTTTGTTTCATGTAAATGACATTTACATTCACATAAAAGCTTTTTCAGACTATGGATTGTCCTTTAAAGAAGCCTTATCAGAAATCAGAAATGGATGCTAGCCAATCAAGAGAGCCATGCTGCTCACAAAACTATACACAGAAATACTGTAATAAATGTTTGGCTTTGGTGGTTGGTGTCATAAAGACCTACTCATCAATCCAGAACGCTGGGGGCTCATTTAGTTTATGATACAAAACAGCTTGCTTTACATTTTCATATTAAACATTCTTTATTGCCTGCAAAATTAAAGTTCATTTTCTTAAGTTCGCCAGTGTCTTTTTTGTTAAATCATGCTAGAGCAGAAGTGGGTATAATGCAGACCATGGGCTCCATGTGACACCTGGACCCCATTTTAGTGAACCCCAAAGCTCTCCGCAACCCACCATTAAAAAAAATAAATTATACAATTTTCAGGCAATTTACAACTTCCCAAATATGTGGAAAATGCCAAAAAATATCCTTGCAAATGCTCACAATCCTCTACTACCCCACCTTTCATAATGGTGACAGGCAGTCATACAACATCACTTCATTATAATTTTTGGAGGGACTGTGGAGGAAGATGGAAGTATTGGAACAAACAGACTATTGGGGAGGGTGCAGCCTACAGAAGAGATGGGAGAAAATGGATCCCTGGTCCCTAAGAAGTTGCTCACCTGTTTGCTAGAAGGGAGCCTTTTTCGAACCAAAAGGTGTAATTGAAAGACACAACTGTGTTAAGCTGCAAAATCAGTATGCAAAGGGATCTTATAGCACCTTTGAGACTGAAAGAGAGAATTTGGTAGCATGAAGTTTCATAGAGTACAAATATTTCCTTTTTCTATTTAATTTTTATTTTAATAGAATGTTAAAAGAGACATAAATACAATGACTAAACTAACAAAACATCATAACAAAAAAAGAAAACAAAAACACACACATCTACTATACAACAATGACAAATCTCATACATTTCAAATGAAAATAGACTTTTTTGTTTTTGACTTCTTCTCCATATATATTTTTACATTACATATATCTTTTCCTTAGTAGGGACTTTCTCAACAACAAAGAACAAAACTTTTATTCCAACCCAATAATAAAATTGGGGTTTTTATGTTGGTTTAAGTAATTAATAAATGGTTCCCATTCCTTTTTAAAGTAATCCGAAATGTTCCCATGTAATAACTAATGGTAAAAAGGGAAATCCTTGCCTAGTACCCCTATAGATGTTACAGGGTTTAATCCCCCCCATTTATTAATATATTTGTTACTTGATCTCTATAAATAGCTTCCATCCACTGTTCAGAATTCTTACCTACATCTATTTTTTGTAACAATGTCAACAGAAACATCTAATTGATGTTGTCAAAAGCCTTTTCCATGTCTAAGAATATATATACAACTTTTAAATCTGTTTTTTTCTGGTGTAACTCAATCTAATTTATCATACTGTATGTCTAATGATAACCTTTATCCTTTTGTCTGGTAAATAAACAGATTGATCCTCATGTATCCAGTTTATAAGAATTTTTTTTCAAACATTCGACCAATGTAGAGGCAAATATTTTATAGTTTGAGCTATGTAACAATATCAGCCTAAAACTTTTTGGCTCTAGAATACGTCCTGTTTCTTTAGGGATAACTGTGATATTAGTCTGGATCCATGATTTAGGAATCTTACCATCAAGGATTGCATTTATTATCCTTGTCAGTAGTCTTACAATTTTCTGTTTCAAGCCTTTGTAATACTCTGTCGTCATCTTGTCCAGGCCTGGAGCTTTTCCGAATTGTCTCCTCTGGGTAGCATCCAGCACCTCTTGCAAACCAATCTCTTTGTTCTTCTGTAAACTTAGGAATATTTTATTTGTCAAAATATTTGGATATATCTTGGTAGTCAATGTGTTTCTTCTTATATAAGTGTAAATAATAATTCTGAATTTTTTGTTTTATTTGTTTCTGTAAAGTATAAATCCTATCTCCTTCCTTGATCTTTGTTATCAGATGTTTTTCTTTCTCGTTTCGCAATGTATATGCTAACATTCTGCCTGGTTTGTTAGCATATTAAAAAAAATGTTTAGCTAAACTTCTTTTTTTTTGGATCTCCTCCACATAAACTATATCTAATTGTTTTTTGCAAACATTTTATTTCTTCTTTAACTTTATAGATTTGGGGTTTTATTATAAGTAGACTTTCTTTATTTTTAATTGCATCCAGTAGCTTATTTTTTAAAACTCATTTTACAGCGCTATATATATTTACAGTGTTATATAAATAAAGGTTAATAAAAATAATTCTTTTAACTTTTGTTGCTTTTTCAGAAAAAAAACCCCTCATAAATGCTTTAGAGGTGTGGTGTCCCATACTATATCTATGTTAACCCCCTTATCTAAATTCTCTTCAAATAATTTTTTTATATTTTCTTTTGTTTCTTTCAATATTTTCGGGTTTTTCAATAGGTTGGAGTTTAAATGCCACCAGAACTCCTTTTTCCCCATGGATAATGCCATAGGAACAGGATTATGGTCTGACCATATTTTTGGTAATGTGTCAATCTTAAAGAATTTTGTTTTCAATAGTTTCAGATACTAAAAAACATATCAAGTCTTGCTCAAGTATAAAAAAGTATAATCTCTCATGTTTCCCTATTCGACCTGCCATGCATCTGCCTATGTCAGTACACCTAACATTTGAAAAAAGACTTAGGTAAGATCCCTTGGCCCGTTTTAGACGGGCAAAAAGGGGCACGTTTAGGGCTAAAAAGCCCGTCTTTAGGGTTAGAGAGGGCGTAGCATTTACACCCTCCCTAACCCTAAAGCGTATGGACGCCACCATTTAAAGATGGTGGCGTCCATACGGTGGCGCCGCAAAGGCGTCATCACGTGCGCAGCGTTTTGACACTGCGCACGTAATGACGTTTTTGCGGCGCGGGAAGGCACCAATCACGCCCTTCACGCGCCGCAGAAAAAGAGTTCCATCTCAGAGCTCTTTTCTTGTGGCGGGTCTTTGCCGCGGCCTTTAAATGGCCGCGGCAAAGACCTAGGGAGAAAGGGGCCGCGGCGGCGGCCCCTTCCTCCCTTCAGCCCTGCCGAGGGAAGCGGGGTGCAGCGGGCACCCAGAGCGCCCGCTGCACCCCGCTTGGAGGCCGCGGGGAACCGGCAGTTTGCCGGTTCCCCGCGGCCTCCAAAAGCGGCGGGATGAGGCCTTGGGGCTGCCCGTGCGGCAGCCTCGGCATCATCCCGCCGCTGAAAGGGGCGAGAATGGACCACCCCTTTTGGGCAGTCTAAAAAGCCCCCTTGTTTCTTTTTAATTGTTTTATCTGACTTTCTATCTAAACATGGGTCTATGATCGCATTTCAGTCTCTACTGAAAGCTACCCCTTTGTGTTCCGGCTCAGTGCTGCAGTGCGGCATTGACCTGCTCCCTAAAAGCAGCTGCTCTGAGCAGCTTTCTAGAAGGGGCATCACAGGCGTGCTCACATGCCATGTTGACACTCCTTCCAGCCAGTGCCGTTTGGGATCTGCACACCATAGACATCATCATGGCACATGCTATATGGATGGGTGCATGCAGTGTTGGTGGTGGGGTGGTGAAACTAGGTCTGGGGGGCGTGTGGACACCTAGCCCTACTTCACATACAAGCCAGCATAAACTGCCAATCTGTACTGCTTCTAAGCTATATTGAGGAGCCCAGAGCACTGGATCTGGACACAGGGGTGGATCAGATTGGCTCTAGAGCACATTTATCATCCTTGACTTAACATATGTAACTTGAAATCCAGGAGAAATAAGTTGATGAATCTCTTATCAGTATGACTCACTGAAATGTGTTTATCTAGCAGCAGTCAAAAATTCAGAAACTGAAGAAAGGGTGAACACTTTGTCATTGATTTTAATGGGATTTAAAATGGGATTTAAGGACATGGTTAAGGCTCCTATTGGAATGAAAAACACATTAAACTTTGGTTGGATTAAACTTTGTGCCCAATGTGTAAAGGAAGCACAACTTTTAATTTGCAATATCAGCTGTACTTTATTTATTTATGTATTTGTTTGCCACCTTTCTCTTGGAGTGGTATCCAAAGTATCTTACATAAAATGAGCATTAATGTGATCATCTCAGGTTCAAGATCGACTTTTTTAAAAAGCATAGCATCCATTCACTGGGTTTGAGAATTAATTATTCTCATGAATTTTATGCTGTAAAATGCCTACCACTGTTTGCCTTTTGAAAACCTGCAGCACACAAAACCAATGTAGGTCTGTTTGTTTTTTGTTTGTTTTGTTTGTTTTAAATGATTTTGAGTTTAATGCAAACATGGCTAATGATACCTTCTGGTTTATAAATCCTCTAGAAATGTTATCTCAGTGGGCCAGGCAGTTGACAAGACATGGAAAATTCATCTTACTAATTGCTGACTGCATGCCATAATAACATAAATGTATTCACTCAGGAGAAAGCCAGACATTTCAAAATCTTTTGCTTGGAGTCAAATATAACACCCTTAGAATGATTTAGAGAGGTTGTTCTAGGAATGTGTTAGTATGGCGATCTTCCCCACACTCAGGGGTATGGAAGATTTAAGATCTCATATGAAAGGCTCTAGGGCATACAACAACATTATACAAAGCAATACTGTCTGAAACTAATAGCTAGGTACGTTATTCAAGGTATTTGCCATGTTTTCAAGCACCAGCTAAATTATTTCTTGGACTAAAGCTTAGCAATGTTGCCTGTATCTAATTAAAGCTGGAACAGAATCTATTCTTGAACTCTTTTTTAAATAGTCCTTTTAAATTCTAGACAATAAGATAGTTTTACATATTAAACTATAAAACTATCAGGCTTACATTGACATAAGGAGTATTTGTTGAGCAGTAGTTCACAGACACATTATGACTTGTGGATCTGTTCAGGAGAGCAGTTTTAAGAAACCCATACAAGGAGGCAACGGGTATTCATAGGCTGTCACTGTTTAGCATTCAGAGTCAGAACCTATTGTTGGCAAATACAGAGGCAAAAATTGATGAATCTCTCTCTATCTCTCTGTCATCCATCACTTCCTTTCTGTTAAAGATGTTTGGAGAAAATGTAGGGAGTGCAGGGCATGCTTTGGATTCTAGCAGTGGTGGCTTTCTTGTCAGTGGGATGGAGAATCTGATCTGCCTTTAATATGAATTTAAAGAGCTATCTGGAGTGCTGGATCTGTTTTGAATAAGAGGAGGCACCAGGGCTAGATCCCTCATACTAGACTACAAACAGTTGCAACACCTCCTTATTTATGCCTTCAAATTTTAAACAAACATTTAACTGAAAAATTCTCCCTGTGTTGTGTTGTATTGGCAATTTTGCCACTCTCCTCCTCCTGGCTTGTTTTAGGCCCAGCATACCTCTCCCCCCACTCGTAGAAACTTTGGTTGGAACCCTTCAGGTTACTAAAACTGAGGTGGCTGTGGCCTATGTTGGGACACAGAGGACGGCCAGGCATTCAAATAGCCTGCAGAACCCTGTATCTAAGGAGATTGTACTTCTTTCCTGTCTTCCTCTCAAACACCAAAGGTGTGTTTTGGAGAGAAACGCTGTTGAATGGAGAAGTGACTTAAGTAATCTAAAATAAATAATGTGGCTAGTCAAGGTTACCCTTCCCTTCCCTAGTATCTGTTCATTTTAAATTTGCTGGTCCTTTGTGACACTGCTTATTCCCCCCCCCCCCTTAAAATGGCACCTAGATATTGTTATAAGCCATGGTGGGTAGGCTTTCACCCTCCACATATTTTGGCCTATAACTTCTATCAGCCGTAAAACCAATGGTAACTGAACATGTTGTATTGTCAGATATCTAGTAGGTATAATGTTCGCCCTTTGTGATGCACCATCTGCATATGTTAAGCCCATGTGGAGTTTTACTCTAATGTAAAATCTTTGCATGGGGTTAACAAAAAAAATATTTTTTTTTACTCTAATGCGAAGGCTATGGGAATTCATTGACAGGTGACTAGAAAGGGTACTATGAGTGATGTAGCCTGTCATACCACAGAAAATTTATTTTCCAAGAAGGCAGATGTATAGTCACAGTGTGACCATGAGAGTCACCATGCAGTATACTATAAGACATGTGCCTGGAAATACTGTCATGTTTTTAAGGCTGCTTGCTGCAGACCTGTTCTATTGAGGTGTCATATTTGACATCAGCAGTCAATACTGATGGTACAAATGACAGTCATGGGCCAGCGGGTCCCACACAGCAGGTCCATCAGATACTGATGTGACCAGAGATGGCTAGCTCTACGAGTTTATGACATGCAGTTCCTCCTGTGCTAGTTTGGTAACCAGTGCTACTTTGAGGTCCTGGGCCTGCATTTTCATGGTGAACATGTAGTAGTTGCTACTGGGACCATGAGGGCCATGGGGCACAATCCTACTGTGTACAAATGGGGTCTGGATATTACCATGCCCTTCTGTGCTCAGGACTTCTTGCCACCACCCATCTTTCTGTCAGGTGAGCAAGATGAGGTTGTGAACACATCCAGATCCACCAAGCCCCCATGTTTTATATTTTAATGTTTCATCAATACCATCCAGGCTTGGACAGATGTGAGATGTTTGAAGATGATGATGCTACATTCCCATAAAATAGGATGACTGGAGACCAGATCAAGGTGTTTCTCTTAATGAGTTACATCTACAACATTAACTAAGAGATCACAGTTGCCTAAATATCTGACTGTTTTTGACAAAGAAGTAGACAAAGCAGCTCTGTTTCTCAAGCATAGAATTCATAGCTGAACCATAGCAGTGTCTCCAGACACCTGTTCAGTGTAAAACACAACATTTGAATGGTGAGGGGGTCATATAAATTTAATCTGAAAGGAACTTCCGTGTGAACTTTTTGCCTCATTTGTTTCTGAGATTTAAGATGCATCTGAGGAAGTAGACCAAAGGGCAAAATAGATCAGCTAACAAAGCTGGCTTTTAGCTGACTTGGGGGTGTGGCATGCAGGTGATGCATGGCCCCAAGATACCTGGAAGCTGGCTTCAAACCACCCAGCTGTCCAGACATGGGCCAGCTCTTGAAGCACTCCAGTAGCATAGCGTTTACATGTCGCACACCTCAGGAGTGCCATAAAGCTGTGGTGGGGTTGGAAAAGCCAGCTTTTTGATGGCACAAAAAGGAGCAGCAAGGAATTGTTGACCCAATCTGGCTTTCTCAGAGATGGCTTCAAGCTGCCCCTTTGGGGTGGTCTGTTCCACCTCCAAGTCTATTTTTATAGGTTATGCTGTAATTTCTTTCACACAGGTACTCTCAAAGATGCTACCTTTGCACACTGATATTCAGACCTGAAGGACTGTGCCAATGAGCCCCAAAGAAGATTTTCCTTGGGGCTCATTGGCACAGTATGCTCATACAAGAACAATTAACAAAGGACTTCCTGGACACTTTACTGTCAGATGCAGATGAATTGCAAGTTCAACCAGTCCTAGTTAGCATAGTAAATCATAAGGAATGCAGAGAGTTTCAAATGAACAACATCTGGAGTAGCACCTGATCCCCATCTGGCTTTAACAAGTGAACAATGGGAAGAGTTGAACTCCCATCAAGCCTAGGCTGAACCAGAGTGAATCCTTAGCAGGTCATTTGACTGCTTGTGCCATTGAGTACATCACACTCAAAATAAGTTGTTGCCAATATTGTTTATAATTGAATTATGCATTAAATAAAGTTGTGGTTTATTCCAGTGATGAGTCTTTCATCAGTTGATTACTTGGTGCACAAAGCACTCATTGTCAATCTTTTATTATAACTGTGTGTGTGTGTGTCAGAGAGAGAGAGAGAGGGAGAGAGAGAGAGGTAGGTAGATAGATTTTTTTAATGAAAGTGTAATCAGATGGTACATGATATAGGAACGATTGACTATTGGGTTAGTAGTTAATAAGAAAAGGGGGAAAAAAACCATCCCCAAAGCATTAATGACAAGACAGATTATTAAGACACCTTCTTTTTAAGAATAAGAAAGTTTGCCAGCCAATGAGCCTCCAATATTCAGGTCAACACCTTTGTTCTCTGAGGTAACAGAAGGAGAAGCATCTGCAAAAAGAGGAACAGCAGCAGGTGGGTTCATAAAAACATTAAGTTGTGGGAAATTTACTTTCAGAATAGTGGTTTCAGCTGATTAGTAACTAAGAAAAGGATTTGAAAGGCAAATTGGGACTCAAAAGAAGAGGGGAGAGCATAAAACCACTACCATATGGGGAGTGTGTTCAGAAATGACATGTTGTTGAGAAAGAATTGTAGCTACCTCCCCTGGCTGCTGTTGCTTCCACCATCTCCACCAACTGCATTAATTTTATATGGCTGTGTTTTGTAGTAAGAAAGTGATTTCTTTTAAAAAGATGAATGTCCTTTGAGTGTTTGTTTATAAATAAAGGAAAATTTTAAAAGTGTCTCACTTTTGTGAAAATCACAGTTTTGAAAATCAGAATAACAGAAAGGCCACAGGATCCCAAAGTGCAATCTATTGCTTTTACTATCCTTACCTCATCTTTCTGCCTGACTCCACTATCCATCCGAATGCAAACCCCAATATACACAAGGTTTTGCAAGCATTGGCAAGTTAGAAACCCACCTTTTCCTCAAGCAAGCAGATAAAAGGCTGACTAGTGGGAACAGACTGAGTTAACCCAGTAGTTTTGCTGTCACTGCCACTATTATGCCTGACATTTAAACAGAAGTAAATACACAGACATGTAACAGCCTTTAAGCCAGGAGTATTCTGAGCTAGCAAGGAATCAATGCCTTAGTGGCTGAATTAATCTCAAGGCGATTTTTGAATTATACTTACACTGGTAGTTTTAGAGCCAGAACAGGCATGCTTGTGATAAGGCAGGAAAATGATCCAGGAAAAAGTGAATATAAAATGTATATATAAAAAAAGAAAGCAAGTAAGATGAAAAGAACCATACTATTATGCACAATATATGAGTTGTACCACATTTTAAGCTCTTTTGGGTTGGACAATTTCTCAGTCCCGCCACCATTACAGGGACATCTGGTGAAGACTCAGGAGAGACCCTTCTCAGCTGTCATTCCTGGGACGTAAAAGTCCCTTCCAGTGGGGGCCTGACAAGCCTTCTCCCGTCTGTCTTTCCAAAGGCTGGCTAAGACCTTTCAGTTTAGGCAGAACCTTGACTTTAAATTATATGGCAACAGGGTTTTCAGAGCGGTGTGATATGGTTAAAAGAGTTTAAAATAGATAACTGAAAGAATGCAAGACAAAAACACAGTGTGCCATGTGCCTTGTTAAATAGAATTGTCATTTAATTATTCTTTAAAATCTTTTAAAAATTAACTAAACTTTTATTTTAAATTTGGTCAGTTGCTTTGGATCCCATGCTGGGATCCAAAGGCTGTGTATAAGCTGAAAAAGCAAGCAAACAAACAAACAAAATTAGACATTTAGAAAATAAATGGGAAAAAATACATTTCTCTCTATTTTGACCCTACCAACATCAATATTCTAGAAATAGTATGAATAGTTACCATTGCATAAGATGACACTTTTTCTTTCTCTTTACTAAAGACAAAACCTAGCCTTCATTAAAACTTAAAAAACAAAAGAAAACCCAGATTCTTGTTCTCTTTTAAGGCATTGATTTATGTCGGGTTTTTGTTGTTGTTGTTGTGGATTAATGAAAAGAATTACTAGCACAATGACTTACATAAGAACAGCGAAGACGTAACATCTATATGTTTAGAAACCTCTCCCAGATTCCTCAAGATATTCATACATTGGAGATGATCAGACAAAGCTAAAAAGTGGAATTAAACTGAATAGATGTGTCTGTGACTGAACCTTATCAGATGATGCTGTGGCTGAGCTGTAGCTGGTCTATTCTTCATCCATTACTATCATACAACTTTTCATTGATGGGCTTTCCCTATCAATTGCTACCAATATCACTGCTATAGCATTAGATTTGTGTGTGATAATATCTGGGCTTCAGTCCTGGCACTGGCCAGACACATGGTGACAAGTTTCTCCTCTCCCTTACTCCCCCTCCCCACTATTCCCAAGCAGCCTGTTTTCTTTGTTTAAAAAACTTTTTTTCTTGTCTTTTCTCCCCTGTACCTAAATTTATTGCCATAATAAATAAAGATAAATACAGTTAACCTTGTACATTTGTAGCTTTGACTTTTGCGGATTTGATTATTTGTGGATTTGATTAATATTTTTTCTCTAGAAATCTCTAAGTGCTCCAGTGTAACACTGCTGGAAACTGATCACATAGTCATGCTGGAAGACCTAGAGATACCTAGACAAAACAATTTCCTACACATTTGTAGGTCCTCTAGCACAATTCTGTGGTCAATGGCTGCTGGATATTGGCTATAGAGTTGTGCTGGAGTTGTTAATGTAAACAAGCTCTGGTAACCTCACGCCTGGATTTCTGTAATGCGCTCTACATGGGGCTACCCTTGTGCTTAACCCGGAAACTTCAACTGGTCCAAAATATGGCAGCCAGGCTTGTAACTGGAACATCAAGGAGAGAGCACATAACACCGGTGCTCAAGGCTCTCCACTGGCTGCCAATTAGTTTCCGGGCGCAGTACAAGGTGCTGGTTTTAACCTTTAAAGCCCTACATGGCTTGGGTCCACCTTATCTCAGGGACCGCCTCTCCCCGTATGAACCCCCCCCCGCACACTCCGATCCTCTGGGAGGAACCTGCTACAGCCGGTGAAAACTAGGCTGTCGCAGACCTCCCAGAGGACTTTTTCCGCGACCGCTCCCAAACTTTGGAATGGTTTGCCGGATGAGATGCACCTTATAACATCTCTTGATTGCTTTAAAAAAGCTCTGAAGACGCATCTCTTCCGGCAGGCCTTCCCTGACACCTCTTAGATCCCAGCTCCGAATGGGACCTATAAATTGACCCCTTGCCTGGTGTTATCTTTTCCTCAATGTAAGAACTATGGAGGATGAATCATGTTTTTAATGTTGTTGATTTTAAATTATTGCTAATTTAATTTATTTTTAAGGGGTGGGTGGCTGGGAATGGGTCAATGAAGTGTTTTAATTTGTATGTTTTAATCTTGTTGTACCCCGCTCCGATTGTACTCACAGAGGAGCGGGCTAGAAATAAAGATGATGATGATGATGATGATGATGATTATTATTATTATTATTAACAAGCAGATGTGTGCAGTCCAAGCTATCTCCGATGTCTTCAGAACTACCAGCGACCTTGGAGCTGTTCGGCTTTACTAGGAAACCTTCCTCCCAGTTTTTGATGAATCAGACTGGAGCCAAAACCATCTCCTAAGAGGTTCTTTATTCTGTAGTTGCTGTATTTACAAATATACACATACTCGTTCGACAAATCTCTCCAA
This sequence comes from Urosaurus nigricauda, assembly GCA_034509955.1. NCBI lineage: Eukaryota > Metazoa > Chordata > Lepidosauria > Squamata > Phrynosomatidae > Urosaurus > Urosaurus nigricauda. The sequence continues at coordinate 126,850,687 of JAOEGL010000003.1, forward strand.
CCAACCATCCACCAACTACCAACGACTATCCAACAACCCATACTGCGGTGTGCAGCCTATTTATAGAATTGTGCCATGCGGCCACAATACCCAGCCTTTTCCGGTGACTTTACTTCCCTGTGCCACCTGCATTATTGTCTCCTCAGTCAGGAAGACTCATATTTACTTTAGGCCTACGTGCTAGCAAGCACATACTGACCTTGAACGCTGCTGTTCGAGCCTTCAGCTGCATTCAATTCCAGGCTAGCAAGCTGTAGATTATCCATAATTCTTATTTTTCCTTTTGTGCACAACTGTACATTTTAAACTCAGGCCTCAAATTCTAATGGGAGGACCTAGAAATTCCTAGAGAGGTGTTCCCTCAAGTAAAGAGAAGCGGGTTTTTTTATTTGCATTTTTTTTTTTCATTTTCATGGTGATCCTGATCTCCTAACCCCAGCAAATGTGGAGGGCCCACTGTAAATAAAAAATAAAATAGGGGATGGAAGTGGGGTTAAACAGCATGCTGGGAAAGAGAGTCTTAGACCAGCAATGGCTGATATAATAATTGCAGAAATATGTGATAGGGACGCTTCCAAGCTGGTATGCATGAATTTCAATGTAATGAGAATGTGATGATCTCCATTATCAATACTATCATGAGCCAGTGATTTAAAAAAAAAGATTTTATTAATGAATAATGGTATTTTATAGAAGAATAACACATATATATGCACACATATACCTGAAATACTTTGTGCCTGTTTACAGCAAAGGCATTTTACTTTTATATGTTTATTCAAACATCTGAACAAAATAATGTCCCATGAGCAGAAGGAGCTACAAGATCCCACCCTGATCTCTCATAACTCAGTATGAGGGACCAAAGCCCACAAATTCACATCTACAAAGGTGTGTAAGCCAGTTGGCTCTTGAAAACCATGGCAAGGTAATGTAATGTCACCTGCACTGCAGAAATAATGCAATTTGACACAATTTGAACTGCCATGGCTCAATGCTATTTATGGGACTTGTAGTTTTGTGAGATATTTAGCCTTAGTTTTGTGACATATTTAGCCTTCTCTAGCAGAGATCTCTGGTGCAACAACAAACTAGAAATCCCAGGATCCCAAGGCAGTTAAAGCAGTGTCAAATTGTATTATTTCTGCAGTGCTAACTATTCTACAAGCAATATAATCTGTCTCAGTCTTGTCATTGATTGTGCCATGATGTCTGAGAACCGTTCATGTTATTTATAGCAAGTTTACCCTTTGACAATTTCTCATGCTCACTGCACAATGCAAGCACAAAGAACAAAAATCCAGGCAATGCACACTTCAGGAAAATTAGTGAAAATTACATGAATTCTTACCAAGAATAAACCCCCTTCTTCACAAGTAAAATATTTACATATTTAGTTATTTATCTAAATCAGCTGGTATTCTAAATAAACTGCTTAGCTATTTATGCCTTAGTTAAGTAGCTAAGTAGGGGGTCTCCCGGCCTGGCCCTCTCAATCCTGTCTTACCAGACAGTAGCAGCCCTTCTTGTGAGCAATCTCTGGTGAGATAGTTCGTATAAGAATTCCTGTCATAATCCTTCCTTTCACTAAAGATCCCTGAAGTGAGTGGGATGAGAATATCAATCTTCTCCATCTTGATCAACAGGACAGCAGACCCCTGTTGCTCGCAGTGGTTTCTGCCAGTAAGTCAAGACTGGGGTACTTTTACAATCGCTATGTATTCATAACTGTCTTAGTGAATTCCAATCAGCATTTATATATCACCCTTTATCATTTTAGTTGACTTTTTATAGTACAAAGGAAGAAGGAGAAAGAAGAAGGGGGGAAACAGAAGGTTACACAAAGTATTATGTGGGGCTTGGAATGCACATTAGTATCATTGTTGTGTGGCTTCAAGTTATTTCCAATGTATGGTGACCCTAAGGGAAACCTATCATGGGGGTTTCTGGGGTTGAGAGGACGTGACTCATCCAAGGACACCCAGTGGGTTTCCAGGGCTGAGAGGGGAATTATCCCTTGATCTCCTGAATCATAGGAACCTATTGCACAGCCCCTTGGTATGCTCCCAGCATGGAGTGAAAGGGGGTGGGATGGGAACAGAATGGGGGAAAATCCACCCATTTTATCATAGATTGGAACACCACCAATGCTGCCAGAAGTTTCTGTTCTGTTCCTAATCCATCCCACAGGAGGTGATTTTCAGAAATTTTCAGAAGCATTCCTGAAAATCGCTTCCTGTGGGACGGATCGGGAACAGAACAGGAACTTTTGGTGGCATTTGGGTGCGTGATTAAAATGGGTGATTTCTCCCATTCTGTTCCCATCTCACCCCCTTTCGTTCTGCACTGGGAGCATACCAAGGGGCTGTGCTATAATCTCCCTAGTCATATGCTCCAACTAGTACACCATGCTACCTCTTGTACATTAATATACACTGCCCTTATATCAAAAAATTCAGGGTCGCCATAAGTCAGAAACAACCTGAAGGCACATAACAACTACAGTTAATGCAGTAAGATATTCTAGCCATTGAAAGATGGTTGTTTTATGTTTCTTTCCAACCTTGGAACATATATCTTTTAGCAACTGTAGAAAAATGCAGGATTCAACCTGACCATCAGTTAAATGCCAAGTGTAGGGATATAATTTAAAAGTACAAGTGCATCTTCAAATGCCAAAAATGAATGTGCTGAAAAACATCCAGCTAAAAAGGGGTAACTCCCACATTTTATGTGACAAGGAAGCATTATCTGTATTCTATTGCCAACATCTGGTTGTAGCAGAAAATTTCTTTCTAAAAAAGGCACGGAGGTGAAACAGAGGTGAAAAGGTACATGAAAAGATCAATTTTATTGGATTAAATGTTGCTTTACTCCTAACCTATATAATATGGGTTGCATCTGCACTGCAGAAACAATCCAATTTGACACCATTTTAACTGCCATAGCTCAGTGCTATGCAGTTCTGTGCACTATAGTATTGTGAGACATTTAGCCTTCTGTATCAACAAACTCTTAACAGAACAAACTACAATTTCCAGAATTTCACAGCCATGAATGTTAAAGTGGTGTCAAACAGGATTATTTCTGCAGTGCCAATGCAGCCATGATCTCAGGACAGCATACAGATAAAATCAAATTTAAAACAATGTTACAACATTTTAAATTCAAACCAGTAATGAATAACAATGTACCTTACAGAGTGAGATAATCATCATTAGCTCTCAAATGCTTTGATAAAAGCCATTTTTTTAAAGTGGTGATGGAAGGAAACCAATATCAGCATCATTTGGACCTCCAAGTGGAAGGTGTTTTACAAGTGGGAGCTACAGCAGAATAAGCTTTTGCCCACACTTATTGTTCCCATTGGTGGGACCCATAAAAAGGACCCTCTAAACAACCTTACTCCTTGGGCAGACACAAGGAGGGATTAAATATATTGACCAATTGTTAGTCTGCAATATACCCATATGTTCACCATTCAATAGTTGATTCTATGGATCTACCCTGTCTGAGATTAAGCCACAGGGTTCAGTCCAAAGTCTCACCCTTGGAAGAGGGGGATCAATTAAAACAGAACACCTGATCAATAATAAGATTGCAACACGGAGGTGAATTTAACAGTCTCCATTTTCTTAAAATTTCAGTTAGCAAGGCCAAAGTATCAGAATTAAGGATGGACATACTCACTTGGTGCCATGATGAATCATCTGCCTTAAAACAGAAAGTTTGCCAAGTTTTTTTTTTAAAAAAAGGAAGAAGGAGGAGGAGGAGGAGGAGGAGGAGGAGGAGGAGGAGGAGGGGGGGGCAAGAATGACTCCAGGAAGTAAAAGGGAATTTCATTCTAATCACGTAACATCTCTTTTAGTTTTTTGTGGCTGTGTTTAATACTGAAGTCACTAGATTCTTTAAGAAAGTAGTTTACAGCATCTCTGCAAACTGATGTTTACTTCAGCTGGAAACACAACCGAATCTTATATAAAAGACAAATCCATAGGCATTGGATTAATAATAATAATAAACTTGTCAAACAACATAATGTCAACACAATGAACCTTTTTGTGTCTCACTTCACATCACTGTTCATTTTCCCACTTTGTATTTATTATTCAACAATGACATACACATGCTCCTCATAAGTTCGGGTCTGCAAAGGGGGAGCCGGAGATCGGAGCGCTGAGAGTGCCAACTTGCTCTTCCCACTGCCGCTGCCACCTTCATCCTTGGAAGCAGACCAGCAGCACACAGTAGCCATGAGTGATATGGAGTCACATCATGGCACTCAGTGTAATGTGGTTTGACTGTTGGATTAGGACTCTGTGAACTTTCTAAAGTTCCATTGTCATGGATGGATCACTACCTGGTGTGGTTTAGAGTCACTGAAACTCAGAGATTCTCTCTGTTGGGATGGTGGGAAGGAATTCAAATGGTCCATCCAAGGGAGCTTATGGTTCCAGATAGATTCCTGATGGCTCTTGGGGATTACTCTGCTGCCTGGTCAGGTGATCCTATTGAAGCTTTGGTCAATCTGTGCAATAGGGAAATGGGCAGAGCAGTGGACACAATTGCTCTTAAGCATCCTCTCCAACAGAGTGGAGTCAAGGAAGCACCCTGGTTTAGTAGAGACTAGTGGTGATGAAATGAGTGGGACAGAGACTTGAACAATGATGGTGGATGACTTGGAAAGAGCCTGAAAGAACATAGGTGAGAGATCATTAGAAAACCTATGCCATGGTAGTAGATGTGAAGAAACCCTTTTTACTGCCACCATCACATTCATATAATGTTGCCCACTGAAGCCATCTTGCAGTTAGGAGCCTTTTACATTCTGCCCCACAAGAGCAGTATGTAAACCACTTGACAGCCCTCTGAAGAATTTGCATAACATGTTCCAGATAAAATTGCAGTTTAGTGGTTCTCAAATGATGGGGCAGGACCCCCCAAGGGGGACACAAGTGTTGTTCAAAGGGGGCATAAGACTTTGAGGTCCTGATCCCTCCTCCTCCTCCTCTTCCCAAACTTTTTATGTGTAAAATTTACATATATGATGAATTAAATATTGAATTTACTTAAATAAAACTGCTCTAATTTGAACACTTATAAAATTTAAAACTATGAATATACATGAATGTGCAAATGAAAATACAAACACTACATAAACAAAATATTGTTATTCATGTAATACATCAAGGGGGGGGGAGTGCAACATCTATATGTGGATGTAAAGGAGGGTCCCAAGGGTAAAGGTTTGAGTACCACTGCTGTAGTTGATACAGGTTCAGTAGATGTAACCTTGGCTACTGCTTGTCCTGTGTTGCTGGATATGTTTCAACTTATGCAACCAGAGAATGTGGACAGAAAAGGTGAAAGCCACCATGCCCTTCCTGGCTATTAAAAGCAACCTGAGGAGGAATGGGAATTGGATGAGAATAGTAGTGAATGCTTCTCGAATTCGCAAGGCAATGCGGCTGTGGTAAGGCCATTATTGGAAGAAGGAAAAAAAAACCCCATATTTTTTGTGGGGCTTTTGGGCTATGTGGCCATGTTCTAGAAGAGTTCCTTTCTGACATTTCACCAGCATCTGTGGCTGGCATCTTCAGAGAAAGACCAATCTCCAATATCCCTTTTTTGGGCAAGGTTCTAGGGTGTGTGGTGGCCCCCGGCTCATGGGGTTGCTGGATGAAACAGCTTATCTAGATCCATTTCAATCTGACTTCAGGCCTGACTGTGAAAGAAGAGCCAATTAAGGTTATCTTGATAGATGACCCATGCAGCAAAACAGGATGAATGTGTCCCTGTTGATTTTGCTAGATTTCTCAGCATACCATCAACCAGGATATTCTTCTGGGATGTCTCTCTGGCATGGGGCTTGGGGGCACAGTTTTGCAGTGGCTCTGGTCTTTCTTGGAGGGGCAGATCCAGAAAGTGATAATGAGGGATACCTCTTTGACATCCTGGCAACTAGCCTGTGGTGTCCCTCAGGCTCAGTTCTGTCCCACATGCACTTAATATTTACACAAAACATCTTGCAGATGTCATTGGGAATTCTGAGGGTCAGTGTCGTCCGTACACTGAGGACACACAACTCTTATCTTTCCCCTTCATTCAAATCGAAGGAAGCTGTTTCTGTACTAAACTATTGTCTGCTGTCAGTAATGGACTGGATGAGGGTAAACAAACTGAAAGTTAATCCAGATAAGACAGGGTTAGATGGAATAGGGATTTAGCTTGAGCTGGATGAGGCTACTCTCTCCCTGAAATATCAGGTTCATAGCTTGAAAGAGAGCCCCCCCCTCCATTCACCATCATCTGAGGGTAGAAAGAGAAAGAGGCCCCCCTCTCCATCCACCATCATCCGTGGGGAGAAAGACAAAGAGGCCCCCCTCCATCCACCATCATTTGAGGGGAGAAAGGTAGGCCAGCTCCAGCAGACCTTGCCTGAATGAGAAAGAGGCCCCCTCCATCCACCATCATTTGAGGGGAGAAAGGCAAGCCAGCTCAATTAGACGTTGCCTGAAAGAGAAAGAACCCTCCCAGTCTGGCAGGGAGTGAAAAGGCCTTGCTAAGATGAAGTGCCTTCACTCCAGTCCATCTGCTTTAGTCCAGGCCTCAGAGGGAGAGAAGAACTGCTGGACCTTCCCCACCACCATTCCCTTCTCCTTTTGTGTAGCGTCTTTTTAGGTTCTAAGCCTGAGGACAGGGAACTATTTATTTTAAAAGATTTTTTGTACAGCACTGTGTAAATTTACAGTGCTAAATAAATAAATAATAACTTGGCATATTTCTGGAATTGGATCTGAGCCTAAATTCCCAGTTTTCAGCTGTGGTCAGGAGTCTCATTGTAACTGTTCCTTGAGAAGTCAAATCTGGCTATGGTGACACTTTAAAACTTCAGTTGAACATTTAGAGGTAGAATTTAGGCATCCAAAGAAAATATGATATGAAGAGACTGCTGTTATGAAAGCATGCTTTCATTGTCACCATATGGGGACTGTAATGTTGGAATCAATATTAAGTTGATGAAAATAGGGTACTATAATATCTCCTTGTGCTGGAATAATAGTTTCTTTTAGTTCTATTGAGTATGTGTTTACTTGGTTTCATGATAAACGTTTAAGTGGATGCAGAATTATTGTATCATTGTAACAAAGGCATTTCTCTTCTTGTCATTGATCTGCAAAATCATATAAAAACTTCAAAGTAATCCCTATTTAAGATCCCATTGTGTCACTTGCTGTCACCCTGGTTTATCTAGAAGTTGACTAGAATTCCTTTCTATCATGCTACCTTATATAATAAATAAGAAACAATTTTTTCTTGTATGATACCAAGTTAACAAATTGCAGTGGAAGGTAATATCTGCTGTATGTTTACCTAAAGAAATGCAAACACATTTTATTTAAAACACTGTTTGCAATGCAATGCAATGCAATGGAATGACTTTTCCTCTTCCTCTGGTATCATCTCTGTGGGAATATCTTTGTATTTATACATCTTTAAAATTAACTAATTATTATTATTATATTTATTTATGTCCCACTTTCCCCCCAGTACAGGGACTCAGGCAGCTAAAATATATATCTGAATGTCTCCTTTTGGAATCATAATCATTCTGTAATTATGTTTCACAGAGAATTGATATTTAGCTCAGTCATGGTGGAGTCAAACCGAGAAAGACATTCTAGAAACCCCCATGGTAGAGAGCTGTTTCTGGGTCATAACATTTTATTGTGTAGAATCATCAAAGGTGGTGTGGCTAGCAAACCTTACATTGGTTTTTGAAATGATTGTGCTACCAGTATGTTCCAATCAATGAGAACCTGTCAGCCATAAACTGTTATACACACACACACCCTAGTGTAACATCCATGGCCTTCCTTAAGTCTTCCAGTTTCACATTTTTGCTTTCAGAGGAAAATGTCTGAAGAAAGAATAGTAGATTATATAAATAAAATACACGACTCCCCAAAATTCTGGGGGAGCAAAGATGGACGTGATTTTATGGTAAGAAGTAATTAAGGTAAGATTTTTGATTCTAGCTGATGACAGTTCATTCATGTGCAGCCTCCACATTTAGAGGGGACACCAAGTTCACAGTTAGCCTGGAATCAAGTCGTGCCTACTGGCATGTTCTGGGAGATTCTGAGAGCTGTAGCCCAAAAGGTTACTTTCTCAAGCTTTAATAGTTATTAGATCCAAACTTAATCATATTTGCAGAGGATTGCATGAAATCAAAGTAGTCATTGCCTGCTTAAGTCCCATTGAACTGTGCCTTTAGCCTAGTAAATCCTCACAAAGATGGAACTATTTGTGTCATTTAGCTCTTTTTCCTACTGATAATTAATTTACATACCTTGCTGCCACCTCATATGGAGACACACAAAACTAATGAAGAGCTCAGCCTAAGCCAGCCATGGTGAACCCATGGCACATGTGATGCAAAACCCCCTTTGTGGGAATGTGAGGCTGCTGGTGAGAGGAGAGAGGGAGAGGAGGCATGAGGAAGAGGAGGAGAAGGAAGTCTCATGCCACCTGCTGCCCATCCACCGGTGAGAGCCAGGAGGGAGGAAGAAGAGGCAGGAGGAGGAGGAGGAGGAGGAGGAGGAAATGTCAGCAGCCCTATTTTCCCAGTGACCCACCCACCACCAGTTTGCTATTTGCTAGTCTGAAGTTGAGAGAGTGTGCCTTAAGTGTGTGTGTGTGTGTGTGTGTGTGCACTTTCAAGTCATTCCTGGCAACCCTAAGATGAAAGTATCATGAGGTTTTCTTGCCAAGCTTCATCAGAGGGGGGGGGGGGGGTGCTATTGTTAGTTTGAGGCTGAGAGGGTGTGCCTTGGGTTTTTTCCCCTGGAAGTCCCACGCCCCTTCAAGTCCCACCCCAGGTGACACCCAGTGTGGAAATGCCACTGAGTTTGGGCACTCGGTTTCTTAAAGTTTACCATATGACTGGCCCAAGCCATATGGTTTCTTCCTCATGCTCAGAAACACAGATAGACTTTAAGCAAATCTAAGGGTTATTTAGATGATGAAAATAATCCAGGTAGATTGTGGGTTGAATGTTTGTTGTTCACATTTCAAATGGAACTGATTAAGTTTTTTTTGGGGGGGGGGGTGCTGCCAAAAAACCCACTTAACCTGGAATAATCTATTTTGGGTATTTTTTCTGAGTTTTCCTAAAAGATTCACATCTTTGACTATGTGAATAACCAATGTGAATAGACCCCTGTATAAACCGGGATAAAACTCTGTGTGGCCTGAATGTTCTTTAGATACATTTGCATCATTAACTCCTTCTTTATTCTAGTGCTAGTAAGGATGAATAATGTGAACAACAAAACTGGAATGCATAAATGAGATTATTCACATTGTCTAAAAAAAATGAAGTCCTCAATAACCCCTTGAAGCAACTTGCTAGCTATAGTATATATGGCATCCTTAGGACCACAACTGGACCTCAGAGACTACACTGAAGTATCCAGATGTTTCCACACACACACACACACAGAGGCCTATATTGCTGCTGATAGGTTGGGAGTATGATTTTGATGTGGAAGAGAATTTGTCATTCCCTGCATCCTTTTTTCCCATAAAAACAGCAACATTGTGGGCTGTTGGAAATGCACTTATGGAGGGGAAAATAAAACATGAGGTGAATACTGTAATCCCTTGTGTGCCTCTTCCTTAGCATGAATGTTCCCATGGACTATTAGTAGTGTAATTTAAGCTACCTGCCTCCCCACTTCCACCCAGCAGAGGAAGTGAAATGTCAGCATTCAAGTAGGGGAGGTTTATTAGGACCTAGATTCTCTGTGATCTGGGAAGGAAATGGAAGACTGTTATATGCATTGGTATGTACAGTGGGCCATTTGTAACCACAAGGGTTGGGTTCCTGGATCCCACGGGGATACAAAAAATGCAGTTCAAGCCCTCTATTATTAAACGGTGGCAATGTGAACACAGACACTTCACCATGTCAGTGCCATTTCATAATATGGGACGATTGATCCACAGTGGATGGAATGTGCAGATCCAAAGCCTGCAGGGCCAGAGGCCCAACTGTAATGTTTTTATGTGTGCTGACACATGCACACACATGTGCATACCTATGGTGTGTATGCAGAGTGATATTCACTGGTGTAGACCTTGGCAAGTCACTCATCACCTGTGTGGTCTCTGATTACAAAAATGTTGAAGTATATTGCATTGTAGTTACCGCAATGTGGTGGAAAGAAAGAATGCTGCATCTGAATGGTTAAGAATTGGGACTACTAGGAATTTAAGATATAGGGGCTGTACAGACAGCCCAAAAGGAGTGGATCTGTGCTGCCCCTGGATGCACAGGGTTGGAGATGTGGCAACCGGACACCATGCTTCCAACCCGCTGGAAAAAACAGCTGCATCTCGCGGCTCCTATTTCTGGTGCTACAGGAGTGCCATAATGGCTGCAATGCAGCCTTATGGCACTCCTTGTGTGTGGTGCCATTTGTGTGCCATGCACGAGCAACGTCATTATGGCGTGCACCATCTGTACTGGCATGTTCTATGGGTGGCGGACTAGGGTTGCTGAGCATGTGCACGCTCAGCCCTCACACAACCCTACTCTGTGGTCAGGCTGGGACAAAGTGCTGGTCTGTACTGTCTCATATTATGGCCTGATCTAGATTGGCAAAAAGAAGTGTGTTCATGGCTGCATGAAAGTCTAGCCTTTAGATGAGAAAAAGGGAAAGTGTGCCATGAAAACGCTTTTTTTGCGTTTTAGGGGAGAAGAAGTGCCTTTAAAAAGGTGCTGGTTTTCCCAGCTTCTTTTTTAAAAACTGCGGAACAGCGCAGCTCCATCTAAAGGCTGTGGTGCAGCTGCTAAGCATTAAGGAAAAGGCAACTTCATATCACACTTTCCTGCCAATCTAGAAAGCCAAATAGTCATTTTATTAGCACCCAGAGAGAGAGACACTATCTACTCAGTTCAAATCTAAGGGTTCTTAATATTCAGCTTTTATGAGAGAAGGCAATTAATAAGCTTCACTTGAACTAATAATAGAGGAATTGTTTGTACAGATAACATTATATAAATTACTCCATATTACATATGAACATTTATAAAATGCATGTTTAATCACCTATTTCATGGTGTATTAAATGCTTATTAAAAAATACATGTGCCACCAATTATGCCAGCATTCATAAATGATAATGTGGTACACAGTATTCCTGGTGTGACTGCTTGAACTTCAGAGGAATTACACTACAGAGATACATAACTATGTATTTTCATAATAAAAATTGGCATAAATCCAAACTAGTGCAAAACCTTGACACTAAGTACACCATATCTGTATGAATGTTTCAGAGAATTATCTTCTAAGCCAAATGTCTTCATTAAAGGTTAGTGTTTAGTTTAGTGGATTCCAACATCCGATTTACTTGCTGCAGAATGTTGCAATAAAAACAGAGAAGGAGGGAAAGACACTGTCGTCACTTAACTTCTATGGCTTTTATATGTGCATTTTGAGAGCCATAACAATTTGACATTTCATTTTATTGATGCACAGCTATTTAAAGTGGAGCTCATCAAGGTTCTGTTGCACAATAAGGTCAGCAAGTTCTACAAATCTATTTGCCCCAGCAATATTAAAATACATTAATTGCAATATTAAAATATATCATCCAATTATATAGTGCAATTGTTATAAAAGTTTTGAGTCTGCAGTCAGGGATTCACTATAAATATAAGTAAAATACATCATTGTAGCCTGCTATCAAATGACTAAAAATGCAAGATAAAGCTACACCCAACAAAACGTCTCCAATAGATCATGGCACATTGCATTGAACACTTAATTTTGTTATTTAAATTTATATCTGACTCACTGATGAATACTAAGATTACCTAAAATCTACTTTTTGTTGTAAGCAAAAAGAATTGGAAATGCTATGAAACAATTAATTAGTTTGAACTGCTTTTTATATCTACAGCTTATTTGTAAAAATGAAAATGAAATGTTTTAGAATGGTTACATAAGTTAAAACAGTTTTGTGAGCACTGATATTATTTTACAGAAATAACCCATGCAAGCTGTTTTTCATGAGAATAATAATTAATAAAATATATAAACCAGTTATACTTTCCTTTTAGGAGGATTCCCTCATTAGCCCTTCTCTACTAGGATAAATCAACTCCCATTGTTTGAATCCCAGTGTCTCAGCTAGAAATCCTAGTGACCAATAGCACCTCTATCTTGTCTGGATTTTGTTTCAGTTTGTTAATTTTCATCCAACCCATTACCAAGCTCAGGCATTATCCAAGCATGCCATCCGTTTCCTTGGAGTCAAGTAACAATGCTAATAAAATGAAATGTCACCACCAGGTTGATGGGGCATGGGGCAGGGTGTTATCAATATGGTGATGACACCCAAATATATCTCCCCATGCCTTGGACAACAATCTTGACCAAGAATGGCATCTCTCCTCTCAATGAATGCTTTAAGGTGGCAATGGACTGGATGAAGAAAAACAGACTAAATCTGAATCCAGACAAGAAGGAGGTACTTTCTGTTGAGAACCCTAATCCAAGTATAGGGATAAGTCAACTGGTCCTGGACTCGATCATACTCCCCGTAGAGGAGCTTGCGAGTGCTCCTAGACTTGTTACTTCTGATGTCAACTCAGGTGAATGTGACAGTCAGGAGTGCTTGTTATCAGCTCTGGCTGATATGCTAGCTGCATACTTTCCTGGAACCAGGGGACTTGACAACAGTAGTTCATGCACTGGTAACCTCACAACTTAGTTTCTGCAATGCGCTCTACATGGGGCTACCCTTGTACCTAGTCCGGAAACTTCAATTGGTTCAAAATATTGCAGCCACATTGGTCACTGGAACAGTTAGAAGTAATAATAATAATAATAATAATAATAATAATAATAATCTTTATTTCTAGCCCGCTCCTCTGTGAGTACAATCGGAGCGGGGTACAACAAGATTAAAACATACAAATTAAAACACTTCATTGACCCATTCCCAGCCACCCACCCCTTAAAAATAAATTAAATTAGCAATAATTTAAAATCAACAACATTAAAAACATGATTCATCCTCCATAGTTCTTACATTGAGGAAAAGATAACACCAGGCAAGGGGTCAATTTATAGGTCCCATTCGGAGCTGGGATCTAAGAGGTGTCAGGGAAGGCCTGCCGGAAGAGATGCGTCTTCAGAGCTTTTTTAAAGCAATCAAGAGATGTTATAAGGCGCATCTCATCCGGCAGACCATTCCAAAGTCTGGGAGCGGTCGCGGAAAAAGTCCTCTGGGAGGTCTGCGACAGCCTAGTTTTCACCGGCTGTAGCAGGTTCCTCCCAGAGGATCGGAGTGTGCGGGGGGGTTCATACGGGGAGAGGCGGTCCCTGAGATAAGGTGGACCCAAGCCATGTAGGGCTTTAAAGGTTAAAACCAACACCTTGTACTGCGCCCGGAAACTAATTGGCAGCCAGTGGAGAGCCTTGAGCACCGGTGTTATGTGCTCTCTCCTTGATGTTCCAGTTACAAGCCTGGCTGCCATATTTTGGACCAGTTGAAGTTTCCGGGTTAAGCACAAGGGTAGCCCCATGTAGAGTGCATTACAGAAATCCAGGCGTGAGGTTACCAGAGCATGTACCACAGTTTCCAGGTCCCTCATGTCCAGGAAAGGGCGCAGCTGGCGTATCAGCCGAAGCTGATAACAGGCACTCCTGACCGTCGCATTCACCTGACAGGTCATGTGGAGCGACGAATCTAGGAGTACCCCCAGACTGCGAACACAGTCCTTAGAGGAGAGTGTGACTCCATCCAGGACTGGAGACTGTATTCCCAAGCCTGGTTTTGGGCCTGTGACTGTTAGTACCTCCGTTTTGTCTGGATTCAGTTTCAATTTGTTTTCCCTCATCCAATCCATTACCGCCGCAAGACAGTCATTAAGAGGAGAGACGCCATCTGAAGTCTGTGCTGACGATCTGGACATGGAGAGGTATATCTGAGTGTCATCAGCGTACTGAAGACACTGAGCTCCATGCCTCCGAATGACCTCACCCAGCGGCTTCATATAAATGTTAAATAGCATCGGGGACAGGATGGCACCCTGAGGGACGCCACAATTAAGCTCAATTTTGGAAGAGCAACTGTCCCCGAGCCTCACCCTTTGGGATCTGCCAGAGAGGAAGGACCGGAACCACTGAAGAGCGGTGCCCCCGATCCCTACCTCCCTCAGCCGATCCAAAAGGATGGAGTGATCTATAGTGTCAAAAGCCGCGGAGAGATCCAAGAGCACCAACAGGGTCACACTACCCCTGTCAATGCTCAAGCGGAGGTCGTCAGCCAGTGCAACCATGGCGGTCTCAACTCCATGTCCTGCCCTGAAGCCGGTTTGAAATGGATTGAGATAATCGGTTTCATCCAAGACAGCTTGGAGTTGGGAGGCGACTGCTCTCTCGATCACCTTGCTCAGAAATGGGAGCAAGGACACTGGTCTGTAGTTGTTCCTGTCCAGGGGATCAAGGGAAGGTTTCTTCAGGAGAGGCTTGACAGCCGCCTCCTTCAGACACGATGGGACCGTGCCCTCCCTGAGGGATGCATTGATCACATCCCGAAGGAATGTTCTCAATGAATCCCCTCCCTGGACGACCAGCCAAGATGGACATGGATCGAGGGAGCATGTCGTCTTCCGAGTACTGCCAAGGAGCTTGTCCACGTCATCGGTACTCACCGATTGAAACTCATCCAGTAAACTGACAGCAACGGAGTTGCTGGACACCTCGCCAATGGATTCTGACAAAACATTGGCGTCCAAGTCGTCTCTTATCCGAGAGATTTTATCTGCAAAGTAGGTGTTAAACGCGTCACAGCAGGCCGTCGTCGGGTCAAGTAGGGGGTTCGGCGCAGGAGGAACCTGCGTCAGTTCCCCCACCACCCTGAACAGCTCTGCTGAACGGGACTCTGCAGACGCAATGCGTGCAGAGCAGAAGAGTCTCCGCGCTGCACGCAAAGCCTCCCGATAGGCGCGAAGATGCTGCCTATGGCGAGTTCTGTCGGACATGAGGCGAGTTTTCCGCCACTTGCGCTCTAGTCGTCGTCCAACCCGCTTCATCTCTCTGAGTTCATCTGTGAACCAGGGTTTACGATTGGGAGCGGGTTGGAGAGGACGCTCAGGGGCGATCGCGTCGATAGCCTTGGGAAGATCGGTGTTCCAAGTATTCACCAAGGTTTCGACTGGATCACCGGCGTTACCAACCATTAATCCCTCTAAGGCCTTCTGGAAACCAATTGGATCCATTAGCCTTCGAGGGCGGACCATTCTAATGGGTCCACCACCCCCGGGGGGACGGAAAGTGGCTTTCAGTTCCATCTTGATCAGGAAGTGATCCGTCCATGACAGTGCGGAGGTTTTGGTTATCTCCGCCCACGGATGCTCCTGTTCCGTACTAAAAATCCCATCGAGTGTGTGACCTGCACAATGGGTGGGCCCGTTGACCAATTGGGATAGGTTCATGGCTGTCATGGATTCCATGAACTCCCGAGCTGCTCCAGATAGATCAGAAGGGCTGGTCTCCAGAGGGATGTTGAAGTCACCCAAGACCAGAAGTCTGGGGGACTCCAACAGCAACTCAGAGACCAGCTGAGTCAGCTCAGTCAGGGAGTCTGTTAGGCAACGGGGTGGCCGGTAAACCAACAGAATCCCCAAGCTGTCCCTGGTCTTCAGGCTAAGGTACATACACTCGATGTGGACTGTTTTCCGGACAGGTTTCCTGATCAGAGTTAGGTTGGTCTTATGGACTATGGCCACACCGCCCCCCCGCCCACTTTCCCTTATCTGCTCGCTGACCGTGTAACCCGCTGGGAGAGCCTGTGCCCATGTAGCAGCACTGGCATCTCCCAGCCAGGTCTCAGTGAAGCAGGCCAGGTCGGCCTGCTCATCCACAAGAAGATCATGGATGATGTGAGTCTTACCTTTGGCCGACCTGACATTGCAAAGGAGCAGATTAAGGGATTGTGGAACGGATTGTAGAAGTAACCATATAATACCTATATTGAAATCTCTTCACTGGCTGCCTATTCATTTCTGGGCACAGTACAAGGTATTGGTAATGACCTTTAAAGCCCTTCATAGTCAGGGTCTAGCCTATTTGTGGGATCATCTTATTCCATACAATCCACCCCACACATTAAGGTTCTCCCTTGACTGTTCCTGCAGAGCAGTCACAAAGAGCAGTTCATAGATCCTCCCTCTTTCCTTTAGTTCCCATAGGCTACATTCTGCAGCTTTCTTTTATTATTAAGGGCTTTTGCTTGTTGCAGTCCATTATAATCTCTATAAATATTTCAGCAAATACTATAGTGTGGTTCAGATTAGGAAGAAAAGAAGGCTTGCTACCTTTTCATCTGCTACATTGTTTGCTGCTGCAGGTTTGAAGTAAATCTTTCAGGATGGATTCAGAGTTCCCTCCTGACTACATTCTGTCACTCTTCCTCTTGAAGCAATTTCAAGAGAAAAGACTAAAAATGTTGCTGAAAACATACCTTTCCCATCTTACGTTCTAAGTCATCTCAAAGTTTTTTTTTTTTTAAAGCAAGGCATATAAATATATTCCCAAGCAGAAGAGTGGCAAACGTGACTGCTGCAGAAGTGAATAGGGAGCCTTTATTGTTTATGCTAGAAATTCTTACAGGATTCTAGAACCTAATGGGTGCACAATAAATTGATCAAGAACTGTTTTTGTAGATGAAAGGCCAGATTCCAAATATGATACAAACCAAGATGTGTATCCACATTTGTTTGCAGTGGAAGGAGAAGACCACCAGCAACCAGAGTGTGGAGGTTCTTCCATCTTCCAGCACTGCCAGCACTACCAAAGCATCTGAGCTCCAAGAAGCTGCTAGTGCAAGTGATCAGGAACTGTGCAGCACACCAGAGACAGAGAAAGATATCCAAATCCACATGAGAAGGTCACAATGTTCAAAGAGAAATGTGACACCTGACAAATTCTCTTACGCAGCCACAGGGGAAAGGCTTTTCCAACCCTCTAATTGGGAAAAGATCAAGGAATTGCCAGTCGAGATACTGAAAAGCGGGTGCAAATTGCTAGTGAAGAAACACAATCTTTTTCTTTTTTCTTTTGAACGAAACATGATCTTTGTCAGAATTACCCAAAAATTGAAAGGCAAATAATTGTAGATGGGTCTTTACTATGAAGAAACATGCAGGAGGGATTCAGTTATATAAAGGAAGACATGTAGGAAGGGCTACAGTCAAAATATGGTGAAGACTAGAATGAAACATTTGCTCCCATAGAACTCTCTTAAGTATTCCTGCATCAAATCAAATGCATGTTCAGTACCTAGATATTAAAACATCCTTCATGTATGCCAAATCTAGATGAGGAACTTTACATGGAATAGCTTTTGGGATTTCAGGTTCCAGGGGAAAATATATTCTATGTTAATAATAATAATAATAATAATAATAAGAAGAAGAAGAAGAAGAAGAGAGGGAGAGGGAGAGGGAGAGGGAGAGGGAGAGGGAGAGGTGAAGAGAGAGAGAGAGAGAGAGAGAGAGAGAGAGAGAGAATTTATGGTTTGAAGCAAGCTGCCAGAGCATAGAGTGAGAAGTTGAACCAACTTCTTATCAAAGAAGGATTCACTTGAGACCCTGCTGACAAATGTGTATGCAAAAGATTCAGAAACAAATGGACTTATATTATACGTTATGTGAATGATTTTATCTTCTTCTGTCAAGACAAGGCAGATAATCTAAAATCTTTTTAAAAATGGGTAGACATTAAACATTTGGAAGACATTTCACACATTCTTGAAGTATAAATGGAAAGGAGTAATGATGGAAGTTTATTTTCTTATTCAAAAACAGAAGATAATAGATCTTTTGGAAAGCTTTGGTCTAAAAGTTGCTGAAGTCATGCCAGTCCCAATGAAAGTGGACCTCTTAATACTGAAAAATCTGAACGTTTAAGAAATGCTGACAGGTACAGGACTGCAGTTGGCAAACTTCTATGCATTTTTAATTTAACCAGCCCTGGCATTGCAAATACAGTTGGAATTTTAAGCAGAATGGTTAACTCTCCTACTGAGTGAGATCTCACTGCAGTGAAGAATGGCCAGATATTTAAACGGAACTTCAGATCACAAACTTATGCTACCAACCAATGACCAACTGCAGCTGATAGGCTACTTAGATGGAGATTGGGCTGGAGAGTTGACAGACAGTTCACCGCTGATTTTCTGTGGTTGAGGAGCCATAAAAAAAGAGTCTGTGATTGCTAATTCCTTCACAGGTGCAGGGTGCAATGAACTAAAGTGTCTGTATAGCTTACTTTGAGACTTTGTAATAACAGAACAAAAGCCAACTATTTTGTTGCAAGACAAAGCTGCATCAGGACTTCTGAAAGTGAGAAACCACTCAAAATAATATTTGCATAGCCTTCCACAAGGTGCAACAAATGCATCAAGATGGGCTTGTTCAGATAAAAGTACTGCAGCCCAAAATTATGATTGAGGGCATTCTCACCAAGCCTCTCCTAAAAGGTTGCTTCCAGAAACTGTCAGAAGAGATGTGAATCATAACTGTGGTGCAAGTGTATGAAATGGAGAATTGTCAGAAAAATTGTTCCAAGCATGCATTGTCTTTAACTCACCCATTTGCTATTAGAGCAGTGAAGCTTTAGACAGTAAGGGTTTCCTGCATGTTTTTGCCTTATATATGCTTTCTCTATAACCTCCTGCATTTGCTCAGTGACCCATTGTGAGGATGTATTTAAGTAACCCCACCATGTGATTAGAGAACCTTCCAGGTGCATTTGCAAATAAAAGACTCCTCCCTCTCTTTCTTCTTCCTCAAAATGATGGGTGCACACTCTCCCAAGCTTCTCCTCCTCTTGAAAGTTTCCTGTATTTACAGTGCCTGAGCCCCAGCTAAATACAGGAAACTTAACTATAAAACTTTTTACACTATCTGTTTGCCTTACTTGCTAAAACTAGCCTCAGAGAGATCCAAGAAATTCCATGTTTCCACTTGTGAATTCTGCTAAAGAAGGATGAGTCTTAATTGAACCATCTTTCCCAAGAAATGAACTAATATCCTAGGAATCTATTTCTAATCTAATCTATTTCTCCACCCATCAGACACTTTGGGTGTTATTTTCATCACTGTCATTGTGCATGAACAAATCCAATTCTTTTATTCTGTATTTAGGAAATGGTAGTGTCTTCAGCCTTTCATTTCATTCAAAGCTAATGAAAGCACTGGATCTGCTTGGATCTTAACAAATCTTCAGAGAAGTCATCCAGACTGTGGCATTGGGATTAGTGCTTTAGGAAAGACATCCATAACCAGTTCATAAAACACAGGGGTCAAACAGACTGGCAGCTTGGAGCAGCCAGAGGCTGCTCCAGCCCTAATCAACCACCAATCCAGAACAGACCACCAGCAAGGAGTGATTTTCTCTACTTTTTTTTATTTCCAGTTTTGGGCCATGTTAGCTGGCCTTGGTGCACTTTCTAGATGATCCAGAGAAGGGCATCATCTGCACGTCATGCCTCTAGATCAGCCCAAAGGCGATGCTTTTTGTCCGTCTGTTTCAGCCAGAGTGTACCTTTTCCATGACCACTACTAAACACAATGTTTAATGGTCATTAGTAAAGAGCCTAGGTACTGCTATCAGTTATTTATTGATGACATTTATATTCTGCCTTGGGACCAAAGAGATCCACGTGGTGTATATGGAATTATTCTTATCTTGTCCTAGATGGACACACCTACTCAAGAAGTTCTCTAACTTCCTCCATCTCTTTGTATAGTTTCTGCTTGCATTCAGTTCTTCCATTGCTCCTAAGAAGCATCAGTACACTTATTACATTACAGTTAGATACAGGAAAGCATTTAAGTAGTTATTTTGGTTCATGTGTTTGTAGCTCCACAGAATAACTAATTTTAGCTTCAGCCAAAAGGAATCAAGTTTTTCCTTTGAGTTGCCTTCTACCAAATCTCATATATTTGAACATGCAGGTGCGAACATGTTCATTTTTAAACTCTGTATGCCTAGTATAGTTTTAGGAATGCTTAATAATTTCCCTAATAAATTATTAAATGATGATAGTAATGATGAAAATGATGTTCTCTTTGTCAGTGAGTAAGTTGAGAGTAGGTATAAATAGAAAAAGTAATGAAGTTTGTTTACATGAGTACAATACAGAGATAAGAAATACACAGAATGCATCTAGCAAAAGTGTTCTGAAAAAGAGCAAATGAACTACTGCAATATCAATGTGCATGGATAAAATAATTTTACAGGCAAATGAGAGTTAAACAAAGAGATTGTGATAACTGTCACTTTTCAGACCAGTCTTGGCCATCAATGCAATTTTGTTTGACAATCATATTAAGATGAAGTGAAAATTCTAATATGAGGGGGAGGGCATTTTGGCTTAAATTTTGCATATAAATGGGTAACATCAATTTGAAAGAAACATTTCATCTCTCTCACTGAGTTTATATTCAGCATAATGTAAATGTATATGTTTATAAGTCCCACTGATTGGTGGTACTTAAATTTTAATAACAGCCACCACCTCTAGGGTCAAGATTAGCAGTTATTCTCAAACTTTGGTCTTCCAGATGTTTTGGACCATAGCTCACAAAATTCCTGACTACTGACCAAATTGGCTGGAGCATCTGGGAGCTGAAGTCCCAAACATTTGGAGGACCAAAATTTGGGAACCACTGACCCAAGGCATACAATATTATGACTGTGGTTTCTTCTTCAGCCTCAAAGGGATGGAAAGTAGTATAGCAGAAGGATCTTGATATGCTAACTGAAGATGTCAAATACAATCAGCCCTGAGTTAAGAGACCTATTTGTCCCATCTTGGCTTCCGTTAAGAGATAGAGGGTTAAGTAGATTCATAATTGCACTGCTGAATAAAGTGCCTTACCGCTGCCGCATTCAAGCTTCATTTGGGCTGTACCCTGGTGTTATTGCATGGTTTTTCTCCCCAAAACTGCCATCTAGGTACAGCCGGCTCCAATGCAGGTCCCTGAACTTGCTTCAGCAGCCATTTTTCAAAGTTGAAAAACTCCTGGCTTTGAAAAATGGCCACCGAAGCAAGTTCAGGGACATACATTGGAGCCGGGTTGTACCTGGATAGCAGTTTTGGGGAGAAAAACCGTGCGGTAACACCAGGAGGGTATAGCTTGAATGAAGCTTGAATCCAACAGCGGTAAGAAGCTTTTTTCAATGGTGCAATAATCTCCTTAACTGCATTTCTAGGAATTTCAACTCAAATTTTAGTTATGTCAAAAACAACTGGGATCATATCTTCATGTATGGTGGTTGTGCATAAGTAGCATCCTGTTACTTATTTTTCTTTGTGAACAGGATCTAACTAGATTCTTTTGGCTGATGGGCAGGATGGTTATTGTTAATGGAATCCAAGAGATTTACCTTTTGAGATAGATTAACCATTTTATGGTTAACCGCTTTATGGAAAATTCCATTTATTGAGAAGATTACAGCCCAGGTTAAGGAAGCAAGAGCAATCAGACTCATAATTCATTTTATGAAAAAATGTGGCCTTTTATTTCTTGCATGAGTACCCCCATGATATCTCACCCTTGTGTGTGGATGTGCTGTTTATGACTACCTCCACACAGGAACAGGAAAACTGGAATTAGTAATAGAAGTGTCTTATTGTTAACAAAACAGTCTTTTGTACCTGACATTAGTGAAAGTCCAATAAACAGTAGAATTATCTGCTAGAGGGAATTTCAGTGCCAACAATGAGCAAGAAAAGATCCATCAAGTTTCAGCATCTTTCTCAGCATATTTACTGAAATACATTTCACATTTGACATTACAACACAAGGGAAGACAATCTCTTCAATTGACCTTTATTTGTAGATTGACCTTCAATTGGTTTGGGCTCTTTTGGTAGGTAATAATATCCTAAAAATAACATCCTCTTGATATTTGAGCATCCTAACCTAGCTGTTATTTTGGGATTATTTTTCATCAGTTATCTCAAACATATACTGAGGCAAAAATGATGAGTATTTTTTGGTCTGATGTTTGTATATGTTGGTTTGAATTCCACATTTTGAAAGTGAAAAATGGAGATTGAACAAGACACTGCTGGATCAGGTGTCAAGTCCTGAAATTATCTGTTAATCTATAAATCACTACAGATTATAGTTCTTTGCTCACCTATGGAAACATTATATTGGAAGATACATAAGAAATGGAAGGTCCCTCTCTCTCCCTCCATCCCTCCTTCCTTGCTCTCTCTCTCCTCCCTTCATCATTATCTTTCCCTTGCTATCTTATTTGTTGCCCTTTTGCTTGTTTTGAGAGAGAAAAAAGATACTCAGGAAGGGAAACATGTTTCTCTTCCTTGACACTAATTAAGTTTGGCAGTTCTCTGTTATGAAGACATTTGCATTTATGCCCAGGATAATCATATTTGGATTTTTAAAATTGTCTCCAATGAACATTTATGCCCTTCTCATGTGAATTAGTATGTGTACATTTTGCATTTAAATAAAGGTACAGTCAAAACTGTCCAGGTCTAAGTAGATTCCAAAAGCACATAAATGGGATTCATTATACCTAGTGTGGAACTGCACTGCAGAAATAATGCAGTCGAACAACACATTAACTGTCATGGCTCAATGCTATAGAATCCTGGGATTTGTAGTTTGTTGTGACACCAGAGCGCTCTGACAGAGAAGGCTAAATATCTCATACAACTATAAACCCCAGAATCTCATAGCATTGAGCCATGGCAGTTAAAGAAGTGTCAAACTGCATTATCTGCAATGCAGATGCAGTTGGAGCCCCAGTTACTGAATCTTTTTTTTTTTCATTTATAAAACATTAATTCACAAGAGTCACTCTGTTTAAATGTAACTTCTAAAATATTTCAGCTGTCCTTATCATTTTGGGAGGGGTTGGTTAGGCTTCTGGAAAATAGTTAAATAAGTAAATTTATTTTATGTTCTCAAGGAAGTATTTTTATTTAATATAACCCAAATGATTTGTAAGAATTTATAGATGATAGATGGGTGGGTGGATAGATAGATAGATAGATAGATAGATGATAGACAGATAGACAGCACTGCTTTGTTTTCCTTTTGTGTATCTTGACAATAGGACACTTACCATTTTCAGTTTTTTTTTAAACCAGGGCAAGCAATGTGCTCAATCCTCACCGTGAGGGCAAGAATGCATTAAAATCAATGTGCAATGTGGTGAACTGGACACATACATGGTGGGTTGTTGATGGACCCAGTGTGTTGCTTGTTTTGTTTACTCCATCTGAGAAAGCCTTAACTTAACCCTGAATCTGTTTTATCTTGTGCTGTCACTTTGAATCAATCCTGGTCCAGGTTTGAGGATTCCCTGGAGTCTTCACTTGGGTTTTCATCTTTTGCTTCAGTTACAGCCTGTAGGTTTTTCTGGAATTTATAGTCACTTTTCTATTTAAACTTTTTGTCTGAGGCCAGCTTTACCTTATGCCAAGAAATAAAAGCAGGAAGTATCTTGGTCATTTTTCTGTTTCCCTGAAGTTTGAAAACAGGCAAAGGAATATATCTAATGTAGTCATCTTGAAGAGTGTTTTCAGTGAGATACCAGAGTGTTTTCAGTGAAGATACCAGAGCATGAAATTAGAGCTGTGATGAAAATTGCTTCCACATGTTGGTGTGGCATGAAGCATGACCCAAGATAGGAAGAAATTGGGGGTTTGAGCCCATCATTTCCATAGTATCACTGTTCAGGGCAGTGGCGTGAGGCATACAGGGCAACACCCAACTCAGTGTCAGAAGCTCCCTCACCCTCAGATGGTAGAGGACCACACAGTGGTGGTGCACCTGAGTGGCTTCTCGACTGTAATCTCTCTGCCATCTCTGGGTTAGAGGGTTCAGTTCTGGATCCTCTGGATCATTATTTTGGACGATCCAATCACTGTATCTATGCTTCAAGCCACACCAATTTGACAGCTGTTATTTTATTAAAAGATGTAGCCACCCTTTGCCCAATCTCATGTGTAGGTGTCCTTTTGTGTTGGTGGCTCTTCCTTGGCTCACCAGCCCTTAGCCATTAGGGCAGCAAATGTTTAAAGGAACTATATATGGGAGGGGAGAATGGTATAGATGAGGTTTGGAGTTCTCATGCTTGTGTTATTACAAAGTGGGGGTGTCTATTTCCTCTCTGTCATTTTGCAATATTCCCTTCTGCCGTCTGCAGCCTCCCCAGCTTCCTGTATGCTCTTAAAGGCCCAGGAAAAGATGTTATGAGGTACTGTATATACTCGACTATAAGTTGAGGGCAAGTTTCATTTTGATATGACCCCTGGATAAGTCGAGGAAAAAATGTAAGCACATGCAATGAAGAATGTAAAGGAAAACAATGCCAAAGAACTTACAAAATGCCAGCAGACATAACTATTTCTGTACATACTAAAGGCTGGATGGATGAAAGAGTAGAAAGGGGTCAGTTCTTCCAGGGCAGATTAAACTCTTGCCTTTCGCCATATATGAGTGTGTGTGTTAAAATACAGTACTTCCATTGACCCATTGATAAGTCAACTCAGGTTTTTTTGGGTCAATTTTTTTAACCTAAATTTATAGACTTATACATGAACATATACAGCAAACCATGGGGCTTTCTCGGGTCAGAAACCACAGGCAATGATAAGACGTGCAATGAGAAGAGAAAAACAACAACAACAGCACAACACCCCGAGTCACTTTAAAACAGTAAGTTAAGTTTAACAACATCACCAGAAGAAGTTCTAAAACACCCTGAGAATGAAGCAAAAACATGAAGACAAATAATTTTCAGAGAATTATAGAGGATAGAGTTTGGTATAGCAGTATCTGAGTCTCATCCTCTGAAATACATATAACGCTGCTCCAAGGCTTGTAAGAAAGGAAGAGCATTGTAAGGAGCTTCATTAGATACAAGATATATCCACTATCATCACTGATCATTTTGAAATTTAGGAGAAGTTGGAGAATGTGCAAAATCCTAGAGCTGAGTCACAATTTTTGAGAAAGGTGTTTTTCTGAATAAAAGTTCTGAGATTTTTTGCTTTTTTTCTCTCCCTGGAAACTCCCCCCCCCCCCCCAATACTCTTCACTGAGTATGTATGGGAGAAGGTGACAGTGGCTATAATATATATATATATATATATATATGGGAGAGAGAGAGAGAGAGACCTCTCTATAAGGGGCAATACAGAGGATGTCAATGGCTGTCCAGGCCACCCAAAAAGTTGTTGCAGTTTCTATTTGCAGTGACAGTACAAAATCCAAAAACCCTTTGAGAAGGAAAAGAAAAGCTTCATCATGGCTAATGAGAAGCCCCAGCTTCTTCTCCCAAAGAAATTCAGTGGCCTCCCCAGCTTCTCTATCTTTAAAGCAAGGTGGAAAATTTCAAGAGGTCATTTGTAGACAGGTATATTTTAAAAATGTACCTGGAAGACCATTTTAAACAATTCTCTAAGAATTCATGCTCTTTGTCACATTTAGGTTCCCCCCCGCCCTCACAACAGAAGCTATAGAAATTTCTTGGTGTATTTTTTATTCTTTTTACCTGGACTAATGAGATCCAGAGTATGGGTGCATGAGAAATGTCAAGTTGTGTGACATCAATTTTGCTTCATGCTTAAAATGCATTCATTGTACCAGAGACAATGCATTTTGAACACTAAAATATTTTCCCCTCAAAATATTCTTCCAGCAAAATGACTTTATTTATAATAAGACTATGCTTCTATTTCAATAAAAATGAATGCTGTTGGGCATGGGGTTCAAAGTGTAGCTGAACATACTTTGAACAAGATAGCTGTCTAAACTAAGGCTCTGGGGAAGTCCTGGTGGTGCAGTGGAGAGCTCTGGTAGCACAGTGGTTAAATGCCTGTACTGCAGCCACTCACTCAGAAACCATAAGGTTGTGAATTCAAACAAAAATCCACCTAGCAGTGATACCTTTATTGGCCAACTGAAATGTGCAATATACATGTTACAAGCTTTCAAAGCTCCATTGGCTTCTTCATCAGGCAAAATGTTACATACCAAACAGGAGAAAAAATAGAGATGTTAGTAAGATAACTGCATTTTGTTGTTTCTGTCCTTAGTTAAAGATGGTATAGGGAAGTCCAGGAAATTTAAAATCTATTTGCATATCAAGAAGAACTCCTCTTTTGCAATCCGTCTCCATTCCTGTGAGGCCACAGGCCTCTTTGTAGGCAGAGGACAATGGATTCCTCAAGAAGTTTCCTTCTCTTTTCCCTTTCTTTTGCTCCTTCCTTGTAGGCCAGGGTTTACCATGCACCTTTCAAATGAAGAAAACAAAGGTGGAGCAAAGCCTGGTGTACAGTCAGCTGTGGCCCTGGTGGAGTGACCCTGAAAGACTGGGTGGGTCATTCTTCCTCTATCTTCTCTTCATGCGAGGGGGGGGGGAAGCAAAGTTACAGCAATGTTGATCCCTAATCAAAACACTGGCTAGAGAAGCTCCAGTTGTTGACACTTCATCTGGAGATCTGATATTCCCAGGGGAGATGTCCCTGTTGTCACCTGCCTTCTCACACTTAGTAAAGGTTTTGGTTGTGTTATTTAATTTATTCCAAATATTTCTACTCTTATTTTTCACAATATTTTTCAAGGCTCTTCCTGAGCCACTAGCTAGCTATGCTTTAAATGTCATTCTTAAGGGAGACTGTAACCTGTTCAAGTAGAACCAGCAAAATGACACTTCTGGGTAAAAGTAACACCAGGCATGACTTTCTCTATCTTATTTTGAGCTGCCACCAGTTAATTAGCCTCTATCCAATCCATTATTGTGTTCTAGGAAGCCAGGTAAGGACATCTATTACAGATCCTGAGATGTACCCACTTTTCACTTCTGATATTACTTTTAACAGCCAATGCTCCATCCTGGAAAGCACTGGTTTTTGCAGTTTGGCGAGGTCCTTAGAGTTTTCTTTGAGAAAGATCTATTGTATATTGTGAAAATGCACTAGATCTACCTGGGAATTCTGAGTATTGTTTACAAATCCCAGGGTTCCATGAGATAGAATTATGATAGTTGAAGTGGTATCAACAACTGCTATAATTGTGCAGTATGGAAACACTCTTGCATTTGACTAAAAAGTATGACTGAGTGTCAGAACTAACCCCGAAAGGTTCCACCCCATGGTTTCACATAAACATTAAATATCATGGTAGACAAAATAGAAGGTTTTAGTAGTATACAGCATAAAAGGAGTGGAGAACAGCACCACTTCCTGGAAATTTTCCACCAAGCAAGAAGAGAATGACCAAAGAGTGCATAACCAAATTGTGGCCCCCTCAGGTAACTCTTTATGCGGAGGCTTACAAATATGTAATGCAAGAGGCACTAGATAATCAATAATTCCCCCCTCCCTCATCTAGCCTTCATACATAACCACAGCCTTTTAGAAAGAATTTTTTACAATGTATTGTTTTGTATGAACATTCACTTCTTATCTTAGGGCCTGTCATGAAGGAGAAAGCTGAAATCTAAAGTTTTTAAACAACAATAAAAGCTGACATTAAAATTATAACAGAGCAGAAAACATAGAGCAAAAAAACATAAACTTACAATATAACCTAAAACACAAGGTCAGAAAGTTTGAAAAATCATACTAGCACATACACAATTCCCCCGCTTTCTCATCCATATGCACATTCCTTATTTAAGCAGTGAGGCTGTTTCAGTCTAAGATTTGCTCTTGACTTCTCTTCACTTATTCTTGGCTGTCTTTCTTACTTTGCCAAGAATGTATTTGTTTTCTCTGAGTGAGTATAATGGTGAAGTGTGTGGGAAAGTATTTTCTGTTTATATCAATGAAATCCATAGGCAATATTGTATTCTCAGTAGTTCAGAACAGTTCTCTAAGGGCTTCTTCTGCATTCATATTCCCATGAGGAGTGTTCTCAAACAGAAGCATTTTTGGCAGTCTGCATTGCTAATGATTAAAACATATGTGACAGGTCAAATTCAAATCCCCAGTGGTAATCAACTGGCACATTTTCCCCTTCATAATATTAATTGCCATATTGTTGTGGGGAGGAGTATGGTTGGAGGGAAAACATAAACCTAGGGTCCTTCTAAACTACATATTTATAGCACTTTGATTCCACTTGTAGCTACAATGGCTCTGTCTTATAAAATTCTGGGATTTGCAGTTTAGATTTAGAATTCTCAGACAAAATGTTCTATTACCTCACCAAACAAGAAACTTCAGGAATCCAGAATGCAGCTGTGGCAGTAAAAGTGGAATGATAGTGCTATAATTGTATAATGCGAAAAGGCTCCAGTACAGTATAACTCATTACAAAAATCTGATTTAAGTAAAACTATCTCCCCAATTCTTCAGAGTCCAAATATAAACTACTCCTGGGAACACGGAGAACTTAAGGAAAATAAAGATAAAGAATCAAACTCCCAGAACTAACTGTCAATAATAATGTGAAGCCCTTCCATGAAGTTTGACTTTTGTCTGCAGAAACATTTGACCGATACATATGAGCGTGAAAGGGCACCCTGATGACGTGCTAGGGTTGCCTCAGTAGCTAACACTAGCATGTATGGATGGCACCATTTTGGTTGGCGCTGTCCACATGCGTGATGTGCTGGGGCTGTAAGGTGTGCATCACGTCCACATGGACCAGTGTGCACCTTATGCCTCCATGCTGCAGGAGGCATCTATGGCGCCCTTTCTGCAGTGCAAGAAGGAGCTCCTGCGTCCTTGGCACAGCCTTCACATGGCTGCGTCAAGGAGACCGAGGGGATAGGGGCCACAGTGGTGACCCCTTTCTCCCCTTGGGAGCACTGCACATGGCGGGGTGCAGTGGGTGCCCTGGGAGCCTGCTGCACCCTGCTTCAGGCCATGGAGAAGCAGCAATTTGCCACTTCTCCGTGGCCTGGGGAAGTGGCAGATTGGGGCTGCAATGGCTGCCAATGAGTCAGCCCAGGCCCCATTCCGGTGCTTCCCTGGCCGCCTATGGACCACCCCCTTTGGGTGGTCTGTAAAGGGCCATTGATACTTATTTTGCAGAGACTAAATGATATTGCAAACAAGATGGAGAAAGTCCAACAAACCTTCCTCTCTGGCAATCGGGGTTAAAAAGTCAGCTGATTTTGGCCACATGGAAAAAGATTACTCAGTTTCCTCAGGACATCTGGATGCCACCAGATATAGTCATGTTCTACAGAAAAAGCCTTAAAGCAGCTTTTAACTCTGTATCTCAAAGCAAATTATGGGAAAGAGTGGAGGCTTCCTTGATTGGCCAGTGTCTACTATACCTAGTTCATATGCTATATGAAAGGACCTCACTCAAAGTAAGATTCAAACCTCCTCTCATCAATGCCATTGCCACTGAGAAATGCCACGCAAGGCTGCATTCTAGCCCCACTCCTGTTCAACTTCTATATCAGTGATATGGTGGGTCATCTCAATCAAACAAGTTTCCATCCTCTGATACTAGAAGGAAGGCATATCTCAGCTCTGCAGAAGCTGCTGAAGTAATTTCAAGAAAAACCTATTGGTCTAAAAAGAGCACTAAGAACACCAACCCAGTGTTGCAGAGAGTATCAGCTAGAACTTAACTACCAAAATCCCTTAACATCATGGCATTTGCTAAAAGGCCCAAGAACTTAAATTAGAATATAGATGGTCATTAGAGTGAAGAAGTCTCCTGCTTCAAATATCTGGGGGTAATCTTTTATGCTACTGGTCATAGGAAAGCACATGGAGACTATGTTGCTGGTAACATGCAGAGGAGCAAAACAGCCATTCTCAAATTTCTTATGACAAGAGGAGGCCATTATATACCAGTGGCACTCAAACTTTTTGAAGCCAAATTGGTTGCACAATTACCAAATGGGACCCCTCTCTAACTCTGCACCATTAGAATTTGTGCAATCCAAATTTCTACGATCAATCTTCCAAGTTTCAAAATGTGTTTCTAATGCAACTCTGAGACTGGAGTCAGGTTTTATGCAAATGGAAGCCAGAGTGTGAGTGACTATACTCAGTTACTGGCACAGACTATCCTTCTTTTCCACCGGACATGTTCCACTTACCCTGACTGATGAATTCCAGTCTATGTGGAAACAGACCGTAATGAGTAAAATTTCTTCACTTGGCTTCACTCCAGATCTTTTGCTCAGCATGGGATATGAAAAGGCTAAAACAACCATCAAACAATAAGTGATAGATATAGAACAACAGCTAAACCTAGCTAGCTCTCCAACATTTATCATTAGTGACCCCAACAGATACTTGGCATCACCTATGGCATACTTACCAAAACTTGAAGTACCAAAACAGTGAAGAGTCTTTACTTTTGCATGATTCCATGCCCTTTCCTCAGTCATCCTTGAAGGCTGATACCCTATTTTTCTGGGGTGAAGCAAACAGGTGGCTTGGAGCAGCTGGAGGCCCCTCCAACTCCAGTCAGCCCCTGATTGGTGCAGGACTTCAGCAACTGGACTGGCCCATTGAAAGTGGGTTGCTGCCATGGTCCCAAATGGGACACCAATAGAAGTGGGTTGTTGCCAATCCTTGGGCTGGTTTTTCCTGGCTGGGCATTCTTTCAGCATGGGTTCCAATCACTCTTTGGGCATATGTCATCTGCACACCCCACACCCCCATGCAGCCTGAAGCTGACACTTTTTGCCCGTCTGCTTTGGGACTCTGTTTTCTATCATTCTATCCTCTCATTCCTATAGCAAAACTTTTCTTTGTGATACTTGAGAGCTTTAAGCCATTAAAAAAAACCCACAATGATTCACTTTGCTGTTGTGGGGAAGAACCGTTTTTTTTTTAAAATGTGTGGTTTGATCTTTGGATTGGGATCAGGGTATAATTACAGTTGGGGAAAGTGGGGCAAGGTTAGTGGGTGTTGACTGGATGGTTGGTTGGTGGGTGGGTTGGTACAGAGTCTCACCCAGGCTCTTTCTCACCTACAGAGCTATAGGATAGGATACTGCACAGGGCTAGAAAAGTCAACACTGATTCCCCCCCTTTGAACTCTGGACATATGCAAAGCTTTGAATATTTGCTTGCCTTTACATGTCCTTTTGAGTAGGGTGACAGCAGTGTTATGGAACTAGCATTATTAAAAAAACTTCCTGGGAACAGCACTATTTCATTCAGCAGGACTTACTTTTGGGTACACCTGTATAAGATTACACCATATGCTGTCAAACCTACACCCATTTTCCTAGGAATTCAATTTTTAAAATGAAACATCAAATTACTGGGGACAGAGGCAACACATGTGAGGGTTGAGGTAACTGCCTAGGCATGTATCTAGTCCTATGGGATGGAAAGTGAGTGTTCAAATCAGGAATAGATTCACCACCCACACTGAATTGCTAGTTTTCTCTATCTGAAATAACAGCATAGTATGAAACTAGTGGGGTGCTTTTAATATAGGGACAGGTCAGACAATACCTCCTAACAAATACAATCCACCTCATTTGCACCTTGACAGCAAAAATCCACTACAAAGTGGGAGAAATGCTTATTTGAATCCATCCCTAGCAGTAGCTAATACATTTTCATATTAGTTGGGGAAAATACTACTCAGGTAGCTCAGAAGAACTTCCAGTATCTACGGGTGCATCTGTACTGCAGAAATAATCCAGGTTGACAATACGTTAACTTCCATGGCTCAATGATACAGAATTCTGGGATCTGTAGTTTTTTGTAGCAGCAGGGCACTCTGACAGAGAAGAGTACCTATCCCAGCACCTTTCCCTTCTCCTTTTTGTGTTGTGTCTTTTAGAATGTAAGCCTGAGGGCAGGGAACCATCTAATTTTAAGATTGCATGTACAGCACTGTGTAAATTTACAGCGCTATATAAATAAAGGTTAATAATAATAATCTCACAAAACTATAATTCCCAGATTTCAATAGCATTGAGGCATGGTAATTAAAGTGGTGCTGACCTGGGTTATTTCTGCAGTGTGGATTCTTTGGTTTGTTAACATTCATATAATTAAAACAATGTGGTTCATAGTATATACTGTTGACTTATGATGACCTTAAAGTGAACCTATCATGGGGCTTTCCTGGAAAGAGGATGTTTGCCATTGCCTTACCCTGAGGTTGAGAGCATTTGACTTGCCCAGAATCAATTAATGGGTTTCATGGCTGAGCTGGGAATCAAACTTTGATCTCCAGAGTCGTAGTCCAGTACCTAAACCACTATGCCAGGCTGTATTAGAGCACTATAAATGTCCACACAGCACAATGCCCACTGTATGCTATATACAGTGTTTTCATTATTCAAACTACAGTGATATCAATCTGTTTGTTTCCCACACACTGTTTCATTTTAAATTAAGGACTGATTGACTGGTTGATTGATTGAGTAGATTTGTATTCTTTCTCATAGATATCCCATAACATGATGCTTGAGGGGAGTGGGAGTGAAATTCCAGTTCCTCATTTACTGGGGATTCCTTATTTATGTCCTGTAGGTCCCAGGAGGAGTCAGGAGAAGCATGCTTTATCCACACCCAGCATCAGATTGTCAATATGGCATCTTCCCAGCCACAAAGTGGTGAAAGCTTCTCTCCTACTCCAAACAATCAGAAGCCTCAGGTGACATGGGAAATTATCCCATGGGGAAAAGTACATCCTTTTCATACAATTTTGCATTTATCCTATCATTGGCCCATCATTGAAGTGAAACTGTCCTGTCATTTTGTTTAATGGAGGTTAATATAATTCCACATCAATGACAGGATAATGACAGGATAAGTGTGATGTGTATGAAATGCTTTCGTGAAATCATGGTAAGGATGGGATAAGGACGGGAAAGTGATCTCATCCCCATCTGATAAATTCCATGTAGGAGAGTATTTTGCAGAATATCAAGAAACAACAGGCTTGGTTCTGGTGCTCCGCTAAGGATACAGGTAGGACCACTTCTGGGGCTTGAATTTTATTCTGTGTTTGGCTTTCCCATCCAATTGTCCTAATTTCAGTCTGGTTTAGTTTGTTGTCATTGATATGGCTTTCACTAGCTGCTTGTTGCTGGGGCTGAGGAGGAGTTTCACTAACAAGTTCAGTAAATTTCTGTATTTGCATCCTCCATGGCAAATTTGCCCATTTTTTTCTATATTAATGCATCCCAACTGGATGTATAGTTACAGTTAAGGAACTGGGTAGGCCTGTCTGTTCCCCACAATGCAGTTTTGTGGTACATTCTACTACAACAGCCCACAAGTCCAGGAGTGGGCATGTCAGCTTCACTATCAGGTAGTGAAAGGGAACTATATTGCAGTTCACCTATAGTGGAATCCCTTATCCAAATACTCCCACTGGTTCTCTCAGTAGACATGGATGAACAACAGTTGACAGGAAAGTTTACAGATGAACTGGATCTGTGTCCCTTGTAATGCCAAAATTCTTCTGAAGCTGTAACAAATAAAACTGTTATTCTCAGGACAAGTTTACTTCTTCCTCCTTTCTTGTGTGTTGGAACTGCAAGGAGTGGGATATTCAAATATTTAAACATAGTCTGAAAACAATTTAATACAAGCTTAAGCACATTCATAAGAAAAATAAATCATCCAGAAAATAAAAGAGCATCACCATCAGCAGGTCAGTTGCCAAAAGCCTGTCTCCTTTGTTCCCTCCCATCAGTCAGTTGCAAAAAGCCTGTCTCCAACATAGACTCTCATCAGGGTGTGTGTTGTGTGTATACAGGCTGATATCTGCTTCCTACATCCGAGGACACAGACTTAAATCGATGAAGGCTCATACTGCCAACTTCATTCTCCCAATGTTTATTTGAATTTGTTGTTGTTGTTGTGTGCCTTCAAGTCATTTCCAGCTCATGGCGACCCTAAGGCAAACTTATCATGGGGTTTTCTTGGCCAGTTTCATAAGAGCAGGTTTGTCACTGCCATCCTCTGGGGCTGAGAGAGCAAAACTTGCCCAAGCTCACTCAGTGGGTTTACATGGCGGAGCTGGTCTCCATAGTCCAATACTCCAACCACTACACCATGTTGGCTCTCATGTATATGTGAATAGTCCACCTATAAAAACCTTTAATAATTTTTCTGGACATATTTGGAAACCTGTATGAAGGCGTATGCCACCAGGGCTCCATTTGGCCCATGTGTACTTAATCTTGATTCTTCTGTTCTGTACAACATTTATATTATCTTTCATCAAATACTGTGCAATTTTAAATATGCACAAATAAATACTACTAGGTCATGTAATAAAATGTCATTCATTTTGAATAGATAGGTGTGACAAGGTGAACACAATATCATTTTCTCGTTATGTGGAGAATGGTGCCACTTTACCATGGTATTATTTGTAGTGCTGATGTTAATTCCATAAACCTATTTTGCACCTAAATTTCTTGCAAGTATTATTTAAAAAAAATGCTTAGAACAAATGCGAAAACAAAACACATTGCCAGGCCACCCTGGATAACTACATTAATACAAAATAGGCAAGCATCATAGTCCCTTGAAGGTAATATCCTTAGTTGAAAACTTTATATTTTCATTAAGGATAAGAATAGTCAAGCCAAAGGAAAACAAATACAATGGGTTCAAAAAACAATGCTATATGAAATTGGAGGACCTTGCTCAGAAGATAATTCTGTCACATAAGAAAAAACCGTATGCCATGTCATTGTGAAATTATCTTCAGATCCCTCTGCCCCCTTTGCCAAGCAAGCATGGAGCATTAATTTGATAGGTGAAGTTATTTGCCAAAGTCTACTCAACACTTATTTTAATATTTGGTGGGTTTTCAGGACCTAGTTATTTCAGACTGTGGAGCACCATCATTTTGGAAATCAATTTTTCATGCAGCACATTCTTGTTGTTATCATCATCAGATATTGAAAGAAACAATAAAATTTCACTGAAACATTTTTTAATTATTAGAATTGCCCATTTTACTTTACTTTATTTCCATATTTAAGTATTTATGAACAATAAACCCAACATGTGATCTAAGTTGTCAACCCTATGGATCCTTTCCAACATTTATTCGAAACAGACTGGTTGATTTTGTGATGCTTATTGATGTTATCTGTAAACCATGTTTATGATATTTTCCTCTATAGAACCAGATGATGATTTGTACGAAAATGTCCAAATCTCATTCAAATTGTCCTCTGAGATGTTCTTTTTCAAATTTTCTTACCAAATTGGTTTTGATCCACTCTATTTTCCATAGGAATCTTCAATAATATGTTCTGTACATAATCAAAGTTATCCCAGTAGCCTTATAGACTTCATTAGTTACAACTAAACTTGAATGCAGTTTAGGTGCTGTTGGAGATCCTTTAGTAGGATATAGATGGAACACAAGTGAAGTTAGCAGAACAATTTGCACTGACAAAGGTTTCATTGATTTTGATCTTTCACTATCTTTGATCTTTCACTTTTGTAAGAGGTTTCCTGCCATGGAAAAGGTCCCTAATTTCATAGATTCCACTGTTTTTGCAAAGTTGTTGTTGTGTACCTTGTTGTTGTTGTTGTTGTTGTTGTGTACCTTCATGTTGTTTCTGACTTATGGTTACCCTAAGGTGAACCTATCACTGCATCCAGACAACCAAAACCATCTTCTCTATTTAATTTCATCATTCACATCACAGGGAAGATATTTATTGATTTATTTATGAGATTTATGTATCATCTTGCTAGAACCCTCAAGGCATTATACAATATTGCCTTATTTCTCCTACAATATGTGCCAAATGGCAGCATTCAAAGAATGCCAACTCCTTTGTGCAGAACACAAATAGGAATTGCAAGACATGGCTTCCATGTTCAACATGGGGAGGGAATTTGGTCTGGACTTTAATCCAAACATCACAAGTTATCCAGGGTGTTGAAGCCTATTCTGAAAGTGTACTCAACACCATGAGTATCATAGATCAGATGAAACTCCAGACTGTATAAAATATTGACTAAAACCCAGACTGTATTTACCACTCCCACTGACAGGGAGGACACTGGGCATCACTGTCAAGCAATAATGGGGTTGGCAAGTATTTATTATTGGTATTCATAGTTCTGTACTCTACTTATGAGTAAAAAAAAAAAAAAAAAAAGAGGGCAACATACAAGCTAACCTTTATTATTCTTACCCTTAGTTCTGTAAATGTTGCTATTGTTCTATGCCTTCAAGTCATTTCAGACATATGACAACCATAAGGCAAACCAATCATGGGGTTTTCTTGGCAAGATTTGTTCAGAGGTTTGCCATTTCCTTCCCCTGAGGTTGAGAAAGTGTGACTTACCTAAGGTCATATTTGGCCAAAAGGGGGGATTTTGGAGGCCTCAGAGAGTAGTGGTAAATATTTCTAAAATAGCAACATTCAGAGCTTTATTCTGTAGAAAGATAATGCACTAGTTTGCTGAACCTGAATGTGCTGAGTGTAAATATAAAAGATGTACATATTGGTTTTCTAGTTCCATCTGTAGGAATGAAGAAGATCAAAACAAAGGGATTGTTATCCTTAGAATATTTACCATTTGGGTAACTGTAACTCCCAAAATCCCTTAGTCTGCATGACCCTTTGGGAGCTTTAGCACTCATAAATTATCCCCTCTAAATTCATGTTCATTCAGATACCCTGCAAGAACAAAGTCTCCATTTAGTCTCTCAGATTTAATTTTCTAGTACCTTGGATTGTGTGCCCCAACAGCAGTCTCATGACTTGTTCAGTCAAGAATGCATCTCATGAATTAGCCATGTGCTTCTAGTCCCTAAACTAATATGCATAAGAGTCTATCTCTGTGAGTGAAAACAGTTAAGAACATCATGTTGCTCCTCTGTCAGCTAGTGGGAAAAATGTTTAGCAACCATTTTAATTATTTCCCAAGATTACAACATTTTAATTTATAGTAAATCATTTTTGAATTGAGTTGTACAGGTTATACAATTACAATATGCTACTCTAGGAGCAGGCCATGAATTCATGCTGCCCATTTGACAAGTGTGGAAACAAGTGTATTAAAACTGACATACATTCTTTTCTGATTTTTTTTTGAAAGGAGGAGAAAAAAATTAATGAGTGTCCAATTAAGAGCTCAAAATAAGAAAAAAAAATCAAAAATAGTTTTTTGTGGAGCTTTCAGGCTATGTGACCATGTTCTAGAAGAGTTCCTTTCTGACATTTCGCCAGCATCTGAAGTTTCGACAGATGCTGGCAAAATGTCAGAAAGGAACTCTTCTAGAACATGGCCACATAGCCCGAAAGCTCCACAAAAAAAACTATGGATGCCGGCCATGAAAGCCTTCAACTCCACAAAGATCGAAAAGATGGAACAATGTTGGCCCTGAATATTAATGACTGTATAACAACTTAGATACTGTTGCATCCATCTTGCATGGGCCAAGGGCTGTTGGCAACTTGGCTGCAAAATGAATGCAGTTTGACACCATTCACCAAATGAATGCAGTTTGACACTCACTGCACCCCACTCTCCCCAGCGCTGCCGAGGGGAGAAAGGGGCTGCAGCCGAGGCCCCTTTCTCCTTGGGGTCCTTGGCGTGGCTGTTTAAAGGATCCACAGCAAAAAAAGGAGCTCAGTTTTTGAACTCCTTTTTCCACCTGGAACGGGTGCCATTGGTGCCCTTCCATGGTGCATTGGTGCCTGTACTCGCCATGACAACATCATGGTGCGCCCGTATGGACACCACCATTTTAAAATGGCGGCGTCCATACGCGGTAGGGTTAAGGAAGGTGTAAATGCTGCATCCTCCCTAACCCTGATCGAACCGTACAGGCGGCCTTTTTTTGGTCGTCTGTATCAGGCCATTGTTGCTTTGTCATTTAAGGTATATTCATAGTGCTATAATTAAGTAGTGTGAAACAGCCCTTGGGTGTTTGAACAACAATCTGTTTCTGCCTCAATCTGCAGCAGAACCTCCACTCATGGACCCATCTCTACTATCCATCCAAATCTTCTATCCAAATAGAAGATACAAGTCAGGCGGTTAGTTTTAAACAGCCTTAAAGATCTTGTGAGAGCCAGTATGGTGTAATAGTTTGAGTGTTGGACTGTGACTCTGGAAACCAGGGTTTGATTCCCAGCTCAGCCATGAAACCCACTATGTGACTTTGGGCAAGTCACATTCTCTCAGCCTTTGGGGGAGGAAATAGCAAATCCTCTTCTGAACAAATCTTGCTAAGAAAATCCCATGATAGGTTCACTTTAGGGTCACCATAAGTCAGAAATTATTTGCAGGCACACAACAACAACAACAACAACAACATTCAGCTCAATTTAATATCTTCATCTCACTTTAAATTAAGTAATAGTACAGGTCTATTTTACAATTGTATTCTTTAAATTTCCAGAAGTCACAGGTTGAGTTCCATGAATGTACACACTGATAAACAGAGGTTCATATTGAAATGGAATATAGCAGCCCCAAAACTATTGGAAGTTTGTGCCACAGAGAGGTGCACACAATATCCCCTTTGCTATCATTTCCTAGACAATTCAATACTTTTATAGAGAGAGATGGGGACCATAGTTTGTTGTTTCTGATGCATGTTTTGTTCTGTGAGATAATTTTGTTTTGCCTTTAGCAGGATTTTTTGTTTCTGTTTTTACAATTATTTTAATTGATGCATTTCCTTCCTTGCTTGTTTGTGTTATTTAAAATAGGGACAGATAATAACCTCTGCCAATAAAATAAAATGAAATGAAAATGAAAACAAAGAAGTTGCCAATAAATAATTTTGGAATTTATGCATGCAATGCATAATAGATATAGATTGTCAGCAGCCCGGAATGTAGCAAGGCTACAATCTTGTGTACGATTACCTTTAAGTAAGTGTCATTTTACTCAGTGGGACTTCTGTGTTTATTTCTCAGCAGGTGGTTGATCTAATGTCAGGGCAAGGACAAACTTACTCCAGATTTTAGTCAGAAATGTAGGAGCTTATTGCTTGGTTTATTAATTTGGCCCAGTTTAAATTTCAATTCGAGCTGCATCCTGATCTAATCAGAAGGTTTTCCCACTGAATTTGCTATCCAAATACAACCTGGGTACATCTCTGCTTTCAGGAGTGCTCTAATAACCATTTTCTTAAGCCAGAAAATTCCCGGATCCAAATAGAGCCGCGAGGAACACTCCTGGAACCGGGAATGCAACCGGGCTGTATTTCGGTGGTAATTTCGATGGCAAAAACCTTCTGATAAGATCAGGATGCAGCCTGAACTGAAATTTAAACTGGGAGAGGTAAGCTGAATTAATAAACCAAGCGATAAGCTGTTAAGAGTCTGTCCTAGGTGCTGGTCCTATTTTAGGGACAGGTCCTGTAAAGTTGGCTAATTTTCTCTCCCACTGAGATCACAGTCACCAGCTGCCTCCAAGTTCAAAGGCCTAGGACTGGATTTTTCTACAGGTGACTGAAACTGAGGTCTCTACAACTCCCTTGAGGATGTTTTTATTTAGCTGAGTTAATAGCCCTGACCTGATGCAGACCCAAACCACAAGGAGTTTCAACATAATAACAAAGTGATTGCTGCATGGTGATAAACAGCTTGTTGTTGGTATCCATCCAGAGCAAGGTCAGCATCCTCCAATTAAATGAACCAAGCAAAATCCTTTGGAGAGAAATATCCACTTTACAGTATAACTATGGGTGGCTCTGACCTGCATTCACTCAAGATTGCTTGAAATCACCCTTAATTTGGATGTGAAAGTGAAGTGTGTACTTTTATAATTGGGTAGCTGACTACATCCTCTTTTTTTTTTTTTTTGGCAGTGTTTTGTTCTCAACATGACTATTTCTAAATTACTATCCTGAAACATTTGTGTATTTTTGCAGAGCAGCTTCATTACTAACTTGTCTCCTAACATTTCCAGCTTATGTTGACACCGAGCCAAAATCATTAGGTGTGGCATGGCAGCAAATAATAACAGCTTCCCTCTTGCATTAGTTTTCATTTCTTTGCACATATCAGCTGTGATTACTGAAAACACATACTAGGGTAATAAGACAGCTTTTCCTTTTCCCCAAGCGAGGATACATTTTATAGGCTTTAACACAGCATAGTCAATCACACTCAAACAGGTTTTAGAACTGAACCTTCTCGGATCATTTAGTAAAACGTCTGTTAAACAGGTTTTTTTTCTTAGGCCTGGATTAATTTTTATGCAAGTATACCCATCCTAACACAAGGCTGAGAATTGTGCAGCTTCCAGAATTCTCCCAGAACTCCTCAACATTTGTTCTGCTGGCTAGGCCTGCTGGGAGTTCAACAATATCTAGATGTCCATACAATTCCCATCCCTGTGCTGATGTGATTAAATTAGATTTCTATCCCTTCTTATCCTGCTGCCACACTGTAGAATTAATATAGTTTGATACTGCTTTAACTGCCATGGCTCCATCCTATGGAATCCTGGGATTTGTTGTTTATTGTGACAGCTGAGCTCTCTGACAGAGAGGGCTACATATGTCACAAAACTACAAATACCAGAATTCTATAGCATTGAGCCAGGGCACTTAAAGGGGCTGAGTAGAGGAGCAGGGGGAAAAAAACAGTCTGATACCTATTTTTATAAAAGTGGGTGGATGCCCTGCTCTCCACACAGCCAGCTCTGAAGGTGGGCCAAATACCTAGAGGCTGTCTGCACCACGCAGTGTCAAAACACACTGTGCAGTTATATTTTTGCCTCCCCACCAGGCATGTGCATCATCACACAAATACACTGCCTGTGGCCACTGATTACCTGCCTCCTTCCACTAAGCTGCCATCCCAGTGGACATTCCATGTGATCAACCACACAATCCCATGTGTGATACACCACCAGTTCAGTGCATCAGTGTGCCCAGTGATACATTGACAAAGTACACTTATGCCTCCTTTCTCTACCTTCTTTCCATGCCCCCCTGCTGGACAGTCTGGTTTGTGTATGTTGTAATTACATCCTTTGCATTATTGGTGCACCGTTGTGTTTGTTGTACTTTCTCATTTTTGCTTTTCCTCATTCCTGTACTTCCGTCATACTATTTATATGCACATGTGATGATGTGCATTTTCTGCATTTAGGTGGAGTATCACAGCTTCTTTTTGCTCCAGTTTCTAGCCGTGGAGTGCAGATTCAGGTTGATTTCCATCCACTTTTGCATTGTACGTCATCTAAACAGCTTGGCTTCAAGTTGGTTTGAAGCCGCTTTATTTTACCAGTGTGGACAAACCCAAACTGGTGTCAAACTGCATTAATTCTATAGTTTAGATTCAACCCTAGGCCCCCAATATTGACCCAAAACATGCCCTGGAGAACATCCAAGCCTACAGGGCCAGTTTTGGAGGTGCATGAGGCTGCAAGGGATAAAGGGTATGTACAAATTTATTGGTTTCATTGACAGAAGCATGTTCACGAGTAGAATCGCCCTGTTATATAGGGGTTCATCATTACCTTTTCCAGCTTCCTTTTTCCTCTGCTGCTATGATCAATATATTGCTAAATAATATTTCAGGTTATTCAGTTTTTTGTTTTTTTTAAAAAAAGAGTACTTTTTAATATGCCATATGATTTTCCATTGTTTTAATATATTTTGTTAGTTACCCTGATTTAGGAATATAGGAAATGCCACTTACTGTATAGGAACTGTGAAGGAGGCATTAGGCAAACCTGGCTTCAAGACATCCAATCATGGTTCAGATAGACTGTGAAGGGGAGATATAGGGGATCAGAAAGGGATTTGTAACTTGTTATGGCACCAGAACTCTCTGACAGAGAGGACTAAATATATCACAAAACTACGAATCCCAGAATTTTGTAGCATTGAGTCATGACAGTTCAAGCTATGTCAAACTGCATTAATTCTGCAATGTAGATGTAGCCTGTGTGTGTGTGGTAGGGGATACACTGGAGGATGTGTGCAATACATGTATCTCCTTCTATCCTGTGTTTTGTATTCTTTCCACTGCCTGTTTGACTAGTTTATTCCATCTTGCATATTTTTAATTAAAGTTGCTGGGCATTTATAAAATTTGCAATCCATGTCTTTATTAATGGAGAGAAATGTATAGCCTTGACTCTTTTTCTGTACATAATGTGAGGTTTCACAACATGTCAGATTGGTAATACAAAATTAGTGCAGAGTCTATGAAAAGGGAGTGGTCCTCATAGAAGCTTTGCCCCAATACCACTAGAGGCTGGCTAGGATGTAAAAGATACATAAATGTTCTCATTCTCAGTGAGAAAGGGTGTCTTTTTGACATACTAAGGCCCAATACACGCACCATTGCTGCAGCAACTAAACCGTGGGGCAACAATGTGCAGCAAAAAAGAAGCTACCTAGAGCGGCTTCTTTTTTGGAACATCGCGAGCTGGAAGGGGCGCCACCATAATGCCACTTCCTGCGAGTGACGTCTGTATGGCACCATTGGCAGCATCATCATGGAGGCCCCTGTGTGGACGGGAGGCCGCCATGATGCTGGCATCTGTACAGACTAGGTTGCTGTGCACTCCGGAACCCCAGAATTGGTGCCAGCATGCCGCTTCCGGCCCATCTGTACTGGGTCTGAGACATCTCACTGAGAAAGTAGTCATGCAATATTTCCCACAAGTTGTGACTCTGTATTTCAAAATAAAAAAAAAGTAAATAATTTTAGGCAGAAAACAGTACCCACAAAATACACTTTTCCCAGCAAAATATACTGTTTTTCCTGGAAAATACACAGCAAATGCACAAACACACTGCCATTTTAATAAGAATTTCGCTAGGTCTGTTGCTCTGATATGGAAAAAAAGTAAGCCAATTTATCAACAAAGGAAGAAACCTTTCTGTGCCACCATGGGGAAATGAGTCAAAAAACAAAACATTCAGGACTGTACAAGTTTTCTCAAAAACCTATATGAAAAGGGACCTTTTATTAACTTAGGCCCTTTGCAGACCAGGCTGCATGTGGCGTCATGGTGCACCTCCAGCACTGTGTCCAGATGACAAAGCATCGAAGGAGTGCCATATAGCTGTGCCACTGTGGCTATGGTGCCTTTTTGAGGACATAAAAAGGAGCCACTTTCTGCAGTTCTTTTTTGTGCCCTCAAAAGGCCACATCAGGGCCACAGCGTGAGGCTGCCATGGCCTTGATACTGCTAGGAAAGGCACGGTATCCCGCCATCCCTT
The DNA here is from genome assembly GCA_034509955.1 of Urosaurus nigricauda. Lineage (NCBI taxonomy): Eukaryota > Metazoa > Chordata > Lepidosauria > Squamata > Phrynosomatidae > Urosaurus > Urosaurus nigricauda. Next base: position 126,893,903 of record JAOEGL010000003.1, read on the forward strand.
TGGGGTGGTCTGTAAAGCCCCTTATTCCAGCAAATGTTAAATGCCTCATGTTAACTTAAAAAGGCAACATATTACTGTAGTCTCAGCTTTCTTGGATTACAGCCCTTACACCTGTCCAGCCTGGCTCAAGTGAAAATAAAAAAAATTGCTCCTAGATTTATGCTTGATTATGCAAAGCTTAATGTTTGTGTCTCTTTCAAAAATAAATAAATAAAGTAAAGAAATCTCTAACTACATCTGTTTCTATTTTTCTTCTGCTGCTGTAAACATCTCCCAGAGTGTATTGCTTTATCATATTTTCATCCTGGCCTGGATTTCATGGGCAATTTTGTGTATTTGTAAATATGTCCAGAAGCTGTCCACAATGGAATTGAGAAAACAGACCACCAGTGAAATTGCATGTCAAACAAAGGAAACTTGTTAGTGTGGTTAGTGTGGTATAGCGAATGGCTGAGAAAGTGTTAGAAAATACAGATTCTCAGAAGTTTCTTTGTCCTCCTCTTCCATTCCTTCTCCACCCCCTTCCATTTATGAATGTTCATATGCCAGAATCAAAAGAAAAGAAATGCTGAAGGAATGGAAGGGTTTCTTTCACCACTCTGGTTCATCCCATCAGCTGTTAGGAAGGGTCTCTCGCATGGGAGAATTAATTAGCTCAAAGGCTGCAGAGAGGAGGTCCTAACAAAGCCTTAAGCCAAGACTGGGTCTCCTATATGTATACCAGAGGGTCCCAACAATCCCAAGAGAATAAGGCACTGGTACCAATTATATTACAATAATTATATGTCATTTATTAGGAAACACACAATGTGGGGAAAGCATACACACACACACACACACACTTAGCTGATGGGAAAGGGTTTCAGAGAGAGAGGGTGAGGGAAGCACCACTGGGGGATACTATCTGAGCCATCTTCTCCTGGATGCCGAATGGAACATTGATGGATGATAGGACGCAGCTGCTGGAACTTGAGGAAGATGGCCGAGGGAGCCAAGATCGGAGCTCGGTCCGGCGTGGACCAGGGAGCAAGCTGATAATGACTCCGCTGACATGGACACAAGAGCAAGCTGATAGTGGACTCGAAGTGGGTCTAAACTCAGAGTCTTTTATAGGATGAAACATATCCTGGAGCAAATAGATAGTCTAGAACAAAGGTGCTGATGGCTTGGGCTTTATTAAACTAAGGGAGGGTAATGTGTGACACAATGCACTGGATCTGGACACAATTCGGAGGGGAGTCTGACTTGTATAGCCAAGTAGTTAAGCTGATGGCTGGCCCATCAAGTGTGAGGCCAAGTCTATTGTCTTACTCAGGAGAGCAGTGGCGATTCTGGTTTGGTGACTCCCAAACTTGCTATGGGTAATTTCCCAATGCTTTCTTTACCAGAGACTCTGCCCCTCCAAGTGGGCTTGCCTACGTGACCTCCTCGCTAGGGGCTTAATGGCGGGTCCTTGCATAGGTCAGTCAAGGGTCATGGTACAGTCCACATGTCCCCAAAATTTTATTAAAAGCACTTATGATAACACAGCTAAAGCAAACAATATTAAAATATATGATTCTGTAATATTTTTAAAACAACATATAGCAGAACAAATAATCACAGTAACAGAATAATGCTTTTAAATTATATTTCATGCACAGAAAACAACCCAAAGGAAAAATAATTTTTAGAGAAGGATCTCAATTACAGTTGTCAAAATGTCTTTGTAAAACCATCATTATGCAACCATGTATATTTCTATAAAGACCTATAAAGGTTTGTCATAGATGAAGTAGAGATCAAAATCAGAGTATGTACTCAGAGATAGCTGTTGTTTTTGTAATGACAAGTCATGTAGCAAAACAAGAAAGGACAGTGTTGTGTCACTGAGATAATTTTTGTTTTGTTGGGGCAGGAGGAAGAAAAGTGATTATTGTAGTTCATATTGCAAGTACAAATATAAATGAAAACCATCACCAGATGTGGAGAATTCATCATACCAACTTGCTTCCAGTTCAGGTAATTCAAACCCCAGTATACCACTACTTACGAGCAAAATTGAATGTTTAAGTAAAAAGGTTGTATGATAAGTGGAAATAGAATAGGGTCCTTCCACACTCTACAGTTGTAATATTATGAATCCATTTTAATTGCCATACTTCCATCCTATGGAATTCTAGAATTTCCAAGATAGGGAGGAATATTTATAACTCTCAATCAGAGAGCTCTAGTGCGTCACCAAAACTACAAATCCTACAATTCTTGAGGATGCAGTAATGGCAGTGAAATTGCTATAATTGTGTACTATGAAAGGGCTTTGGATTGGCATATTTTAGTGTAGAATTTGTACAGTTTAATATAGAAAAGTTTTCAATCTAGCAGAAACCTAGTGCATAAGAGAAAATAGAGATCATTATCACGATAGAGAGTTTGGGTTTGACTACTGCAGCACACTGAATGAATGAATCATTTGCACAAATATGTCCTTGACACGGGAGAAACATCTTATATGAAAATATAAATCAAGAAATCAAATCATATTACTTTAACCCAGAAGCACATAGCAAAGGATTGATTGGTTTGTCTGACTCCTTGAACAACATCAACACAATCTCCTTCCAGAGGCCAGCTGGGATGGAAAGGCTTGGCTACTTGCCCACCAAGTTTCCATTCAGGTAAGAAGCCTTGAACAGCAGGTGAAAGCCATGCCATGTATTGCAGAGTAGTTTTACAAGATATTGCAGGTTCCCTTTCTGTGCCATGATCTGTTTGTAAAACTGCATTTGAGAGAAGTGTGCATCTATATCTCACTTCATAGAGGATCCACCACAGCTGCTGCTCTTCATGCCTGTTCAAAGAAGGAAACAGTAACACACAATATAGAGTAAAAATCCAGTTTGTACATGTCAAGAATTATTATTATTATTATTATTATTATTATTATTATTATTATTATATTACTCCAAACTTGCCATGGGCAGAAAAATCTAAGCTTCCAAAATATTCATCAACTCCAGAAGATGGTGATTTCCTTCTATATTTGTTGGTGAAGCAGATCATTTTCTCCCAATGCCCTGATCTCCCCAAGGTCTATGATGGTCAGGATGTTCTTTAAAACAGAAAGAGGTAGAAAACTAGAGCACTAGAAATCATAATAGCACATTAGTGCCTGACTTATTCTAGCTATTTTTGTAAGTGTAATTACTACCATTTGTGTTTGGGATTGTTGTTATAGGGGGTGGGGGTGGGGGAGATTATTGTTCAGCTGGGTCATGCCCTCTCACTTGAAACATTCAGGCCATCACTGGAGAAAAGCCAGAATACTTGCTGGTTTCATTATACACGTCACTCATTTTCTCTCCCTCCTGCATTTCTGTCATGTGTATGTGTGTGTATGTTTTAAAATAGTGCCTCAAAAATTTTCTGCTAAAATCTTATAGTCTTTCTCCTCACTTGTCAACAGCACAGTTTATGTTATTGCCGTAGTACCTATCTGCTAAAAATAGGGAAGAGTTCTCATCTTCATTTCTCAAGTGCTTGTTCAGTTTTACAATTGTTTTTGAAAAGCTTTTTTTTCTTTTTTTCTTTTTTTTTTAAATTATGTCCTGGAACAATGTGAGCACTTGTTGAATCCATCAGTTCTCATGCAGTCTTCAGACAGAGAGAGATTGCCATGCTAGCCTTTTGTCTAAGCAATGCTCTGCCATTTTAGTGACATTTTCTTATTTTTTAAAATCATTTTTCGGTTTTCTACTATCCCGCTGAAGTACAGTTATAGTGACATCCAAAAAAGCAGACCACTATTATTTAGAGGCATCTATTGAACTGTGGTAGCTGGTGAGTCCCATGTTGGTGGAGTGGTAAATCTATTCGTGGTTTTAATTCAGACTTTAAAGGAATGATCTAAGCAGCTACACCTGTTTTGGGGATAGGGCTCAGAGCCTTGGATAGCATTTCTTAAAGTTCAGGTGAAAACATAGATATGTTACTTCACTGACATGGAACTGCCAACCACCACTGCCACCAAAGTGGCATTCAGGGATAAGGTGTGCAGTCAGTATTGACACCATCAGGGACCTGCCAATTCCCATGACATGGCAGGGAACCACGGCCAAGGATACTAGGCTTGACTTTGTTTCTCTCTGTCTACTCATGCTTTTTTACTCATCTCAAACAGCTGAGTGGCAATACCAAATGTGCAGGATGGGTAGGCTGGCTAAACGCAATTTATCCAAATCTTGGAGCTCACATTCTGAATGATCTTGCAACTTTATTATTGTATCTCCTCTCAAGAAAGCATGCAATATAATATGTTCTTCTGGAGGACTGAAACAGGTTACAGTGATTATACTTAGATAAAACAAATCCCATTCCCAACATTATCTCTCTAATATTTTACTAAATTATTGAAGCAAGAAATGAAAATTTGATCCATTTCATCTGAACAGGTGAAAGCAATTTCAGATAGCAGAGTGTCTTCCAGCTGTCCTTGATCATGGTTTAGTAACTATTTTTAAATATTTTTCCTTCACGTATTATTGGTGAAAGAAAGGAAAGGGTAAATGTCTATGCATGAAACAGCCCTTTGAAAAAGTGTTAGCTAGCATACAAAGTAATGTACATGAATTACATTTCTTTTGTTGAGCTCATTCAGTTTCAATAACCTTAGGTGTTATTGTAGCAATAGTGAGTAGAGAATGTTCAGGCACAAATGTGGCATTTAAGCTGATGGTGATTCTTGGGAGTTCAAGAAGCTGTGTTTATGATGCTATCTTGTCAAAATCCATCGCTTCCTTTCAAGCTCCAGCTTTAAGGTCTGCCCTTGAGTGTTATCAGATCCTTGCATTCTGTTGACAGCACAGAGCAGACTCCAGAGAAACTGGGTGGGTGGGGACAATCCTTTCTCCCTGTAAAGCCCTTCCAAACTAGATCTGGAGGATTGAGAAATGCTCCAGTTCTTGTTTTAAGGCAATGCAAAAGGTGAAATGGTTAAGGGAGTGGAGAAAATTTGTGGCATATTGGATCTAGCAATTTGTACCTGCACAAATACAATTGAAACCTAAAGCAACTCCACCACAACCCCAAGTAAATTTGCTGCATGGGCTTAAGTAACAAGAGGTACTCCAATAAAGAACATAATTTTGCCATGGACTGGGTGTTTAAGCAATGAACAGAATGCATAGTATTTGGGAAAACTGTGCATCAACATAAATATATTTGACCATATTGGCTGGCATTCTGTTAAATATGTATGTCATCATAAACTGGCATTTGTTGTTGTTAACTGCCCTCAAATTGACATTGACTCATGGCAACCCTATGGGTGAGACATTTCCAAGACCCCCTGCCTTCCACTGCTCTGCTTAATAGTGACATGGCTGCCTTCCTCTCTTTCTACTAACCTCAACCTTTCCTAGCATTATCATCTTTTCTAATGAGTCATGCCTTTTCATGATGTGGCTAAAGTATGACAGCCTCAATTTGATCATCTTGGCATACAATTACATGAAGCTGAATTGTATTGTTGTACAATGCTTGCATTTTCAGGAGGGGAACAGAGATATAAATATGACTTCAGGGGCATTGTCTAAATGGAACCAACAGTGTGACCTTTTTGCCATGGATCCCATTATACAAGGATCATTACAGTGCTATGGGACTCCTTGTGCAAAGGGCACCATTCTGCTTTGGGATTCATGGCACAATGGGAACTCCCATTATCCAATAGAACATTGTGCAATGTGTAAATGTGCAATGTGTCATTAGAAGAAGAATTGTTCGCCCTGTCAAGGGTATATCAATGAAACTGTAAGGTTAGAAATTGTAGCCTTTGATGCAGGATCTCAATAATTGTTTACAAAAGTATTAGAAGACGTACACATAATCTGTGTATACATTTTCATGTAGATTTCTAACCCCACCCCCACCCCACCCCGTTTTTTTTCTTCCAGATTGGTCTAAAGAAGTATGAGTGTTCATATAGAAGTCTTTGGGCTTTGTCAGGGTTTTCTGCTTGCTGTTAACTCGTTGACCACATTTTCCATTCTGGGGTGGGGTAGGGGTGCTCTTTATGGCAATTTCTTGGATCTGAACTAAGGCTCTTCAAGGATTTGGGCATGGTTTGCTGAGTTAGTACTATAGGGCAAATTTTGAAGGGCAAATTTTCTCCTCTCTTTTTTAAATTTTTAAATTTTTAAAATGGTTTTTAGAGTTAATGGTGCAAAAATCTGATGTCACCAATGTAAACATACACTGTGACACTATACTGCTATTTTTTTAAGAAAGAAAGAAAGAGGGACTGGTGGAACCAAAGGAACTAAGATAAAAACAATTGTAGATGGGAAGAAAATGATGCAGCTGATGCCAGAGTTTGCTAGAAAATAGTCCATACTAACAGAAATGTTGTTTGGATATTTTAAAAATTTCGAGAACTACAGCAAGAAGTACAACAACCCCCTGATACATTTGTTCTGTCTGGAGGAGTCCATAATCACTCTGATACATAAATGAGCTAGAAAAAACTTAAGAAAAAATGTGAAACTGATAAAACTGATAAAAACTGAAATGGACATACTTGTTTATTTCTAGCCTGTACCCCCAAAGCTTCTTACCACACAGAAAATTGAGGAGTTAATAAACATATCAAAATATTTGGAGCCAAAATATACGGGGCTTTATTTCATAAAAAATCACCTAAGCAATAATGCCTAGATCTAAAAGCAGATGAAAGCCTCTCTCTCCATCCCAACTGCCACTGCCCAGGATTTAGAGGGAGAGAAGAAGAGGCAGTGCCAACTGAATTTAATTCCCTCTCATACTTCCACCCCCTTTCTTTTTGTGTCATGTCTTAATTAGATTGTAACCGTGAAGGCAGGAGCTGTTTTGTTGTTCTTTTACTTGTAAAGCATCATGTACAATGCTGATGATGACGACGACAACGAAGAAGAAGAAGAAGAAGAAGAAGAAGAAGAAGATTGAGAACTAAGATCAATGATAACCATTTTTAAAATGACTATAATGATACCTGTCCCTCTCTAAACAGTTTTAACCAAGATGTCATTGGTAATTTAACTGCAGAGGGAAATACATTGCCAGAATCAATAATGACCCTGCTTTATTAGTGAAATCTATAAACCTTAAAGGCCTTGCTTACTCCCCTGAGATGAATGCCCACAGATGAACAGTATTCTGCAATATCTGCTTTGCTGCTTGATATATTTTAACCCTCAAGTATCAATAGGTGACACTGCAACATTTTTACCAAAAGTTTTTTTTTATCCTCATCTTTTAATACAGTTCCACAGCTGAAAGGAATATAAAATGGAACTGAATTGCATTATAGGAACAGGTTATCATGTTGTTGTTGTTTTAAAAAAAATCACCTAAGCAATAATGCCTAGGCATAGAAGCAGATGAAAGCCTCTCTCTCCATCCCAACTGGCACTGCCCAGGCTTTAGAGGGAGAGAAGAAGAGGCAGTGCCAACTGAAATCTGATGTAATTAGAATTACTTGACCAATTACTTTAGAATCACTACCCCTCCAGATGTTGTGGGACTGCAGTTCCCAGCATTCATCACCATTGGCTAGGGCTGCTGAATTGGGTGTCCCCACCTGCAATGCCAGCATCTCCTTGAAATTTGAGGAAATGATGCTCTAAGGAGGCCTGTGAGAGGAGATTAACTACAGAGATCTTTTCACCTATGTATATTGGTAATAACTGCAGAGAGTGCTCAATTTTCAGTACATCAAGTGTTTTATTTAGAAACGTGCAAGAGTGCATTCAGACATACAGGAACCAAGGCAACCTTAAGAATCATACAAGGCAATTGTAAAGAAAGGTGTGGAAGACTGTCATGTCTTCACTTATAGATATTCAGAAGTTTATGGACCTGCCGAAATAAAGAATAGAAAGAAGGAGGTAGACTGGGGCATATGGCTGCAGCCAGAAACCTGGGTTGTTTATGACTGTTTAGGATGGTGCCTTCCTTTCCTGGGAGATGGTGGGGAGATAGAGATGCAAAAGGGAGAAACTTCAAAGCACCTTTAAAATGGGCATATGTTGCTGGCTACAAGTGTGGGGAGGGGGCTGGACCAAGGACTTTTAAAGTGGTGTTTAACATGGGAAAACTCAGTGTTGATTCTAACCATTGTGGGGTAGTTTTGTGTATCTTAGAATCCAGAATAAAGCAACAGTTAATTTTCACTACAATGCTGTCCTGGTTCTTCAAGTCTCCGACTACCAAGCATGATGGACTGGATAGACAGAAGTCAAGGCTTAAAGAAGATGATATTTACCAGACCTGAAGAGAGATCAAACTGGAGGAAAAAAGATTCCACCTCAACACTAGGAAGAACTTCCTGACAGTAAGGACTGTTCGACAGTGGAACACACTCCCTCGGAGGGTGGTGGAGTCTCCTTCTTTGGAGGTTTTTAAGCAGAGGCTGGATGGCCATCTGTCGGAAATGCTTTATTGGGAATTCCTGCACGGCAGGGGGTTGGACTGGATGGCCCTTGTGGTCTCTTCCAACTCTAAATTTCTATGATTCTATGATTCTATGATCTGTGGAAAATACAGAGTGGCTCAGATTGCATCTGAGGGTTAAACAGCAAGAGCCCTGGTCTGTGAACAATGTGTCTTGGACACATCCAGGAGTATATTGTGTGATATTCTGTATGTCAAAAGTCTCGGTAGCTTTCTCAGGGACTGGCAAAAGGACCCAGAATGGCTGATGTCTTTTGTCATCATTTGTCACATGAATATAAATTATTTGGTAAGCTATTCCATATAAATAAATATGAGATTGATTTAACATAAATATATCTGTGACTGAGACCCTCTCCAGGCTGCCCCACAGTTCTAGCCCTTGGACACCTGTCACCCACCTTGGTCTTTTATCCTCAATATCCTTCCCTGGATTAGATTAAAGTGACCTCTATGATGGACAAGTGACTCTGTTGATCATTAGGTTCAAGGGAGGTAAAGTGGTGCAGTCATCTCTTTCAATTCTTAAATGAAAACATTTGCAGAAAATAAAACCTGTAAATATTTATTATATAGGGGTTCTTATAGAACAAGTAAACTAAGCCTGACTCCTTGAACTTTTTCCATATTTCCAACTCTCAAAACTTTATTCAGATTTTATCATTTCCCCTCTTTCTAAACAGTCTTTCCTGACTTTCCTCAATTCTTTTACAGAAGAACCCCTAGGTTATAGCTTCCCCCATAGGTCCATCCTCACAGCATTCCAAAGGATTTAGCAAGGCTTGAATCAAAGAGGGCTGGTAACACTCAGTACAAGGGATGTAGAGAAAAGACAAAGTCTTGTGGTGTTGAAGATGATGATTTCATTCTTGTAATTATCCCAAAGCATTTTGGCCTAGTAATAGTTAATGGCCTTATTCAGAGGAATGCAACTTTAAAACTGTCTGCAGGGAATGCAAAAACAAATGAAAGAAAGAAAGAAAGAAGGAAGGAAGGAAGGAAGGAAGGAAGGAAAAATGGAAAAATGTCTTCAAAGCTTATGCCTGGGAAGTTATCTTTTTCAACACCCCGAGACTTTGTCTGCATCTGCACTTCAGAAATAATGCAGTTTGATAGTACTATTTTAACTGCCCTGGTTCAGTTTAGTGAATTATGATATTTGTAGTTGTTTGAGATATTTAGTCTTTTCTGTCAGAAAGCTCTGGTCTGGTGCTACAGCAAACTACAAGATGCAGAATTACATGGCATTGAGCTATGGCAGTTAAAGCAGTGTCAAACTGTATTATTCTGCAGTGCACATGCACCTTTTGTCTCTTCTCTACATCTCTAACCAGGCTTGCCCTGCTTCTCGCTTCCAAGTATTCTCATGTGGGGGAAAAATGGCAAATTCACAACCTGCAACCCCAAACAGTATTGATATTAGTGAGCTTGAATCTTTATCAGATCATGGTCCTTTCATGTAGGCTTTACTACTTCAAAAACTGATGTGTGAATTGGTAGCAAGTTGCTGGTTGACATCAAATTTGTGGTTAACATGGTTTCTTCCAAACTTTTGTTTGTTTGTTTTGCTGCCAAGATTGCAACAAAAGAAAACAAGTATCTGTTTCAGAGTTAAGATTATAACAATTTTTCAAGATTCCTGAAAGAGCAGAAGTCCAGTAGCAAACTTCACTGAAATTACATTGCAAAATAAATTGAATTTCAACAAAAGCATATCTCATTTTTAAGAGCATCACATCTTACCATACTGTAATGTGGCTCAAAATGCATTAAAAGTAGGCTTCTTAGAAAGCAATAATCTCATAAAAGTAGTTTAGTAAAACTGTTATCACCATATCAAGAAAGTAAGCTCATGTAATGCTACATGGGGAAAAAAAAGCTGTATTAAAATTCAGTCATAAAAGCAGTCTGTTATACGCAGAAAAGCCATTTATGCAGGGTGGGCAAGAGAAGACAATTTGTGTAAGACAAGGAAATGGAATCAGTTTATATTAGTTTTAAAACACTTGGGATCTTTAAATGGATTTAGGGTTTACCTAACATTTCATTACTGAACTGCCTTTTAATCATAAATATATCTTTTAGCCATGCTTGAGATCTGTAGATTCTAAGCTGTATGATACTTGGCAGATTTCACAGAAGGCTCGAAGCCTAAATAATTTTCCTCCATGTTCAGGAGGAGGTAATACAGAAACCTGTCTCCTTTGAGAAGAAGACAGTGGATGAACTGCTAACAGAGGCTAGCCAGTTACCCATGTATCTTATAGTTAACCCTAGGAAGCCATTCTGTTACTATTGTGATAAGTGCCACAGACTTGGAAAAAACAGAATGTCTGCAGCTATGCAACCTTGAGCCATGATTATGCAAGATTTCCTGAGCTAAGCAAAATCTGGAATGGCCATTACTTATTTTTTACTGCTGACAACAACAATAACACATAAAACATTTTTCATCTTGATAGTGTTTTAGTAACATTAACCTCTATGAGTCATGGAAGTACATTAGGAAACATCTGAAGGAGAAACCAAACCTGGTAAGTTAAGCAATATGAACAAAATGGCTCCATGGATCTATTTTCCTGTAGGGGGTACAGCTATCTCCTTTGCGTTGCAGCCACATTCCTAGATATCTTGTACCCGCACTTAAGTTCAGCTCATTCATTATATCAAAGCAGCTTCATGTGAAGGAGGAGACAATTCTTGCTGTGTTGTCACTAGAGTGAAATATTTTGTGGTTTTTAAGAGTAATGGCTCCCAAATGTTTGTCCTCAGATGTCTTTGCACTTTAGTTCCTAGATGCCCTGGATAGTATGCCAATGATAAAGGATTCTGGAAGTTGCGGTCCAATGTTATTTGGGAACCCATATGAGAAATATGTAGCTCAATGGTTCTCAAATGCTTGTTCTCCAGAGGTTTGGAGACTTCAACTTCCAGAATCTCTGAGCACTGGCCAGGCTGGCTGGCAATTCTAGGAGCTGACATCCAAAATCTCTGGATGACTAGAGTCTGAGCACCACCGGTGTAGATTTCTTGTAGTGTTGGTGAATTGATTCCATGTGTGAAAACATACTCTGAATTCAGCTTATTCTTCTGTAGTGAGGAGACAATTCTGCCTGATTATTTTTGCCACTGCTCTAAAGGTAGTGTGCTCAGGATCTGCTTCTGAGACTTGAGAAACTATCAGCTCATTAATCTTACCCTGAAGAGTAGCCAATTCAACCTAATATTTCTTCTGGGTTTCCTTTAACAGAAGTTTTGCAACTTCAATCAGGATAATTGTAGTTTTATTTATAGTTCTTTCCTCAGAAGATATTTAATAAGAATGGAGAATATTGTTTGTTTCATGATTCATAAGTGAATGATAGAAACAATGATAGAAAACACTTTAATCTATCCATTTGGCTTTAATCCATGTAGATAAGAACATTCATTCCAAACTACAGATATGTTAATGTGTAGACATGTTATAAAAGCTAACAGTAGACTGATTGTACAAACAAACCTAAGTCCACAGCGATATCAAAATTCATTCCAGGTAGATTGTATAAATCAAGTTACAAAAAAATGTAGGTAGACTGGATGTATAAGCAGATCACTGCTCCTGCGACTGTGAGGTTGTTTCAAAAAATTTCCATCAGCAATACAGTATTCTTTTAGTTTACAAATGGCATTCCAATGACAATAGGAAAAAACATACATGTCTCCAATCATTCAACTAAAGAATGTAACTTCATGTACTGTTACTTGCAAAGCAGCATGGGTAGATGTTTTGTCTAAGACCTAAAGAGTATGTTGTTGTTACTTGCCATCAAGTCAACCTTGACTTTTGTCAAGCCTGTGAATGAGAAACCATGAAGAGACTCTGTTAACAGTCCTGCTCAGTCCTTGTAAACTCAGGCTGTGGCTTCCTTGACTGAATCAATCCATCTGAAATGTGGTCTTCCTTTCCCCTTATTACCCTTAATTTTACTAAGCCTTATCACATTCTCTAGTTATAAAATTGAAAGATATAGCCATGTTAGTCTGAAGAATCGGTACACAAAGAGATCTTGTGGCACCTTTGAGACTAACTGAAAGAAAGAAATTGGCAGCATGAGCTTTTGTAGACTTCAGTCTACTTCCTCAGATGCATTTGGTGGAGTGTAAGCCAGGTACAGACATATATATGCCATGGGTATGTGAGAATGTCAATTCAAATTACAAATCCTATGTGTATGGAAATGAAGTTGCAGGTCCAATTTTAACTATGATCCTTAGTGCACAAAGACATGGGAAGCTGTCTTTGTGCATGGAGATGAACTGGCAGATCTAGTTTTGCAATGGGACTAGCCTGTGGTGAGGGGATAGAATGTAGGGCATCCCCATGAGGATGGGGTCAGACAGTGTTGAAGTGTGTGTAGGAAGTGTGTCAGGAAACTATTGTCTTTGTTCAATCCATTACTTAAGGGACCATAGTTTGTGGATGAATGCCAGTTCTGCTGTTTCTCTTTCCAATCTTCCAATTTATTATGTCATTTCATGATATGTTTCAGATAAGTCATTTTGGTTTCTAGACAATGTTCAGGCTTGACTTGCTCTTGAACCCATTTATGTCTTCTTTTGGCAGTTCATGGTGTCTGTAGAACTTGCTTCCAGCACCACATTACAAATGAGTTGATTCTCTTTGTTTTCAATTTCTTCACTAGATTGCACAATTATACATGGAATAATTATAGCATGGATGATACAGACTTTGGTGTTTAATGATACCCTGCCCTTTCAAATCCTAGTCTTCTTCTGACATTGAGGTATAGAAAATATTTAGCAATTTCTATGTTTACATTACCTATTTTGCAGTTACGTAAATCTTTAGTGGTTAATATTTTTCTTTCTGTAATATTTACCCGTAGCCCTGTTTTGCACTTCCTTATTTAACTTTCATAAGTAGTTATTCCAAATCTTTGCTATTTTTTGCTAGTGATATGGTAACATTTATATGTCTTGAATTATTGTCATTCCTTCTTCAAGTCTTCATGCTTTCTCCTTCCAACTGTGTTAGTGGGGAACACTAGTAGCCACATACAAAAACTGTGGCTATTTCTGAAAGAAGGTACACATCAAATGAAAATGTCAAAAACCCTTTCTCTTGGTGTCATGGATAATCTTTATCTTATCATCTGAGTTTATTGTTGCTTATATCTTGCAAATAATATTAAGGGAATTTATGGAAATATGAGTTAGATACGCTCTCTTTCTAAGCTTGATTCATTGTTATGGCACAGCTTCAGTAACTTCATTTTTCGATCTTCCTCTTCTCAGTTAGCTATTTTATGTCAACTCAATATTTTGAAGTCAGTGACAAACAAGGTTAGACTTTGGACTTGCAGCATATCAGAGGAGAGAAAACAATGACTTTGATCAGAATGAGTTCATCAAGAAAGCTAGTTAAATTATTTTAAAAGAATCATCCTTCTACTTATGACGAATACAGTTTTTAAGGAAGAGTTTCATTGGAAATGAATCTAGTTTTGAAGAAATGGTTTTAGAAATAATGCAGAGACATTGAGTTACAGTTGCAACATTGGATTGTATGGCATGGAACACTGCAAAATGGATGTTCTTATGAACAAAAGAAGAAGGGATTTTTTTTATGCATTCTCATCTCCCATTCTCCTAGATTCAAATGTTCTTTTTCAGATTAGATCCTGAAAGTTCATAAACCTTGAAAGTATAAATATGAGATTGTTGAGCATAGAGATTTTATGAAACTACTCACTGCTCCTCTCTTTTGAAAATTTTCTATGGTGAAAACATCACTATTGGTTTAAATTGTTTGGTTTAATCTCTCTCTCTCTCTCTCTCTCTCTCTCTCTCTCTCCAAGTTGCCTGTCAACTCATGGTGACCTCATGAATTTCATAGAGTTTCCTTGGACAAGGAATACTCAGGCATAACTTTGCCATTTCCTTCCTCTGAAATATAGGCTGTGGGAAAAACCTGCTTTACATTGAAGCTTCTGGATCTGCAGGTAGGACAAGCTATCTGAACAATTGGTACCCCCAAGGAGCGAATTCTGGCAGCACTTTCCACACAATGCCCGGGGTCAGTGGCTCACTCAACTCCTGGCTTCTTCTGCCCATCCGCTAACAGTCCTCTCCCCCATGCTTGCATGGACACATAGTTCACACATCCAGGGGATTCTCCCAAGTTTCTGGTTTGATTCAGAGGAGACAGGGATGTTTTTTTAATCCAGAGAATTGTCCTGGAGTGTAGATTGGACTCCTGTTCCACCTTTTTTTTTTTTTTTTTTTTGCCCCATATATAGTCTAAACAAGTCCATGGGGGAACAAGGTAGGGACATTTTTTTTCCTCCATGCAGACACAGCCAAACTCTATAGCATCTAACATTCAGTGGTAGTCCCCCATCCAAGTACTAACCAGGTCTGATCCTGCTTGCCTTCCAAGATCAGATAGGATCTTAGCGTATTTAAGCTCTTTGGGCATATCGCATGTAAAAACTTGCAATTTTTGAAATGTGTATTTGTTTTAAAAATATCTATAATGACAATATAATACTTCTCAGACATGAAAGGAAAATGTATCCATTTTCTATATGAATAACTGGCACACTGTTTTTATAGCTTCAGAAGTTTGAAAACGCATCAATAAAAAGTGAAATCTGGCATAGTCCTTTCTAGCATCTAATGCCTTTATTATCCTGCCACTGGCTAGTGATTTCTAGTTATTCACAAATATACAGGAGACAGCTAATATAGATCCACTTGGATACAATGGGGTAGTACTAACGTTATGACAATGTTCTGTAAATTAAATGAATGAAGGATTACAATTGGAAGACATGGCTAGTACGTTAGCAGTCCGTGAATAAAGACACTCTCCATTTTAAAAAAAAACAACAGTTGAGCAATGAACAATTCTACTTCCCTTGAAAGATCAACTGACTCCATGTTTCCTTATAGTTATTAGCAATAATTTGTATGCCTCAGTGTGTGCCATTAACTCTGCTATGGCTTCTTGACAAGTTCAAGTCACTATTCATCCTTTAGCTACAAAGAGATGTCCACTGAAATGCAAACCAACTTGTATCTGATCATATAAACTAGAATGGAATGGGTATGTTTTTTTTCTAATTTCCTGTATCTGAGGAATCTAAATGCATCTGAGGAAGTAGACTGTAGTCTATGAAAACTCATGCTATTCATAGAATCATAGAATCATAGAGTTGGAAGAGACCACAAGGGCCATCCAGTCCAACCCCCTGCCTGCCATGCAGGAACTCCAAATCAAAGCATCCCCGACAATGGCCATCCAGCCTCTGCTTAAAGACCTCCAAGGAAGGAGACTCCACTACACTCCGAGGGAGTGTGTTCCACTATCGAACAGCCCTTACTGTCAGGAAGTTCTTCCTAATGTTGAGGTGGAATCTTTTTTCCTGCAGTTTGCATCCATTGTTCCGCGTTCTAGTCTCTGCAGCAGCAGAAAACAAGCTTGCTCCCTCCTCAATATGACATCTCTTCAAATATTTGAACAGGGCTATCATATCACCTCTTAGCCTTCTCTTCTCCAGCCTAAACATCCCCAGCTCCCTAAGTCGTTCCTCATAGGGCATGGTTTCTAGGCCCTTCACCATTTTAGTTGCCCTCCTTTGGACCCGCTCCAGTTTCTCCACATCTTTTTTGAATTGTGGTGCCCAGAACTGGACACAGTATTCCAGGTGGGGCCTGACTAAGGCAGAATAGAGTGGCACTATAACTTCCCTTGATCTAGAAACTATACTTCTATTGATGCAGCCTAAAACAGCATTGGCCTTTTTAGCTGCTGCATTGCACTGTTGACTCATGTTCAACTTATGGTCTACTTGGACTCCTGGATCCCTTTCACACGTAGTTTCATTCAGCCAGATTTCCCCCATCCTATATCTATGCATTTCATTTTTGCGTCCTAAGTGCAATACCTTACATTTCTCCGCATTGAATTTCATTTTGTTAGCATTGGCCCAGCTTTCTAGTCTATTCAGGTCATTCTGAATGTCAATCCTGTCTTCTGGAGTACAGTGGTCCCCTGGGTTACGAAATTAATTCGTTCCGGCCCCTTTTTCGTAAGCCGAAAATTTCGTAACCCGGGGCCTATTTCCAATAGGAAATAGGTAATCCGTTCCGGCCGGCCGGAGGGGAAGGAAAATCCCTTCCCCTCCGAAGCCTGGCCTGGCGGGGGCCTCCTGGCTGAGGAAAGGAAGGTCCGATCCGGTGGATCGGACCTTCCATTCGTCACCCGCGGAGGCCCAGGCTGGCTGGGGAACGTTCGCTTCCCCAGCCAGCCAGGCTTGAGTCCCTTCTCCTCCGAGGCCAGGCTTCGGAGGAGAAGGGGCGGCCTTGGGTCCCTTCTCCTCCGAAGCTAGGCTTCGGAGAAGAAGGGGCGGCCTTGGGTCCCTTCTCCTCCGAAGCTAGACTTCGGAGGACAAGGGGCGGCCTTGGGTCCCTTCTCCTCCGAAGCTAGGCTTCGGAGAAGAAGGGGCGGCCTTGGGTCCCTTCTCCTCCGAAGCTAGGCTTCGGAGGACAAGGGGCGGCCTTGGGTCCCTTCTCCTCTGAAGCTAGGCTTCGGAGGACAAGGGGCGGCCTTGGGTCCCTTCTCCTCTGAAGCTAGGCTTCGGAGAAGAAGGGGCGGCCTTGGGTCCTTTCTCCTCCGAAGCTAGGCTTCGGAGAAGAAGGGGCGGCCTTGGGTCCCTTCTCCTCCGAAGCTAGGCTTCGGAGGACAAGGGGCGGCCTTGGGTCCCTTCTCCTCCGAAGCTAGGCTTCGGAGGACAAGGGGCGGCCCAGGCTGGCTGCGGAACTTTCGCTTCCCCAGCCAGCCAGGCCTGGGCCTCCGCGCCTATCGAAAGGAAGGCACGATCCCATGGATCGTGGCTTCCTTTCGTTAGGCTTGCCCCCCAAGCCCGGCTAGAGAAGGGAATCCTCCCTTCTCTAGCCGTGCTTGGGGGGCAAGCCCGGCTAGAGAAGGGAATCCTCCCTTCTCTAGCCGTGCTTGGGGGGCAAGCCCGGCTAGAGAAGGGAAGCTTCCCTTCTCTAGCCGGGCTTGGCCCCCAAGCCTAACGAAAGGAGGCCACGATCCCATGGATCGTGGCTTCCTTTCGTTAGGCTTGCCCCCCAAGCCTGGCTAGAGAAGGGAATCCTCCCTTCTCTAGCCGTGCTTGGGGGGCAAGCCCGGCTAGAGAAGGGAAGCTTCCCTTCTCTAGCCGGGCTTGGCCCCCAAGCCTAACGAAAGGAAGCCACGATCCCATGGATCGTGGCTTCCTTTCGTTAGGCTTGCCCCCCAAGCCCGGCTAGAGAAGGGAATCCTCCCTTCTCTAGCCGTGCTTGGGGGGCAAGCCCGGCTAGAGAAGGGAAGCTTCCCTTCTCTAGCCGGGCTTGGCGCCCAAGCCTAACGAAAGGAAGCCACGATCCCATGGATCGTGGCTTCCTTTCGTTAGGCTTGCCCCCCAAGCCCGGCTAGAGAAGGGAATCCTCCCTTCTCTAGTCGTGCTTGGGGGGCAAGCCCGGCTAGAGAAGGGAAGTGCCTTGCTTTCCATTCGGGGCGGAGGCCCAGAGGCTTGGCTGGCTGGGGACCTTCCCCAGCCTGTCAAGCCTCTGGGCCTCCGCCCCGAAGAGAAAGCAAGGCACTGCCTTGCTTTCCATTCGGGGCGGAGGCCCAGAGGCTTGGCTGGCTGGGGACCTTCCCCAGCCTGTCAAGCCTCTGGGCCTCCGCCCCGAAGAGAAAGCAAGGTACTGCCTTGCTTTCCCTTCGGGGCGGAGGCCCAGAGGCTTGGCTGGCTGGGGACGTTCCCCAGCCAGTCAGGCCTGGGCCTCCGCCCCGAAGCGAAAGCAAGGCACGATCCGATCGGATCGTGCCTTGCTTTCGTTAGGCTCCCAGGGCCAGGCTTGGCTGACTGGGGAACCTTCGTTCCCCAGTCAGCCAAGGCTGGCCCTGGGCGCCTAACGAAAGCAAGGCACGATCCGATCGGATCATGCCTTGCTTGGCCTCGGAGAAGAAGGGACGGCCCCGCGATGGCCGTCCCTTCTTCTCCGAGGCCGCCGGCGGAGAAGGGATGGCCATCGCGGGGCCGTCCCTTCTTCTCCGAGGCCGCCGGCGGAGGAGAAGGGACGGCCATCGCGGGGCCGTCCCTTCTTCTCCGAGGCCGCCGGCCTTTTTTCGTATCCCGGGGATACGATCGTAAGCCGGGGCCATTTTTCCGGCCCCGGCTCTTTCGTATCCCGGGATTTTCGTAGCCCGGGGGATTCGTATCCCGGGGGACCACTGTATTGGCTATTCCTCCTAATTTGGTGTCATCTGCAAATTTGATAAGTATGCCCCCAATTCTGTCATCCAAGTCATTAATAAAGATGTTGAATAGGACTGGGCTACATACAGATCTTTCTACATACAGATTCCATATTCCTGGCAATTAATATAAAAGCCTGAGAATGTCTGAAATGGTTTACTGTTGCAAGAGAATGTAAATGTGTTCTTAAAATGTCTTAAGTTTCCAGGTGCAAAATTTGATATTGAACATAAATCTAATGGCCCAAATTAAGACTATATAGAAGAGTGGGCAACTTCCAGAAGCTGGGCAAGTTTCCTGCAGAACTGAATTCACCAGGGGCTAGACATTACCCCTGACATTACTGCCAAATTTGGTGTTCTATTGCCCAAAACACTGGCTTTTTTTCCAATCTAATACTTCAAGAAAGCCAATGTGGTGTAGTGCTTTGATTGTTTGACTAGGATTTCAGAAGACCAGGATTCAAACCCCCACTCAGCCACAGAAACCCACCTTAGCCAAGTCACATACTTTCAGCATTGGAGAAGGTCAACAGGTCTTGCCACGGAAATTCCATAACAGGTTAGCTTTAGGGCTGTCAGTTATTGGAAACTATCTGAAGCCTCCTAACAACACTATATATGTCTGGGAAGCTTTCTGGAGCTCTCTTCAACTTGGAAACAAAACATGTGAACATTGGTTTATAGATGATGAATGGCTAATTTATGGTGACATGATGGCAGATTTGATGGGCTGGCAGAATCAGATTAGGGGCCTGTATCTAGCCAAATGACCATGTGCCTCCCGCCCCTACTATTCACATGCACCTGGCTGAAAGTCCTACTGAATGTAGTGGGACTTTCATCTCAGTAGAAATACATAAGCTTGCACTGTAAGCTTCATTTTCATAAAGACTACTGTTACCCAAAATGCTGGGGTTTTAAGAAGATGCCCACAAATGAATATGTTTTGGGGGAATTTTAATAGCTCAAATAAAATATCTTGGCTGGGGCAACGTTCAGTCTTGGGATCTTCACCTTTTTTATACTGGTTCCAAATCACACAGAACTCTGGATGCAGTTCCAAATGGGTTTTTCAGTTTTATTAATAAAATAATCAACACACAAGAATGTACACATACACACACGCACACACACGAACTATCCTTCTTCCAACTCTATGATTCTATGATCCAAAGCAAAGGTGGGAGAAGGAAAAAAGTGGAGCCTTGCTAATGGTGATACTTTACTGATCTTGAAACCTGGTTCCAATGAAGGGGTGTCTGGAATGGAGACAGCTCAATAGCTGTCTCAGCAAGTGGGGTGACTGGCTTATTAAGGAGTCTAGTAGAATGAACAGAGTGTCTGCCCAGTTCCAAACTAGGCCAAATTGCTCGTGCCTATGTGGTGGTATATATACTGAATATCATATCCTGGGCCAGTAATCTCTGAATGGATTAACTCACTGAATGGATTAACTCACAAATGGTTTTCCAAGAGAGAAGAATGGTTGAGATATTGAGGAAATGTTAGGATAAGTGGCATGAGTATCTCAGACAAGGAGAAACTTTTTCTACTTGAGAAGTGTCCTTTGTCTGTGTGAGCACAGCCATCTGCTTCGGCCGGGATCCCATCATTGCCCTCCATAGACAAAAGGCATTATGCTGATGACTTGGGTGATCTCATTGTGGTGGGTGCCTTTGCTTCTTCCGTTGCTAGAGCCAACTGGATTTCCAAATATAATATGATTGGGTTTCTGCCTTGGGGTTGCTTTCCAGGTAACCTACCCCAGCATCCCTTCTAACAGTAAGTTGATATCAAATATGAGGAGTGATAGGGGGCCTGACCTTAGGATGACACTACTGTTATGTAAAGTTAAAGTGTGACTGATCCTGAAAAAAATGGGTTTTCCACAGGCCCAAAGAGAGCCATAACTGCTCAAAGTTGCCAAATCCTAGGTGAACATTGTTAGCTAAGCTTCGCTGGAGTTTTGCTTAAATAATCATGCCATATCGCTTGCTACTTCATTTCAAACAGGTGAGTCATGGCGTTTGAGAAATTTTTGTAATTTGCTTTTGAAAATGGTTCCAACAATGCATGTAATGACTTATTTCAGTTGAAACCCTCACAAAATTTGTGGGTGCCTCTCCAAAGCTTATGTTTAGCTTAAAGTGGAACAATGGATGCTTTAATTTCAGGAGAGTCTTATTACTTGAAAGAGGTCTTCACTTTTTAGCCCTTCATTTACAATCATTTAATCATTTCTTTCTGTGCAAATACTTCATCACACCTTTAACAACAGAACAATGACACGAGAATGGAAATCCATATTGTGAAAGTGGTCTTAAATCAGTCCTAACTGATTAATTCCCCTTTTATTCACAAAGTCTAACTCATGCTGACTGAATCAATCAAAAAGCTATTACTTTCATACTTGCAAGTGTTGCCTTCAAAATCAATAAAAATTGAGTTCATTTTTAAGATGCAATATATTACCAAAATAAAAATTCCCATTTACTTGAGCAAGAAATTTATCAAAAAGCATTGTAGTCGGCAGATTCTTGTTTGTTGACCCTGCTGGTATTCCACTGTTTTGCAGTATTCAGCTTCTTCCTGTTTTCCCTCTCTCTCTTTCATTTATTTCAGAAACAAGATCATTATTAGTTGTGTGCTTTCTTTTTTGTATCTGTCCAGAAGCAGCTTAGTTTATGATCAATGGTTTCCCAGGAGGTCTTTTTGCCTCATAACCCAGAATATGCACTTTATTTTTTACAAAACACTTTTTTTCTGTAGAAAAAAAGATTGTTCAGGGTGCACCTGGTGTTCTATCATGCAAGTTCAGTAAATACAACAAGGTACATTGCCACATATTTCAGTTGCAAATAACTTCATTCAAGATGCCCTAAAGTATTTTAGAAAGAGAGAGCGAGAAACAGAAAGAGATGGACTGAATGTTCAGCATTATAAGAAGATAACCTCTCTTTAAAACACAAAATGTCCTTAAGTAAATAATTATGCTGTTTCATGTTCTCCATCTACATAGTATAAATAATCATTGCTTGCTTTACAGAGTTATCAAAAAGACAAGCAAACTAAAGAAGTAAAAAAGCATCTATTGCAACCAGTATCCTTAAGATAACCTGTGGTGTTTGTTTCTTTGTTTGTTCATTTTTGAGGATAAAGACAAGGCATTACCTTTTGGTTAACATGATCATGAAAGAAAACAAAACCAAGTTGTCTTATTTAATTTTATACTTTATGACCAGAAATATTTAGGTGATAAAATGCTGACATAAACCCAGTGTATGAACTTTTAATGATGGTGCAGAAGGTGGTATCTATTACCTCCTTGCCCCAGGTATGCAACAGCAGCAGTAAAGAAGGCTCCTGGGTAGAGCTCTATCCATTTAGCTGCCAAAAATTTGCTAGAGCGTTGTACTTCTGCACATTTCAGCTGCTTTCAAGCTAAAGGTGGCCAGAACATACCTAGGTGCATCCCCACAACCAGGGAGTAGCTGAGGAGAAGGAAATGTGGCCAGGAGTCTTCCAGCTGCTGCTACATCACTGAGGAAAGAGTCGGGAGATAAGGAACAGGTCCCAACCCAAAAAACTAGTATAGGTGCACTGTGGGAGATTTACATTCTACCAGCGCTCTGTTGGATCTCAGCCTGAAAGAAACAGTTTGTATTGAAACAGCCATACTTACTGTACACAAAATGAAATGAATGGGGCTTCAATTGGTATGTCTGGGGCCACCGATAATGTATTCAGTGACCCTGTCGGAATTTGTTTAGAATGTATTATGTATCTGGAAAACCACCATGCGTTGGTGACTGTGATCAATGCAGAGGTTTATGCACTTTTACAAATAACCAAGATCACACTGGTCATACCCTTTAATTTATTTTCTTCTATACAAGAAGAGAAGCAGATGTAAATATCAATGAAAAACTCACAGAGCAAATCTGTTACTAGTAATATGTGTTTTGTATGTTTTCTCAGAATGGATAGTCTTACTAGAAACCTTTGTGATTGTACAATATTCCATATTGTCAGGACAATAAATGATGGGTCTAACACAGGGTTGTATGCATAATTTAATAAACAGTTGTTTGTATTCACCCAGAAGCCACCTTAGAAAATAGTTCTTTAGATTTACCTACAATAGCTTATATTTCCCGGGCCAGATTTTGGAACTTTAAACAGTGGCACAATGAAGACAAGATTAAAGGGCCAGATCAGGCAGATTTTAAAAGTCAGCATTGATGGTTATATCACTTGCCATCCCTGTCAGGCTCCTTTGTTCCTCTGAGTTCAGTTCAACCCTCAAGGTATCTGCCTGAAACCATGATTTTCACAGCAACCTTATACTGTTATGAGCTATTCCTGTTGTAGTAGAAAGTCTTTTAGATGCTTTACTTTTCAATAGCCAATTAAGTCTTTTTGGCTTTACCTGATACTGGTAGAGAAAATGCTTGGTTTCTTAATATGATTCAATGTAGTACCAATGATTTTAACTAATTAAATTATCTTATATCACTGATCTGATTTATGCCCCATTCTTCCCATTAGGGCATCTTCTTTTCGTTATGGGGTTCTTATGATAAACACCGGTTCTTCAGACTTTACTACACTGATTTTAAATGATGGAAAACAGTGTTGTTGTTGTTGTTGTTGCTGCTGCTACTGTGTGCCTCCAAGTCATTTCCAACTTATGGTGACTCTAAGGTGAACCTATCACAGTTTTCTTGACATGTTTTTTCAGAGGGGGTTTGCTATTACCATCCTGTGAGGCTGAGACAGTGTGACTTGTCCCAGGTTTTACCCTGTGGGTTTCATGGCCTTGACACAAAAACAGGACATTTGAGACAATTGAAACTTACACACACATGGTTCACTTCACACATAGTGATATTTAACCACAAGAAACTTAACTACCATTAACTTTAACAGGTCTACTATAAACATCACTAAGTCTAAGCAAAACCCTATGTATTTTTATTCATACAAACTCAATAATAATAAAAGGTAAACGTAAGCACCTGCACGTTTTACATACATACTATTATGATTATGATTGTTTTATTCATTATATCCCACATGTTTCCCAATAATGGGACTGAAGGTAGCTTGCAAATTGTCAAAAACAGTACAGTCTTCAGAATTATTTCAAAGGCAGTGGCTAGAATTCATTAAGGCAGTTATGAAAATGTAACTTAGAGTTATTTATTTGTGACAGGTTCATATTCACAATCTCTTCGTATTCACTGCTTTAGGGAATATGTAAGGACTGCAAAAGTCCCTAAGTCCTCACAATGGGGCAGCAGTCTCTGAGATCTACTGGCGACTGTTTTTTTCTCTCTCTCTCAATCTCAATTTCTCAATCTCCCAGTCACTCTTTCTCTCTTGTACCCACCAAACATGCCTGAGAAAGTTGTAGA
Source organism: Urosaurus nigricauda (assembly GCA_034509955.1). Classification (NCBI taxonomy): domain Eukaryota; kingdom Metazoa; phylum Chordata; class Lepidosauria; order Squamata; family Phrynosomatidae; genus Urosaurus; species Urosaurus nigricauda. Next base: position 126,918,101 of record JAOEGL010000003.1, read on the forward strand.
ACAGAGGGAAGGGCTTCTCCCTCAAAGATCTTAGACCTCTTAACAGGCTCTAAGGGCCAAATGAAATGGTTTCCTCCTATCCTCTTCGTGGACAGACCAGATGATGCATAGCCCAGACCCTGGTTCTGGTATGAACAGAACAGACAATGTGTAGCCTTTTCAGCACAACAACTGGGGGATACTGCTCTTAATATACATTTAAAATACTCCTTGTTTGCTCCAGATCTTCCCAGACATGCTGTGGTTGCAGATGTGCAGGGCAGTACAGCAAGATGCATATGTGAACAGCCACCTGGTGTCAGAATGAAGGGCCTGAGTAAGAGGGGGAGGTTGGGGCCTGGCCAGTGCAAACAGAACCCTAGACTTAAGTAATAGGTCAGGATTTGCAAATTCCTGGTCAGAAGAGTAGACAGGTACTAGAAAATCTAGACAGCTTGGACCTGAAGAACTCAAACATACTATTGCTTTTCCACTTCCTTTTACAGAAAATAATTGCAATTTAATTTTTGGCATTAAATGTTTTATTATAAAGGAAGACATTATTTGGCTAAACCACCACAATCCCATGAATGCTTACATTAGAGAAAGTCATGTTAAATATATGGTACATGATCCGGCTATAAATCTCTTAATGATAGCATAACTTGATTAAAAACTGGATTCACTAATTAAAGAAGGCCCTTGGTCTTAACTTTCCAAAAGTTGTAAAGTGAAGTGAGAGGTGGACAGAACCTTGAAATTTCAAACATACATGCACTTAGGTGATGTTTGCACAGACCAGAATACAATGGGAACAGCCTAAAGTATTCTATCCCTAAAGCTGCCCTGACATCCTCCTGAGCACTCAGAAGCAACAGTGGGCAACGGTTTGCACATGAATCCCACTGTGCCTCCCACTGTCACTGTTGTGGGTCACTCCTTTTGAGGCTGAAAATAAGGTGCCCAGCACTAATCATATGGTTGGGAACCTCATTCTCCTCTCAGAGGGGCAGAATTGCAGTGGTGTTGGGATGACACAGTTGGATGCACAAACGCTGCCCACCCTTGTTCTAGAGGGCTCCAGCTCCTCTGGAAAGATTGAAAGAAAAGATCACTTTTACTAAATCAAACCATGGGCGAACCTGGATGAAAGTCATCCAGAGAATTTGCATAAGACAAGGGGACTGGGCCCTGTGCCATCCAGACTGATCATCATGAGGACAGAAGGAGGACATAGCATTTATCCTGTGCAGACCTGGCCTTATATGGATGTAAGCCTTAGTGAGCACAACTTCTGTCTAAAGCATATATAGGATGGCTCTGTTGGAGGGAAGACCTGTGCACTTGTTGTACATAGATCCATACTGATCATTTTGATTCGTCAGGCTACATTTGTTTATAACTCATGACCTGAATTTTGTTGTGAGTTGTACCTAAATTAGACTAATTGAATCAATGGCCTTTACCCATGTGCTGACTTAGCATACAACAATTCATTGATGGGTGTACTCTAGTTGGGACTAACCAACAGGATTCCAGCCCAAATATTCATAAAGGCCTCAGCACAAGTCCTCTCATACACTAAGTGAAGGTTGGAAGATACCTCTGTATTTCATTATGTGAAAGGACAAGCAAGTTTCCAGTAAAACTACCATCTGCCCTACTTTGCAGAGGACAGTTTCCAGTCTGAAGGGCTTCCAGAGGACTGTCTTCTCTCTGAAAGAATCCTCTGTCCCAAAGATTTAGATGAGTCAAAATCTCATTTAAGAGAAAGAATTATAAGAAGGAAGAAAGAGCAAGCAATTTATGGTATATCTATATCACCTCCCAGACCTTATAGGCTCCTGAGGGAGTGAATGAATAAAAACTACAAAGATTTTAAAACTGTAAAAGTAGTCTAAAGACAATGTGAATTTAAAGTCTAAAGACAATCTTAAAATATAATTTTAAAACAATGAAACATAAAGTAGTTTCAAAGGTTAAAGGGCACATGAGACAGTTGTGTTATAGCTCAAATCAGATGGAGCCAGCCTTTGTCAGGGTGTCCCATAACCAGGACGTTCCTTCATTGTGTGTAGATGGGTGAGCCATTGGTGCCATGTTCTAGTACGTAAGTGGAGCCATACCTGGCAGGGTGCATTTTCATCTTTTTCAGGATGCATGTGTGAGCATCATGATCTTGGCATATTTATGCTAAGGATGTGGCGGGTAGTGCATGTGAAGAGCAGCTAGAAATTGTGATTAAAGAGCAAAGGCACTAGTAGCTAAAGAAACAAGCAAAGGCTTTATTGTAAGAAAGCCATTAAATACAGGGGAAAAATATTCAGCTACCACTGAGCTAAGTTAGCTTCAGTTTTCATAGAAGTGAAAGAATAAAAGATAGGAAGAGAAGAGGTGGAAAGAGCCCTAGGAGTATCAGTTGACATTTCAGGCACGTTAAGATAAGCAGATAAGAGATAAAGAGACTTTGGGTCACTGGAAAGTACTTAACCTTATCAGTCTCATCAAAACATCTTTAATTCTTTAAATTGTTGTATTTCTAACAGCTGAGGGTGGACATAGACACCACTGCCACAGTCTTTCCCTCCACCTCCTTCTTGCACTGAAGGAAAAGGGAACCCTGCAATATTTTCACTCAGTGGCTGGGTGGGTTACTTCTACTGGAGTAGGGTGAGAGGGCTGGTATTTTGCTTTCAAGTCATGGAAAAACATGGGGCACCTTTGTCATCTCCATTTACAATTTTGTGTGCTTTGAACAATTCTGATAACAACCAAAAACTGAATTAAGTTCTCTTTCCTCTCCTTCCCTGTCAGTGGAGTACCATTCCCTGCTCACACACTGATATAAAATGTGAGTAATATTTCTGAACGGAGTGTCAACGACAAAACATGCCCTCCTTTGGGGCTTTGGCGGTACATATGCCACTGTAGTTGAAACTTTCAGTAGCTAAAACATGTGAATTTAGATTAGGCTTTTATTTTCGAATGACTGCTTATTAAATGAGCCTATTCCCTGCTACGAGGTGATGTCTTGCCTTGCGGTTCTGTTGTTGCTTACTCCATAGGGTTTCTTCATAATTAGGGAACAAAAACTGACAACTGGAAATATTTACTTGTAACCATATATTTCTTCCAATAAATGAGTAGAAGCAAGCAAGCAAGCGAAAAAATTAAATAATTAAAAAATCCCCCAAAGCTACCCATATCCTCAGATTTGACCATACAATATTTTAGCCAAAACAAACAAATCATGGGGGTTTTAATTCACCAAGGCTCATACTCATTTAGATCTGTCATACCTTACAGAAGAAAATTATTAAGCATAGAGGAGCAGTCAGGCATGATATTAAACAGCTGAACTTGTCAAAATAATCACTGTGTAGTTATGAAGTTCTATTCAATGCACCATATTGTTACATTTATTTGCCATTTTTTTAGCTGCCTTAGGAGAGGTGATTTGTTTTCATGATACACTCATTATGAAGTGACTGTAAATGGAGTTAAATCAATGAATGACATTATGTTTACTTGATAATTCTATTATTTAATCACTTTTTGTTTATTTAAAATGAGAGAGAGGTCTTCTGGGCAGAAATATCGTTCATGGTTAGATTGTCATCTTTTTTATGGTGCTTTTATGGTGGAACTTCTGCAGGTGCAGCTTTTCCTGACACAGAGCTAAGTGATAGGAAAGCTGCTAAAGCCCAGTGTCCCAGCCCACTGCCAATGAAAAAGAAGCATAAGGATGTTAAAAGGGAGTCAAATCTATTCAGTGATGCAACTGGGCAATTCTAGACTCTGGACTTAATATAGTATCATGACTCCACTACTTAAGCTAGTAAAGTGTGTTACTTGAGTTTCTTCAAAATGTGGTAAGCCTGATCTGCTTAGAGAAGGGTGAAAAATCAATTGTGCTGGTATATTTTTTATGAGCTTATGCAGTTTATGCACTCCAGACCCAAACATGGTCTGGAACATAAATTGTGTTAAGAAATCCTTATATTTCCAAGCTTGGGATGTGATTAATGTAAAAAAGAAAGGGCAAACATCCAAATAATGCATAGATTTTAAAAGCACACATGGAAAAATGCATGCATGAACTTGAAATGCAGACAAATACTGGAAATGGATAAGAGAGAGAGAAAGAATTGGTCAATTGGACAATTTGTTTAAAACTAAAAAATGTAATGAATCCATTTTGAAAAACACAAAGGGAAAGACATAAATAGTTCGGTGAAAGGGGAAAAAGGCCCTCTCCATTGATATTAATGTGCATGAGAACACAATTTGAAACAGAAATCAGAGAGCCTTGAAGCACCTCAAAGTTGGATTGATTTACCCATTCCTAGGCCTGCTGCACTTGGGGAAATTTCTGTTCATTATCCTGAGTTTTGTGGTTGTTCTTATTTGCCTTCACATCATTTCTGACTTGTGGGGATCCTATTATGGAGTTTTCATGGCAAAACTTGTACAAGTGAGATTTGCCATTGATTTCCCCTGAAGCTGAGAGGGAATGACCTGCCTAAGGACATTCAGTTTGTCTCTCTGGAATTTTATCCCACTGAACCTAATGTCATGCTTCAATAACTAATGCCAAGCAGCCATCACACCTTGCTGTTGAATGTGACTTCATGTTTGTTTCTTTACCAGACATGCCCTACAAAGAAATTCTGATTCATGTTCAGACATGAACTTCAGAGCAGTGCTTTATCCTATTCAGGCTCTGTATCAGAATATGTTTGTTTCTTTGCTTCTAGCAGCTTTCTGTATGTGGCCCAAATGAGTTAGTGTTGGTCTGAAAGATAAAAATTATGATGCTCATCCTTTGAAAAACAAGACCAAGAATTACCATAAAAGAACAAGGTGAACAGTAAATTGATTCATTCATAGCAAAGGGGTTGAATTTTGTTCTGGCGTGTATATTTTCCTGTCAATATTGCCGACACTATGTTGTGCCTTGCCTTGGCAGAAAAGATGAGGACAGCTTATACAATATTAATCAACCACTCATTTGTACATAGAAGCCCAGTGATCTCTGAATATTAATCAGAATTATACTAAAATAATGGTTATAAAACAGCTATTTAGGCAACCTTTTCCATGCAAACTTGACTGTGACATGATATGTGCACCATAAATTATTTACACAATGGCTTTCTGAATTCCACTCCCCAGTCTTTTCGTTATTGTTTCAGGGCCAATCAACAAAATAACATCTAAATTCACATTTTCCCTGAAGCTTGACAGGAAAGTACAGCCATGTTTGGCAGATGTTTGCAGCTGATAAGATGTATTAATGCATGGACCATTAGCTGATCTGTTGCGTAAGTCATGAAAGACTCAAGCAGTTTAACAAATTGATATCTATGCGGGTGGAGGGGAAACCACCCTGAATTGTCTCTGAAACGACGCAGTAGTTTCTAGTGACAGTCTAAGAAATCAAAACGACAGGCTTCATGAGCAGAATGCCAAGGGGGAACATGCTAGAAAGCAGTAGGAGCTTGAAACAAAGAGATTAAAGAACACTGAGTACAAAAGAATATAACTTGTGTTCTTAGATCTCCCCCCAATCTTTTTATACACAGTCTTTCTCAACGTACATCTACACTGTAGAAATAATGCAGTTTGACACTACTTTAAGTGGTTTAGCTCCATCCTATGGAATCCTGGGATTTGTAGTTTTACAAGGTTTTTAGCCTTCTCTCCCAAAGTGGTGTCTCACAAACCTACAAATTCCACAATTATGAAGCAAAATGCCACAGCAGTTAAAGTGGTGTCAAACTGCATTATTTCTACAGTGTCAATGCACCCACAGTCTCTCATAACATTCTGCCCAAACCCCAGGATTAATCTGGCTTTTAAAATAATGTTGAAAAACATGTATTATATTTTAGAAGAGAAAAGTCTGCAGAAGGCAGAAATCCTTATACGCACACACACATTATTTGTCCCTTGTGCCTTGGAGGAGTAGCAAGAAAACAATGCAAAAAGTCTTGGAGGTCCTTCTTGGAGATATAATTCTTTACTTAGGAGTGAAGCAAACAGGCAGGAAGGAGTGGCCAGAAGCCTCTTCCAGCCTGATCATCCCAGGGCTCCGGGGACACACGCCATGGCCCTGAAGGTGTCTCCTACCATGGTCCCAAAAGGAGCAGAAAAGATCTGCTCCTTCTGGGGCCAGTTTTGGGCTGCTTTAGGAAGCCCTGGCACAACCCCAGGGTGGCTTCTAGGTGCTCCAGGGGTGTGCATCTTGTAAATGCCATGCTCCCAGAGTGGCTGCCTGTCTCTGGGCCTAATTTTCTTCTTGCAAGAAGCAGTGTTTTTCAGCAATTTTCTTCCTTCTGTGATAAAGTAATTGAAAGCTACACAATTTTTAAAGCTATTCGCAATTTCAGACTTATTCTGCACTATGGGGCTGTACAGACTGGCATCAAAGGCTGGGATGGGGACAGAGTTGGGGTGTGGTGTCTGCACGACGCATGTCCTAAATCTGCCCCCATGCTGGCATGACACTGTGTGGCCCATCACATAGCGGGCAGCACCACAGTGCTCCTCTGGCACTGTGTCCAGATGATGTAGCCCCAAAGGACTGCTGAAAAGCTGTGGCACCGGTGGCTATGGAAACCTTTCCATGGCTCAGAAAAGCAACTGCTTTTTATGGCTCCTTTCTGTGATACAGAAAGGGCCAAAGCATATTGTTGCTGTTGTCCCCACCCAGCTTTAAAAGAGGCAGCTTCAGGCTGCCCCTTAAGGGCGGTTTGTTCAGCCCAAAGTTGACATATGATTGTTTTGCATAGAGAACAGAATTTCTATGCAAAAATATTTCCTGTGCAGAAAATGTTATTTCCTGCACAGAAATGTTGTTTTCTAAGCAAATCAACCATGTGTAATTTTTGTGCAAAATAAGTAATCAATGACAGTATTCTTAGTGCTGAAAACAGCATATATATATAAGAGGAGGTATTCAAAAGTTTTAATGATCACCTTTTTAAAAAATTGACAGAAAGTTTGTTTTGATTGTAGTGGTTAACATATCTCTATGTAGTCACTATTAAGATTTACACATTTTTCCCAGTGTACCTTGACCCTCCGAATACCTGATATTGTAGAAGTCTGCAGATTAGGTCTTACAAGGGGGTATCATAAAGTAATAATTATCACCCAGAAGTTATTATGGAATATTGATGAAATTTTGTCAGTGTCATTATTGCTCCCTAAGTGCACATTGCTGAGAAAATCAACTCATTGCATCCTTTATTTTTGTGACTGGCTCTGCCAGAAGTGACAAAAGTGTAAAATCCTTGTCAGGTGCAATCTGCGACTTCTACAATAATGGTATTTGGAGGGTCAAGAAACACTGGAGAAAATGTGTAAATCTGGAAGGTGACTGCATAGAGATAAGTTAACAACTACAAATGAAAACAAACTTTCTGTCAAATTTTTTAAAAGGTGACAATTAAAACTTTTGGATACCCCCTTGTGTGTGTGTGTATACATATTGCATAGGAAACATTATTTCTAAAGTTTTCTGGGCAGAAGATGCTGTTTTCTGCACAAAAGTCATGTACAAATTTTGTACAGAATAAGTTCCGAACTGTGAAGATTCTCATCAGTCCAGGATTTCTCTCAACACTATTAAAGCATGTTTTTAATCATTTTATGTAAATATTTTGAATATTATTTTCATCACTGTCTGCATCTAAATATAGCCCTCCTACCATAGTAGGAAACATATTTTACATGTGTAAGTTCTCAACAAGTTTTAAACCCTCCTCAAAGAAGATTATAAGTTTCATGGTGGGTGGGGTTGAATGCGTAAACCAGCCTCCCTAATATATCCTGAAGCCAATGTTGAAGTCAATGGTGCCAAGCCTACCTATGAATCTGAATACCCAAATAGTGAAAGAAGCAATGATATCTGTACATGTATAGGAGGGATATAACATGTTGTCCAGATAACGATCTCACTTTTTCAAAGTATAGCATGAATCTTTAGTGCAATCTGAGTTTCACTGAAGATTCATGCTATGCATGGAGTTGGGTAAACAGAGAACATTTACTAAGTTTCCTAGACTGTCCACTCCCTGTTGTGACCTACAATGAACTTTCTTCCAATCTTAAATGGATACTATCACTGTTGATATTGTCACTTCCTCCTTGTCTTCCTATACTCCTGACTCTGAGTTTAGAGTGTAGACATCTTTGTCCTCTTCTTCTTTAAAGGTAAAGGTAGCCCCTTAACATGACTGTCTAGTCGTAACTAACTGTAGGAGGCAGTGCTTTTCTCCATTTCTAACCAAACAGCCAGCGTTGTCCGAGGACTGCTCTGGTAGTCATGTGAACAGCATGACTGCACTGAATGCTGTTACCTTCCCACTGAGAAGTAGTATCTACTTGCTTTTGCATGCTTTCAAACTGCTAGGTTGGCAGAAGATGGGACTAGTGACAGGAGCTCTCCTCCATCATGCAGCACTCAAGTCTCTAATTGCCAGCCTTCCGATCTTCTGATTATCAGAACTGGCATCTTAACCACTAAGCCACTGCATCCCTTCTCCTTTAGTTAGAAAAAAGATTCCTATCCTGTTTACTATCACAAATTATTTCCTACAATAACTGTTTGCATTATCAGTTCACTAACAGAAGAATCTCTACATGATTGGTACTATGTGTTCCTCCAGAAATCCTGATAGTTCTGAAGTTACTGGCCAACTGCTGTCCATACTCTCACTCTTCTACTGTTAACATGGTTGCTTTGCTTTCTTCTGACCTGCAGAGTCCAGTTCTCTGAGGTATTGCAGGCATCAGTGCTGGTGTCATATGAAGAATGTTACAAGGTGTAAATATATCATCAACATGAATTGTCACCTTCTTTTAAAATCTTTCCCCTGTGTCCTAAACAGATTCATGATGCAATTATATTATGCAGAGTCAGTTAAGTTCCTATATATACTAAAATCTTTGCAAGGAATTGTCAAAACTTGAATTTTGGCATATCAAAAGTCCAGGAAGAGAGCCTACCAAAGGATGAAAATCCTGAAATACTAGCTTATACAATAAGATATGCATTAGATGTATAGATTGGAGGTAGTTACAATCATGCAGACAGTTAACAATGACACATTAAAATTCCCTTAAATCCAAGGAAATAATTTGTTCACACATCAACATAACAAAAGGACTGGCATAGTGCTTAGAAATACTTACCTTTTGAGGCTACAGCTCCGAAAATGCCCCAGGCAGCATGACCAACAGATTCTGAGAACTGTAGTCCAAAAGGTAACTTTTCTAAACTCTGGATTGAAAATGGTAGAGAATCTGTCCCCTGAAGCCTAGGAATATAATATATTCAAATCACATGGAATCAATTCCTGTTTAATTAAGCATCATCTAGTCTGGATTATATAGGTTGTTATGTAGGTCTTGGTGGCTCAATAATTCTACAGGTATTTGGTCCCTTTCAACTCTGTTTCTAGGGTGGGATAAGAGTTCATTTTCAATTCTGTTCAGATATTCCATGTGGAGTTTACCCTCCACATGTGTAAAAATGGAAGAGCTTCTCTGCTAGAAACTAATTGGTCAGCAAGGGAGAGAATGACCTTCAAGAAGTCACCCATTTTCCTTCTTCCTGTCTTTGCAAGCTTTAAACACTGCAGTTATGGGCTAATTTTTAAAGTGTGGGTGAGTTGAAAATGTCCAGTAAACATATCATTTCTGCCTTTTAAAATGGTAAGTAAACATTGACACAAATATATAGATTTTGAAAAAGTATGTTTTCCCCCTACAGGCATTAGTTAATGTGAAACATAAAACACAGTAACAACTATGAAAAATCCAACTGGTAGACAGTATAACAAAACACCACCTGTTTGTTCACCAAGCATGAAAGATTCAATTTGATCGGATCAAAAAAACACACACTGAAGATGACAGGAAAAGGTCTCACGGGAAATCCACGTGCTTAGCTGCAAGGCACAAGGTGTCTATGAGAATTAAAATATCCACAGCAACTGCAGATACCTAGCTATGATGAAGAGCATTTTCAGTGGGAGAAGGATGCAGTCACTAAATTCTGTTAGTCATATTAGGTAATAGTTAACATAATCAAGGCTCTTTCCATACCTCACAAGTTGGTATATGAATGGAAAGCCTGATTATGCTTTTTGTCATAGGTTTAATTACTAGTTGCCTATGACTTGAATGAATGCCCCCCTTCATATCTGTTATGTAATTTATTTTTAAGGTTATTTCTGTTCTTCAGAGACATCATCATAACTTGAACAATGTTTAGAATCAATATTTTAAACAACACGAGATTCTCAATATCATCATCATCATCATTATCATCATCATCATCATCATCATCAGCATTAACTGCTGCTCCACAATGTCTGGCTATGTGCCCCTCACTTAAAGCCAAGAGTAGGCATTCATCCAGGCCTACAAGGATGTCCTAGAGTGCTACAAAGCTCTCCCCCTAGATTGAAAGAGTGATGGGAACTATCATGGCAGTGGTGGTAGCAGACAGAAAGGAAAGGAGAGTACCAGAGGACAAGCAAGTAACTGCAGTGGTGGTAAGCAAAAATAGGCAAGGAAGGGAAATGGAAGAGAGGAGACAAAATGGCAGAGGTGTGTGGAGGAGAGAAGCAGAGCAGGATGAGAAAGAGAGAAGGAAAAAAGGAGATGAGAGAAAGCAGCAGAGGTTATGTCAGTGGCGGCAGCAGCGAGCAGAGTGGGGTGAGGAAGAGATGCAGTAGACAGATGACTGGAGCCCAAGTGAGCAGTGGTAACTATCACACTAGGGGGCAAACAGGATTTAAACAAGAGTTAAACAGGAAATGCCCAATGTTTATCATAGGACATTTCCTGTTTAACTCTTGTTTAACTCTCATTTAAATCCTGTTTGCCCCCTAATGTGATAAAGCAGTATGAAGTGGAAAGGAGATGAGAAAAAGAGAAGGTCCCCATCTGACCCAGGTACCCACTCCAGTTTGCTAAAGAGTTGTAGGAAACATAAATGGAGCTCTAACTGGAGATGAGTTTGAGGCAAGACAGAACTGACAGAGCCAGAAGGCTTGGATGTAAGAGGAGTAGAACTAAGAGGGGAGGTCAGGAGAGGGAATGTAAGATTTACACCCATCAAATGAAAAGAGGTAAAGATTAGTTGGTTTCAAAAAGAGATGACATAGAAGATATGTCAATCAATGACTACTATATAAGAGGGTTTTATAGTATCTTCAGGACCAGAAGAAGGCTATTTTTAAATGTAAACTCTACTGTTTTTAAGAGGTCTTGTTTTTTTAAAGAGGTCTTGTTTTTTTAATTGCATTTTATTCTTTTAATGTATGATGTCTTTTTAATACTGTTACAGTTTAATCCTATACTAATGCTCATTTTTTTTTTGTATTTTTAAAAATGGCATTGTTCTTTTGAACTGCTTGCGGCATTGAGTCCCAATGTTTGAGGAAAAGCAGAATATAAATAAATATTTCCCAATTTCTTGAAATAACAGTGGGATAAGGCTATCACCCTCATATCCTGCCTGTGGGCTTCTCAGAAGCAACAGGGCATTGCATGAAGAAGAAAAAAGACACCAGACCAGAAAAGTCTTTGTTGTGTTAATTTCTTTTTTTAAACAACAGAAAAAAGGAACACAGAACAGCCTGAAAAACAAAACAATAGAGGTACAATATGAGAAGGAGTATGATGGACATAGGATAAACATTAGATGCAGGCCTCATTGCTCTGACTGAGATTAAAGTAGACTATCAAGACTGAAATAACAAAGATTACTGCTTCCCCTGCAGCAAGCTAAAGTTATGACTTCTAGTGCCATGAGTAATAATAGATGTTATTATGCTGTTAGACTGCAACCTGCCAAGTCAGCATCAGACAGCCTGCTCCAACAAGATTCTTCAATGTTTTAAGCATGGGCAGAGGTGAATGAAACATTCAAAAGACTAGAATTGATGGCTGAAGGTTTTCTACACCTACCGTGTGGAACAAGTAAACTCAAAGTGCCATTCATCCTACAGATGATGTTTTCAAGTTCTCCTATACCTCTCTGCACCTTTTCCATTTCAGGTGCACAATAGTCCGATTTCTTGTGCATGCTTATTTTTTAAACTGGTTAGTTATTTTGTTGTTCACAATGACAATTATTTCTCAATGTTCATCTCTAATAGACATGTTTTTATATGATGTGCTCCCTTTTTTCTGTCTCCTGCTGACCTTATTGCAGATGGCAGAAATGGAAGACTTGTAGATTTTTATCACCAGCCTGAGAAAGACAAAGTGTTTAATCTGGCTACTGTGTTCAAATTGGTCTATTGTAAAGTAGATGTTCAAGACAATGACTCATGATTTATGGAAATGATAAGACTGTAATACCAGTAGAAGATGTTCACCAATAATCACCATTTTAAATTCTCATTGATTTTAGTGTGATGAAGAATAGGGAGAACTTAGCTAGTATTATTATCCATATCTTGGCAGCATCTAGTTTTGACTACTGCAATAAATTGCATGGAGGCTCTCTTTGAAGAATGTTAATAAATGTCAGTCAGTTCAAATACGGCAGCTAGATTAATGCATGGGAGTCACTGAATGGAAGACATTTTACCAGTTTTAAAACAGCCACTCTGGCTTCTTGTATATTTTTCAGGTATAGTTCAACCTTTATGGTCCTACATGACTGTTGGTGGGTGCTTTCTGCTATAATGATAGGCCTGTATCATTATATCAGTTACTGGTGAATTACATTTCTGTCAGCTTTTGCAGGGATTGGGCTATGAGAGACCTAGTGAATGATGCGTGGGAGGGAGTTAAGATTGTGACTATAATGTCACAATTGTGACTAAGAAGGAGTCATGAATATAGAACAGTTACCTAGATTTACTACTCTGCAACTCTTCCATATCTAACAAGAACCAGCATGGTGTAATGGTTTGAGCATCGGACTATGACTCTGGAGACCAGGCTTCAAATCCCCAGTTGGCTATAGAAAATCCACTGTGTCACCATGGGCAAGTCATACTCTCTCAACCTCAGATGAAGGCAAAGGCACACTCTGTCTATCTGATAGGTTTTCAGAAGTTGGAAATGACTTGAAGGCACACAACATCAACTCTTCCATATAAATGATCACTGCTTAATCATGATTTTTACATTATTGCTGCTATTGTAACACCCCCTCCCATCCTACTCTACAGGGAATCAGCAGCACAGGGAAAAGGAAATCTACTTTGCAAGGGACTGGACCATGGTTGAATAACGTTTCCATCAGATTGTGGGGAGGCTGGGCCAGGAGAAACTACTTAACTAAGCAAACACTGGAATAAAATATTGGCCATAAATAGTAGACATTTATGGGTGTTCTGTGTCACAATTTAGGTGGGTAGTGACTTGCACAAGGAATTATTTGCTGTGGCACCACTGGGTATAACTGCTCTACCCAGGGAGGCTTTCTCAGATTGTTTTGGTGACTTTCATCCAACCCCTCCCCTACATGTGAGTACTTCTGAAAATTAATGCAATTGGAAGAAAGGATGACATTATTTTAACAATTATATCTACAGAAATTATGTGACTTAAAATTTCTTCACATTGGTTCTATTTTGCTTTTTGATTTTATGGAGGCTCTTGCTGCTGCAGATTGGAACTAGGACCACTATATCTCAATAATTTACAAAAAAAATACCAGGTATAATGGATGAGGTATTATGTTTTGGATTTAAACTTGAAATGTAAATCACATCCCATGTAACATTAGAACCTGAGTAGATGAGAGTTCAAATTAGGAGGACCTGCATGGTTTCCAGTGTAACTTTTTTCTATTTTAAAAATATGTTATTTTGCTTCAGTTTTGTTTAGTCATTTTTTTATTATAGTATGGTTAAATATGTATTCAATTGAGCTTTTTTTTTAAATCTGAGAGGCAGTGTGTGTGTGTGTATATATATCCTTTAGGTCATGGTTATATATATATATATATTAAATATATAATGGAGCTGGAAGAGAAACAACAGCCTCTTACTTTAATTAATACGCTGACAATATCACTAGTATTGAGTGCCCATTGAGATACTGTGATATTTATTTTAATTGGCCAATTAATTAAAAGGAAGAGATGCAGTCTCCCCCTCAGTGTTTAACATATGCACTAAATTATGTTTGGATCAATTATTGTTGGCTTCTACGTGCTTTCACACTGAAAGATTAAAGTAACTTGAGCCTTGCATAGAGAAGCCACTGCGATCAATGGGGATCTGTTCCCCTGTTGTCCAGGAATCAGCTGACTGTCCTTACCACCCTCTCTCACGAACAATCTCCAGTTTGACACAGGCACAGAAAGCATCCTTGTCACAATTTCCCCTTGCATTGCAGATTGCTCACAATAGAGATTGGGTGGGACTGTTCTCAGTTACAAGGGAACAGACCCCAGTCCATTGCACTGGCTACTGCCTAGTAAGCTGGGGGACTTCCATGGTCCCTATATATCCTCTAAATTACAGATGACCAATACAAAACTGTTGTGAGTGTGGAACCCTAGGTTATGTCTTCATAATTGCCAAATAGGATTTGAGCCCATTTTGAAACAGTTTACTTGCCATCATTTCTGGTCACAGTCCAAAGTGCTTTACAGGCCTATATGGCTTCAGTCCACAGAATCTGAAACATTGCTTTTCATTGTATGAGTAAGTGATTTCTCTCAGTTCCACCATTATCACAGGCCTGCCTGATGTGAACACATGAGAGAGTCTTCTCTGTGGCTGTTCTCAGGCTGTGATTCTCTTCCACAGGAGAGGAGGTTGTTTTAGCTTAGAGATGTTTTAACAAGATAACTTTAAAAAAAATTGAAAGTTTTCTGACATTAGTTTTTTAAAAGCTGTACATTGTTTTTTGTAAACTCTGTTGTAAACCATCTTGTTTCCTATACCAAGAAGAAGAAAGAATAAAAATCAAATAAAATGTTGATTGATATCCCTAAAGCCATAAGTAGAGGAGACTATGGATAGGGAGGCCTTTTCTGAGTGTAATTTTGTCTGTTTCAGGTTCTGTAAATTAGTCATTTGGGTGAGTTTCTTAGGGGAACATCCCATTTGCTTCAATGAAGGCTTGTAAATATACATCAGGTATTTAGAAATGACTGACCTTATTTCATTTTGAATGAAATCATGCTTTCTATTCCAGAAAGGTAGAAGGGAACCCTACATGGTACTTTGCAGCGGTTCTCTCTGTTCAGAATCAGTTCTGAAATGAGCATCAAACTAGACAAATTGTGATAGCTTTGCACACTGCCAAAACATAAATGGTGCTGCCTTTGTGATACCAGATGTTGCGTATTGATAGGAGCGCCCTTGGCAATCATATAGTCTATCTAAAGAGATCTAGATCATTGAAATTCTGTCTTGCATCTAGGAATTAATTTCATTTTAAAGTGGTCTTGTCACAGCAGTAAAAAGTTATTGTTTTAATGAACCAAACACAACCGTTAGTAATATATCTTTTATTACAAGGTACTAAATGGATTTAAAGTATAATTAACTCTAAATTAATTCGATGCTTAAGATAACTTAAATTCAAATGTCTTTTTAGTGCTTGGTTTGAAATTATTGGTTTCAGCATTATAAAACATTGTGTCTTCAGAATCTTCGTTTCCTCTAAATAAAAGGATGATTTTAATTTAGTATTATATTGCCCTCTGTGTAATTCTTCTATAGCAAAGGACATTATACAGGGATTAATTATGAGCCATAAAAATAAACTAAATACAGTCACATGATCATAAAGTCACATTAAGATAATATAAAGTCATGTCATCATTTAAAATTAATAGCATTATGTACCAAGAAAAAAAAGGTAGTGCTCATCATTTATTAAACCTGAAGTAGGGTATGAAAAGATAATCCTGTTGATGACATCCTGTTTCTCAAATTATTTGATATAATTAGCCAGCACATGTGTAGATACTATGTCCATTCTGAGTGATCAACTTGTGGTCCTCTGGTTGTTAGAACTGGTACACCACATCTCAATATATATATGGGAAGCAACCACTATTTCTAGTTAGATTTTTAGCAGAAATAATAATATAAAAATCAAAGAAGCTATAATCCCAGAACAGTGTCAATGAGATACAGGAGAATCCTATCTCGGTACAGTCAGCCTTTCTTATCCACAGAATTTTTATCCATGGATTCAAGCATCTAAATAGCAAATTTTGATTTTCTACTTTCCAGTTTATATAAGGGATACCATTTTACTATGCCATTGCATGAAATGGGGACTTGAGCGTCCATGGATTTTGTTATCCATGGGTGGTGGTGGTAGTGTCCTGGAGCCAAACCCCAGCAGATACCAAGGGGCCACTATATAATCTCTTGGATCTTATAAATATTCCTATTACCAATATGATACATTTAATATTTCTTTAAAATTCCCAAATAAATTATTTGGACATGACTGAGGATTTATCAAAAAGCTCCTATCAAAATGTTGCTGCTAACCCCATTTCATTTTTATTTATTTATTTATTTTTTTTAAAACTCATATTCATATTCTTGAAATATTTGATTCATACGATGAACAAGGAACAGTGTTTATTTAGAGAAAACACAGTATTGAAGTCTATATAATTCTTGGCTGCAATGTCTAGAATGTTGAATACACTATTACTTTCCAATTCCTGTAAAAAAGAATTCCCTCCAAAGCCTAGTATTCAGTCCAGGTTAACTTTGCCAGAACAGCTGTCCAGAAAAGCGGCCAAATGACTGATTAGGCCAGCCTAGTTCCCAAACATACAAACCATCGGCTGACAGACTCAGTGCAAGCAACACAATCTTTGAGTCTAAATGCAGTATCAGAAGAGGGATTACCAAAGGAGTTGTCAAACAGTCTGAGATCCAGGGTATCAGATAGTCAGGTCGATAAGGCAGTCCAAGGTCAAGGGTTCCAGATAATCAAGATGGGCCAGCAGTCCAAGAAGCAAGAGTTCAGATAATCACTGTCAACTAGACACAAATGCTCCGGCTCCCTAAATAGGCAGGCAGCAGGCATTCAGGTGTGTCTGATTACCAGTGCGTTTCTGATAAAGCCTCCATGACCTGTGAAGATCCTCCCTTTTGGCTTGAAGGTGGGCACACTTCCCCGATCCTCCTCTATGTCCACAGACTTGGCCACAGGCAGACTTGGCTGCTGAACCTCTGGAGAGGCCACAGACTCTGCTACAGCAGAACTAAGGCTGACTTCACGCTTCCCAATTGCAGGCTCAGGCCCCAGAGGCTCTGGGTCATCCTCTGAGTCCTCCGAATTGTCCTCCAGGCTGGACATGACATCAGCCAATATCTGGTATCAAATTGTTCCATGTCAGATTTCTCCAGTACCTCTGCTGAAATCTACAACAAACTGCTTTAGTTGTGTAGCCTTGATTTCAGGTAACCTCAATCAGGCCCCTACCCAGAACCATGCTTCTTCAAGTTATTCAGTTATCTGTTTATATGATGTGTCCATAATTAGAGGAAAAGTATGCTGGCATCCCCATTATACTTGCCACAAGCATCATGCATAGTTTTTATGCTGATAGCTTATGTTCACATTTTCAAGGTGAATAAGCAAATATTGTACCCACTGAAAATGAAAAATGAGCACTTAATGTAAAAAATGCATGTGTGCACTATGCCGTGTATAATATTATATTCCCTTCCTTAGCAACATAAATATTGTGACCCTCAATTAGGCTGATTACTCTTTTTTATAAATAGGAAACGCCTGACATTTTCATAATCTATAGTGCCACACTGTGTCCCCTGCCTCATCACTCTCCTCATATAAACTCATAAAATCATAAAATCACTTTTGCAAAAAGTTATTTTCTGCTGTAAATGCATTTCCTCTGAAAGTAACTTCTATGGTAATTTTGCTATAAGTTTTGGAATGAATGAGAAATTCATTTGCATGTGAGATTATTCAATTCATGCGTCCCACAATCAAATTTGGGCCAAGCAATGTTTGCAGCTGGAAATCTGTACATTTCCAAGATTTAAATGCAATTCACAAAATATTCAATGTATTCTAAAAATGTATACATTTGGTGAAAATGCAGTGGTACATTTGAAATATCTGCACAATGTAGATGAATTTTAATATGGGGTAAATGCATATGAATCTATTGAATCTTTTTGCAGCCCATTTGTTTCAGTTGCTCTGGGATTTATTTAAGTTTTTTTTCTTTGATTCACTTATTAACATATTTATATATTTTAATAAGAAAGATGATTATTAATTTCTAAACCATTTTTACTCTTTATTGCGATTTTTGTATTTTTTTTTCATAACCTTAGTGCAAAGCATATAGAATCATAGAATCATAGAAATTTAGAGTTCGAAGAGACCACAAGGGCCATCCAGTCCAACCCCCTGCCATGCAGGAACTCCAATCATAGCATCCCTGACAGATGGCCATCCAGCCTCTGCTTAAAAACCTCCAAGGAAGGAGATTCCACCACCCTCCGAGGGAGTATGTTCCACTGTCGAACAGCCCTTACTGTCAGGAAGTTCTTCCTAATGTTGAGGTGGAATCTTTTTTCCTGCAGTTTGCATCCATTGTTCTGAGTCCTGTTCTCTGGAGCAGCAGAAAACAAGCTTGCTCCCTCCTGAATGTGACATCCCTTCAAGTATTTAAACAGGGCTATCATATCACCTCTTAACCTTCTCTTCTCCAGGCTAAACATCCCCAGCTCCCTAAGGCGTTCTTCGTAGGGCAAGGTTTCCAGACCCTTCACCATTTTAGTCGCCCTCCTTTGGACCCGCTCCAGTTTCTCCACATCCTTTTTGAATTGTGGTGCCCAGAACTGGACACAGTATTCCAGGTGGGGCCTGACCAAAGCAGAATAGAGTGGCACTATTACTTCCCTTGATCTAGACACTATACTTCTATTGATGCAACCTAAAATTGCATTGGCCTTTTTAGCTGCTGCATCACACTGTTGACTCATGTTCAACTTGTGGTCTACTTGGACTCCTAGATCCCTTTCATATGTGGTCTCATTCAGCCAGGTGTCCCCCATCTTATATCTGTGCATTTCACCCTACATATAGGACCTTACATTACTCTGTGTTAAATTTCATTTTGTTAGCTTTGGCCCAGCTTTCTAGTCTATTCAGGTCATTTTGAATTTTGATCCTGTCCTTTAGTCTTCATTAGATCACAGGAAATTGTTTTGTTTGACTATGAAAACATACGAATGTGGGGAGACTCAGGCACCAAATCCAGATTGAATGTTCCAGTCAGCATGCATCAATGCATCAACCAGTCCTGAACTAGATAGGGCAATAGATCTATCTGCTACCTGGCCACCTGTAACAATATATTTTGTGTTGAAATGATAATTAGTTGTCTTCTGCTGCCCTTGGAGGCTTTTTGTTTTGTTTTAGTATAGCTTTTTACAAACATGGTACTGAGGGGAACCATTGAGAATCTGTAATTACATACTTTAAGAATAAATGTTTTTCAGGTGTCAGATTTCAATGGGCTTCCAATTATTATTCCAAAATGAGAATGTGTGTCTAGTATTTGAAATGATGGTACCACTGCTGTGTTCTGTACTTTTTCACTGTCACTTCAAGGCAGACTTCATTCTTAACTCTTACCACTTATTCCTAGGTTTGGTCTTGAATTCTTGCCACTGTTTTTTTTTTTTTTTTTTTTTGCGGGGGGGAGGGTAGTTTGTATGTGTATGTGTATGTGTAAGTGAAGGCTATATTTGAGAGGAAGGAACTGGCATACCACTTATGACTATTCTTTGCCTAAGAAAACCTGTGAAATTCATGGGGTTACCATCAGTTGAAAGGCAGCTTGAAGGCACATACACACACACGTATGCAATATATTATATATATATATATATATATATATATATTATAAGACTTTATTCGGTCATTGACCAACAGTATAGGTGCAAATATAGTACAAATGGCAGTTCATTCAGCCGAGTGCGACTACATTGTTCGTGCACTATCTCATAAAAGAAATAATTACAAGGATAATATATATATATATATATATATATACACATGCTACCATGGCAGCGAGGGTTGAATAGTACAGTATACATCTAGCGCCGGGATTTTCCAAATTGGCCTATGTTAATGTGTTATTCTGTTGACATTTCAAGGTTTTGTCTCGTCATAAGAGGACATATTTTGCATATGATATAACAAAATTTAGCCACATTGTATACAATACTGGGTGACTGGCTGTTCAAGAGATTATAAACAACTGAAGTGTTTGAGCCTCCCAAATTTTTTTCCAAAAGTGGAGTAATCAGTTGGTATCGAATATCTTTGAAAAAAGAGCAATAAAGGAAAGTATGTTCAAGGGTTTCAATATCGCAATCATTACATGGACAAAACCGTGCATTGAGTGGAATTTTCTTGAACCTTCCTTCTAAGACCGCTGAGGGGAGGACATTGAAGCGAGCTAAAGAGAAAGCTTTTCTAAATTTGGATAGTGTAATTTGAAACAAGTATGAAGCGGGTGAGGACAACACACGTATGCATATTTGGTGTTACTCTCATGCAAACTATGAACTGCCTCAAATTTATAGACAGTAGTTTGGGACCCAGTGCAATAGAGGCCCAGGCATTTTTCTGATCAAAACAAAAAGACAATACAATGTCCCCAGGGGTTTCACATACAGAAACTATCTGAATTGGCAGCTGAAACTTAGGGATTGTACAAACAGCCCTAAAGGGGTGGCCTCCAGCCACCCCTTCTTCAGCCAAATTGGGGCCATGGCAACGTCACGCCCCAATCTGGCCTTTCCAGGGTGCAAAAGTAGCCACAAAAAGTGGTTCCTTTTTGCACCTTGGAAAGGGCACCATAGCCACATTGCCATACCTATATGATGCTCCTTCAGTGCTGCATTGTATTAATGCAGTGCTGGAGCAGCATCATGACACTGTGCCATGTGGAGCAGATTGTGGTGTCATGGTGCCCTGTGGACAGAGTCAGGGCATGAGTCATCTGGATGTGATGCCCCAACTCTGCCCCCAGGCCATCCTTTCAGGCCAGTCTGACCAGGGTCTTACTTTCACATTGGTATGGGACACCATACTTAGCCTCATTTGAAGGCAGTGGAATGCTATAATGCATGCAGGGTATGTGTCTGGAATACACAATTGCATCCTCCAGCAGAAAGGAACATCCAGGAAGTATTTTAAGCTGTTCCTTCCACACCTTCCAGAGTTTGTGAACACCTCATCCTGCTTAACTGGAGGACCAGTCATGACTGAGGCACACCACTGGGAGACAATGGTACTTATTTGGTCTCCCCCGCCCCCCTCCTTCCCTCCTTTACTCTCTAATCTGTGTTGATCTTGATTCACTGGTTCTGTTTTGTAGCTGTTTCTATCCATCAGTTTGTAGCAATTTCAGTAATATGAAAATGATGGATTATGCTCTTCTTTTCAGCCATTTATGAATTAGAATGTTCTTCAACAATGTATTAAATTACATAATAGTTTCCTTTTACTGCCCTTTCTATTCTAATACCTTTTTGACCACTTACTGAATTCCTTTGTGCATGCTTATAAAAATGTTTCTATGAAATCATGACATTTTAGGTGAGATTAAAGCAATCTGTTTCACTTTGAAGACATGAAATAGCTCTACCAGATCAGAACTGACATTATAGGCATGAACAGCAAATAAAACTTAATATCAGTATTTCTTTGCCAAATTAAAATTTGCTCATCAGAAAGGAACATAAAAAATCTCTTTCTCTGGTATAGGTAACAAATCCAAACAGCATGCATACTGATTTAGAAATTACATCTCCACTGATTTGTCATACAGGTTGTGTGACCTTTTAAATGTCTTTTGAAAGTAACGTGAAAATAGCCTTTTCAATCTGGTAATCAAAACATCAACCCTGATTTAGTAATTCCATTGACTCAGCTTATGAAAGGATCCCATAACTTTATCTATATTTATCTAGTCTTGACAGAAATAAACAATTATGTATTGCAACTTGTCATTTAAACAAGGATTAAAAAATAAAACAGAACGAATCCATACATTCTCTAAATCACTGGTTTCTATCTCTCTCTCTTGTGGCAAGATAGTTGGATCTATTGCACCAGTTAAACACTTGTAAATAACTATTCGTATGATATACTTGCCCACCATGTGATATGGAAAATTGTATCTAAGAATGTTTCCATCTATTATTTTTTTCAAAAAATATTTATTCTCATCATTTCTCTGTTGTAGAAGAGAAACTGTAATTTCACTAAGCACTGAAAAACTTTTTTTCTGATATTTTGGGGTGTGTTATTTTAACCAGAATTTTTTTCAATCCTTTATATTAAGAAATTTGTAATTTTGGAGGGAAAAATTAATTGAAATGAAGTTCTCGCTATTGGCATCAGCTAAATTGGACAGATGCAGTTATTCCACATGGAAAGGACCATGTTATACCTGACTGTCATATAAGTGTTAAAGCCAAGGAACATCTTAGAAGAAAGAAGTTTCTACCCTAATTCAGCAATAAAATGGGGCTTGTGGAGTCGAAGGCTTTCATGGCCGGCATCCATAGTTTTTTGTGGAACTTTCGGGCTATGTGGCCATGTTCTAGAATAATTCCTTTCTGACGTTTCGCCAGCATCTGTAGCTGGCATCATCAGAGAAATGGGGCTTGTTTATACTGGGAAGAAATGCCAAACTCACCCTGAAGCCAGTACTAGCAATCCCCATGACATATAGCTATGTTTAGGGAGATACTTCTGTTTTTGTTCCTTAATCCAATTTTAATCTGAACTAAGCAAAGTTGGGGAAAAGTCCGGTGTTTCCAAGTTCTGATGTGTGGACGTCTGAATTGGATCCAATTTGGCCAGACCAATTGTTTGCACACTAAAAGCCATTCCAACCCCTTCTCTGTGTTGAGAAGCACAGGGAAAGGGGATGTGCTGTTTTTGGAGTTGCTTCTGCTGCTTCCTTGAAGTGATAAGCTCCATGTAAAGCCTGCCATGTTGCTACTTCTGGTGAGGACAGAAACGGGTGCCCAGACATGTCATCAACAAGTAATCTGGGTGACTGCTGTTGTCATTAGCAAATATGGTGGCACAATACACAGGCGCTCCTGCCTGCAATGAAGTAGTGGTGGCAGCTCTGAAAACAAGCCACTGCCACCACTTCCTTGTAGACAGGAGCTCTGTGTAAAGCCTGCACACTGTTACTTCTGCCAAGGTCAGAATGGGACACCCATATGATCAATGAATAGGGGTTAGAGCAACTCCTTCTTTGTTGATCACATGGCAGAGTCTTTGAGCCAGACAATTTTCCTTTTTGAGGGGTGAGGAAAATAACCTCTAAATATTGGAATAATATCAGGGGCCAAAAATTTCAAAGATATAGGAACTAGCATTTTGTTCAGTCATAAGGTCATAAGCCCATCTTAGAATCTTACAACTTTTGGGATTCACATTTATAGTCATTAATAGAATCATAGAATTATAGAATCATAGAGTTGGAAGAGACCACAAGATGATCCCTAAAAGCTATGATTTCAGATAGACACAGCCCAGCCAAAGTGATTCTGAACACCTGGAGATTGAAGCCTGGGAAATTATATCTCCTAGTAATGGAACAAATAGAGAAAAGCATTTGTAGCAGGACCCTCAGTACTCTCTCAAGGTGCCTGTTCTGAACATGCCCCGTGACTGGGAGAGTGTTATAGTCGTTGTATCCTAACACTCTTCAGCATAAATAAAACAAAACAAAATATTTATTTATACCCCACCTATCCCTTTCAGAATCTAGGCGAGGTAACAACAATCCCATATAACAAATTCACAAACAATAATAAATACTTCCTAATTCCCTTAACCCTCCCTCCTTCTGCTGAGATTATAAATCAAATATCAAAATAGCAGTAACAATAGCAACATCACACATTACACACAGTTACAGGAAGTTTGCAACTGAGATTTGGAGCAAATCTATTTTTGCCTCTCCATCAGGAGAGGCAATGGATAGGTGAATAGCTTTATTGCTTATTTAGAGGTTAGTCTGGGAAGGCCTGCAGGAAGAGATCCATTTTTATCACCTTTTTAAATGCCTCCAGAGATGTAATATGGCAGATTTCCTCTGGCAGGTCATTCCATATTTAAGGAGCGGCAGGTAAAATCGTCCTCTGGGTAGTTGCCACCAGCCTGGTTTTCTTTGGCTGCAGTAGGTTCTTCCCAGAGAACCTGAGTATGCGAGAATGATTGTATGGAAGGAGGCGTTCCCTCAAGTATGCTGGACCCAAGCCATGTAGGGCTTTATAGGTAATAACCAACACCTTGTACTTTGTCCAGAAGCTAATAGGCAGCCAGTGAAGAGATTTCAAAACAAGTGAAATAGGGTCAAATTTAGATTTAGGTACGACCAACCTGGCTGCCATATTTTGGATCAGTTGCAGCTTCTGAAAGTGGCACAAGGGTTGCCCCATGTTGAGTGCATTACAGAAATCAAGGTGAGATGTTACCAGTGAATGTACAACCATTTCTATGCCCCCCCCCATTCCAGGTAGGGTTGCAGCTGGCATATCAGCCAAAGCTGATAACAGGCACTCCTGGCCGTTGCATCAATCTGAGAAGACAGCTGAAGCGATGAATCCAGAAGTATCCCCAAGCTGCGAACGTAGTCCTTTGGGGGAAGTGTCACCCCATCCAGGATTGGTGAGCATATCTCCATACCCAGTTAAGGGTTGTGGATAGCGGGTACCTCTGTTTTATTTGGATTCAGCTTAAGTCTGTTTCCCCTCATCCAGCCATTACTGACCTCAGACAGTCATTCAGAGGGGAGATGCCCCCCTTGGTCACTGAAGCAGTCCAAGACATAGAGAAACAAATTTGGGTGTCATCAGCATACTAATAACACCATGCCCCATATCTCCGGATGATCTTGCCCAGCGGCTTCATGCAAATGTTAAACAGCATGGGGGACAATATGGCACCCTGAGGGATGCCAGACATTAGCTCTCTTTTAGAAGAGCAACTATCTCCCAGCATCACCATCTGGTATCTACCAGAGAGATAGGAACAAAGCAATGCAGTGCAGCGGCCCTGATTCCTGACTCTCTCAGGCATTCCAGAAGGATACCATGGTCAATGGTATTGAAGGCCACTGAGAGGTCCAAGAGTACCAACAGGGTCACACTTCCCCTGTTGATGCCCAGACGGAGATCATTGACTAAGCTGACCAAGGCAGTCTCCACTCTGTATCCTGACCTGAAGCCAATTTGAAATGGATCAAGATAATCGGTTTCATCCAAGACTGCTTGGAGTTGATTTGCAACCTCCCTCTCGATCTTCTTGCCTAAAAACAGAAGAAGATAAACTGGCCAACAATTAGATCCTTCCAGGGGATCAATGGAAGGCTTCTTGAGTAAAGGTTTAACCACAGCCAGTTTTAGGCATCCCAGAAAGTCTTTTGTTGTAACATTGGTTGAATGAACAGTAGGTTTTATTTTCTGGGGTGTGGGAGGGTTAGCATAGTTAGATGTAGCTATAATGATCACACTCCATTGTCACAGTTATGTCTGGCAATGCAGGATCCTCAGACACAGAATTGACAGAATATATTTATTGATGAGGTGATAGTCATATTTATAAATATGAGATAGCTGAGTTTTCTCTTTGCTTTTATTATCCCTCCACCTTCAGAAGTGGCTTGGTGTCTTTCCCCTACACAGTAATAGCAGTTTGATTCTACTTTATATGCCATAGCTCAATCCTATATTGTTTCATTTGATGAGGCACATGGAAATATCTCTTCTGGTCTACTGCCCTGAACTACAGCACTAGAACTGTCTAGCAGAGAATTTAAATTATCTGCTCAAGCTACATCATTCCCATTGACACCCATGGGAGAATTTTTCCCAACACAATTTAGATTCAGAAGAAAGTGTTTCTTATATACTGGGAGAAAAGGGTTACAGCCTTCCTTCCACACCTGCTTTGACTCTACTGTTAGCAATTCAACTAACAGTGATACAATTCACTTAAGCAAAAAAAAATAAAAAATAAAAATAAAAAAAGTCCTGCATATATATTGGATGCAAAGATACCTATAATAGCATGCACAGTTTTGACCCAAACAAAAGAAAACAGATTAAGTGCAATTCCATATTGTAACATTCACAGGCTCAAGCCTGTGATTTGATCTGGGCCATTAGGCACTTGTATTTGTCAACATTCACCTGAATATTATTTTAGGAAGCTGCCCTGTAATTCAGATATGCAGACAACCAGGTCATATGTAAGGCAGATAGTTTCTTTTATTGCAGGCAATATTCCCTGTGACACAAAAGGCATTATAAAGAACCTTGCCACATTAATGATCTCATTTTGCTGTGAATAAGAGACTACAGAAGGAGATGAGATCTGGAAAGGGCACTCATTCTCTTACTGCTCCCTCACATTAGCAATGTTGTTCTCAGACTTTGGTCCCTTGCATGATAACCAATGATGTATATCACTGAATGTGGTATCCAATGATGTATAACCAATGAAGTACATCAGAATAACTAAAGGAATTCAGCCCAAAGAATTGCAGGGGTCTAATCTCATATGCACAGTTTTGCTTATTCTCCCATCCCTTGTAGTGTAATTGGATACTTATGCTAGTTTATTCAACAAAACTATTTTCTTACATAGAAGACTTTAAGGCATGGTGGGGTTATCATGGAAATGGCCCCCATCCTTGATTTTTTTTTTTACAGTGTTCATTTGCAACTGTATCCTAACAGATGAAGTTTGTTATAAGGCTGCCCTATTAGGGAAACGAGGTTGTATATAGAACTGTTTAAGATTAACAGATCTCTTAACTATTGTAGTCAAAGAAAATTAATTAGATAAGCTTGGCCCTTTTATTGCTATGTTCTGGTTTCCCAAATCTGATAGAAATATTTATCAATTCATTTACCATCTTGCATGACCTAGATTGTTAAACAGAATGGTTAAAGTAGTGTCACCATCCATATTCCCTTATCCACTCTAAACCAATCCATCTTTCATTTGTTACATGTTTGTCTTGTCTGTGTCTGCATGCCTGTAAATGTGACTAGAGTGAATATACAGAAGAATTTATCATAACTGTGGACATAAAGCTAAGATTACCAAGGATGAGAGAGGATGATAATGTTTGGAAAGTGTGTATATATTGGGGTCAATGGTTGATATCATTTTGCTGTATTAACAAACCTGCTAAACACTAAAAGAATAGGTGCCAGCTACTTACATAGTTCATCTTGCTGCCTGTAGCTCTTTCCACTTTCTTTGACCTCCACAAATCTCCTCTGAAAGTTTTATTCCATAGGATTATGCAACAGTGCCATCAAAAGTTAGTTCATGCTAGGGAATGACAAACCTGTAGTTTTATTTCATCCCACATTTGAGTTGGAGAATTTGGTCTGGGATAAAGAAATGATGCAGGAAAATGATTAAGTGGATTTTATGAGGCAGACAAATCATTCATTATAAACACATTCTTCAAAGAGATGATTGCATATGTGGCAGATATGCAGATGACATAATACTATTAGCAGTATGGAAGAAGCAATGCCTATTGAAGAAAGGCAAGGGAGAAAATACAAAGGCAGGGTTACAGTTGAACATAATTGCAATCTTCTTTATTTTATATTGGCTAGTTAGTTAAGTA
This sequence comes from Urosaurus nigricauda, assembly GCA_034509955.1. Classification (NCBI taxonomy): domain Eukaryota; kingdom Metazoa; phylum Chordata; class Lepidosauria; order Squamata; family Phrynosomatidae; genus Urosaurus; species Urosaurus nigricauda. The sequence continues at coordinate 126,945,780 of JAOEGL010000003.1, forward strand.
GACAAAACTAAGGAGATTATCTCATTATATTTAAAATGACTTCTCCCCAACAGGATACAGTTGCGTTTAATTGTAAAATCACACACACTTATCCAGTGGCTTTTCAAAAACGGGAGCTTGCCATTTTTGAAAAGCCACATTTTTGAAATTGAGGCTGGGATCCGGGCTGCATACGGGTTGCACTCACCCCACCACAGCTGCATGTGATAACACCCGGTTTTAAAATTAAACATGACTGTATCCTGTTGGGGCTAAGTCACTTTAAATACAATGCAATAATCTCTTAAGTAATATCTCCTAGCTCTTTTGCTCTTCTGGGGGAAAAATGGCCTTGGGGACTCGTCTATGGCTTCAGGGCCACACATCTAATTATAACACAGAACAACTTTTTTCATACCTATATTGTTCAGTGTGTTTTTAAGAACCTTTTAAGAATCTGAATTTAAACTCTCTGTCTAAACTAGGGTAGATGGAAACCAAAGCATCTACTTTACCATTTTAAAATTTAATTTTAAAATCAATGAGCAGGCACAGGATCTGATGGAAGCCATAACAAACACATTTAAAATGTTTCCTCCTCTCTTTACAGAAATAATTCACATGTGCCTGTGCAGAGAGTATTGCCCCAGTCATTCTGTGATATTTCTTTTTCCATGAGCATTATTTGCATTTTAGTAACCACTACAAGCCTTGTTGAATTCTGCAGCAGTGCCATACTGGAGGAGGAGAAGGAGGAGGAGGAGGAAATATTTGTAAGTCATTTGAATACTCTAAGGCTAGAGATTACATGGGCCACATTACCCTACCAAAGAGTAATTTGATTTTGAGATTTCCATTTACTAGTAAGATTTAACTTGCCACCCTACAGCATGCACCACATGAATGCTGCAATGAAAAAGTTAATGCCTTTATATATTTGATATCTCTGGGTATTGCCAAAAAAAAAAAAAAAGTATATCCAACACACATTAGCATTTAATTTTCTTCAACTGCCTGACAGTTGTAGATCCCGTAGGACTGTATTTAATTTGTAAGCTAAAGTTGGAAGGCGTTCTGTTTTTGCAACGCTATATGGCACAGCTAGCCTTCAATTAAAAACCTCCCCTATGGTATGCTTTACCTGCAAAACACTAATAGAAAAAGGATCTGCAGCTGAATTAGACATATGTGCTTGCTTTGTCAATATATCTTCAGAAGCATAGCCAAATGGTCATTTGTCACTATTGCCACTGGGAAAATACATCTTCTGTTTGTACCTTTTACTGCCCAAATTAGCTGAGTTGAATTAACTGACAACAAAAATACCTCTTTGTATTATCTTTCTTTTCTGAGTCATAGAAATTTCAAAAACTTTGCCCTTTTGAAGGCACTGTTAAGTCAATGACATAGGAACAAATTTGATATCAGAGAGAGAGAGAGAGAGAGGAGACTATCATTGATCTGTGTTTTTTTTAAGGCAGTCACATTAAAGAGGAGAACAATATGAGAAGTGAACTGTTATGGCTTTCAAAATGGAATTACAAATTGGAGATTCCACTGTCATTCCTTAAATTCCTGTAGTCTATACAGACAGTAATGACAGCGAGAGGGGGAAATGTCTTGAGTATTATGGTTTCACTGACATTTATTTATTTATGTTTGTTTGTTTTTTAATGAAAATGTTTACTGTTAAAGGGGGCTGTGGAAGGAAAATCTTCTGCATCTCCAAAGCATAACCTGTTCAATCTGTTAAAAAGCCTGCCAGTTTACCACCAGAGCTGAACCTATGACTTGGTTCTCTATACAGTCAAGAATATGGAAAGTCATAAATTGTGGTTGCTTACAATTTAGCCCCCATGCACCCCCACTTCACCTTAGTTTTTCAGGCTCAAATTCAGATGAAGTGTCTGGGACTAGCAAAGATGCTACACTTTTTCCTGGTTATGGATTGCCTTATGATGTACTTGAGTCTAAAAATATTTCTGAAGTAGCCTTTTTTCAACACGATCCATGCATATATATACGAGGGGGTATCGTAAAGTTTTAATGATCACCTTTTTAAAAAAGTGACAGAAAGTTTGTTTTGATTTGTAGTTGTTAACTTATCTCTATGTAGACACTATCTAGATTTACACATTTTTTCCAGCATATCCCGACCCTCCAAATACCTGATATTGTAGAGGTCTGCAGACTGCATCTTACAAGGGGGGTATCATAAAATAATAATTATCACCTGGAAGTTATTATGGCATATTGATGAAATTTTGTCAGTGTCATCATTGGCCCCTAAGTGCATGTTGCTGAGAAAATCAACTCATTGCATCCTTTATTTTTGTGACTGGCATTGCCAGAAGTGACTAAAGTGTAAAATCCACATCAGGCGCAATCTGTAAACTTCTACAATAATGGTATTTGGAGGGTCAAGAAACGCTGGGGAAAATGTGTAAATCTGGATGGTGACTGCATAGAGATAAATTAACAACTACAAATCAAAACAAACTTTCTATCAAATTTTTTAAAGGTGATAATTAAAACTTTTGGATACCCCCTTGTATTCCTTACCTCAGTAAATCCCACCTTTGCTTCAAATAAAGATCCAGCAAAAATGTACATATATATTTGGTCGATGAAAAATGAGAAGTATCCTTAGTCCTTTGTTACTTTGCCCCATCTCCAAAATCTCATTCCCTGATCTTATTTCTCCTTCAAATTCAGAATCTATCGTGTTAAAAATAAAAATATCAAGAGCTCCAATAACAGGTGTTAAATGCATACTCTAGGATTGAGACAAGACAATTCAAATGTTTTTATATGTCATATCACAACATAAATATGAGACTGAGCGCATGGCTACATCTTTATTCTGTGCAACAGATGCTTTGTTAACTTGCCATACTGTAAATGAATTGAAGTCTGCTGGTGATGATTCAACCTTTTATGTTTATCAGAGGGAACTGAAGTACATAAATAATCATAGTAGAGGAAATGGATGCGTGAGACATCTGCTTACTGTACCATTTGGTTAATAAAAATATAATGAGTGCTACATTTTATGTAAAAATGATAGGTAATAGTCACTAATGAGATCTGCTGTTACCTAATGAAATGCAATGGCCTTAAACTGATTTCACAGCATTTTATTTTAATTTCCTTCCAATCTACAAAAGGAATTCAGTCTTCTAACAAGCACATGCACTTAAGTGCAATTATTCTATGGATAAGTGCATTGGGTCTCCCTAAGAGGGGAAATGTATATCACTGTAAATTTTTAATATGAAAAAAATACTTCAGGGATTTCCTTATCTTGTTCCATAAGAGTGCTTATGCCTATGTATTACTGTGTTGAGCAACTGGTGTAGGATCTTACCACTTCCACAAAAATCTCATAGACAGTCCTTATACTGTATATTTTTGGGCTGATCTTCACCACTAAACTGTGCCATTTTTTTACTTTAATCTTGTCTTATGTAAGTGTGCTACCTAAGAGGAGAGGGAGAGAGAAGGTGCATTTCTTTTCTTTCTTTAAAAAAATGTTTTTATATAATTTTAACTGCTCTGGCTTATCTTCCTAATATACTGGACCTGCTCACCTTTTCTTTTACTGTTATTTGACTCCCATCTGGGCTAGTATGTTGTCTACAATTCAATTCCTTACCTAAAATTCCATTCTTGACATACAATGAACATAAACAGTGCCTGTTTGCCAAACAATAAAGCAAAATTTAGAGTGTGGTATACTTAATATACCATTATTGGTATAATGACTACAGAGAATTTACATTATTTCAACATACATAATGAGGAAATTGAAATAGTTAAAATTTCCTATACCTTGGAACAATTATAGATCAGAATGGAGACCGCAGTCAAGAAGTCAGGAGAAGATTAGAATGGGAAGGGCGACTATGAAAAAACTAGACAAGATTCTAAAGTGCAAAGACATACAACTGAACACTAAAGTTATGATTGTCCAAACCATCCTCTTCCCTGTCACTATGTACAAATATGAGAGTTGGACAGTGAAGAAAGCAGATAGAAAGAAAATCAACTCATTTACGATGTGGTGCTGGAGAAGACTGCTGAGGATACTCTTGACTGTTAAAAGGACAAACAAATGAGTCCTAGAACAGATCAAGCCTGAACTGTCTCTTGAAGCCAAGATGACTAAACTGAGGCTCCCATCATGAGAAGGGATGACATCATGAGAAGGAAAGATGGAAGGCAGCAGAAAGAGAGAAAGACTGGATGGTTAGACTCAATCGGGGTAGCCAAAATCCTGAACCTGCAGTACGTGAACAGAGCGGTTGAGGATCAACATGGGGTTGCTATAAGTTGAGGTCAACTCAAAGTTAGTTAACAACAATGTCCTTATAAATGTTCAAACTAGGATTGCTTTTATAACCACTCTGTTAATTAAAATGCAGTGATCAGACAAAACAACTGCTCACCTTTATGCAGAATATTCCTCAGATGCTTGTTTCAGTTCAAAATTCCTCCCCATGACTGTTCCATCTTATCATGGTTTATTACCCAATTAACAAAAGCATGCACACACACACACACACACACACACACACATGCTACTTTCGGCCATACATTAAAGTGTTTATCCACAATCTCTAATTGAACAGTATCTCCTTTAAAATTTTCTCTTGACAATAGAAGCAAACAGCCTTGAGTGAGGCAGAAAGAGAGATCTGAAAGCACTAAGCAGATCCATAATAAGCCCTGAAAACTGCCATGTTTTGCAAACAGACAATTCCTAAAATTAACCCCACTTAATCCCTATCCATGTTTTTGTTGAATTCCAAGTCAATGTACTACCTGCCATTAGATCTACATCCAAATAATTGTGTAACAGCAAAGCTATAACATGTCCCATGAAAGGAGCTTATCAGATGAACTTTAAAACCGTCTCAAGAATCCTGGGCTGCAGCCAGGATGCAGAATAGAGGCAGGGATTATCACAAACTAAATCACCACCTAATTGCCACCCGTCATCAACCTGAGTCCCAGCCGCACTCCATCAGCACTTTTTTGAAGCCAGAAAGCTTCCGACTTCGAAAAAGTGCTGGAGAACTTTGGCTGGGGCCTGGCTTGGACCTGGTCTGATGACAGATTTCAGTTAGGCAGCAACTTAGCATGCAATAATCCCCACCTCCATCCTGCATCCCGGCTTCAGCCTGGGACACTTGAGGTGGTTTAAAAGTTCATCCGATAAACTCCTAAGATTGTTTGGCTAATTGAGACAAACTCCTGCATTTATCATTAAGATGGGGATTGGAACTTCCGCACAATGTAAAATGCTTTTGGAGAAATTGTTTTCAAGCCAAACTGCCCAAAATAATATTATCAAAACAATACCTGCTAGTATGCTGGAATTTAACACAGAATTACTGTCCATTTCATAAGAAAGAGGACAACTTGGAATAATTTCTTACAGCCTGCACAGACCAGCTTTAAGTTGAGGTGTGGCATCCGCACAACACACTCCCTGACTCTGCCCCCATGGCAGCGTGAGAATGCATGCCACACCACATGGCACATGGTCTCACAGCACTCCGCTGCACCAAAGGGGCAGCAGAAAGCCATGACACCGGCAGCTACTGTGCCCTTTCCAGGACACAAAAAGGAACCACATTTTTTCTTCTCCTTTTTGTGCCATGGATTGGCCAAATTGGGGCCACAGCATGCAGTTGCCATGGCCCTGATCTGGCAAAGACAGAGGCTACAGGCAACCCCTTCAGGGGCGGTCTGCACAGCCATTATTATTATTATTATTACTATTACTATTATTAACCTTTATTTGTATAGTGCTGTAAATTTACACAGCACTGAACATACAATCTATAATTAGACAGTTCCCTTGCCCTCAGGCCTACAATCTAAAAAGTTATGACACAAAAAGAGAAAGGAAAGGTGGTGGGGAAGGGAATGAGGTCCAGCAGTTCTTCTGTCCCTCTGAAGCCCGGACCAAGGCAGCTGGACTGGAGGGAGGGCTTGGTTTGGGAAGGTTCACTGTCTTTTCAGTAAGCCTTGGTTTTCAGCTTCACTTCTGAACCAAACAGCAACAGCCTTTGGATTCCAACTTTTAAACAATCATTTTTAGACTTTGAGTATGTATGTATGTGTGTACATATTAAATATGAGAACCAGCAAGTCATCATTGTTTGAGTGTTGGATTAGAACTTTCAGAGACCAGAGTCTGAATCTTTTCTCAGCCATGGAAACCATTGGGTAACCTTGGGCAAGTCATACTCTCTCAAATTTAGAATAATAACAAAACTCTGATGAGAGCTTGAGATGAGGAAAGATGACCAGTAGAGAACAAAAGACACTGAAGACCAAAAGTGCTATCTTGTCTACATAGTGTGAGTGTCGCATCAGTGGGCTAGCAATCCATAGACTGGAGTGTCCACAACTCACTACACCCCATATTATTCTATGGTGACACATACAATTGTATGCACTCACATGGATGCATGTGTATTGCTGCCTATTGAATAATATGGAGTGTGACCATTAATTTCCTCCCCAATCGCAATTGGCTTCAGAACCAAACCTTCATGGATGGGTCTACTGTACTAATAAAACAACATAGAAAAGCACATGGCCACTAGGCTACATGGCCTTCCCAACAGGATTTTTCTTTGAGGGGGGGGGGAGGAGGAGGATCTGCAATGACAACAGCAAAAAAAGTTGTTTTTATTTTATAACAAAAGCCACACTCTTCAAGCACCATGTACACAAGTGAATTGACACTCATGTAAATGTCCCAGGGGTGCAATTCTACTTGTAAACAAGAGGTCTGTTGAGCACATGATGAGTTTTAAAGGAAAAACAATGTATGTGGGTTTGGAGCCAACGCAGACAATTTGGTAGCAGTGATGGGGATTGGGTATAGCCCTCAGCTCCTAAAGGGCTTCTAGTGATGATGAGCTCCAAATGATCAGGGAGACTGCTCTGGCAAATACGTTTTGTCCCAGTTTATTATCATTTATTAGCTAATATTACAGACAATTACAATCCCACTAGCATAGCATTGCAAACCAGATTTTAGTCACAGAGCATCAGCACTGGATGAGAAAGAAGCAGATACAAGCACTGGCACAGACACAAAAGCAAAAGATTCAAATGAAAATTTGTAACTGTTTGCTCAGAGAATGATTTCATGAATGCAGAACCCATAATCTTTTTATGTGAAATAGCCTGAAAGAATAAAAGGACCAACTTAGGTACTTTGGGATTCTATTTTAGATGCATAGTCACCAAGCTCCTATGTCAAATTTCTAAGCCCATATCAGTGAAAGATCATAGGAACAAAGGGACAATAATCATATTTAATACAAAGTTTCTGGAAACTATTTTGTGTCCTGTATGATCATTTCAGGAACCCATTACTGTGTAATCTCAGTAAGATGCTCCATAGTGTGCTTTATGTTCACATAAAAAAAATATTTTGGGTAGGCTGAGGGTTGTGAGTCTTCAACCTTGTGCTTCACAGGGCAACCAAGGCATGTAAAAATGGCTCTGTAAAAAAATTGCCCTCTTACATTTTATTGTGCAGAAAGTTCCATGTCTCTATAGTTTCTTGCGATTTATTTCAAGCAATAGCATTCATTTTCAAGCAGTCACATTTTTATTAGGCCAGACTTTATAGAAAAATGGCTCACAGCACACAATTTAGAAGAAGCCTATCCAGCCTATTTTTTTTTTAAAAATTAATTATTATTATTATTATTATTATTATTATTATTCACATTCTATTGGACCTCTGCATGTTCAATATCATTAAAAGTTTGTCGTAACTTTAAGGAAAAGAACTCATGAGAAAATATGTGCAAGGTTGAAGAGTCATTGACACTCTGTTCTGGCTGCACAAAAATTCTGAGAGGATTGAAGAGTGAATAAGAATGGACAGTGCTTCATCAGTTAGATTTGGGGGGGGGGCATGTATTGTCTCACACAAATATTAGGGCAATAATCAATGAACAATAGCATAATACAGTGGTTGACAGAATCCTGTTGGTGACATAAGCAATATATGTCCAACATACATCTGTGAGTCCTTTTTGGTCTCCACTGTGAAGAACAATCAGAATTATGCCAGGCTAGCAACAGCCAATCAGGAGAAAGCTAACTACAGCCAATTAGGAGTCAGCTGATGACAGCCAATAAAATATTGGCCAGTAGGAGAAGAATTCTGTGAGTGACAGTTGGAAGTCAGATAGGGTTTTGGTTTCAGACAGTTAGGGTCTGGTTGTGTGAAGGTCCAGAGGTTAGGGACTGCGAGAGCTAAAGTTTGGAAAGGAACAACTTAGCTCTATGACAGTGTCTGATGGGGAACAAGTCCAGAAGTGAAGGACTTGGGTCTAATATAGCAATCCAAGTGAGGGAGTTGCTGACCTGATAGGGATAGGGTTAGCCTGAGGGCTAGTATAGAAATAAGGTCAGAAGGATAACAGTAAATGAAGACAGTGTAAGGGTCCTAAGTGAGAGTGACTGTAGTTGTCTAGAAGGAGAGAGAGAGAGAGGAGTAACAAAATGAAACTAAGTGCAATAAAGTGAATGTACCAACTGAACTAGTGAAGCATTGTTAAACTGTTTTCCAAATAAAGTTTTATTGTTCATTACTTACAAGATTGTTTGAGTCTGAAATAAGTAACCATGCTACTAGGTACCATCTGAAACTGAATTCTAAAAGAGAAAATAAGCAGTTTTGGTGGTTCTGAGGTAGCTGGCCTGTTGCATCTACACATTCTATCTGGTGGTATTGCAAGAGGTATTTTAAAAAAAAAGCCATGAACATAAGCTTCCTTGCATTGGTTGTGCAAAGTGTACAAAAGACCTTTTCATTTACTATCTGTTTGAACAGCCTCTAAAACAAAATTTGATAATTTTCACAACTATATTAGTTAGTCTTCACTGTTCAATGTTATTAGCTATCTATTTTAATTGTATATTTTTCATTAAGAGTAGGCCCATTGAATCAACTGTTGAATAGTCATTTGACACTTAAATGCTGTTGATACAATTAGTCTAGTCTGGTTGTGAATAACAATAGAACTTAGTCCATAATAATTTATTCTTTCTAACTATTTATTTTTCTTTTTAAATAGATGGTAGTCACCAAAGGGCTGCACACATTAAAGATGAAAGAACTGACTTTTGCTACACTATAGCATGGTTGGGTACTGGGTTTTAAGATTTCAATCTACCAACAAGTTAAATATGTGTGTTGCTTGAATGAGAATGAAATGGGCTGCAACCATCAATACAGTTTCTTGAGGGAAAAATGTTCCATTGAAATCCATGTGTTTATTTCCAAATAAACTGAAAGAACAGTCTGAGTCCATCCATATAAAGAACTACAAAAAGCAGAACTGCATATTACCTTGGAAAATAGAAGTTGTAAACTCTGCCTTGGGTAATATGAATGCAGGGACTGTTGGAGTATTTGCAGGGTACAATCACTGGGCAGGTCATACTATCAATCATACTGGATGATGTCCATCTACAAACTGTCAATCAGTCATTTTTTTCCCATTCAGCTAGGCATACTGCAAATTTCAGAAACAAATTTTAAAAAATGCTTGCGTATACATGGGGGTGAAGCCTGTGAATAGTTGAAAGATTGAGATTACTTGCACATTTTATTTGACAAATTAAATTGATGTGTTTTTAAATAATTGCTTTAACTGACATGGTTTGTTAATTGTTGTTGTTCCTGCCTCAATCCATGGGGAGAGATGAGTAAGAAATATATTGTCATCGTCGTCATCATCATCATCATCATCACTTTTACTTTCATTTTTAGCACACATTTCCCTGAAAGTCTCTCTTTGTTTCTTTCTATCTAAACACAAACACACACACACATTTTTTGAGAAAAGCATATGAAAGGAAGACGATCTCACAAGATTTAATCTGCAGTTGTGAGGGCTTTGATGATTGTCTGAATTGATTGGCTTGCCCCTGTGGACCAGAATGCCCTATGTTTGTTGCTTTGGCTACAAACTCACAAGCGGGCCTTGCATATGCTTTACCCATAAGTATTACCCTTAACTAACTGAGGGGTGAAACAGACTGGCAAAATACATGGGCTTGGGGGCAGTATGGGGGTGTGACATTTAGATGATGCATGCCCGGACATCGCTCCAAGCCAGAGTCATGCCACCCACCGGACCAGATGGCTGTCAGTGTTGCAGTGCTCCAGCAGTGTGGCATTCATATGCCACACACACATGCAACATTTTGTTGTTTCTTTTTGTGCTGGAATAAAGCTGGATTGGGGCCATGACGTGCAGTTGCCATAGCCCTGATCTGGTGCTCAAAGGGGCAGCATCAAGCTGCCCCTATATGGCCATCTTTTTCACTCCCAACTCTCAGCTCCTCCACCCCTGATTGCCATTATATGTGGCGTTAGTGTAAATATGGTCTGCGTTCTGTTCTTGTTTTAATTTAAGATCATATATATAATGTGACTTCAGTACTTTAACATGTTTTCTCCCTTTTTTATTTTAAAAGCTCTCTAAGGCAACAGAAAAACACACCGTAAGAGCAGAGAAAAATAAAATGGAGCCATTAAAATACAATCAAACAGCAAGAGGGCAGGAGTTCCTTACGTTTTGTGCATTGTTATTACTATTAGATTTTTTTTTTCAGTTTAAGCAAAGATATTACAATTAACTGAAATTTGTTTGCACCAGAGTTAAAACATGTATAGAGATTTTGTAGCACCTTTGAGACTAACTGAAAAAAAGAAGAAAAAAAGAAAGAAGTTTGTAGCATGAGCTTTCGTAGATTTTACTTCTTCAGATGCTTAGGTGGAGTGCAGGAGTTTAAATGAAGAAAACTGAAAAGGAATGTTGGCTACTGCAGACCTAGTCAGCAGGAGTAGAACCCATGAGCTCTACATGATGCGTAGTTTGCAAAGGGGTCCCCACATGTAGGTCCTTAGGAACGACATCCCATTGTTTGCATTTGTTGAGAAAGAAGATAGCTCTCTGTATCTTGCCAAGTTTCTTGAAGAGGTTGATGGACTTCCACTTCATTCAGCTAAATTTGGTGCTTTCCATAGTGGCAGAATTTAAAGATATATCCGTGTTAATCTGTAGAATTAATATGTATAGAGATTTTGTAACAGCTTTGAGACTAACTGAAAGAAAGGAAAAAGTTCAAACAGTGAAGAGCAGAGTTCTATTTAATTAAACTAAAAGCAAGCTATAAATCCAATTTGAAAAAACAGTGCAGTTTCAACAGAGAAATGCAATGCTACTGTGTTCTGAACAGAACATGTAATAAGAGAGGATTTGCTAATTTTAATAGCTTTTCAGCAATTGATAAATAATAATCTTGTTTCAAACAGTAGCTCAGTGGTTAAGCATATGGAAAAAGCAAGGGATATAGAATATGCCATACTCTTTTGAATGCACCTATTTATGTATAGGTGTTTCTAGGCATGTATTTGTAGAAAACCTCAGGCTAATTGTGATTAAATTCCAGCACATTTGCTGTACCTGCTGTTAGAAGAATACATAAAAGACTTATCAGCTATTCACAATGTACAGCTTGAGCAGTTTTGGCCTTGGTGAATTTTTATAAGGTGCCTACTTCCACCTTATCTAATGGTGCTTAGATGACACACATAGTGCTGGCAAAGAGAAAATGGCATAGCCTAATTTCCCCCAGGCAGCTATTTCTTGAAGAAAAGGACAATAAATCATAATTATATACAGCAAAAATAGGCAGCATACCTATAGGCTGTATAATCATCACCATCAAGGCAACGTGGACTTACTGCATTTGCAAGATTAGTACTAATCTGAATATATTGTAGGAAGCACAGTAAATCAGTTTGAAAATGTCAGGCAATATCCTCTATGACATGTTATTAAAAGCACTCCTTTTACATAAAGCCAAAAACAAGTCTTGATTTTATATATATGGATGTCAGGGAATATATATATATATATATATATATATATATGAATGAATGATAGACACATCAAATAGCACTCTGAAATACTCTGTCCTCTGTTCTAACTGCCATCTTGGGTACAGAGTGTTTTCTATTTGTATCTGATGAAGAAGGTAAATACCAAAACTTACTACCTTAATATTAAAATATTCATGTTTTGTTAAGTCACTCTAATAAAGTAACAGACAAATAGAAGGGAAAAGCTATGTGTTAGGAATAGGTCAATGAAAACTATGTAGACCCTTTCATTTAAATATCTTCTAGTGCACAGATGTACCTTTTTTTTACAGAGTCTCTGATGAAATGTCACACATAGGGATGTTTCAGGGGTACTTTTGTTTACATGCAAAAGCAGCAGAGACCAATAGCACTGTTAGGTGATAGAAAATGGGGTGTGTTTGGTCAAATGCAGACCTTTGCTTGGAAGGTTGCTGCCAATACAAGTAGACATTACTGGGCCAGACAGACCAACAGCCTGCCCTGAAATTAAGTTGTTTTCTTTGTTTCTTTTACTGAAAGGAATTGCAAATATTATGGTAGGTTAGGCAGTGCTTTCAGCAGCAGAAGAGCAAAGCTAAGGCTGTGATTTCAGAATGGAACTTGGTTCAAGTAGACCTCACCCATAATGACCACCTTTGAATCTAGAACCCTTTTTAAAGGCCCTCAGGAGTGAAGATAATCAAGAAGTCAGGTGTTCTTCGAGTTACCAACAAAGGCTGTCCATCTGGCCCCCTTTGTGGTATTATCTGGTACTTTGTTAGCAAAAGGTGGTAATATCTAAGACAAGCACATGCTTATGTAAGACATCACAGTGATTAAGCTAATCACTCTTGCTCCAGTGGCAACATTTACTATTAGTGACATGTCCTGTTTATAATATATTGTTTACCAACTTCAGGAGCACACACTAAGAAAGATGGAAACTTGTTTGGGAGTGTGATGATCTCCTGTGGTCCAAGCAGCCAAACAGTAGCCCTGTCTTGACCCTTAGTCCCAGCAGACCCTATAATTACCTCGAATCATGCTGCCACACCCAGTGAATTTATAATGGATTTCCCTTAACATACACTGCGACTTGTTAAGGGCTTTAGTTCTCCTTTGCTGATCTACTCAAGCATCAGCCGAGCTAGGACACGTGTAAAGGAGTGTTGAGTAGCATGTAGTGGATGATGGGCTCAGCTAAGGATTAACTTGTAAATGTAATTATAAAATTCTTTGCTTGACATAGTGAAGTAGACAAGAGGACCCAGCAAATCAAGAACTCAGTTTTATTCTTGCATGCAAAGAATAGCAGTCTCCAGTGGAACCTTAGAATTCCAAAAAACTGAAGCCTAGTATAACAGAAATGGCTGCTTTTTATAGATAACAAACAAAGAAACTCATCTCTTACATCTCATTGGCTGGTTCAGAGTTTAAACATATAGGTAAATCTAGCAATCAGGAAAGAAACATATGCATAAATTATAATCCACATCTGCCCACATTCCATTGCCCCCCTTTATCCATAAAGATGGTATGGTGTGCCATGGGGCCTTTGCACAGGAAAACTACATCCCCTTATCAGCGATTTATTGAGACTGTGAATTCTCCCTCTGGCGCCTAATGCACCCAGATCCTTCAAAATGTCGACCTGTTCTTTAAACAATTTCTACTGAAAATCCCTTCCAGCCTTCAACTCTGGAATTCTCTCTATGTGCACAGTTTGCATCTTTGTCTATATTTCTCCCAAAAGTATTCACTTTAGCCTTTCTCTGGAAATCTCTGCACGTTGGTTCAGCTTCCATTTTCTACGAATCTACTATGGCAATATTAATTATCAAAACCCTTCCATCACAGCAGATACTTTTAACAAAGTATTTATTATAAGTAAACAAAATAGAACAAAAAATAGAAATTATGCAAGATCTTAAGGGCCTTGCAGGTACAATATGTGTAATTATAAAGTATTCATTTCATGCAAGCTATCATAAAAATAATATTTTAAAAACCTAAATGCTCTACTCTGATATTTTCCTATTTCAGAAGCCACTAACTGCCAAAGACTCTCTCTCTAACTGATATTCTCCAACTGTCATTTGGACTCAGAGGCCTTATATCTCCTGATGGAAGCTTCCAGAAAAACCCTTGATCCTGCTCACTGATTGGCCAAGTGAGCCTTCCATAAGCTGTGATGTCACTCTTTATTTGCATACATGCCCCTCCCATCTTAACCCTTTACTGCCTGAAAAAGTCCTCAAATGACTGGAGGCCTAGTCATTACAGGGAGATATTCAGTTGTCGACCAAGGATTTAATCAATATTGATGCACATAGTATTAACATTAATGGAGTCACACATATACACACCCCAGCTAACCTTGCTGTGTTTTTGCTGAGACAATCAAAAGCAGTTCCACTTTAGAGCATCTGGTGGGAGCAGAGTTCTGCATTTAGAATCCTTTTCAGTTATGTATTTTAGTTATGTTTTAACTTTTTGTATGTTTTGTGCTAATTTTATACTGTTTTAATTAGATGATTTTAACTGTTTTAAAATTCTTACTATAACATTTAAAAATCTTTTTATCTTGTGAGCCACCTCGGATCCTGCTCTGGGAGAAAGGCGGCATATAATGAAACAAATAAACAAACAAACCATAAGGGGAAAGATGTAGAAGGAAAACCAGAAAACCAGACACTCCCACTTCATTTGTACAGGGCAAAAAAGATGGTTGAAGAAAGAAGCAGAACACTCCACTAAACTCCTTTAGTGTAGAATGTTCATGTGAGGAGAATGCCTAGAAAAGGCTTTTGTGGCCCTCTATGGGAACTGCACATTTCTGGAGAGAACTCAGGTTGTTGTTGTTGTTAAGTCAGAAATTTCTCAGCGGCTTTGCTGGCTGGAGATTTTGGAAGTTGTAACAAAACAGTAACTTATCCAAAGTCTGTTCTGTATCAAGTCTGCCTATGTGTCCAGCTAGTTTTTCCTGGCAGGAGTGGTAGTGGTTCTCCAGGGTTTTAGACTGACAGTCTTTTCCATCATCTGCATTCAAAACAAGTCAAAATACTCCAAAGGCACCAGACCCTGCCAGATTATGGAAGCTAAATGGGGTCAGTTGGTTCTTGGATAAGAGGACTGCCAATACATACTAGGTGCTGTAGGCTAGGAATGAACTGGCAAAACCACCTTTCAATATTTCTTGACTAAGAAAACACTATGAAACTCAAGGGGTCACCATAAATCGTGAAGACACACAAACACACACACCCTTTACTACAATGTTATGCAAACGATAAATGACAAAACTAATTCCAGATTAATCTCCTCCTACCCTGGGTCACTTAATCATCTGCATTGTCCTGCACCATGCCAATGGATTTTATTTTTTTAAAAAAATCAAACATTAATAATAATATTTATTTATATTCCGCTTAATCTCGAGGAATCCAAGAGGCTTACAGCAGTAAAACAAGATACAGTTAAAAGAGAAAAGCATTAAATGTTCCAAGATCCCCATCCCTCCACCCATCATAAAAACATAATTAAACGCTAAGAAGAGATTAAACCAGAAAAGAAGTTAAAAACATTGGTGTACAATAACAATTAAAGTGAAAAAAAAAAATTCAAGCAGAGACCAGATAGAATAAAAAGTAAAGATGGAGAATAATGGTAGAAATAATGGGAAGGTTTTGAATAGCTGTTCAAATGTTGATTTCTTTATTATGTGGAGCACTGTTGGTGCAGATGTTTAAAAGAGAGTAGATTGATGAAATAATATTATGCCTGCAATTTATTTGTTGTACTTCTTGTCTGCCTTTCCTCCAATGAGCTCAATGTGTTTTAAAAGGCTTCCCTCCTCCCTATTTATTTAAATCAATGTTGTAAGTCAGGCTGAGAAAGAATGATT
Organism: Urosaurus nigricauda; assembly: GCA_034509955.1. Lineage (NCBI taxonomy): Eukaryota > Metazoa > Chordata > Lepidosauria > Squamata > Phrynosomatidae > Urosaurus > Urosaurus nigricauda. Next base: position 126,961,622 of record JAOEGL010000003.1, read on the forward strand.
GCCCTTAGATATGGTATGGATTTCATGCCTGAGGTTGCATCTACACTGTAGAAATAATTCAGTTTAACACCACTTTATCTGTCAGGGCTCCACTCTACATAATCCTGGGATTTGTGGTTTTGTGTAGCGCCAGCACTCATTGGCAGAGAAGGCTGAAGACCTTATAAAACCACAAATTCAAGGATTCCATAGGATGGAGCTACAGTACTTAAAGTGGTGTTAAACTGTATTATTTCTACAATGCAGATGCACCCTAAGTGGAGGGGATAAACCTGGGCATCCCAGATTCCAGTCCTGTATGCTAACTATGCCATATTGTTTCTCCACATGAAGAATACAAGAACATCTGGTGTGACAATCTCTTTGCTACTCAGTACACAGATGCAGCACACTATTTGCTTATGCTAGAATAACAATCTATTTTGGCCATTTTAAATTGCTTTAAGAAGCAACTTAGCCTCTCCCAGTTTTCATATGGTGAGACTCTGGGGAATGTCAGTTTTGAATGGCTTTCAGCAAATGTTAGAAAGATTGCCATTTACTTATTTTTCAATATCTTCTGGCTAGCTGACATTTTAAGATATTATGCGCTTACCGTCAGCTGAATTATAGTGGTTAGTAGCAAACCAAGGGTGAATAAAATGATGTATGCCATTCAGATTCAGAAATGATAGGTAAAGTTACCTGTAATCATTCAAGAAATATATATATATCCGAAGTTTTACTGCTTTGACTATCCTTTTAAAGTAATTATTTCTCTGGGATTTCTATATCTATATTTAGATGAAATTTTGGGAAACACCCCTTTACCATAACTGTCTTTCACTTCATGAACAATGCCCAGGATCATTCTTTTTATTCCCTCCCTGCACCAGTGAAATTGGTTGGTTGAGGCAGTCAACATAAACTAAACATTTGATTCCCAGTATAACAGCAACAATAAATAAAGAACACATATTGGGTATTCAAAAATATATCCATGTTAGTCTGTAGAATCAGTTTGTAAAATGACCTTGTAGTGCCTTTGAGACTAAGGGGTGAAATAGACTGGTGGAATGGGTGGCTTGAAGCTGCTCCTTCCAAAGTCAGATTCGCGCTGTGGAAACCACATGTCATAGCATTAATCCTCCTTGAAGCTGCCCGAAAAAGGAGCGCCAAATAGCCACTTCTTGTTCAGGTGCTAAAAAACTGGCTTTCCACCCACACTGCGCCTGGAAGCTGGCTTCATGATGCTTTGGCGGTGTGCAGCATGTAAATGGCTGGGCAGCTTCCAGGAAGATTGGGAGTGTGCAGCATGTGAACATTGTGCTTCCAAGCTGCCCTGAAGGCAGCACAAAGGGACTGTCTGTTTCACCCCTAACTGAAATAAAGAACTTGGCAGCATGAGCTTTCATACACTTTCAGTTTACTTTCTCATTCGTATGTGAGAATGTCAATTCAAATTCAAACGCCTTTGTGTATGGAAATGAAGAAGCAAGTCCAGTTTTAACAGTGGTCATTAGTGAACAAAGACATTGTGAGCTGTCTAATGTGTGTGGAAATGGAAACTGGCCTGTAGGTGAAGAGAATAGATGAGTGTAGGACACCCCACTGAGGATGGGGTCAGATAGTGTTGAAATGTGAGTAGTGGGTCAGGAAGCCATTGTCCCTATTCAATCTATTGCTGAGAGACTGTAGTTTATGGATGAGTACCAATTTTGCTGTTTCACTTTCCAATTTACCTTTTTAGTTATTTTGTTCATGGACTGCTCTTCTGAAGTCTCACTTATCAGCACTGTGGTCCTATGTTATTTCAGTAACAGTTGGTTTTATGTGTTTTTACAATTGTGTTTGTATTTTAAAATGTTATCCCACCTTGAGCCATTAAGAGAGGTGTGAAAGAAATAAAATTGTTCCTCCTCCTCCTCCTCCATTTTAAAAAGTGTTTTTCTGCCTACCCATCCCTCATTTTTTCCTCTTGTCCTCTGTCTAGCTGGATTTTTTTTTTTTTTTTTTTTAAAAGAGCATTAGAATTGAGAAGGTGGTGAAAGACCGGAGAAACAAAGACATTGAATTGCCTAGTTGAAACAGTATATTTGCAGTAAGCAGCACAATAAAGTTTGACCTCATAAAGAATGGGATACTTTTCAGCCAATGCTATTCAATGCCCTGGTGGCGCAGTGGTTAAATGCCTGTACTGCAGCCACTCACTCAAAACCAGAAGGTGGCGAGTTCAAGACCAGCAAAGGGCTGAAGCTCGACTCAGGCTTGCATCCTTCCGAGGTCGCTAAAATGAGTACCCAGATTGTTGGGGGGCAAATAGCTTACAATTGTAAACTGCTTAGACACTCCTTAAGGGTATGAAGCGGTATATAAATGAAGCTGTTTGTTTTTGTTTTGTATGTGCCTCCCTGCAACAGGCAAAGCATCAGCCAACGATGGCATTGCCCCTGCTGTCACCCAGTGCAGGGGGTGAAGCTTCCTGGTGCAGGACTTCTGGTGCAGGGGGCAGGGCTTCCAGAGGTGGCACGCTCATGAAGAGTACAAAGCAATGGCACTATATGTTAAGCCATGTTGTTGTGAAAAGGGCTTGTTTATTTTCTAATGCTAGAAACCCTAGCTACGATAACAGATATCAGAAAAAGACAAACAGAAGAAATAGCTAATGAGGAAGGGTTTGACTCGAAATGGGTGAGATTTATAAATAAAAAAAGCCTTTTTATGGAGAAACACTGGCAGATTGGGATGTTCAGAAGAGCCAATCAGAGTCAGGCTGACAAAAAGGTGGCAGTTTGCCTGATAAGTGGCTATAATAAGGATGAGGAGCATTTAAGAATTAGATAAGTATGCCAAGCCGGCTGAGGCAGGAGGGTATCTTAGAACTGTCTAGAGTGTAGTTGGATCTAAAGATTTAGCCTTGAGAGGGATGATTCAGATTCTCAAACAGGGAGGAGAGGTTTTGAAAAAACAGAAGGAGTCCTGTGAAATCGGTTTAAATTGATAAGTACTTTGAGCAGTGGAGAACCATAGAAGGGAAGGCTCAGATCCACATTATTCTGTAGAATTGTAATTTATGATTAAAGGTAGAGATTCATAGAATTTATACTCCTGCTGAATAAGCTTTAGAGGAAGGCATGTAGAAAGAACTAAAACACAGTTGAAGAGTAAGGAGATTATCACACCTCCTCTGGTGCTCGACTTATCTCTTCCAAATTTAGCTGAAATTTGGAAGTTCAGCTGATTTTATCATACAGCCTTTTCTGTCAAAATGGCTTCCCATTGCCTCCAGGACTGAATTCAGGCTCTATACATCACTTATGGAGTGATTTTGGGCTTCATAAGTCATAAGGCGGCCGTTTTGTCCAAACCAAATGCTTCTGAATGGGAAAAATGGCCACCAAAGCAACTTACGGGGCCCAAATTCAGCCCTGGGGGCAACAGGAAGCCATTTTGAAAGAAAAAGGATGTGTGATAAAGTTTGCCTACTTTCCAAATTTGAGCCAAATTCAGAAGATGTAGTTCTGGCACCAAAGGTGTTGCAATAATCTCTTAACTGAAGTTCACGAGTGAATTGAAACAAAATCAGTTTGTAACCAGTGAAGTAATATACATTTTGTAACTATAAGTTCTGAGAACCAGCTACCAAAAGATATACTATCATAAGCTCTTTCTATAAATAAAAGTTTATTTCCTTTTTGTTCACAAAGAAGTGGCCTGAAGTGATTTATGTTTAACATCAAAACACGCTATCAAGAATAGTAAAAACACTTAAGTATAAAGAGACTAAGGTCAGTGGGAGGATCAAGGATTAAAGAGATAGTTCCAAGATAAAAGAAGCCTCAAACGATTTGTCATAAGGCAGGAAAAGAATCTTGTGCAACCTGCAGTAGTCACACTATTTTTTTTAAAAAAAAAACAACATGACTTAATATGCATTTTGACCCCCCCCCCCCAAAAAAAACCCACTGGAGCACATCTCCCATTTTCCAGCATTCCATTGTGTTCTTTCCCTTCAGTTCTCCCCACTTATTCTAGAAAGATACAGATTTAGTCATGGTCATTCCCTGATAACTTCCTGTCCAGACTTCTATTTTTATGGTGTGTCCTTTGAAAATGGTTGAGAAACATTAAACAAGAACATAGCAGAACAGAATCACAGCAGGCAGGCTGAGAAGGAATGCTGGTCAGAGTGAACAAACAGTAGCAAATCTAGGCAGCTTCCATTGTCTACCACTTTGTTTTTGACAATGTTCATTATGTTATACAGGGCAAGCCTAGAGTGTTATTTTATCATAACAATTTATATTATTTTTTAAAAAAGATTCCAAGATTCTAGATTGAAGTCAGACTGTGCATATCCTCCAACATTTCACAGATGAAAACTGGGACATATGTGGCCAATCAATAGCCAGTGGGGTATAGTGTTTTGAGTGTTGCACTGCAACTTTGAAGACCAGGGTTGGATATCCAGCTCAGCCATGAAACCCACTGGGTGACTTTGGGCAAGTCACATACTCTCATATCCAGGGTGAGGCAATGGCATACCTCTTCTGAACAAATCTTGGCAAGAAAACCTTATGATGTGTTTGCCTTAGGGTCACCATAAGTTGCACACAACAACAACAACAACAACAACAACATCCAACAACAGAGTGTGGTCAAGATGACAAATGATATTATTGAAGGATAACACACAAGATAAAAATATTACTGCGGTTTGGTTTTGCCTGATCCTACTGGAAAGTGCAAGATTCCATCCCTCTCTGCTCCCCAGCACTGAATTAATTGAGTGCTAACAACTTTTCCACTTTGAACTCAATTTGCAGCAATTGAAGTAGGACAAATGGGGGAGGGGGTGGAAGGAAAGAGAAACTTGGACTTCTTTTTCAAAAAAAAAGTGGCATGACAAAGGCAATCTCTGACAAATCAGGATAGTTAGATATGACAGCCCCCCCCCCCCCCTCAAATCTATTGCCAGCTCCAATTACCATAGAATTGAAATCAAATTTGTTCCTTTCAGGAGCAAAGGAGCAGACACTTGTGACTTTCATGCTTTTTACTTCTCATCTGAATGTGGGTAATGTCAAAATGGAAGGCATGTAGAAGATGGTATTCTGCTATGGGAGCTGAATGAAAGCATATTGGGCTGAAGGAGCCCCCACTGAAGCACAGGGCAGTGGATTGAATTATTTACCATTCCTCTTCTAACCTTCCCTTCTTTCCTTACAATAAGCGGTAAAGAGAGAAAGATTAAACTGAGCATTCTAATATAAATGTAATGCAGGCACTGGCTAGAGAAAGCTGTGGTAATTCTGCCTGGCGCCCTTGTGTGGCTGTGATTTGATTTCATTTTTTTTATATAAAAAAATCAGCCTAAAAGGTAAATGTAAAGTGAATGTGATAATGGTAGAACTGATCACATTGCTCAGAGGAGCAAGCAGTAAGTAAGAGGAATGTCTCCTGAGCTCTCTTTTCTGCAACAGCATCAAGTATTCCTTCTTTATAGATGGATTTGTGTTAAATTTATGGTGAGCTTTATCCCTTTTTTTAAAAAAATACTTATGCAAAATAGCATGGAAATTTCTCTAAAATCAGAAGGATGAGGGTGAGGAGGATGGAGAGGGTTTGTCCTGTATTGATTGACTGATTCACCCTTCCACATGCCTTTACAATCATGTTAGTCTTCAGATACTCAAGCAACCTAAATGAATTAAAATTCACCAGCACTCTCCCTGTTGCACAGGACTATTTTCTGTACCAATTGAACTAACAGGCATGACCTGTTCCAGGTCTTTGAAGTTTCTGGCAGTAAAATAAATAACCTGCTGATAGGAATGGGGATTGAAGAAGTTATGGGGTTGTTTAATGAATCCTTTTAGTGTGTTTAAGATGTTGGGAATTCTAGAAGGCAATCAGGGTAGGATTACACCATTAGTAAACCCACTGTTGAACTATGTATTGTAAAATCTGGAGGGCCCTCAGGGAACAATGTGCGATCAGAGGGTACTTTGCATGCCAGTTAATGATTTAATTGTTAGTCTTATCTGCCACCTTAAGACAAGATGTATGCAGCATAGCAATAGGCTCCTGAAATATGGCTGCATAACAAATGCTTGAACAGAATGAAGTAAGTTGCTAAGGTCAAAGTCTAACTCTGCTGCCTTTTCAGAAGTGATTTCCAGATATAAAAGTGTGCATGTGTAATGCAGGGAGGTGAAGAATATTCATTACTTTTCATAGCTTCAATGAGAAAGGGATATCCCAAAACTCAGGAAGACCTGTGAAGGAGATTAACTGAGATTCTTCCCTGTCTGGGGCTGTGACTGCTCTGATGAAATCTAGTATGATACAGCTTTAACTGCTATGGCTCAGTGTTATGGAATTCTGCCATTTCTAGTTTTGTGAGACATTTAGGGGCAGTACAGACCACCCAAAAGGGGCCATCACTACTCGCCCAGAGAAGAGGCGAGATGGGGCCAGCGCTGCCTCACCGGCAGCCCCACAGACACCATCCCGCCGCTTCTGCAGGCCGCAGGGAAGCAGCGAACTGCTGCTTCCATGCAGCCTGAACCCAGGGTGCAGAAGGCCCCTTTCCCCTCAGGGTCCTTGGTGTGGCCATCTAAAGGCCGCGCCAAGGACCAGGAACAAAAAAGGAGTTCAATTTCCGACCTCCTTTTGGCACCACGGAAAGGGCGCACTTGGCACCCTCCTGTGGCGCCATTATATCAGGCACATGCAGCGTGTTTAAACGCTGCACACACCATGATATTCTTATGGCGCTCGTATGGACGCTGCCATTTAAAAATGGTGGCGCCCATACGCTTTAGGGTTAGGAGGGTGCGAACGCTGCTCCCTCCCTAACCCTAAAAGTGCTTTAACTAACCCTAATGGTGCCTTGTTTTGCCTGTCTGTATCGGGCCAAAGTATCCTCTGTCAGAGAGCTTGGATGTCCCACCAAACTACAATTTTCAGAATTCCTTGGCATTAACAAATGCTCTATTATTGCTGCAGTGCAGATGAAGTCTGGGATACCATTTAGTTTGCTTAGAAATGCACATGGTTTGTCTATGTGAAAACCTTTATTTTGTGCATGTGTGTGTGTGTGCGTGCACACACACTTTCAGGAACAGAAAAGTCATTTTATGTTCCATAGAACCATACTTATTTCTGAAGAAATGGTTATCTCAAAAAGACATCCCAAAGTGCAAGAAGTGATTAGGAGGTGTGCAGAATGCTTCATATGGCCATGTGGAGCAGGCTGTGGAAATTATTGTATGTGGGAATGAAATACATGAAGATTTACATTTCCAGTGTGTTGTCATTTATGGATGCTGCCAAAGGGCCATTTCATACTGCACAAATATAGCACTATGATACTACTTTAACTAGCACTTTAACTGCCATGGCTGCTGCATCCTGTGGAAACCCGAGAATGCATTTTGTTGAGGTACTAGAACTATTTGGGTGAAAATTTTAAATGTCCCTCCCTGAACTGCAGAACCCAGAATTCTATATGATCAAATCATGGGTGTTAAAAGTGGAATCATAGGGGCTTTACAGATGGCCCAAAAAGGGCGGTCTGAAGCCTCCTTGTTTTGCTGCAGACCTTCACCTCAGCAGCTAGACGCTGCGGGGAAGGTGCACAGCAAAAAAGGAGAGGGGAAACCCCGCTCCTTTTTAGTGTCTCAATTGTGATGCAATAAGCCAAAAAGGCGCAATTGGGTGCCTTTTCGCCGCCGCAACCACACAGCTCCATCTAGAAGCTGTGCAGTTGCATTGGTGTCCTTACGCACACCGTCTAAACGGTGTTATGTAATGACACAGGCATCATTACGTGCTAGGGTTGGGAGCGTGCAAATGCTGCGTGCTCCACAGCCCTAGTCATGGCGTAGGGACGGCCCTTTTGGGCCATCTGTACCGCTCCTCTGTGCTACAATTGTATACTGTGAAAGACATCAAGTTATAGCTTTTGAAGAAATGTGTTCAAATCAGTTTTTAATTCATAAACAAGAACTAGTACACACACACACACACAGAGAAGTAATGCCATAATAGCAATTTGCACAGGAAAGATAGCTTTTGAATACAAAAACCAATGTACAGAATTATCCTCAGTTCTGTGGCAGCTGGTGACTTCCATGTCAATGAGTCAGTAAGTCTACTTTAGATTTTATTCCAAGTTTTTAAGGTGTGCCTGAATCTATTTTGTAAATAAAGACCTTGGATAGCTTCTTTAAATTTTGGTCTAAAATCCAGAACAAATCCCTTGCCCCACTGACAAAGAGCCTCAAATCATACTGAAATTGCTACCTCAAATCATACTGAAACTCCCAGAAATATTTTGATGGCTTTTATCTTCGAACATATGCCAGATATCAAAGCTCATGACAGGATCTGGGATTAATGAGGAGAATCCCCAGTCAGCATGGCCACTGGGAGATTCTGTGTGTTGCATATGAAAAGATAACTTTTCCAAGTTTTGTATTATAGAAGATGTAGTCAGGTCCTTGTCTGAGCCATATCTTGGTAGAGTTCATATATCCACCAATAGAAAGATACGTGGCTCTCACCTTTACCTATTATAGTGTGAAAAATAACTTTTCTGTGTTTAGGATCAAAGTCACAAAATATTCTGATTTACATAGCTCTCATACTGGAAGCATAAAAATGAGCCTCTCCTCCCAATTATTGTGCAAAAGAGTCCTGGCCAATTTGGCAATCAGTATCAAAACTGATTCTAGTAAAATAATTCAATCAACATCATGTGCATTTTTGTCATAGAACCATTGAATAATAGAGTTGAAAGGGGTCCTATGGGCTATATCACATCTAACCACCTGCTCAACATCGGATCTCCGGCTACAACATCTACAGCAGGGGATCATCTACTGTCTTTTTGAAAACATCCATATAAAGAGACCTCACCATTTCTCTAGGCAATTGGTTTCATTGATGAACTGCTCTTGCTGTCAAGATAGAAGTTCTTTCTAAAGTTCAGTCAAAACCTAACCTGCAACTTAAAACCATCAGACTTAGTTCTATTCTTTGAGGCAGTAGAAAACAAGTGTGCACCTTCCTCTTTGTGGTAGCACTTTGATGTATTTAGAGAATGCCATCATGTTACTTTCTGTTTCCTCACAAACATGAAAATTTTCATTTTCAGACAAGAGAAAGTTTGCCAGAGAGACCTATGCATTTAATAAGTGTCTGAATGCTAGTAGTAGTAGTAGTAGTAGTAATAATAATAATAATAATAATCAGCGGATATACTCAAAACACACTGCAGAAATAATCCAGTTTGAGACCACTTTAACCTTGGCTCAATACTGGGGAATTTTGGGAATTGTAGTTTTATGAGACATTTAGCCTTCTCTGTCAAAGAGCTCTGGTGCCACAATAAATTACAATTCTCATGATTCAGTAGCACTCAGCCTGGGAAGTTAAATCAATTTCAGACTGGATTATTTCTGAAGTGTGATTTGGACCTGGGTGACTTTGGGCCATTTTCTCTCTGAAAGTCCAACCTATATCCTAAAGTTCAAAAGGTTTGGTATTCCCCCCCTGTTGTGGTGAGATGCCAAAGTACTTTCGATCACTGTCTCTCCAGGCTTCGAGGAAAGCCTTCCTCTTTGCAAGGTTGAATATTCACCCTTCCTTTGTCACCAGAGGTAGATATTTGAGAATCCCCCTTGCAAATTGAATATGTTTATGTGGGTTATCCCCGGATACTCTCCAACATATTACATTTCTTTGCCCACTGTATCAAAAACCGAGAGAGAAATTGCTAAAGAGACTAATGGAAATGAATTACTGCTTAATGGATGTAAATTTAGTTCATTTATTGGAGGATTGTAATGTACAGATTACACGACTGATGGCCAATTTTCTAATGGAGGCAACAAAAATTTGGCATAAATTTAATAATTGTTCAAAGTAAAATGATTTTAATGGCGACAAATTTTAAAGTGTTATGTAACATTTAGTTTTAATTTTGAATTGTATTGCTTGTTGTTTTTTGATATGCCTAATAAAGGTTTATGGATGGATGGTTAAAAAGGTAAAGGTATTTCCAATTGGAAAAGGTTGTCAAGTCGTGTCTGACTGTAGGAAATGGTGCTCATCTCCATTGCTAAGTCTTGTCAGAGACAACAGTCTGTGCATCATGTGGCTAGCATGACTGCACAGAACACTGTTTACCTTCCCACTGAAGTGGTACCTGTTCATTTACTTGCATTTGCATGCTTTTGAACTGCTAGGTTGGCAGAAGCTGGGACTAGTGATGGGATCCCATCCCATCATGTGGCACCTGGGCCTCAAGCTGCCAACCTGTTAATCTTGCAATCAACAGAGTCAACATCTTAACCACTTGAGCCACCATGTCTCTTGGAGTTAAAGTTACTGTGAGAATATTCTCAATCATGTTTTTTTTTTTCCCTTTGATGGTGGTCGCTGTCTCTCCCTACCACTACTACAATTCACAGTTCTCCAGAACAAGAGTACATGCAGGGCATTGTGAAGGCTGCAAAATGATGGCCAGGTTGCCAATGTAGTTACTTTTTCAGACAGCAGTATCTAAACAAACAGCAACTATTTTTGAACACAAGAAAGAAGAAGGTGTGCATATACCAGTTGTAATACAGAATCCTATAGGAGAAATTAAACACAAAATTGTAGTACAGGATGGAGTACAGGATAGGGACAGTGTGGCCTAAGGACCCCTTGTGGCCCAGACCCTATTTTGTCCCCTGAAGCCCACCATAAAATCCTACGAACCTCTAGACAATCCCCAAGTGTTTTTATGAAATTGTCCAGACAATTTTAAATTCAAAATAATGTATTAAAAACCACTCAAAAATATCACAAAATACAGTGGCTTTGCTTCTACCCATTTGATGTCCCATCCCTCCCAAACAGGCCAAAAATTGCTGAAAATGACATTGGGAGGGACATGACATCATTTCCAGTTTCATTTTGGTACAGTGGTATGACCTACCAAGGATCTGGGGGTGGAAGTGAAATGGCCCCATGCAGTGTAGGTCACCTATGCTATCATAAATAACAAGACCCAGCTGGGGTCAAGGGACAAAGGGATAGCCAGCTAAATCTACATGTCTGGTCCTCTCTTGACCATTCTAGGTAGTTGCTTATTTGGAACACAGATTGCTACCCTTAAGTAACATTCCTTTCTTCAAGCAAGTTAGTCTTTTTCCTGCTTTTGTTAGAGAATGGAACAGCCCCACAGAGTCTAGCTTCTTATACCTAGGACCCAGATTTAAGGGCTTCTCCAGTTCTCCCTTTCCTGGATTTCTTAAAATGATAAATATATGTTTCAAATCCCCCCCCTTTTTTTTAACCTTACTGCAAATCAAATAGTTTCTTCTGTTTTTAGCAGAAGATTATTGTACTAACCTACTGCACAATGGTCAACATTCTTACAAGCCTCATCTCTCACAAACTCTCGGGGAATTTCCTCTCCTGAAGTACAGTAATTAGATTAAATGATCCTCCCAATTTAAAGCAAGAGAGAACAGAACAATTTCTTTCCCTTTCATATTGTTTTCTCTCTCTCTCTCTCTTTGTGGTTCTGCAAATAGGACAGTGCAATTTGCAGGGTTCTGTCACAGCTACATTTCTCTCTACTCAGAAATATGCCAGGTTGACCAGCCACATGAACTCAGGTTGGGTTTGTCTTTGACCAAAGCATATTGTGAGTGGTCATACAGCAATTGTTGGTCTAAAGATATTTATTTGCTGTCAGATACCTATTTCACCTGAGAAACAAAACCTGCTGGTGTGACCTAGAAAATTTGCTAAGCCCACTTATCTTGTGCGTACAATCCTAAACAAAGGGAAACCAATGGCTGGAAGCTAGAAGGCAGGAGGAATCTGAGATTACTTTATTATGTGTAGAACCAAATTGCTTGCTTATGTGTGCAATTAAATGTTAATGTTTAATTTAGATACAGATTTGCTGAAAGTGGGCCATTAAAACAATGGTTATAAAACAACATGTACCATATTGTTGTTTTGTTGTTAACTGCCCTCAAGTTGACTCCAATTTGTGGTGATCCTGTGTATCTTCAAGACCTTCTGCCCTACACTGTCCTGTAGTTTCAGGCCCATGACCTCCCTGATTCAGTCCAACCATCTAGCATGTGGTCTTCCTCTCTTTCTGCTTCCCTCTACCTTTCCTAGCATTATTGTCATGGATGTGGGATTGTGTTCATAAGTGTCCTATGGGCATTGGTAACATACAATTTGGGACTCGGGGTATGTAGCATGGAAGAGATTCACTCAGGCAGGGGTGGATATTTTCTGGCACCACCTGGTGACAGGCGATCTGGCAGGCCTCCAGCTCAGGTGGATCCCACCTTGTCATCTCAGTGGTCTGGCACAAAGCTGGCATAGGCTCATTGTTCAGCATTCATGTTGATGCCTTGATCTTGACCAAACCTATTTCATTTAGCCAACCCTGTTTCATCAGTAATCAATAAAGTTGTGGTCTATTTTCGTCCAGCTATTTTGTTCCTTGTGGTTATTACAAAATTGGACTTTGCCCTTGGTCAAGCAAAGAATGCTCCATAGCTTTTCATGATTTATATAGTTGAAGGCTTTGCTATAGTCTATAAAGCACATACTGATTTTGTTCTGGAATTCCTTGTTTCACTCAATTGATCATTGTATGTTTGCAATGTTCTCTCTATTGCCCCTTCCTTTCCTGAACCCTGCTTGCGAATCTGGGATTTCTCTCTAGATGAGTGGAGTCTAGGCTTCAGATTTTGAGTATAATCTTGCTTGTGTAACGAATTAATGTTATGATCCTATAGTTACTGCATTTTTTATTAAGCTTATCGCACAGGCCCCTGGGACAGGCCTGGTGCAGAATGAAAGGGAGCAGGACAGGAGGCGATTTTCAGGAATGCTTCAGAACAGTTCCTGAAAATCACCTCCTTGGGACAGATCAGGAACAGAATGGGAACTTCAGCAGCAGTGTTGGTGTTCTGGCATGCAGTAAAATGTGTCCTTTGCCCCATTCTGTTCCCATCCAGGGGCCTATGCAATAAGCTTAAAAGTCACCTTTTTTGTGTATGGGGCTGTATGTTGACTGTTTCCCATCTATTGGCCATTGTTTTGTTTTCCATATTGGTTGGCATATTTTAATTAACACTTGAGTTGATTCTGTTTCTGTGGGCTATAGTAATTCAATTGGAATATCGACTTTTCCTGGTGATATATTCCTCCTAATTTGTCTTAGTGCAGCTTTCATCTTGCTTCCTAGAATTTGGGGTTCATTTTCTTATGGTTCTTCATTCCATGTATCAGTCATTTTGTAACATTTTTATATAGCTCTTCTGTGTATTGGTTTTTAATATCTTCTTGATCATGTAGTACGTTCTTCAGATCATAGAGCTGAAAAAGCAGCATCCACAAGCAAATGGGAGAATGGAGAAATCCATCTCCCTTTAGCAACTTTCCATATAACCTAAGAACATGCTACAGAAGGCTGAAATACACATCTGAGCAGATTTCCTATGCTGGAGAGGACTCCAGGGCAGAGCATGTATATAGAGAATGAAAATCCAGACACTGCCATGAGTGGTGAATGCTGAAATGTTGCATTTAGGCTATGAGACCAACATTAGCTATTTTGGACAATCAAAATGAATTCTTTTTTTCACACACACAAAAGGAGCCAATTTCATCTTATTCTGGAAACCGCTCCTTACTCCTCCATTGACATGCTCTCAAGTGTAATTGTACTGTTATTATATTTGAGGACCCTTGGACGGGGCAAAAAAGAAACAAAGAAAGAACACTCTTGTAATGCCTGATTTCTTGAAAGGACAGACTGTAATCTTCAGGGGGTGAGAGAATAGTAGATGTATTTCTTACTCTTTTCAAATGTTTTTTTTTTTTAAAAAAGGCTCTTGATTGTTTGTTCTCTCTCCCAATTTAATTACCAAATGGACTTCAAAAGTTACCTAGGAGGAGTCAGCACCAGCTGATTGCTGATTGGAAATATTTGATCCCTTCATGAGTTTTTCTTAACATACAGGAGAGATTGGCATACATCTTGGAGACTTGGCGAGTAAGATATTTTGCTGGCAGGAGCCCAGAAATTCTTGGTGGGTGGACATGGGGGAATGAGCACTATTCTGTGGATTGAGCTGTGTAGCCTTAATGTTTCTGGGAACATAATAGACACCATGTGGAAAGCAAGCAGCTGTGCACTTGACAAGTTTATGGTACTGCTTAGGCAAGCCGCAGGAACTTCTGAAATAAATTCTGAATGCTTGAGAGGGTCTTACACTTTATGTTTGTGTCTAAATGCCCTTCACCTCTTTTTAGGGTGCCTTTTAGAGCTCTGTGTAAATGTGCTAAAATGAAATTGGGTTGTTTTCATTCCACCAATTTGGTACAGCTAATAAACCACAGTCTCCCTAGCTGACACAAAAAACGAGTGCCCTGAACTAATGTGACTATAGAGACCTGCCTGACTGAAAGGATTTTCTTTTTCTTTTTTGACCAATCATTCTCAAACAGTGTGGCATTTTATCCTGTTTCAGTACAGTTCCCTTTTGTTCACTGCTGTTCCAGAAAGAATAATTGCAAGTTTCCTGTACATTTATGCTTTTTCCTCCTGCAAATAATTTTTTTATGATGAATTTTTTAAAAGTAAAAAAATAAATGGTGTCTGAAGAGGCAATCTAAAGTTATTATAAACTAAACTAAACTAAACTAAACTAAACAAATGTTCTCTTATGTTCCTTAAGTGAGCTGATGCAATCTATAAAAAAGAAAAGTGTTCCTGGAAACAAAATCAAAATATTGTCTATTTGAAATATGGTAAAGGAGTCGGCTTGAGTTTGCTTGAAATAATATTTTCTTATCATGCAAAATCAGCATAGCAGTAAGTACACAATCACACCGACAAAATTTCCTAGAAAACAAAAGAAGCAAAACTGATTCTGATGGGCAAGAGTGTAGTGTGAATGGACATTGAACAATTTTGGTTAGCTGCAAAATTCTTCATGCATAGCAAGGTAATCAGCCTTGCAGGGGAGGGGGGGAATGAGAGGCAGAGTAAGAACAATGGGATATTGTAAACAGTGCCATGCACTAAATCAAAGGAGGTATAGAGGAAAAACGTGATACATTCGTTTTTTAAAATGAATAAATGTTTTGACACACTGATATCATCCAGATATCAGCGGTGGTAAGATGATGCTCTGGACCCAGGGCTCAACCTATTTCTGTTTAGTTATGACTGGCTTCAGTGTGCCACAATGTTCATTCACTTCAAAAATAATATTCTAAGTTCTATAAAGAAGGCAAAGTCTCAAGGACATCATATTGCAATTGACAGTTCTCATTCCTTTGAAGACCTTGATGATTTTAACAAAATCAGCTTCATAGCCTGATATTCTCAAAGTCTCTTGGTAATCAATAATTATCAATAGAGTTTTTCAAAACATATGCCTGAAGAAACACCTCCATTTTGAAGGCTTCCATCTTTTTAGATGGTTCAATAGGAGACAGGATAAGAAAAGCAATATATTCATTGATTTTTCTGAAGTGGAATATGGATAGCGTTTCTACTCACCAGGTTTCTACTGCTTTCCATGGCACAGGAATAACTACCTTTTTCTGGAAACAACCATTTTGAGGAACATTAAGGTTGAAAAGTTGTGGAAATATCAGCGTGCCAATCTCTGCAGTCTTCATTATGCAAACCAAATGTTAGTTGAAAGTGTTGGAAAGTGTTGGGGAAAAAATCTAATGTACCAAACACATTGCAGCATGGATGGAACTATCCTGTTTTGTGGGTAACAACTTATTATTTTGTCTTACGCATATAGCTATTTTGCTTAAGGCTCTCTGTTCAGTTCCTTATCCTTGAAGATCAAAGGTATCTTCATCCCTCTTGTCCAGTGCGATTTAATGTATTGCATAAATCTGTTACACTTGAAAGTGGTCCGTGCTTAATTTCATGATCTTTCTGAAGAATAAATATACTTATAATTCCTGAGGTATTAGTAAGCACTTATTATTACAGTATTTAAAACAGTTCTCAACCATCTTTAATGAGGCAGCCAAACAAACTGCTGTGTAATCTGCTAATGTCGGCATTTACAGTGTAATTAAGATTAAGTGTTTTGAAAATGAATATCTTATAGTTTAATGCCTAATAACTGCTGATTACTGCAAAACACTTAAAAGCTGTAATAGCTAAACAGAATAATTAAAACTGATCAAATGAGCCCCAGGTCTCTATAGTAAGTAGATGAAATGATATCTTTTTAAAGTTATCTCTTGCTCTAGGGTGTCTTCTGATGATATAAGGCTATGCCATCATAAATATTGGTGTTTTGAATGTAGTGACTTTGTACTTATTTACTACATTTGACAGGAAAGACATTTCAGGCTTTGTTTTTAATCATTCCACCCTGTCTAATATTTCCCATACTTAAGTTGCTCTTAATAGTCACAGCTGTATGTTATACTATTTATTTTATAAACAGTCAATATAAAGATTGATAATTTACATGATTCCAGAACTTATATCAGAAAATGGAAAACAGATAATACAACAACATTTATTGGCCAGAGAAGGAGGGATCCTTGTTTTTCTTTACTGAGATAATACAAGACAAATGGAACCAATGCCATTAAAACCTCTCTAAACTAATTTCTTCAGTTTGATTGAATACATTGTGTTCAGTGTAGTGACATTGTTATGTCTATGTTGGAAATTTGGCTAAGCCATTTAGTTGTTGCAGAAATACAACTCTGTACCTTCAGTAACACTGAGTGTGCTATTACTATTACAGTCTATTATTATCACTGAAAGTGTTCTTTCAGCTTATCTAGGAATCTGCCATGAAGATTTTGCTGGGGATCTTTTTTGTCCATTTGCAAAGAAAATTGAGTCATGGTGTGTATGTGTGACATCAGCCTCATTGGCCTGGGACAAATCTGTCTCTATACTGGACCATTTCAAACTCTGCATGTGCATTTGTGTATGTATGGGGGAAGGGAGCAGGACATTAATGATGGACATTAATGTGTGTGGCTTTCACATGACACACATATGCATGACACCAACTCACCTTCAACTCCACCTCCCCCATGAAAAATATACATTCTGTGTATTTTATTTTATTTTACTTTGATATTTTACCTTTCTTCTTTGGGTAGTAAACTAACAAAAATCATAAAATGTATTTAAAATTATGGATAAAATCACATTTTATGTAGAAAAGTGGCATATAAGGGATAAATTAAGGTTGTAAGTCTTCTCCCTACCAACTAGCTTCATATATGCAAGGGAACATTGTCCAGAATTCACAGTTATGAATGCATAAACTAGAGTTACATGTTTGTGAATGTACAATAGCATCCAAAATCCATATCCAAAATAAATAAATAAATAAATAAATAAATAAATCCAAAAAAAACAGTGACAGTTTTATTTAGCAAATCAAAAGGTATCACTATTTTATGGGTTTTGGATGTTATTATACTTTGCTATATGGCCAACATGGCTACCCCTGAATATGTTTTATCTGGATTATCTAGATTCACGCATTTCAGTCTGGTTTCAGGCCTAGCTATGGAACAGAGACAGCTTCAGTTGCCTTAGTGGATGTCCTACTCAGGGAACTGGATAGGAGAAGTGTGTCCCTCTTAATTTTGCTGGACCTCTTAGTGGCTTTTGATACCATCAGCCATGATATTCTTCTGGGCCATCTCATTGGAATGGGACTTGGACGTACTGTTTTTCAGTGGCTCTGTTCCTTCCTGAAGGGGCAAATGCAAAAGGATGTGCTGGAATACTCCTGCTCAACCTACTGGCCATTGACCTGTGGGGTACCTCAGGGTTCTTTGTTGTCCTCTATGCTATTTAACGTATACATGAAACTGCTGGGAGAGGTCATCCAGAGTTTTGGGGTGCAATTATTCTCTTAGTTCTAGGGGAAGGCAATGACAAACCTCCTCTGAACAAATATTGACAAGAGAACTCTGTGATAGGGTTGCCATAAGTTGGAAATGACATGGAGGCACACAGCAGTAGCAGCAGCAACACTGTACAATCAGGATAGAGGGGGGTGGATGGACAATGCATATCCATTTGTTCCCTTTGATGCAATTGCTGAATAACTATAAATGTTAGAGCTCTCTGTCTGTCCCCCCTCCCTCCCTCCTTCCATCCATCCATCCATCCACGCATCCATCTTTCTTCTATGCCACTTTAAAACATTCCATCAGTCCAACATGACCAAGAACCAGAACTTTGTTCAGTTTGTCAATGGCATGAAAGAGGTTCAAACTTATCATAACTGTCTATGAATACACACTTCATCTTCTTCTAGCATAGTGAATAGCTGGCATTCATGTGCTCAATAAACAACAACAACAACAACAACAACAGACAGACAGACAGACATTTTTTAAGTGAGGAGCAAGCTTACTTGCCTTCCATTTTTTGATTCTTTCATGCCAGCGTGGGGGCAGAGTCGGGGTGGCTGGCATGTGGTAGCCATGCCCCCACTCTGCCCTCATGCCAGATCTTTATGCCATCTGTACAACTCCCTTGTTTGTAGAGTGGTCACTTTGTGTGGTGTGTGGAAGCATTTTGCAGCAAGAATATTCATTTTCTCGAATTCTCTTGAATTCCGTTAGACACTGTTGTATGTAATGTGCCCAAAGCAAATTCACTTTTTAGTATCTCTGATATATGGTCATATATTTATCATAAACACATGGACACATATATATGGAATAAATATATTTAAAATTAAATCTAGGATTAGTCAATCCAATCAGAAATCAGTATGCTACAATCAATGGAACCTAAAAGCTTTAAACTGTCCACTTGTATTACTTTCAGTTGAGTCAGGCCTCTAGGAGGAAATGTAGATCTATTTGAGAAACTGGAGATGAGATAAATAAATAAATAAGTATGTAGGTTTTGTAGAAGAGAGAGCAACTGTACTGAAAGAAACTTTAATGAGGACACTAGGCTATGGAAGATCTCCACTGTTTGAAGTTGATATCTATCCACCTGAACATAAATGAATGTGAAGTTTCTAAAATATTAATATAATAAAGGTGTTTTATTGCAAAGAGACCTGGATTTTAAAAACTGATTATGGATTGACTAAAAATGATGTCAAGACAATGAAGCATCATTCTAAAATTAAATACAGAAAGGGTTTCATATATATTGCTGGGGAAATTATTTTCACTTTGGTATTATGTGTGCAGTAAATGTCACCACAGCTGATATTTATACTTTGAAGTTTCAATTTGCATATCTGTGACTACATATTTACAGTTCAATTAGACTAATGGACATTCAGGAATGATTTTAAAACAAAACAAACCTGAATTATTAATTTAGACTCTAAATTGGCCACATGGTAGTCCTCATTTAGATCAGGCTAATGAACTGTACCAAATAGCATGCAATTTGAATGCCTTTGGGGAGAAGGAAGGAAAACAGCAGGGACTTTTTTAAAAAAGAAAAGAAAAGAAAGAAAAGAACTGGAGAAACCTCTTGAACTACTGTGTTGCTCTACACCAAAGGGAAGTTATACAGCAGGAGTTGAATCACTGCATATCTAGATAAGCCTTCACCTCAGAGGAAAAGTAGAATGTGCAAATGGGAGTGCCTTACAATAAGTTTATGCCAATAAGAACCTGGGCTAGTGGGGAGCTGTGTTTTCTATCAGAGCCTGGGAAATATGTTGCTAACACTTAGCAGAATTCTAAAAGAAATAGTGCATTGGTTTTAAATATGAGAAATATTGTTAGGAGCTGAAGCTTTCAATTTGCCTGCCATGGTTAATAAATTAATAGGGTTTTTGCCATGGTTAATAGGGTTTAGTTTACTGGCTTATCACTCACCTTTTTAAACCAGTACCAGCCTTCCTGGCTAAAACCTGGACACAGGATGGAGGCGGGGATTATCGCTCACTAAATCACCACCGAACTGTCAGCCACCATCAGCCCAGGTCCCAGCTAGGTCCAAGCCATGCTCCGCCTGCACATTTTAGAAGTTGGAAGCTTTCCCACTTCTAAAAGGTGCTGGCGCAGTGCAGCTGGGACCTGGGCTGATGGCAGGCAGTGATTCAGTGATGATTTAGTGAGTGATAATCCTCACCTCCATCCCACATCTTTAAAAAGGTGAGTGATAAGCTCTGTAGTCATAAGTTATTTGTTAAGGCTGTTGCTCACATTTCTTTTGCTGGTTAACAAGCACATGAGAAAAAGGAAGAAGAAACTGTGCTGGGAATTTCAAGATTGGTCTCATGAGAACAGATGGTACAAGATTAATGGAGAGCAATCATGAGAAGGAAAGAGAAATGACACCATTTGTTCTTATGAGCAAATAGAGTATGAGCTCACTCAGATTTTGAATTTGTTATGTGTTATTCATGTGTTAACAATGATGTCTCAGTCCTGACGTCTATGGAGACCATCTATAGTTTTCTGAATAAAGCTTTTCTGTGTTTTCACTGCTGAAGCCTGGGCTTCTGGACTGAAGTGTTCCTGTACATAACAAATATTTAGAATTATGCCCAAATTATAACTGTCCATGGTATACACTCTAACAGTTAATCACTTAAAGCATTCATGTTTTGTGTGTAAAACATTTTTCAGTGAGAGGCTGTTATTCCTGAGAAGGTGATGTGATTGGGGGATGGGGAGCTGGCTGCTAAGCTATCTATTTCTTGCTTTTCAGCAAAAGATGCTGAATTCTCAATGTGACAACACTGGGCTATTTATTTATTTATTTGTCTGATGGAAGTCAGTACTCACCACATGTTCTGAAACAGAAGTTATTTTCTTTCTTTCTTTCTTTCTTTCTTTCTCTCTTTCTTCCTCCCTCCTCCTCCTCCTCCTCCTCCTCCTCCTTCTCTTGAGATAATTACATTTAGCACAGATAGATTTCTCTTGACAATAGCATTGGTAGCTATTTGCTAAGGAGCAAGAAAAATGTGCTCAACAGCAACACACTTTTCTGGATTTAATATACATGATATAGATTCATATAAGAAGTAATAGGATGGTAACTTTTATAACCCCACAACATTCCACACATGAAATCCAGGACATGTATGGTGAAACAATCAGAGTGTGGTCAAGATGTCAAAAGTTATTATGAAAAATACAAATAATGGAAGAAGCTGCAGCAATTTGTTTTTGCCTGAGACTACTGGAAAGGGCAAAATTCCACACCCTTCAATCCTCTCCCATGCCTGAGATGAGTGCAAACTACTTCTATAATTTGAACTCAATTTAAATGCACCAATTAAAGTAAGCTGAGGACAGACGGGAAATGGGAGGAGAAGAGAGAAAGAGGGAGATTTTAAAATAAATATTATTATAAAAGTAGAGTGACAGATAATTATGAATGGCTGTCCCTGCCAAATTAGGAAAGTTTGAGGGCATTCTGAGTTTTGCATTTCTCTGCATACTAGCAAGGAAGTAAGGAAGTTATTTTGCTTTGCTTTTACAATTTACTGAACATAACAGAAACACACAAAAGAAATCACTGAGAGCTACAGTTATGTGTTTTGCTAACGGTGTTAGTGTTTGCATAGCGCAGTCAGTGATGAGGTACCACGGCTACGTTTGGCGTGAGGATCACCTTCACGACTGTAGTGTAGGCAGAAGCTTGTGAGTTAGAGAACTACCTCTCCTCTTCCAGAATAACTGAAGAGACAATGTAGATAAAGGTTTCTATGATGAGGCTTTTATTCTTAGAAGAAGTTACAATATGTACAGAGCTATCTACAAATATCAATATAGTCCACCATTTATCCACTGAAACAGCCCCAAAGTCAACTGACTCTAATGGAATCTTCACCCCAACTGTCAAAACCTAATTGCCAAACCCAACTGTCAATGGAAGGTTGAAATTTCCCCAGCCAGCATCTGATTGGCCGATGTTCTTGAATGGTCTTTGGCCATCACACATTGTACATTTTCCTTGGGACTCTTTATCCCAACAAAAAGGGCCACATCAATAAGTTTGCTGTGGACAAAAACACCTCTATTACAATTTTAGATCTTTGTCCTTTTAAACCCAATATAATGGGCATTAACCTAATATTATAATTGAAATTATTGGGAGATATGAGCTGGCCTCTCTGGATACTCTGTCTTTGATTCCCAAGGATGCAGAAAATCTGTCAGTTTCACCTTTCTTTCATTACAGTTCTTCCCTTTGCAAATATACAAATTCTTTAAAAAATCATCTAAAACAAATTTATCCTGAATTGTATTGGTCAAATTCCATTGGTACAGATCTGCACCACATACTGTGACCATGCCACGTAAGAAATAAAATGAGAGGCCTCTCACGGAGGAAAAAAGAGAAAGGTGGTAATCCTAATTCACCACCAATGCAGGTTAGTAACGTAAACATTCAAACTGAAGAAACCTGTAAATTTCAATAAATTGTTTTCAAAAATGAAATGAAACTAAAGTCTCATGCATTTCTAATAAGCCTGAGATAGCTGCTCTCAAACAAAATAACTTCAGTGATAGATCCCAATTCAAAATAGCCAAACCTTTCCATCTCTAAATATATAGCAATACACTGAGCACATTATTTTTGTTGATTCTAAACAGTATCATCCACACCTGATATTTACTTTACAATAACTGGGGCTGATGGTTCTAATCCTGCTATTAAAACAACTTCTCATTTGGCTTTACATCTCACTTCAATGCAAAATATTCAGACACATACTGTACATACTTAGAGTTTCCCAAAACCTACTGGAACATCAGCATGCTTCATGCATTTGTGCTGAAAATATTTCTGCACACAGTTCCTCTCATGCTATTTGTTCAAACACAACTCCTAGAACATTTGATTTGCAGAAGGTGTAATAGGAAGTTGAAATGTTAAAGATTTGGAACCGAAATGCAGGTTATCAACTTTGGCAGCTATGTTTTAGACCATTTCTATCAAACATAGTGCTTAGGTTATGTCGCTCAAATACAATTTGCTGAAAGAAATTCTTGCTAAAATAGATTCAGTGCAGTAATGACATTTCAGTCAAATTGAATGCAATACGGATTCTGTTTCAGACTCTAATAGAAATATAACTGGATTTATTATGTATTATCCCCTCAGTTGCTAGGATTTTTCACATATGTAATTGGATTGTGATGAATGGAAAAACACAGTGCAATATGAAGGTTTTATTTTGGCTTTGTTTTCTTGATTTTCTCAAGTTTTTTTTCTTTCTAAAAATCCATTTATAATAAAATTTTCCATTTCCATTAAAAAGATGCATAGATGAATTTAATGAGCAGTTCCACAAATTTTCTGAAATGCAATGGCAAGCCATGCATGTATTAGAATGCATATATAAAGAACATAGCTCATTTGAATTCATTTGAGAAAGAATTTGGCTCATAAAAGCTTCAGATTGCTGACTCAAGTGCTTCAGAGTTTTAGTTATTCTCTGCAAGTGATTCAAAGACTATTGCTGGAGAAGTTGAAGGAGGCATAAAATTTGCCATAAAATCTTTATTAATTGCAAAACAAATGAATGCAACAACCCTTTGCTTCTTAACAGTTCCAGAGCTGCGTATCCTAGTTTCACCTTCTCATAAAGTTCACTGTTCTTGTGCTAAATCTTCACTTTTTTTGTTTTTCCTTTTAAAGATCCAACACTTCTTAGGCATACTTTGATGTGCAAAAATATACATGTTGATGTCACACACAGGGCCATTTCTAACATTATCTCAGGAGTTAGGAAACTGTCACCTGTGGGCCCCAGGTGGCTGGCCCCCTCCATGGTGTCCTTCCAGTATAAAGTGAAGAGTTTGTTTGTTTTTGATTTTGTTTCAACAGGTCTTTGAGAACTGACTGTTTATGGGGAAAGAGTTTTTAATAATCTGATGTATTTCATCTTTGTTGGTTTTTTTTAATTTTTTTTTTTTAAAATGCTTTTAGCTCTATTGATAGTTAAATTATGTTTTAACTTCTGTATGTTTTTTAGTGACATGGCATTCTATCTATGCTGTGTTGTTGTTGTTGCATGTCTTGTATGTATTATGCCCAAGATCCCCCAGTGGGTTTCCACTGCTGAGTGAGGATTTCAATCCTGGTTTCCAGTGGGGTCACTGGGGTGCAGGGGCTGAGGACTGCATCAAGTGACACTATTAAGGAGGGCGATATTGAAATGACTGTCATCAACCCTAGTAGCACCATTGCCCTAAACCTTCTCAAACTCCACCAGGGGAACAGATGGAAAATAAGCCTCCATCCCCAGGACCAAGTCAAAGCAGCAGAAATTGGGGAGAGAGGAGAAAACACCCCCCCCCTTGCAGTGTGTATTCAACATGTGAATTCTGCACTGTGTGAAGAGTGCCACCTTTCTACCTTCCTCATTTTTTCCTGAATTTTCACAGCCTCACATCCACCCACCACTCACCCCCTTCCCCACAACACCACCTTCACAGGCCCTTAAAAAGTCCCACTCCTCCTGGCTTGCCATTGCTGTGGGCATTCTTCATAGAATCATAGAAGCATAGAGTTGGAAGAGACCACAAGGGCCATCCAGTCCAACCCCCTGCCATGCAGGAATTCCCAATCAAAGCATCCCGAGAGATGGCCATCCAGCCTCTGTTTAAAGACCTCTAAGGAAGGAGACTCTACCACACTCTGAGGGAGTGTGTTCCACTGTCAAACAGCTCTTACTGTTAGGAAGTTCCTCCTAATGTTGAGGTGGAATCTCTTTTCCTGCAGTTTGCATCCATTGTTCTGCTCAATGTACTCAGAGACATTGTGACATGGCCTATGAAGCAATAGTGGAGAGCTGGATTGGGGATGGAGGGACAACACTGACAATAAGAGAATATTGCATTGTTTCCCAACAGCTTGACCATGGCCCATCTCCCCCCTCCCTTGACAGCATCCTTCAGGTGAGGAGTCTGGCTAGGCTGGAGTAGGAACACAGAGAATGAGAGGCAGAACTGAGTCCTGCCAGACCTCTAGCCAACCAGCCAAGCAGCACTCCTCCTCTGGCCACCTCTGTTGGAACCCAAAGCTGGCTGCTGCTCTGGGCTTGCTCACCCTAATGACCACCCTCTGGCTGATCCCTACTGCCATCTCCCACTTGCCATCCTCTTCCCTGGGCTACCATTGGGCCACCTTCATGCCCCCCAGTTCAACCTACCCAACAGCATTTCTATATATGGATGTGAACTCTAGACAGTAAAGAAAGCCAACAGAAAGAGATTCAATTTATTTGACATGTGCTGCTGAAGGAGAGTCCAGCAGCTACTACAAACTGTCAAATAGACAAGTGAATGGGTCCTAGAGCAAATCAAGCCTGAACTCTCACTAGAAACTAACATGACTAAAATGAGTCTATCACACTTTGGACATATCATGAGACAACGTAACCTACTGTAAAAGACAATAATACTTGGTAAAGCTGAAGGCAGGAGGAAAAGAGAAAGACCACATTATAGATGGGTTGATCCAAAAAGGAAATCACTATCTTGAGTATGCAAAATATGAGCAGGGCTGATGATGACAAAGGCTCATGTAGGTCTTTCATTCACCATAGGTCTGAGCCACCTTGATGGCAAATAACAACAATCAACAAATGTGAACTGTTATCATTTTATGAGTAATGGATGTGAACCACCCCAATTGTCTTCCTGTCTTGCAGAGAGGCCACTATTAATCTTCCAATTTAGAAAATGTTCAGATGTGTCCTTAAAAGCCCACAGATTGCCAATCTTGAAACTATTGTTTTCAAGTTTTTGCAGATCTTTCCCTCTAGTTGAGAATAGTGAATGAGATTCAAATCATGTCCCAAAGTGTTTAAAAAGGATCAATAGTGTAGCCATAGCTACCACTTAGTAGTGGTCTCCTAGGTATGTGGTTCATTTTCATGTTTTACTACCTTATTGCACTATAATTTTCAGACATAACTTACAGAAATAAATTGCTCTTACTCCTCAATTGAACATAAAGGGCCTGGGTCTTTCTCAGCATGCTGCTGTTCCATCTATAAAACTATAAATGTAAAGTTTAATTATAATGTCAAATAAATGGAAATAAATTCATCTCCTCAGCTATATACAATGGTAAGGCATTTAGCTAGGCAGTTAGCAACCTAAATTTAGGAGCATAGGACTTGAACTGTCTGAAATTCACTCATTTCTTCACCTGCATATTGCAAAAGTTAATAAAAGAATATGATGACTGACATCATAATTGCACAGAGCACTTTCTGCAGAATCATATTCTGGGATGCATTCAGCTTTAAGTATAACTATGCCACACCCATAACCTAGAAAAGCCACAGTATAACATTGTTGTGGGGATGTCAGAGGAGGCCAATTCCACTGGCCTAAATCATAGAATTACAGAACCATCCCTCTATGAATGCCGAAAACCACCATTAAAATATGCCTCATTGGTTTGACCTTCCAACTATAGTGTATCTAGTTAAATCAGTGGAATATACAAAGGTATTGACTTGCCAAGTTCAAACGGATTTCATGGAACTAGTGAATCGGGACTACCAATTGTATTTAGGCCAATTGATTAGAATTATCTATTCTTCAACTGCATCAGTCCATTGGTTCTTCCTATGTAATTTTATTTTTGTACCTAACATTGTTCAAGGTACACATTATCATTCATCTTTGAAATATGCAATGAACAGCTGGAGAAAATTTTAAAAGCCGAACTTAACATTAACTCAAATTAAAATGAATTAGCTTTGAAACCAGGGCTAGAAAAGTTATTCCTTTGGACAACAGCTCTCGATATCCCCCAACCAGCATGGCTAAGTCTGTTCTCAGAATTCTAAAATGAAGCAAAGGAGTATGAGAATGGTGTCTTAGCATTTTAAACTCCCGGCGATTCTACTGACAATTGTCATGGCTGCATCATAAATCATCCTAGGGTTTGAACTTGGGGGGGGGGGCACTAGAGGGCTCTGGCTGTGAATTCTAAATGTGCCTCCATGATCTACAAATCTCAGAATTCCACAGGATGTTGTCATGGCAGTTAAAATGGAATCGTAGTGCTGTGAAATATAAATGGAGTCCAAGACTGTATCTACACTGCAGGATTAGTGCAGTTTGACACATTTTTAACTGTCATGTCTCAGTTCTATGGAATTATGGGATTTGTAGTTTTGTAGTGTTGTGAAATATTTAGCCTTCTCTGACAGAGAGCTCTGGTGCAACAGCAAACTGCAAATCTCATGATTCCATAAGATGAAGCCATGATAGTTCATTTGACAGGTTTTCAAACTGCATTAATTCTGTAGTGTGAAACCAGGACTGAGCCTGGCAGTTAAAGTGGTGTCAAACTGCATTATTTCTGCAGTCTGGGAAATATTCTAAGTCTGGGGAATATTCCACGACTAGAGTTATAGCCAGCATATAGCAATGGAGAAGGCAGATGTGAGTTTCAATCAAACATCATCAGGATGATCACACAATCTCCAGCGCTGTATTTTATATATATATATATATATATATATATATATGTAAATATGATACTTTGAATAGGCATATAGGGTTATACTAAGTATCCAGACTCAGGTTTTGAATTAACTTTACAGATAAAATGTGTATTGAATTTTGGCCCTAAACCTTCCCCCCCCCCAACAATATGAGTGGAAATCTTAGAACGTTTATCAGATTCTGAACGCATGTGACCGTTTCAACTATAAGATTAACTATAAAGTAACACATAAGGTGGTGTGTACATCTGTGTGAAAGAGAGTTATTTGTTTTGGATATTTTTCATTCCCTTTCTTACTCTATTAGACTGAAAGACAAGAGAGAAGCCATATTATTTCTTTACACTACTCATTATTGGAATGCCAGCCATATGAAAGGACCAACAAGGCAGGAAAAAAAATAAATACTAAGCAAACACAAAGAATGAGTTAATTTTCCCATTCCTATTTTTCTACCATGGAACTATATTTAATTTAAACCTCAATGTCTTTTCTTTTTGATGCATTGTACCTCAGGCCTGTATAGTGTGATACCCACCAAGCCAAATGGTGGCATCAGGGGCACAATAAACCTTCTCTTTTTGCTGCTTGCCTGAAATTGGAAAACACTATGTATGTATGTTGAGTCCCTAGAAGCCACACATTATATGGCTGGTGGGTTTTCTTTTGCCCAGATGGTTGTAAGTTATGTATGCCTGTTATACAGTGTGTGGATGTACGCTGTTTCTTTGTGCTGTTGTGTGTGTGTGTGTGTGTCCTTGTTAAAGCCTCATAGGTCTTATCTGCACAGCAGAAATAATGCTATTTGGTACCACTTTAACTGCCATGGCTCCATCCAGTGGCATCCTGGGATTTGTAATTTGTTGTGGCATCAGAGCTCTCTGACAGAGGAGGTTAAATATCTCACAAAATTACAAATCCCTGAATTCCATAGGATTGAGCCTGACAGTTAAAGTGATGTCAAACTGCATTATTTCTGCAGTACAGATTAAACAATAGTTTCATTGTGAGAGGCAAGAGGCATTGTGAGAGTTTGCTTGTGGCAACTAAAAGAGATTTCAGCTCTGATTTTTCTTTGATGTATCACAAATGACCAATAGAGATGTATGGAGGCAGATTAGAGGAAAAAGGTTACGGATAGGTATGAAAACATTTATTTATTTATTTATTTATTTATTTATCTCACAAGCAAGAATAAAATCTTTCATGCCATGTCTTTTTAAGAGGAGAAACATTTCAAATATTTGTATTCCTTAAGTGTGGTCAATTTTTTCTTCTTCAGATTTATATTCAATAAGTGTAGGCACTGATTAAAATATGAGTTTGGACCTCAGTTCAGGAAACAGTCTGATTTGACTCAAAAGCCATCTGACTTCATTTTGGCCTGAATCTTAATGTAAAACTAAAATTTCCACTCAGTATATTTAGATGAACAAATGCCCCCCCCTCATTTCTCTTTAATTAAACTGGTTGACATGTGCAGATATAGTAGTGCTTTAGCAGGATATTAGGCTTGTCTGTTTTCAGACTAATATAGGTACAAGGCATGTGGTCTTCCTCTCTTTCTACTGCCTTCTATCTTTCTTAGCATTATTGTTTTTTCTAATGAGTCATGCATTCTCATTATGTGGTCAAAGTATGACAGCCTCAGTTTCATCATCGTGGCTTCCAGGGATAGTTCAGGTCTGACCTAGAGCCCATTTGTTTGTCTTTTTGGCAGTCCACGGTGTCCTCTGGACCATGTCTCAAATGAGTTGATTTTCTTCTTATCCACTTTCTTCACTGCCCATTTTCACACCAGTACATGCTAATGAGGAATACAATGGATAGAACATTTCAAACTTTAGTGCTCAGTTGTATATCTTTGAACGTCAAGATCTTGTCGAGTTCCTTCATAGTTGCCCTTCCCATTTCTAGTCTCCAGCATCTGCCAGTGAAGACCCAGCTGAGAGAGTGTTTGTTTGCCCTCCTTCCCACCTGGGCTACTCCCATGCCTTGGCTCCTGGACTTAAGGAGGAGGAGTGGACCTCCATTCCTCCTCTCCAACATCTGCTAGTGAAGAAACAGCTGAGAGAGCGTTTGTTTGTCCTCCTTCCCACCTGGGCTACACCCATGCCTCAGCTCCTGGACTTAAGGAGGAGGAGTGGTCCTCCATTCCTCCTCTCCAACATCTGCCAGTGAAGATGTGGCTGAGAGAGTGTTTGTTTGCCCTCCTTCCCACCTGGGCTATTCCCATGCCTTGGGTCCTGGACTTAAGGAGGAGGAGTAGCCCTCCATTCCTCCTCTCCAACATCTGACAGTGAAGATGTGGCTGAGAGAGTGTTTGTTTGCCCTCCTTCCCACCTGGGCTACACCCATACCTTGGCTCCTGGACTTAAGGAGGAGTCTTGTCTCTCCCTCCTCCTTTTTTTCAAGGGTGCATATAGTTACATTGTTTTTAGGACTGGGATGGGGGTTGAGAATGGGGATTATTTTCTTCTTGCTTGTTTTGGTCTGTTAATTGTTATGTATTTTGCTTTGTTAATTTTATTTTTTGTTATAATTACTATGTATTTTTTGTTGTTGTTGCTAAAACTCCTATGCATTTTTGCTTGGTTAATCGTTATGTATTTTGCTTTGCTAATTTTACTGTTATAATTACTATGCATTTTTTGTTGCTATAATTGTTATGCATTTTTGTTAGTTATTGTTATTGTTAACTGTTATCTGATTTTATTGTTATTGTTTAATACACTGCCATTTGTTTTTTTTTTTGTTTGTTTGTTTTTAAATTCATGTTTATTGCTATTGCTTGGATAATCTCCTCTGTTGTAAGCCGCCCGGATTCCCTGTGATTGGGTGGCATATAAATAATAATAATAAATAATAATAATAATAATAATAATAATTCAGATTTATTGACTGCAATCTCCATTCTGATCAATGTTTGATCCAAGATATGGGGAATCTTTAACTATTTTGACTTCTTCATTATTCTAGGTTTACTTAGCTGGCACTAAAGGCCTAAATCCAACACAATGTTTGTGAAGTAAAACAGTGTGTTAGCAGAGTTCTGTTGGGTTTTTCTGTTGTACAACAGACTACATTTGCTCTTGTGATCCCTTGGTACACTACTACATGTGCATGTGGAGTTGTATTGGACCCTTTCTTCCCACCACAGAGAGAGAGAGAGAGAGAGAAAGAGAGAGAGCACAAAACTAGATTTAAACAAGTACATTCTTTAAACTAACAGAATAACAAGCTGAAAACTAGCTAAAGTAATAGAAAGTGGCAGAAAATGGGGTGGATAACTATTTCAATATTCTTCCCCCAAGGCATGTAGACCAGAGGTACCTGGAAACAACATGTACTGTGATTAGAAGATCAAGTTGTCAGTCACAAACATGTGCCATTCCCTCCTTTCTCCCAATCCTTACCTGTATTGCACCCTCCAGTACTTGCAAAGAAAAAATATTTAACCTTTGAAAACACATAGGACTTTTTCACATGGGGTAAATTTGAATAATAATAATAATAATAATAATAATAATAATAATAGATTTATTTATAGCCCACCCAATCACTAGGAATTTGGGCAGGTTACAACAGTAAAAAATACATTTAAAATACAGTAAAATGCAAATTGATTCCATCCTCCCACCCCCAAGGTTAAACTGGTCACAATGCAGGGTTCATCCAGGGCATTAGAGACAATTTTGCAACTGCTTTTCAGATGACTCTGTGCACAAACTGGTCAGAATCCAGACAGAAAATGAGTTGAATCAGGGAACAAGCATATTTGCAAAAATACCGTGTTTTCATTTCCAGTTCATTCATGAATTTGCTCTCTTCACATAATTACAGCAATCTGAAAACCATGTCCTTAATTCTCCCTGTTCCCAGGGTTCCTTGCTGTGTGAAGGAGATGGAGTCAACCTTGTTCTTAAAGGGATACACACTCACACACAAACCTTTTTCCATCATGTGCCTGGTCTCCTCCACCTGCAGCCTCTAATTAAGGGAACAGCTGGTGGGAGAAAGCAGAGAGAGAGAGGACTTTTTAGAATTTCTCCTGTACAGGAGGAAGAAATGGAGGATATGTCCTGGAAAAGGAGGTTATCTGAGAGTTTCAGCCCTCACTGAAACCAGGCAGGTTTATGGACCAGCCCCGTCCTCTTTCTCTCAAGTGTGTTTGTATGTTTGTGTGTGGTTTTATGGGAGTTTGCAAGGGGAAACCTCAGCCTTCCTTCCTCTGAAGCAGCCTCTGGGACAAAGAGGATTTTTCTCCCCAGTTTCCTTTCCCTCTCTGGAGTAAGTGTGTGTGTGCACTTGTGAAAATAACAGTTTGGAGCATGTGCAAAAAAGTTATTTCCAAGCTAGCAATGGTAATTGTCCTCATCGGTCTGAAACCCAAATTCACTTTTGACCACTTTCTTGCCTAAGTAATGTGCTTTTAACCCCGTGTTGTGCTCTATGTGTGATAAGAATTAGCGAATTTGCTTCCTTTTTCCAGGATGCCAACACTTTAACCATTTTTGGGATGGAAGCACATAGGTCCTCGTGTGAAAAAGTCCATAGTCAGTATCTCTGTGTCTTCCTGAATCCAAAATATTAATGAATCTTCAGGAATATTCACATTCAAATTCTATCTACTTCACAGGCATCCTAATACAATTCAGACATGTCCCAAATTTGTCCAACTCAGTCTTGTGTAGTTTTACACTAGACTGGTTTGCAGAATTCATTTAAGCCAAAAGGACACTCCTAATTTGCAATGCTCTTTTAGGTTGTTCTTAATAGTTTAGAGCTGGTAGAGTAGCCTTTCCCCATCTCATGTGTAATTGGTAAATTGCCCTGGTTGCTAGAATAACCAAGAACTGCTGAGAGGCTTTGTATCCCCATTTTATGATCATTGTAATGGGAGAATATTTCATTTGTCCAATGTGTGCTTTTAATACACTCAGTTAGCTTTGAGACTAGAGTGCCTGAAAATTCATTATACATTCTCTGGAAGAAGAAAGCTATAAAATGCTGACCTTTTAAAAATTCTTTATTTTGATTGGTTCAATATTATGCTCCTCTACCAGGAGATCAGTGAAGCAGTAAACAAGGCAAGATACCAAAACATTCAGTCAGTAAAACTTTACAGAATATCAAAAAGGTCAAAGCAGTTTGGCCATAACTAAGTTTTCTTAGGTAACAAAATGACCCATCATACAGAAAAGAAAATTTTATACAACGCACCACAGGCCTGGCATACTGGTCTGGCAGAACTGGGTGGAACGTTAAGCCAAGACCCTTGAATCCAGGCCAACATAGAGTCACTTGAGCATAGCCTTTGCACCCTTCTCCAAGAATTCCATGATCACTGGTGTTTATGTCCCAATGCCAATCTCTTGCCTTGGAAAGATGTATGGAGGGATGGTAGGTTGTAAGCCAAAGGCCTATTTTTTTAGGGCAGGGCTGGACCAAATACAGCTCTGGAGTCACATGCAGATATCAAGGACACTTCATGGTACCAGACACTCCAAGATTTCCTCAAACTTTTCTTTTTCTGCCTCCCAAAAATATGAATTATTTCTACTGGGAGTATCGATGAGTGCTAATTTATTTTTTTAAATAGGCTGCATGTTCTCCATTCAAATTTTTAGGATACATGTTCTTCAAATCAAGGAGTCGAATTACACCAAGTTCTGTTTATTTTCCCTTCAGTTTTCAACAGTCTGTCTGGCTCCAGGAGGGGAAAACTGGCCCTTGGACTCACCAAAGTTGCTCATTCCTGTTTTAAGGCTTCCTATTTTGTGGACCTGGGAGGAGGGTTAATCTCGATCAAGGGAAACAAAAGGCCTCCATTACACTTCAGACCTTATTGAAATAAAATGTTCCTTTGGGATTGTCCCAGATACTGCAATGTCCGACTTGCTTTGCTTTGTGGGCCTCTAGTCTTGGATGGAGATATCAGCTATGCCGACTTCTGAAGTGCCACCATTTCCCCCTTTGCTTCTTTAAGATGCAATGGAGCATGCATTCTGCTTGCCTTGCAGTCATGTTGATCAATGGCTCCATGTCATTTGTGAGCGTGGTCAGTATACATGACAAATGAACCACTTCAACAATTTCCTGCGAGAACAACAAATATAGAACAAATCCAAACATTAAAAACAGTCTAGGAGGACTACAGGTGATTTAGTGTGAACATGAAATTTTTCTTTTTGCTCATAGGATAAAAATCCGACCATTCATTTATCATCATGGTTTGCCATAAAGGGAAAATTGTTTCTAGATTAATCCATGAATAAGCTTTCTACAGTCACTCAGGATTAATTTTTTTAAAAAAAAGTTGTCCAAGGCCTCCTTGAATACTTTCTGCTCCAGAACCTTCACATCAAATCCCACATGAGTACAAACAGGTTATGCTTGCATATTACACATCCACATGTATGAAACAGGCAGAAGACATAAGGCCCACAGTGTGGTCTTATGCTGAGGGTGAGTCTCCATCTGGATCTTCTCTCAATTTATGCCAGGGTCAAACCAGCCATACTTATGATTCATAACTCACCACTGGGTAGTCCTATATTAAGACAGGGTCAAATTAGTCATGTTACGCCATTTATAACCAGAAATTGGGGTGGAGGGAAAAGATTCAAAAGCCTATACTCAGAAAATGGCTGAACATATTGAGCTGCAGTTGGTTAGTATTGAAGTAGATTTGGGGACAGCTCATGCTGATTTGTAGGGGAAGGAATATCTTCTTTATGGAAGTCGAACATTTAACCCACAACCTATTGCAACCTGACTAGGATTATCTGGCTCTTTTCCTCATAGACGTTGCTGGGTCATAAATTCATTGGCTGATTTCTTTGTACAGTGTTTTTCAGGAAATAGTTTATTGTGCCAGGTCATATAAAAGGATCTAATATGTACTTTGTCCTATAAATAGTGTAACATATCTGAAATTTCTGTATAAAAATGTAAAACTTTAGTTCATTGCTTTGGCAGTGGGGCTTGCATCCTCATTCCTAGGAATTAATCAGATGGGAGGAATTTCTCTTTATTTCGAATGGAGCCAATTGGAGCCAATTCAAATTCACTTGAATTTGCTAGTTTAGTGAATTCACGTGAATTCCAATTGCATTCAGAATGTGTTCAGAATGACTTCCCATTACCCGAAAATGACTGCCCATTGCCCAAAATTGTGTGAGATGCTTTAATATGAAATAATGCAAAACCCATGATTGCCTTCGGAATGACTTCCCTTCTGCCTGAAATTGTTTGAGATACTTTAATACAAAATAACATGAAACCCCACAATTGCTTTCGGATTGCCATTAGATTATACTTCCAATTTCCATCATCTGATAAACTCCCTAGTGTATGGATTTGTCTTCTTCTTTGTCTGGGACCACATGAAAGTGCATGTGGTTAGTTAGCAATGAAAGGACTGTCACCTAAAGTGGGCATTTGGTAATAAGACAGGTTTTAACATAAAAGTTTATTTTTGGTGTTATAGCAGCAAAGGGGAATATATATTTTTGGTCTGAGGGCCCCAAGATAAGGACTGCAAGACAGCAATAGACGGAGATGTACCCCCAAAATAGGCAGGGTTCTCTCACTCCTGACATGCCATCCCTCAACATGATTAACCTGATCCAGTTCACACACAAATATTCATATGTACATACACACACACACACACACACACACAGTCAGTGCAAACCAGGTTTGCTTGCTCTCTTCTAATGCAACTTTTTCCATCTACTTTTAAAAGAAATCTGCATGTTTAAATATCAATGTGCTGTCTAATTCACTTCTTTTGTTGCTTTTTGGCTTTCAGCATTTGACAAGCAGACAGAAAACTACAGAAAGTAATATGCTGATATGATGTAGGGCAAAGGAATGGGAAGACAGGTCATGTTCCTGTTTTCACATAACACTGATGCTTAATTCCCAGACTTTATATGTATTGATGTATAGATGCTCACAATAAAGCAGCTGTAAAGATTTGAATGGCACAGATATTGAGCTGAGGCACCACATAGTTTGAATATTTTAATAAGAAGTAGGTCTAGGATATCATTGCTTGAAACACATGCTCTGGTTGCAGCTTATATATGCCAGAATGGTTTTCAGTTCATCTTAGCAATCCTGAACACTCATTTTCTTGTCACTGACATTTGCTCATTATGATTTGATCCGCAGTACATTGTTGTTAATATTTTTTTAACAAATGAACTGGAAGTGAAAGGGATAGTTCTGAAAGGAGACACTTATTTACAAGAAAAGATAAAAAAAATTAGGAATTTTTTATCAAGATACCATGTGATGTGATCTACTAAACAGAAATCTGCAGATATTTTCATTTAGTCAACATTTGAACAGAAACTCTGAAGTCTCATACATTATGGACAGGTATTTCATGAACAGTTAAGTTCTTTGAAGAACGTATGTTTTACTAGGCTGTACAGATCATATAAGGTGTGATTTCAGCCTTTCCTTGCTGGAATATAGTTTTTCCATGCTGAGTAAATGGCTAGTGAACAGTTTGAATTATAGAGGATTCTGGAGCATTTCTGGGACACACACTTCAAACTGAATTTTGATCTTACTATCAGCCTAGGTCAGGTCTGGTCAGTTTTTCATAATGAAAAATCAAAACTGAAATTATCTAGAAGACTTTTAGATGTTTGGGGAGTCACACCACAATTCATTACAAAAGTAAAACTCCTGGAAGTTAAAAGTTGAATCATATCCAGATGAGGACAACCAAGATGGTAAAAGGTGTGGAAATCAAGCCCTATGGGGAATAACTTAGCCCTTGTCTGCACAAGCCCAAATGTCAATTCCTCCACTGTTATGGTGTTGCCCTCTTTGTCCTGCACATATCTCAAACCCTGGTTCTAGTGCAAGCAGCCTAGATGATGTATGACATGTTCCCCACCAAAACCAGTCTTTATCAGCATTAAAACAGATTAAATTCTGGATCTTCTTTATCTTGCTTGTTCTGACCTCAGAAGCAAGCAAGACATGATGGAGGCAAATGTACTGGGCAGGTCAGTGACACACACATTCAGACAGCCACCATGGCATGGTAATGGGGATTGAGGGAAGGTGGGCAGGTTGGGACATCTGCAGAGATGAGATACTC
Source organism: Urosaurus nigricauda (assembly GCA_034509955.1). Taxonomy (NCBI): domain Eukaryota; kingdom Metazoa; phylum Chordata; class Lepidosauria; order Squamata; family Phrynosomatidae; genus Urosaurus; species Urosaurus nigricauda. The sequence continues at coordinate 126,998,252 of JAOEGL010000003.1, forward strand.
TGGGCTGCCCCTCGGACATCCTGACCCGTGCAGACAAGAACTCTGGCCTCATAGGGAGTGAAAGGCCAGTCAGATCCTGACCTAAAGTAAGAAAAAGAGCCCCCCCCTTGCCATCTGACATTATCTAGCCTCAGAGGGAGAGAAAGGCCAGCCAGCTATATCAGGCCTCGCCTAGAATAATAAGGGCCCTGCCTCAAGTCCATCTGCCATGGCCCAGGCTTTGGAAGGAGAGAAGAACTGCTGGACTTATTCTCCTTCCTCAAGCCATTCCCTTCTCCTTTTGTGTCATGTCGTTTCAGATTGTAAGCCTGAGGGCAGGGAAATGTCTGATTAATTATCTGTAAGCTGCTCTGAAGCCTTTCTAAGTAGAGTATAAATACAGCAAATAAATAAATAAATAAATAAATAAATTTAATTTATAGCAAAGAAGCTTCTCCTTATGATAGCCATGAAATTATAAGAGTGAAAGATACCATTTTTATGTTATGTAGAACATGGAATGTTATGGAAGAATTCAAGTAACTAGCTAGCTAGAGGTCATTCACAGTCATAGCCCCCCACATTGTGGAATGGCCTACTGGCAGAGATCCGTCTTCTTACTAATTTGAACTCCTTTAAAAAGGCACTTAGATGGATTTCTTCCGGTGGGCGTATCCATCTGATTCACTATAAGATTTGAAAAATCAGCACAGAATAAGTAAAGAGGAAGGACAAGAATGCCTGATTAATCTAAACAAATTTAAGTCTCCAGGACCAGATGACCTACATCCAAGGGTATTAAAAGAATAGGAAATGTAATATTAGAACCATTGGCAATAATTTTTGAGAACTCCTAGAAAACAGGAGTAGTCCCAGCAAACTGGAGGAGGGCAAACATTGTCTCTCATCTTCCAAAAAAAAAAAGGTGGGGGTGGGGTGGGAAGGATCCCAACAATTATTGTCCAGTTAGTCTGATATCAGTACCAGGAAAGATTCTAGATCAGATCATTAAACAGAGAGTCTGTCAACATTTAGAAAGCAATGACATAGTCACAAAAGGTCAACAGGTTTCTAAGAAACAGGTGATGCCATACTAATCTGATCTCTCCCCGTACAATCTCCCCGTACAATCCCCCCCCGCACACTCCGGTCCTCTGGGAGAAATCTACTACAGCCTATGAAAACGAGGTTGTCACAGACCGCCCGGGGGACCTTCTCTGCTGCCGCTCCCAGGCTATGGAATGACTTGCCGGATGAGATGCGTCTTATTACATCCCTTGAGAGCTTTAAAAAAGCTTTAAAAACACATCTCTTCCAGCAGGCCTTCCCAAACATCTTAACTCCTGGCCCTGGCCCTGGTTTACGGCAATTGGGACGTGTTCTTCCACCAGCTCCCAGCACTTTATCTACGAAGTTTACATCTACAGGGTCCATAGTATGACTAGCTGCTTTTGATGTTTTATGTTGTATGTATGTAACTGTTTTGTATTTTAATCGATACTGGTTTAATTCAATTTTAAGGGGTGGGAGGTGGGGATTTGGGTTATTGGAATTGTTTTATCTTGATGTGTTTTTTAATTATTGTAACCCACTCTGATTGGTGTCAGAGGAGCGGGCTATAAATAAACATTATTATTATTATTATTATTATTATTATCTCCTTTTTGATAAAATTACCAGCTTGGTAGACAAAGGGAATGCTGTAGATATAGCATACCTCGATTTCAGTAAGGCCTTTGATAAGGTCCCCCATGATATTCTTGCAGACAAGCTGGTAAAATGTGGGCTAGACACCGTGACTGTTAGTTGGATTTGTAAATGGTTGACCAGCCAAACCCAAAGGGTACTCAACAATGGCTCCTCTTCATCCTAGAGAGAAGTGACCAGTGGAGTACCACAGGGTTCGGTACTGGGCCCAGTGCTATTCAACATCTTTATCAATTACTTGGATGAAGGAATAGAGGGCATGCATATCAAATTTGCAGATGACACCAAATTAGGAGAAGTAGCTAATATCCCAGAGGACAGGATCAAAATTCAAAATGACCTGAATAGATTAGAAAGTTGGGCCACAAATAACAAAATGAACAGGGAGAAATGTAAGATTCTACTCTTAGGTAGAAAAGATTTCACCTTAATATTAGGAGGAACTTCCTGACAGTAAGAGCTGTTCAATGGTGGAACACTTTCCTTTGGAGAGTGATGGAATCTCCTGCTTTGGAGGTCTTTAAGCAGAAGCTGGATGACCATCTGTCGGAAATGCTTAGATTGTGAGTTCCTGCATGGTAGGGGGCTGGATTGGATGGTCCTTGTGGTCTCTCCCAACTTTATGATTCTATGATCTTATGAAGAATGCTTATTTTCTATTGCTCCAGAGGCAAAGAGAAAACTCAGTGGATGCAAATTGCAAGAATAAAATCTTAACTGAAACATTAGAATGAACTTCCTGATGTAAGTGCTATCCAACAGTGGAACAGACTGCACTGAATATTGGCAAAGTCTTCTCCTTTGGAGATCTTTCACTGCTGATTGAATGAACATCTTTTGGGAGTACTTTGTCTGTATATTCCTCCATGACAGATGGTTGAGCTAGATAGCTATTGTATTCTGTTTCAGCTCTGTGATTCTCTGAAGCTTCCAGAAGGAAAAGATAATAATTCTTGCTGTTTTTTTTTCCTGGTAGGAGGAGCTGGAAGCCCTGGAAGTTCAAAGAGTCATAAGACAGTTTCAGGCACTCAGGCACAATACACTCAGCCCACACCTGGCCTAGATGAATTTTGCCCCCTGTCATTGCCAATTGCAGAGTAGCAGAGGGCAATCTGTATTTGTCTACCTTTATTGACCTTCTTTTGAAAGGTCACATGATAAGTTTCTCATAAAACTCAGGCTTCCCAAAACAGATTTTGAAAATGACTGATGGATAAAGATATAGCAATCTGGTGAAATAATTATAATACTACAAGTGTTATGATTAATCTTATAGTTAAAAGCTTTTGTACCATTAACTTAAATGTTCCCTAACAGGAAAACAACATAGAGCTATAAATGGTTGCTGCTTGCATTATTTAATGTTTATTTTCACTAAGATCAATGGCAATGTTCATTCTACCCATGCTCAAGATCTGGAGCTGTGTGAGAACAGTGCTTGATATATTAAAGAGGTAAACCAATGAAATTGTGCATTGTTTAGGGAGGTAATGAAATGAATATTTGTGGTCTTTCTCATCCTACACAGGAGAGTGTCTCAACATCCTTAGATATTCTGTCAAAAATTGTCAGCAGTAACCAGCGTACAACTCTTCTCCAATATTTTAGCACAAAACATTGTATTTTGTGAAAAAAACACATTTTGGACAAAACATTTCAGTGACAATCTTTCTGCACAAATAAACTTTTCATAAGAAAGTCTTCAAATGCATTTTTAAAATAAAAATGAACACTTGTTTTATAATTTTGTCATTCAGCAAGAATAAATACATGTAAATTTAATTGCTTACATTTTCATGAGCAAAAGGGAAACGGACAATGATTGATATCCATAGCATTATTTCACAATGGGTGTGTCTGGAATCTGGAAAAATCTGAAAATCAATCTGTGGCATGTGTCTTGTACATCCTAGATTACCAAAACCACTCTGTTGTTTGTTGGCTGTCCAGACAACTGAATCTATTAGATATCAACAATATCATAATCATTAGAAATTTTTCAGAAAGTCTATCTGATTTATCAGTCTGGATACTGGGAGATGTAGGAGAGCTAAGATGATGGAGAGTTTCAAAGAACACTGACAAAGTATTGGATAACTAGGGTGACCAGAGAGCCTCCTTTTCCTGGAGATGTCCTACATTTCAACCATGAGGATCTCCAAAATTTCATCTGTTTTAGCTATAAAAACTGTCCTTGTGTCATCCACTGCCTCACCAAGCAAGCAAGAGATAGCTCAACAGATTTATTGCTGCTGCTGCTGCTGCTAAGGGCTTGTTAGTTTTTTCAAGCTACACCCTAATGGCTACAGAAAAGAGAGGCAAAGGAAAGGGGGAAGAGTTGGCAACTTGAGCAGGATAATCCCAGCCTATAGAAAGAGAGGAAGGGGTGATAAGACTGCTGCTGACCTTGTGGTGGCTTTGTTTATGTTTGCATGTGTTTTCTGATAGAGATGTGGAAAGAAAAGAAGGATGTGGGTTGTTGAAGCAGATTGGTGGCATCAAGGGAAAGCGGGGGCTGAAAGTGTGCAATTTGGGTTGAGGAAGAAGCCAGAGGGATGAGAGACCAAATGGGAAAACTACAAATGAAAGTAATAATTTAAATGTAGATTCAGTCAGGTTTGTTGTGAATAAAGTACAATTTCAAAAATTTCTTTTCCTAAGAGTTCTATAAGTATATTGAAAGCCAGTAAGGCATTTTAATGAAGATAAGTTCATCAGAAAATAAGATTCAGTGCATAATCAAATACACTATATGTAATATAGTTGTAAATAAACCATATGAAATGAATTTATATTTATATTAGTGTTTTTAGTTTTTATTTGGTAATGTCCTACATTTTTCCTGAATGCTGTACATTTTGTGGTGCTTTCTCCTCCTTTATGGTTATGTCATCTGGTCACCCTGTGGATAACAAATATATGCAAAGTCCTTCATTAAGAGCCTATACAGACTGGCACTTTGTGCCAACCTGTGGGTGGAGTCAGGGTGCAGGGTCTGCATGCTGGATGCCCTAGCCCCACCCCAGGGTGCCATTTTGGTGCATGCCAGGCTACACGGTGCATGCCATGATGATGCAACTCCGGCACTGCATTTACATGATGCAGCACCAAAGGTGCATCATTAAGCTGTGCCGCGGTGGCTATGGCACCCCTTGAAGAGCACAAAAAGGAGCTGCTTTGGGTAGCTCCTTTTTGCACTCTCCAGAGGCTGGATCAGGGCCACAGCATGTGGATGCTGTATCCACGATCTGGCCAGTAAAGGGGCAGCTGCATGCTGACCATCTGTAATGCCCCTCAGCTGCTTTGCTACATTCATGGGCTGTGGATGAAACTGTCATGTTTCAAGTGTTGAAATAATATCTACAGTCAATTTCCATATGTGGAAAGCAGTGTAATCTTGGCCTTGGCCTCAGGAAGCAAAATGTCTTAAGGCTATCTCTGACAAAGACAAAAGAAGAAAGTGTGTTAAGGAGATGCAAGTAGTTGTGTGAGGGATGAGGCAGAACAGACAAGGAATATAGAGGAAGAAAGCTGATAAGAGGGAGAAGTTCTGGAAAAAAAAATGCAGCTTTTGCAGGAATGGAAAATAGGTGTAGGAGGAACCGTGGACCAAATAGCTACATGATCATGAAGTCATAACCATGTAAACTAACCTGCCACATTTCTGGTTGTGGTTCTCTTATATATATTATAAGCTCAAGATGCATTAAGGACTTCAAAGTGTTTATAACTAAGACATGGGATCTTTAATTATTGTTTAATGAAAGCAAACATTCAATGTAGATTCAGACTCTAGAATACTATGCATTTATAATATGTGTTGCAATAAATCAGAAAAATTAATGGATGGTTAGTACAGAAGATAGGAATACTTTATATCAATATTGCAGTTAGCTATAGCTTCCTCTATCTATAATGTTACCATTCCATGATTGAATACTGCTCTGATACATCATTTAAACAAACTATGTTTCAGCTCAGAGACAAGGATTATTAAACATCTGTTAATAGAAAGTCTTTAATATGAGGGTGGCTTTAGTATGTATCTTAATATTTACCACATAAAATAATATTTCTGACAAGATTATTTTTCCCAATATAGTGGAATGAAATGTACTGAAGAAAGTGTACAAGGCTGGAAATTAACACAATTTGTTTAAATGTTTGGGTACTAATGTCCCAAAGAAGCCCATGAAACCCCTATTTATTGCTAAGATAATTATCTGACTTGACCTGAAACTATAATATATTAACCTGATTTGCTTTGAATAGTAAGTGCTGGGTTCTGGGTGGAATATTGACTTTAAACCTGGAAATGCCAGATTTCTCAATGTATGTATTTGGTTGCTGTTCTAATAATATATCTATTATATTTATATATTCAGCCAAAAGGCTATCAGAGCGGCTTACAAATTGTTAATTAGACATGTCCCTGCCCTCAGGCTTACAGTCTAAAAAGACTAAACACAAAAAGAGAAGAGAATGACAGTAGGGAAGGGGAAAAGTCCAGCAGATCTTCTCTCCATCTGAGGCCAGGGCCATGGCAGATGGACTGGAGAGAGTCCTTCTTTTTACTGTGGCTAGGCCCAATGGAGCTGGCCTGCCCTTCTCTCCCTTAGGATGGAAGTGGATGGTGGGAGGGCTCTTTTTCTTTTCAGGCAAGGCCTGATGGAGCTGACCTGCCTTTCTCTCCCTCTGGATGAAGGCAGATAGAGGGAGGACCTTCTTTTTTTTCAGGCAAGGCCTGATGGAGCTGACCTGCCTTTCTCTCCCTCTGGATGATGGTGGATGGAGGGAGGGCTCTTCTTCTTTTCAGGCAAGGCCTGATGGTGTTGGCCTGCCTTTCTCTCTGGATGATGGTGGATAGAAGGAGGGCTCTTCTTCTTTTCAGGCAAGGCCTGATGGAGCTGGCCTGCCTTTCTCTCCCTCTGGATGGACCAGGTGGCTGCACTGAAATAGGGAGGTCTCTTCTGCTGGTGATCTCAGTTCAGGAGGTTGACATTTCTACCTGTATCAATTGCTGATGTGGGGCAAGGGTTGAAAATGTCATCTTTCTTCACCCCTATTTCCAGTAGAACAGACCTTCATCTGTTGGTATGACTGCTGACTGGTAAGTGGGAGGGCAATAGTAGCATTTTGCATTTACATTTCTATACTGCTAATCAGTGAATTTAGCACTCTCTAAGATGTTCACCATCTGTAAGCCAATTGCCTACAACAAGCTGGATACTCATTTAACCAACCTATAAAAGGATGGAAAGGTGAGTCAGTCTTGGAGCCCTGGGATAGAACTCACAACCTTGTGCTGCAACATCAACATTTAACTACTGTGCTACCAGTACTCCAATAGTGCCACAATCATTATTATGTAGTATTAATGAATATGAAGCAGTTGAAGATCTGTAATTGTAGGTTACAAATCCATAACCACAATACAGAATGGCAGCCACAGTTTAGGCATCCAAAGAAAAGGGACAGCCAAAAATGATCAGCAAATATAAATTTCTCAGTGTGAATTATTTTTCAGTCTCTCACTCTGCAATGCTAGAATCACAATTTAATGAAGGGTAATTTTTTATGGAGGGGCAATTGTCTCTCACTCACCCCCACTCATAACTCCCTCCCAGGCTCTAACTACTGAGGCTAGAATTGTTTCAAAAGATACCTAGGAATCCTCTGTCTTATGAGTCTTGTAATACTGTGGTGATCAAATCTCATTATTTCTACAATGTAAACGCACCCTTAGTCCTCCATGTTCTTCTTTGTTGTCTTAAAGTGGAGTGGTGTTGTCTTAAAGTGATGTGGTGTTATTTCTGTCGTCTCACCTCAAAACCCGCCTTTAACACAAAGGTGGGCAACTCCATGGTGTCCAGGGGTACTTGTATGACAATACACAATCAAGTACAATCAGGTAATTCAGTCACCCTACTCTAGATGAAAATAAATGGGTTTAGGTTCAAATAAAAAGCATGTAGCCCTCTAAAACCTGTTGGACTTCAACTCCCCCAGAATATGTCATCATCGGCTATGCCAGCTAACCCTGAATCCTGTGTATGTTAATCCTAATAGAATGAATCAAGGGAATACTTTCTCGATCAGTTAATCAACATGTAGATGAATTCAAGTGAGTCAGTGAATATCTTCTGATAAGGACAACATTTGGATTTCATCCTGAGGGCCAAAACAGATGGACCTGAAGGGGTGGCTTGATGCTGCCCCTGTGAATGCTGGGTTGGGGCCACAGCAACCACATTCTTCGGCTCCAACCCAGCTTTTGCTGGCACCAAAAAATAAATAAATAAAAGGCAGCAAATTTCCACTCCTTTTTGAGCTGGCCAAAGACTAGCTTTTCCGGTGCCGCACTGGCTTTGTGGCGTTCCTGCAGTGTGCGGCATGTATAATATCGTGCCACTGGACCACCACAAAATTGCCCACTATGTGGTCGGGTAGGTGGCATGATGCTGGATTTAGGGCAGCATTGGAGCATGTGGTGTCTAAACACCATACTCAAATTCTACCCCCAAGCTGGTTCAAAAGGGTAGTCTGTTTCGCCCCATAGTTTCTGATTATGTTGCATCATTGTCAGCCGTTTCTTCTAACATACATGAGCCAAGTTTTTTTTAATACTTCCCCTGAGTATATCATGAAGTATTTTCTCTAGCTGGGGCAAAATGAGGCTCACCACATAAACTTCTTCCTTTATTTACATTATTATGTACATTGCTTGTCTGTTAATTCAATATTTAGTTTATTTTCACTACTGAACATTAGCAGGATAGACTTTGCTAGGCAAAGGGGATATCTAAACAAAAGTTTCAAGATAGCCATGACTGAAAAAACAAACAAGGTACTTAACAATGCAACATTTCCTTGCTTAGTTAGCCTATTAAAGCATATTTTGCTTGACTAAAAGAAGTGACTGATTAATTAGGCAACATACGTTTTTTTTCTGAAACAAAGTTTATAATTACATTTGATCTTAGCCAAAGGGAAGCAAAGGCCTTTCTGGTCCAAATTATATGTGGTGCTAAATGTGAGTCATAGCCTCAGGAGTAGGAGGGATATCAGTGGTCTACTTACTTTGGCAGCACTGTTATAACATATATTTTAATATACCACACACACACACACACACACAAATGTTTTATCTGTTTTAATCAGATCTGTTTTGTCATAAATTGTAAACACATTTTACTAAGCTGTTTTTAAAATGCATTTATTTGCACTTAATTATACTCCACTGTTTTATTTTTAAAATATGGTTTGCTCTTAATTTCCAACAAGTAGTGCTCACAATTTTGTGTATAGGTATATAAGACACACACACACACACACACACACACATAAAACTGTTGAGGTGTTTTGGTTGGTTTTGTTGTTGATGTGTTGTTGTTGTTGTTTTGCTTTGTGGTTTGTTAACTGTAATAAAGACTTGTTGTTGTTATGTAGTTAAGTCAATAATTTTAAAATGCAAGTACACTTAAAAAAAAAAAAAAGAAGATATCAAGTATATTAGGCTCTAGTTTTATACTCTTTTATCTAGAAGTAAGCCCCATTCACTCTCAGCTGGGTGTAGTGGCCTATGTTAGACTATGGCTTTAAAGGTCATGATTCAAATCCCGCCTCAGCCATGGAAACATACTGGGTAACTTGGGGCAAGTCTTAGCCTCAGAGGAAGGCAAAGGCAGAACTGCTCTGAACAAATCTTGCCAAGAAGTCCCTTTGGGTTGCCACAGGTGAGAAATGACTTGAAGACACAAACAGCAGTAGCTCAGCAGCAGCAGCAACAAATAACAACAAGCCCCATTTAACTGAATGGGACTTGTTTTTGCTTACCCATTATAGGATTTTACTATTAATAGATACTGCTTGCCTACTGCCCAAGAACACTATAAGAAATATTTGGTATTTAAAATTGATACTGCTCCACAATACTCCATGTTTTGATAAGTATGGCCTGATTATTATTAGGGACCATGACCCCACTACTGATTTTGATATTTCATAAAATATTGCTCGATTTTGCCTGTTTTCTTATAAAATAAACATTTTCTGCTGTCACATTGATGTGGCATGTTGCATGATGGGAAATCTCATTATCTGCTTTTTTCCCCTTTCCCAATTCTGCCACTACTGACACAACCTTGAAAAAATACATTATTGCATCATGTATTCTTATAGAGAAGACATGACAGTTGCCATTGTGTTCTATCCCCTTAAATGCTCTTTTTACAATAAAAGACCTTTGCAGCCCAATAAAACATGAAGCATACAGGATTTTTATTTTAAACTTCTTTTCTGTGGCTACAGTAATACTGCTGGGATATTAAAATATTTAGACCGTGGTTATGGAACATTACTCTTTAATAGTATATGCATCTCTCTATGTGCTCATGTCCTTTTCGAAGGGAAGCAGAACACTTAAATAAAACAAACACTGAATATGTTAAATGGCTTGTAGGAATATGCCTTCAAACCCTATCCATTGATTCTGACAACATGGTACAGTTTTAGGTGAAAACCTTTCAAAAGGTTTTCACAAGATTCATAAAGGGAATTTTGATTTACACCTTAATGAGCTAATATCTTCGGTGAAGGGAAGAGATTTCTTCATCTGTTGTAATGTGAAAATTGATTATTGGTGAGGTTTGTCTGTGGTAGGTACTAAATCTATCCATAAATCTTCTCAGAGACCTTGAAGAAAATGGTAATTGCATACCGGGGTGGGGGGGGGGGGAGAGATAGGGTAACTAAATAGCATCTCCTGTGAAAATGTGCATAGATATAAAGTAGTCTGTCCTAAACACAATATTATTCTCTTAATAGCACAATAGGCCTCTCCCACATGCTTGCAAAAATTTTTCAGGCCTTTTTAGCAAGTTCTGCTGACAAACGATGGAAGAATGAGACCAGAGACAGAGAATTAGGTTGGAAAGGACTATTTATAACCTATTTAAACTGAGTTGAACATGGAAAATAACAAGTTGAGGGAGAAACCTAGTGTCGGATCAGTCAAAGCTAATGTCACTCTATGACTTCCTCCTCTGCCTTCCTCTGGGAGAATCACCTGAGCCACAAAGGCAAGTCAATAGCAGGATTGCTCCCCATCTGGCCACCTACTGGGAAGCAGACTGAAGGAATTCCACCTATAAGTTGCAGGACTCAACAAGGGCAAAGCCCCCCAGGTCAGCCCCAAAAGTCTCCACCCTGGGTCATAAAACCTAAATCTCAAGGACAAGACTGAAGGAATCCTACCCCCCAGTTGCAGGATTCAAGTGAGGACAAAGCCCTCCCAGTCATTCCCAAAGTTCCCCACCTAGGTCACAGGACATAAAGCCCCCCTTCACCAAAAGGGAGCTAAGATGTTCACCATAACTCTTATTTCTCTCCCCCTCACACGCCTGCCATGAATAAGTGACAAGAAACAATCTCAGTCCTTTCCCCCTAACAAGCAGGTCAAAAGGAACTTCAACCCTTGTTGCAACCCCCCCCCCCCCCCGCAGCAACATCTCTTGTTTCTAAGATAGATTCATGTCATCTACTATGTAGAGCTCAGACCATTTAAAAACAATATAATATGCTGACTTTTGATGATCACAAGGTCAGCAGGTCAGTGGTTTGAGGCCCAAGCACCACGTGATGGAGTGAGCTCCTGTTACTCGTCCCAGCTTCTACCAACCTAGCAGTATGAAAGCATATAAAAGCGCAAGTAGATAAATAGGTACCACTTCAGTGGGAAGGTAACAGCATTCGGTGCAGTCATGCTGGCCACATGACCACAAAGTTGTCTTTGACAATGCTGGCTCCCTCAGCTTAGTAACGGAGATGAGCGCTGCCTCCTACAGTCAGACGCAACATGACAATCGTGTCAGAGGGGAAACCTTTACCTTTTTAATATTGATATAAGTGTCCTAATTCCTTGCTTCCCCATTTATCCTTCTACAGGCTGTATGAATACACCAGGGGCAATCCTCACTCCAGCAAATTTGGTGAGGCAGAATGGCTGACCACATCAATTTTATTCCTGGCTATCCTGTATACCCTGGAAGTCATTCCGAGCCTGAAGGATAAGGTCCTTTCCCTTCAACAAACCCAGGACCTTCCCTCCCAGGTGAATGACCAAAATGTGAGAAGGAGACCCATTGAGGTCCCCACAGAAGAAACAACAAACAATGCCACCAAAAGCCAAGCATTATATAACTCTCTTAAACTAGATTTTTCCACTTTACAGACATCCAGCATTTGTATATTTAAAGGATAACTAACAGCATATTAAAGACAAACTTAAATAGTTATTATACAATTTATTTCAAAAGTTGGGGCCTTTTTGTTTCTAGAGTAATTACTAAAATACAGTATACACTACAATATATGTCAGCTGTTTTATGGCTTCATGATCATAGCTATCTTTGTTTTTAAAGAAGATGTTGTAACCTCAAGGAAACTTTCTTGTATTGCATAAATAAGAATATATATATATTATTTCCCACTTTCAATCATTATAATTTTATAATCTTTTTTTTTTAGCCATGCTGTTCAGATCATTGTGCTTATTTCTTTAGTGAGAACATTAGAACTACTTGAAAGTAACTAGTTAATTAACTCCTTAAATAATTTCTTAGATCTTCTCCTTATGTGAATTAACTCACCAGATTTCCCTATAAGTGTTGACTTTGTGCTTTAATGAGTTAATTGAATTTAAGTTGTTCAAAATTCACTAGAGTGGGTTGACTCTTCCTCTGCCAGAATCAGTAAGATAATAAGGCCTCAGGAGAAGGAGGATTAAGACTGGGGGAAACATGTCACATGCCTCTGTTACTATGGGGCTTTACAGACAGCCCAAAGGGGGCAATCTGTAGGTGCCCAGAGAAGTGCCGGAATGGGGCCAGGGCTGCCTCACTGGCAACCCCAAAGATCCTAATCCACTGCTTCTCCAGGCCATGGAGAAGCAGCAAATTGCTGCTTTTCTGTGGCCTGAAGCAGGGTTCAGCAGGCGCCCTGGGGGCCCACTGCACCCTGCCATCCCCTGTACTCCTGAGGGGAGAAAGGGGCCGCCACCATGGCCCCTTTCTCCTCAGGATCCTTGGCACGGCCGTGTAAAGGCCGTGCCAAGGACAAGCAGCAAAAATGAGCTCCATTTTGGAGCTTCTTTTAGTGCCATAGAAAGGGTGCCATAGGCGCCCTCCTGCTGCACAATTATGTCAGCTGCATGCTGCATTGTATAAACACAGCACACACCATGATGCCATCATGGTGCGCATGTACGGATAGCACGCTAAAAAGATGGCACCATCCATACTCTTTAACCCTAATACGCCCCACGGACGGTCCTTTTGGGCCGTCTGTATCTGACCTATAAGGGCTAAGATGCCTGCTGTAGCATGACTTTGTCTGGGAGCAGGGAAAGAGACAGGGAAATTCCTGGAGCTCAGGAGAAGAGAGGAATGCTGGGAACTGCTGTTCAACAACATCAGAAGGGCCATAAGTTGCCTGTCTTCATTAAACATATATATGGAGGTCCACCTGTCTTTGTGTTCATTGGGACTTACTGTCATAGGATTGCATTCTTAATAATCTTTTAAGCAGCTGTTTGTGAATACAATACCTTGAATAAGACCAGTAGCATATTCCTTTCCAACACTCATTTTGCAACATTCATACCATATAGATGGGATGAGGAACATATGAACTTCTAACTGTTCTTAGTCTATATTTGTGATTCCCAAATTTATGTCCTCCAGTTGTTTTGGACTTTAGCACTCAGAAGCCTCAGTCATCTTGGCCAATAGTTTGGGATTCTGAGAGCTGAATTTCCAAAACACTTGAAAGGCAAGTTTAGGAATCACTGGTCTATATCTATCACCATCTCAAACTATTGACCATTAGTTACTGAGAGATTGAATCCAACAAAAGATAGAGTGACCAGGTTTCCCATTCCTTCTATAAACTAATTCCTGAATCTCATTGAGTCATGCCTAAACACCTTAAAAATATCAAATTCCATTTGATCTTGGAAGCTAAGCAGGGTCATCCTTGGTTAGTACTTGGATGGGGAACCACCAGGTGCTGTAGCCTATATTTTAGAGGAAGGAACTGGCAAAACCCCTTCTGAATATTCCTTGCTTAAGAAAACCGGATTAAATTTATGGAGTTATTGTAATCTGACAAGTGAGTTTAAGGCATGCCTGCACACACACACACACACACACACACACAAACACTTTACTGAACATTCTCATGTTGATTAGAAAAAAAATAGATAATTTGTATATTGTCATGCTTTACATACAGTGGTCCCCCAGGTTACGAATCCCCCGGGGAACGAAAACCCCGGGGAACGAAAGAGCCGGGGCCGCAAAAACGGCCCCGGGACCCGAAAGAAACCCCGGGATCCGAAACGGAAAAACCACGCGGCCCCTTTAAATTTGCCGCGTGGTCCGTCAACTAAAGTGGTCCCCCGGGAAACGGAAATTTCCGGGTTACGAAAAGTAATCTGGAACGGATTACTTTCGTAACCCGGGGGACCACTGTATTTGTATATTTCTTTCAGGTATATTGTTTTGCAAAGGTAAGCCCCCTGCATCCAGTGCAGCTTATTCCTCAGCTCTAGTAGAGGTTGCACTCTTAGCTTTTTGTATTTTTAATAAAAGTGTCTATGGCAGCAAAGGGAATATGTACTGAACTTTAGAAAAGAGCAAGATGCTCCAAGTCCTGAGCTTTTTTTATTGTTAATAAACATTGGAGAGATGTAAAGCTAATGGTTTCAAGGGCTCACAGTTCATCTCTGCTTTCTTCATCAAACCTTGTTTCTTGGTTAGGGGGAAATGTGCATTATCTCTTTTCATTGTGCTTGGACTGATATTTTGTTCTTTATTTTGTTACTGTTTATAATACCTTTTTGTAAAAAAAATGTGTTAGAAAATTTGCTTTATCACAAAATGAGCAGAATATTATACATTATCAGACTAGACTTAATAAGTTAGAAGAAAATAAAGGTTTATAACATTTTGAATATTGGGATAGAGAGGCATTCATTTTCCTCTCTCATAAGAACAGAATTCAGGGCCAGCCAATAAACCCACTTATCATTAAATCAAAGATAACTAAATGAATAAATAAATAAATAAATATTTCTCCAACAGTCACTTCACTACCAGCATTATGATGACTAAAGATGGCTTGATCAATTAATTTCCAATCCACATCATTCTTGAATGTGTTCATTCATATGTTCATTCTGTACCATTTCTTCAGTAATCAGCAGTTTGAAAAGAAAACTTGTCCCAAAATATGCATTATTTTCATTTTTTCCAGAAAAACAGATATTTTTCCATGTTATTATAATATATGTTTTATGAGGGGAAATCCAAAAGTTTTAATGACCACCTTCTTAAAAAATTGACAGAAAGTTTGTTTTGATTTGTAGTTATTAACTTATCTCTATGTAGTCACTATCTAGATTTATACATTTTCGCCAGCATATCTTGACTCTCTGAATACTTGATATTGTAGAAGTCTGCAGATTGCGCCTTACGAAGGGAGTATCATAAAGTTATGATTATCACCCGGAAGTTATTATAGCATATTAATGAAATTTTGTCAGTGTCATCATTGGTCCCAAAGTGTATGTTGCTGAGAAAATCAACTCATTGCATCCTTTATTTTTGTGACTGTGCCAGAAGTGACTAAAGTGTAAAATTCTTATCAGGCACAATCTGCAGGCTTCTACAATATCAGGTTTACTGTGATTTTTAACTAATGTTGGATTTTAATTGTATTGTTGTTTAATTCTGTTTTTTGGGGGGGGGGGTATCGTGTATATTTGTATCTGTATTTTATCTTTGTAAGCCGCTTTGATTGTTTCCATAAAAAGCGGGGTAGAAATTAAAGTTTTATTATTTAATATTATTTATGTTGGCTGGAGTATAGCTTGATTGCCTGGAAAAACTTGTTGAGTGGGGAATGAAGTTGGAATGTTAGCATAAGTAGGTGCCATTGACAGGGTTTGGTATGCTGAAACCTTCACAGGGAACTACATCCTCAGCTAACCCTTTAGGCTGTATAGATCCTGATCCTGGTGTTACGAAGTTGATGCTGAAAGAAATTGCTGCACAGCTGTCTGAGGGACCACATTTTCAACAGCTGCCTCCCGACACTGGCCCAGATAACCTCTGTCAAGAGCTTCTGGTGAAATGTCTGGAACATGATCATCCACTGCAGCACACTGACCATCTGGGGGCTCCGGCCTGGATGCCTGCTGACACATTGACCATGTGAAGCAGAGTAATGAGGTTTATGTAATAAATACTGAAGTAATGACCAAAGGACCAGAAATCCTGAAACACTTAGGTGAGATTTCATAAGCATATATATTAGCCAACCGAAATGCACAATATACTTGTTGTAAGCTTTCAAAGCTAAATGGGCTTCTTCATCAGACAAGATGTTACAAACCAAACAGGAGCAGAAGCAGAAGCAGAAGCAGAAGCAGAAGCGGAAGCGGAAGCGGAAGCGGAAGAGGAGGAGGAGGAGGAGGAGGAGGAAGAAGAAGAAGAAGAAGAAGAAGAAGAAGAAGAAGAAGAAGGAAGAAAGAAGAAGAAAGAAGAAGAAGAAGAAAGCAATTGGAAATGTTAGTCAGATACCTGCATGTTTCAGTCCTTAGTAAAGATGGTATGCTGGGGAGAATATCTTTTGCAGGCAGGCTTCTCCTCCTCCTGGCTATGAGAAAAAGAGAAAAAGTCCATTTGCATCTCTTTTACAATCCATTGTATCCATTCCAGGGAGGTCACAGGCCTCTTTGTAGGCAGAGAACAATGGATTCCTGAAGAAGTCTCCATGTTTTTGCATCAGAAACATTTTGGTGGTGTAGAGGTAAAACATGTAAATTCAGCTACAATTTAAGAAGAAGAAAATGTTTTACATTGGTTGAAGTCCCAGTCCACTCCTCATGGTTCCCCTGTTACAGCTACAATGCAGAATCTCACAATACAGAAAACATACAGGGGTAGCTGTGTTGGCCATTAAACAAATACAAACAAAATTCCATCAGTGATACTTTTATGGGCCAATCAAAATGCACAATATACTTGTTGCAAGCTTTTGAAGCTCGTTGGGCTTCTTTATCAAGCAAGATATTACAAACCAAACAGGAGAAAAAAAAGTTAGTTCAGTTAATGAAAACAAAAACTTTACTAGAAAAAGAGCATGTAAGACCCTTGATCCCTTGAGCTGTAAGGCAATGTTGAACCTTTCAACATCTGGCTATTAGCCAAGACTTTTGCTTTCTCCTGCTTCTCCTCAGTTATACTGTTTTCAATTTCTTTACTGCAACTCAGTCTAAGGATGCCAACATGTGTGTATTATTTCAGGAAGGAAGGAGGAAGGAAAAGAAAACAGTGTTTTGGCAGTTTGTGGGGAAATCATACTGACGAGAGCAGAGGAGAGATGTGTGTGACTCTTCAGACATTATTGTAGTGAGGCTCCCAACAGCCCTGATGCAGCATAGCCAAGAATGATGGGGAGTTGCAGTCCAACAATACCTGGAAGGACACATAGGCCCGATACAGACGGCCCAAAAGGGCCGTCTGTGGGGTGGGATTAGGGTTAGGGAGCGCGCAGCATTTGCATGCTCCCTAATCCTAGCACATATGGAGTGCACGATTTTAAAATGGTGCCATCCATACACGCACACCATGATAGTGTCATGGCATGTGCTGTGCTTCTACAATGTGGTGCGCGCCTGATGTCATGGCACCGCCGGAGAGCAGCTAGGGCGCCCTTTCTGCAGCACCAAAAGGAGCTCCAAAATGGAGCTCCTTTTTTTGCCACTGGTCCTTGGCACGGCCTTTACAGGGCCATGTCAAAGACTCTGAGGGTAAAAGGGCCGTGGCGACGGCCTCTTTCTCCCCTCAGGACTGCTGTGGATAGCGAAGTGTAGGAGGCGCCCAGGGTGCCTGCTGCACCCTGCTTTCAGGCCTTGGAGAATCGGCAGGCTCCCGGAGCTTCTCTGGGAGCCTATACACCACCACTTTGGGGTGGTCTGTAAAACCCCATAATTTCCTTCCAGGTACAAAGATACCGCTACACTATAATCCAGGTACAGTCACTTTTCCTTCTACAATTCACCACTAGTGAAATTTCAAAATATATATTGAAGTTTGCATTTATTTATTTATTTATTTTGTTTTTAAACTAAAATTTCAATGCAATGTGTAATATGGTAATGAGAGGGAAAGGAAAGACCAGGTTGAAAGAGGAGTCATTCTGTGCTGGTATATTTATATAGCATAGTATTGATAGGAAAGGGTGAGTTTGACTATAGATAAAATATTTGACTAGAGTTTGGAAGGTTACTTTAATTACTTTTTAAAACTAATCTCCCATAGTCTACTCACATATCTTATCTCTGAAGACAAACCCAGCTTTTCCTATCTATACAGATCAAGTCACAGTAAAAACTTTTTTTGAAAATGATTGTTTTCTCCCCATTTCTTATAAGTAACAAAGTTAATTTTTTAACTGCTCCAAATGACTGGTCTCCTCCTGTCCATCTTGTCATCACCATAACAGAGTGTGAGGCAGCCGTGTGACACACAGATTAAGCCAGCACTTGAACCATGTAATATTCTTTATCTTTCATTCAGTGAGGACACTTAACTATATCCTTAACTATAGAAGTTACTAAAAAGTTACAATTGTATTGCAAAAGATGTGATGTACTGACAAAGAGTAACATAGCTGTCTTTGTTATTTGAAAGAGGGGTTAATTCAAAAGAGGAATTAATTGCAAGTAATTAGTTATTTTAATTATTTTCTTCCATACTCTGCATGTTATTGCTTTTTCACATATGGGTTTTTATTCAGCCTAAATCTATGCACTAAATTTTATATGTATATTTTGTTTAAAAACCAGGATTTTAGCATCTCCCTTGTAGTTTAAATGTACCGAGAGACTTAAAAGGGTTACTACTCCATGGGTCCCTGATTTACCCCTTATATTTTTAAGTATAAAAATGCAATAAAACATATAGGTTGGGTGATCCTTCTATGACCCCGCTGCGAATGCCATGACATAGAAGTAAATCTCTGCACATAGGCTAGCACTGGGAGTTGCCTTAGGCCCCAGCTAGAATGAATCATGACACACCTAGAGGAGTTAAGAGGAGGCCTGAGACAAAGCACATGGAAGGTAAACAATGCATCAGTGATCCTGCTTGCTAATCCCCTCTTGTCTGAGAAATGCACGTCTGTCGCCCCTCTTTCAATCCAGTTTTGCTCCATTGTTTCTGTCCTGGAAAACCAATTCCGAAATGCTTAAGTCATTCAACTTCTTGTTATCTGCCCCCAAGTGATATTTTTGGAAAAAATATTGGGACTATTAGAGCCAGCCTTTGGCTCAGTCTAGCAGCAGGCAGAAACACTGTCAGCTTGCTTGACTTAGCACCTCAAAATGCTTGCCATCCCCATGTGCTGCAAGAGCTATTGAATCCTCTCTTCATCCTGGACCCTCAGAGACTGTAATCAAGATCTGTATAGCTAATTATCCATCAGTGTGGTTCATACCTATCCCAATGTCTCACCATTGATTTTGTTGGTCTTGTCTCTGTGTGTGGTCATTTGCATGAGTGAACGTTTTTATTCCACCTTTAAAATACAACTTATATTTATTTGGTAGTTTGACTCTGGAGTTTTGTGTGAAAAGCTGGGAAAGATCCCTTATGACCAAGTCACCCCCGTTCTTCTAAATCTCTCTGTTTGAGCTAAGTACAAATTCCCCTGAGTGAGCATAGGCTTGGTGTCCTCTCTGGACACCAGAGCACTGAGGCTAACAACAGAACTCTTCTATCCATATCTGACTATCTCAGAAAAAAAATAATCCTATAATAGCTGAACAATTGCTGGGGAAGTGGGAAGACATGGGTGCATCCTCCTCCCTGTTTGCAACACTTCTTCTCTCTTCCATCCCTACTCATTTCTATCGACATATACAAACCTCACTATTTAACTCCAGACATTATATTCACACATGAAACAAAATGTATCTTTTCTTCTGTTCTTATTACATCAAAAAATAGCTTGCAAAAATTAAAGAAAAGGCACAAAATTATTTAAATAGCAGTTCAGTTCTGGGTACTTTATATTAAGAAGGATGTAGACAAGAGGGAGCAAGTTCAGAGAAGGCAACGAGGATGCTAAGAGGTACAGAGAACAAAACATATGAGGAAAGGCTGAAGGAGCTGGCATGTTCAGCTTGTTGAAGAGAAGACAGAGGGATGACATGACAGCACTTTTTAAATACCTAAAGGGCTGTCACAGGAAAGAGGAGGCAGATCTTTTCTCTGCTGCTTCAGAGCGTACAACTACTTCTAATGGTTTGAAGTTTCAGGAGAACAGATTTTGATTGAACATCAGAAGGAACATCTTGACAGTAAGAGTGGTTCAGTAATGGAACTAATTGCCTAGAAAAGTGGTGGGGTCTGCTTCTCTGGACGTCTTCAAAAATAGGCTGGATAATCCCCTACTAGAGATGCTTTCACTGGAGATCCTGCAGTGACCAGGGGGGTTGCATTTAATGATCCAAGGTGATGAGAGGTCATAACTGTAAAGGATGACAAGGCATCACAAAATGTAGGGCATTCAAGAAAAATATATGGCATAACAAATTAAAAGCTAAATACACTAATATAAATATAAATTCATTGCATAGGGTTCATTTGAAGATATATTAACTGTACTATATTTTATTATGTACTCATCATTTTTCTGATGAAATTATTTTTAAATGTCTTGTTGGCATTATCCAATGCTTTAGCTTCCCTCCATTCTGAATCTAATGTTAAATTCTTCTACCTTCACATGTTAGGTGGTCAGGAGAGGTCCAGAGGGGGAGAAGGAGGTAGGGAGAACATTTTAACATCAGATTCAGAATGGAAGGAAGCAAAGAGAAGTGGTACTAGGTGGTCAAGAGAGAAATGGGCAAAAGTGGACGGCCAACGGTAGACATATTTCTCAAATGGGCTTCTTGAGGTTATTTGGCAGTCTTTCTCCTCTACATATGGGAAGCATCTTGAAAACTAGCTTTAGGGGGATTATTCTTCTGCCTCAAGCATCCCATTAACTAATATGTTTGTTGTTCTTTCCCTCTCTGAGAAACAAATGTGCCTTGAACTATGGGGATCAAATATTGTCTGCTTTTGCTCCTAGGAAAAATGAACTTTAGAATGATCCATTCTATCCCCCTATTTGCAGGAAAACAGACTGCAAAGTAGACACATTTCTCAAAGGGTAATAGAAAGACGTATTACTCAGTGGTCTTTTTAGCCATGCTCAAAATGGAGGAATTTCTCCCAGACAGAAGGTTGAAATGTAGAACATGTCAGAGAAAAGGAGAATGTCTGGTCAACCTGATTCAATGGCTCATGAGGGCCCTTTCAACTCTATGATTCTATGACTGTACAGCTCTAAAACAATAGTTTTTTAAACAACAACAATTTAACAACCTGTTTAGTTGAGAGAAACCTAAAACAGTTCTAATTAAGTATTATCAGACTGCTAACAGCTTGGTCAAAAGGAGAGTTTTAGTTCTTCTTCTAAATGCTTTAAGCGAACTGAACAGGTAGAGTCTGTAATAAAATTCCAGAGGGGAGATATTACAAAAATGAATGATCTTTCATGAGAACACACCTGTCATTTTCAGATGTGATAATTTGCCACAGGGATTCTCCCAGTAACCTCAGCATGGGAGGCAGAGTGTGGTATAGAGGAGATGTTTCTTGGCAACCCCTTAACCACTTCTTCCATTAAACACAAATTTTCAGCTCTTGTTTCTCATATGGCATTTGCATACTCAGCCTAATCATCCCTCAGTAAAGCATGCTGCCCCCTTCTGTCTCTGAAATTATTCCAGCTAAAACACAGATAGCACTTTTGCTGTCTGGGTCTTTTGTAATGACAATTGTACAACTGTTAACTGAGAGGTGTCCATGTGTGTTCATTCACATCAAAGAAGCTTAACCAACGATCTGCAAGCCCAACACAGAGTGATGTGAGAGCTCTTTTGTGCACATTTTGAGAAATATGTGTGTACTAGATATTTTGATAAGGATTTTCCTTCTATTATTGTTAATGTATTTATTCAAAGAATTTAATATTTGTGTCTCTGTTCACCAGGAGCCCCAAAATGTTGAGCAATATTAAAAACACTTAAAAACAGACTAAAAACCAATTTAAAGCCAAATCAAAAACAAACAAAAGCCAGACATAATAGTACAGTTTTCACCCACTGAAAGCTGAAGAAGGATTAGGGAACTGACCTGACCTTCCTTGAGAAAGTTCCACGACCAGGATGCTGCTACAGAAAACTCCTTATTCCATGCGTTCCTCAATCTAGACTCTTAGGGTGATGGGGTATAATACACTCATATAGTAGAAAGTGGTCTTTCTGATAAATTGGCCTCAAGCTGTTTAATTTTGTATGTCAACACCTGGACATGAAATGAATTTGAAATCAAACTGGAAAGGCCACTGCCTTTCCCAGTAGTTGTAGCTACTGAAAACCTTTCAAGGGCACCCCATAAAGTGGAATACAATAGTCTAATCACTGTAGATAAATCAATTTTTCCTAGGAGATGATGAGTGTGGCCATGTAGGAAGAAGTGATTTAAACCTGAACAAACTTTGCCAAGAACACCCTGTGACAAGTTCACCTTAGGGTTGCCATAAGTCAGAAACAACTTGAAGGCACACAGAAACAACAAAGCAAGCCATTTGGCATAGCCACAGTGACAGCACAAGGCAAGGCCAGGATGAAAATAGTGCTATGCATGTAATTTTGAACATTTCAAGGATGAGAGTGGCTTCAGTATTTCCAGTTAGCTAGTGTTGGGTCATCTGACCTTTGGCTATTATGACCAGTTAGGACTGTACTCTAAATAATAGTGCCTAATAATGGTTAACACAGCCCTAACAATCTCTCTCTCTCTCACACTCACACACACATACATCTTTACAGATTGAAAAGTCACTTTCTTATGATACAAATATGAAATGCATTCGATATAGCCTGGTTGGACATAAAATTATCATGTTTGATATATCAAAAGTACAGTATATTCAGGATATAATTAGAAACTGAACTTATCTTTCTTTAAAAAAAGTGTGTGTGTGTGTGTTTGTGTGCACATTACAAATGGAGCTACAAGATCCTGAACTGCAAGGATTTGCACGATAAAAAACTACTTTGGTTTTGCCAATCTGAAGAGAAGGCCAATTATAAAATGGAAGAAAAGCAGATGAAAGCACCAATATTAGTAAAACAGAGAAAATTGTTTTGTGCCCACTAACTCTCCATAATGTCAGTCAGACACAACACACTCATTTCCATAAAAAGAACAAGAAAACATGAACCCAAGGGGCAATGTACATGGGCAGCAAGGAGCAGCTTCTGGCTGCTCCAGCCGTGACCATGCCAGGACTGGGGCGACCACATGGCTTACTTCCAAAGCAGTCCCAAGCCAGCCACCACCAGGACCCAGATTATTCCAGCTTCTTTTTGATCTGGCCCAAAGGACTGGATAGCAGTGTTGGAGTGGTTTCCAGACACCTTGAGGGAGTGCATCATTTGAACACCATGCCCCCACAGTGGTTGGAAGACACTTCAATTGACCCATGTGTTTTGGTCCTTAGACCAGGAGTTGTAATGATCTGATCATGTACATGTCTTCCTTTTACATAGATTTTAGATATGATTTGGGGACAGTAAATATGTCAATACCTTACCTTAAACATTTTATTCATTTGGTCTAAAAGAAACTATTCTATAATCCTTTATTTCCCAATTTTTCCCCCAGGAGAAAAGTAATCAGGAATAAAAAAAAAATCTTTAAAAAAGTGTTTTCCCCTCATTTTTTGCAGTTCTTTTCTGAACCTTCACATTTCTAGTGCATAGTGTGTTAAGCATTTCTAAAAGAATATAATGTTTCACACAAGCCTTATGACTCTATTTCCAACGTTTATTTGAATACCTCATGGCTATTAATAAGGAAGACTCAGTAAGAGAGATGCATTTATAATACGAATGAGCATACTAACCATCTGAATTATGTTCATATTATGACCTAATTGGAAAAGAATGATCAAAGTTACATATATGAAAACACCCTTATACTTAACTTTACAGAAACAATAAAAACAAAACAGTGTAATGAAATTAAATGTGTGATTTTAAAGCAAAGAAAAAAGAGAAGGAACTGAATGTTAGAATTTCTTGGTTATGGTGCTGTGCCAAAATGAAATACTCTCCATATGTTTCGCTACATAAAATACATTACTTGTAGTTCTCCAGTAGAAACTTTATTTTTATTAAATAAATGGCAGACAAAGGTGATGCTAGATGTTCTTTTCACATCTAGTAGATTGATCAAAAGCTCTTACTGAGAATAGTATCAAGACCATTAGCAGCAAAAGGAGGTGGCCCATTAAGGCAAAAAAACTGTTGCTGAAAAACTGCTTAGCAGAAAACCCCAAACTAGACAGTAGTATTGATCACATATGAAATCTTCTGGAAGGTTTGAGATTTAAAAGGTATTTATTGCTAGTTAAATATTGGCTGATTTCCATCATGTTGTATGCAGTATTAATTTTTCAGTGAGTTGCACAAGCCATCAATATATCAATACCATTTCATTTATTGCTGTTAATCACATACTGTCCTCTCCCAGGAGAAAGAAGGACATGGTTAATTTACCTGCCTCTTTGCACACTCTCGAAACAGACCAGCTGTGGTTTCAGAATGTTTCCCTCTAGTGAGTCAAACAAACATGACTCAACAAAATATTTCCCATAGAAAGGATCAAAGAAGAGAAGGGTCTCGGAGGAGCCATCTCCTCCCCATATTCTCCTCGGGCTTCCCATAGAAAGGATCAGGGAGGAGAAGGGTCTCGGAGGAGCCAAGTAATCTCTTTCCTTCTCCTCTCAGATCCTCTCCTTGGGGTGCCCATAGAAAGGATGGTGAGGCAAAGGGGCTCAGAAGAGCCTTCTCCTCCCCATCCTCTCCTTGGGCTTCCCATAGAAAGGATCAGGGAGGAGAAGGGTCTTGGAGGAGCCAAGTCATTTCTTGCCATCTCCTACCCGATCCTCTCCTTGGGATGCCCGTAGAAAGGATGGGGAAGCAAAGGGTGTGTGTGTAAGACAGAGATGTGTGTGTTTGTGTGTGTCAGAGAGGCAGGGGTGCCTCTTTGTGTATGTGAGTGTCAGGCAAGGGTGTGTATGTAAGACAGGGATGTTTATGTGTGTCAGGCAGGGATGTCTCTCTCTGTGTGTATATGTGTGTGTATTTAGCAGGCAAGGATGCCTCTGCCTGTGTGCATTTCCCTGCAGCCTCCCGCTTTCCAAACTGCAGGTTCTCTCCCTCCAACCTCAGCGCCTTGAACCAGCCCCCTCCAAAGCAGGGCGGGCAAAGCCCCCCCCCCCACCCCCAAATACAGAGGTGTCCTCTGGCTGGCTCTCTTCCTCCTTCTCCTTCCCTTTGGTTCCACCTTGCCATCCTTTCCCTGCCTGTCACTCTTTATGGGTAGCCCCAGCGAGCCAGGCAGGGTGTCCAATCCATGAAGGGATAAGATCATAGACTAAAGACGTCACTTACTTCCATGGTACTATAATCCTTGCAACAACAGCGCACATGCGCAAAATAAGGACTGCCTAGGAACGATCTCAGCTATAGTACGGATAAAACAGTACATGCAGTGTGATAAAATATATTCTCATACAGTTACCATCAAGTTATAAATTATCAAATGCTGTAACACCCGTTCCCATATCGTTTCTCCAAGGAATGTTTCCAGGACTCCATATGAACATTACAGGTACTGGTGTGATAAACTTAAATGTCTTTTCTAATGAATCATGACTCCTTGTGATATGGCCTAAGTATGACAGCCTCCATTTGATCATCTTGGCTTCCAAGGAAAGTTTAGGTTTGATCTGTTCTAGGACCCATCTGTTTGTCTTTTTGGCCATCCACAGAATCCTCAACACTCTTCTCCAGCACCACATCTCAAATGAGTTGATTTTCTTTTTATCTGTTTTCTTTGCTGTCCAGCTTTCATATCCATGCATGGTGATGGAGAATACAATGGCCTGGATGATTGTAACTTTAGTGCTCAGTTGTATACACTTTAGGATTGTCTAATTCTTACATAGCTGCTCTTCCCAGTTCTAACCCTATTCTGATTTCCTGACTGCAGTCTCCGATCTGATCAAAGTCTGACCCAAGGTATGGAAATTCTTTAATTATTTAGATATCCTCATTATCTAGGTTGAATTTATGTAAATTCTTCATGGTCATTAATTTTGTTTTCTTTATTTTCAGCAGTAAGTTGGTTTGTCCACTTTCTTCTTTAACTTCCTTTAGTATTGTTCTAAGTCTATAAAGTTTTCCACAAGTCGTACAGTGTCATCTGCATATTTTAGACTGCATATTTTAGACTGCTTATGTTCCTATCTCCATTCCTCCTTCTTCTGAGCCTAAAACTGCTCTTTGTATGATTTTTTTTTCTGAATAGATGTTGAGCAAATAGGGTGAGAGAATACATCCTTGCTTGACGTCTTTACCAGGTGGAAACCATTTTGTTTCTCCATATTAAGTTCTAACAGTAGCTTCTTGTCATAAGTACAGATGTCTCACCAGGACTATCAAATGTTGTAGTACTTCCATTTTTTAAAAGAGCATTTCATAGCTTTTTGTGATTCCTTTACTTATTCATGTGTAAATAAGAGCTATTAAGTTTTGATCTCCCAGATAATGCAGGATTGGGGAAAGATCCACGTGACTGGCCTTGCCTGGGTGGTTCCATCCATGTAGGAACATGCCAAAGAAAAGCACAATTCTCATTATGCTGCATCTCAAGAGCATCCCACAAATCTTGTTTAGGGCTGATCATTGGGGAGAGTTCCCAATTTCTTTCATAAGGCGTGCTGTTAAGGATGTATCTTTAATTTTCAATTTGTATATGAAAGAACAGCAGGTTTCTCATTTGTCTCTGCTTCTATTTATATCTATTTGTATTTATATACAAATATGCCTTTATAGAGAAATTGAATACTATAACTTTTTTTGGTAGCATCAAAAGGCTTTTTGTTACTTATCTTGGCTCCAGAGCTGCTCAGCTAGTGTATTCTCTTTCCATTTCCCTTTTGGGAAATGTACCAAAAATGCTACCTTATCATTCAACAATTTTAGCTGAACAGTTGCAAAAGGGGTTCCCCCCCTTCTTGAGAAACAAAATGGGCAACAAAAGATTATCTGATATTCTTGTCAATTGCTTCCTTTCCCTTGTTTCTACCTAGTGGAGGGTGGAGGGAGGTTTGAAATTGTGAATGCTGACTAGGGATGCTTGAGAAATTTGATTTTGCTCATTCTAAGGGGCTTTTTACATTGGCAAGAAAGTGTGACCTGAAGTCGCCTTTATCTTAATGCTTAGCAGCTACATAGCAAGCCCCAGGTGTGCATTAAAAAAGTGCAGAGCTGCTACACTGAGGGGTGTGGGAACGACTTATCTGAGGTCTTTTTTGTGGCTCAGCAGTTACATGGGAAGCTGTCAGAACGCTACAAATACAGGCGGAGCTGCTACATGGGCAGCAATAAACGCGGCTTTAAACTGCGATTTTAATTTTTTTTCCTTGCTGGCTGCGAATTGCGCTGTTGCGCTGTTCGTGCCGCCGCGAACAGCGCTATTGCAATGGTCGAGGCTTGAACTGCGCTATTGCGAGGGTCGAGGCTTGAACTGCGCTATTGTGCTGTTTGCGGCTGCGAATTGCGCAGTTTTAAATGATTTAAAGGGAGTTTGGGAGCTTTAAAAAACTGCGCGGTTAAACCCCAGCTTTTACACCTGGAGGGCATAGAATGTTTTAATTAGGAGTGAAGTCCACACCACGCATGCTCCCAACCCACGATCCATTCTGATTCGCACCTGCAGCGCAGCCTTTAAATGGGCGCCTTAAGGAAACAGAGCCCCATTTAACTGCGCAATGGCATCTTAGCGTTTTGATGTACTAGCGCTATAACGCACTTTTTAAAAAAGTAGTGGGGCAACCGAACTACTTTTTAAAGGCGCGTTTTTTCCCTTAAAACGCCAAAATGGCATTTTCATGGCACACTTTCCCATTTTCTAATGTAAAAGCTGGGTTTTCAAGCAGCCTTCATGACACCTCTTTTTGCCAATGTAAAACGGACCAAATATGAACTCACATAGTTTCAACCTTTTGAACTAATTTACTGCTCAGAAAACCTTGGTCTCCAAATATTCTGGATGACAACTCCCATAATATTTAATGTTTGCTATGATGGCTGGTGCTTCTGAAGTTGAAATCATAATATTGAGAGAGTCAAAGATTCCCCGTGAAACTGCGATCTAAAACAAAACTGTAAGAGTTATCTGACAAACTTTTGCACTTGTCTGAATATTAAATCACAATTTTTGTTCATTCAAATAAGAATGCATACAACACAGTGCTATCATCATATGTTGTGGGTGCCATGAATTGATGCAGAGGTAGTAGTCTACAAAAATGGTAATTTTGTACAATTTTTTGTACCCATTGTACATTGCCTTGAAGACCCCATAGATTAGGTAATATGCTATTACATATGCTAATATGTAATATGCAAACAAACAAACAAACAAACAAACTATTAATGAGGTATGTACATTTATTTGGTTGGACTGATTCCATAATAACCAGAGAAGGAGAAGAACAGGCTTTTCTTCATTTCTATTACTGCATCATTCCAGAAGAAAAGCCCATTAAATCATATTTTGCTCATAAAATCATGTTTACTGCTTACAATTGATAGAGACATCTATGTATTTTGGCAAAAAATCCATATGAAACTCTTTCAGAGCCAGCAAATAAGTTGCTGCAGCAATTAGCACTGCATGCAACAAATTACTAAGTATAGAGTTATAAAGTTGGTTTTCAGAAAAATGCAATTAACTTATCTATATGAGTAATGCTTTTTACATATTAGTAATATTAGAAGATTGGGAGGGGATTGTTGCCACTGATCCTACATATGAGTTGGTGAAAGGGTGCCCCCATAAAACATTGATTTTCTCAAGAAGCCTCCATACTTTTGCATTAGGAATATTTTTAAAGGTTCTGTTACAATAAACATGCCTTGTGTTAACAAGTGTTAGCCATGTTAGCTATGGGACCACTGTCATTGTCTCTGAGATATCCTCCACCAGTTTTACCCTCCCACTATAGTTGCTGTCCATAGCTATTTGACACATTTAGTCTGGCTCCTCAGCAAAAGCCTGTCTGACATGGGAGACTGTGCCAGGAGCTCTGCTACCAACATAGCCTCTTACTTCACAGGATCACACAATCCCAACATGATGGAAAGGCAGTACTAATTGTTTGGATGTTGATGTATACAGTATTTAGAATAATTCTTTCCCATACAATCTAGTAATCTGAGTTTTGCAAAGTCTTTCCCATCCTTGCCACCTGTGATCCTTTCAGCAGAAGAAACTGGAGATATATTTTATTGACTAAGCATGCAATCCATTTCCCTGATTGAGCACTTCACTTCCAAACATGAAGTGTGAGAATTGCCTTCAATGGACTTATGAGCTTTCCCCATGTGTTCTTACATTTACCTCCTATACTTCTGCTTACACTCCAAAGGAAACGGTTGATTGTCCATGCCTACTTGTGCTTTCCCCCACCTACAATGCATTGCGAGAAATTCACACAGATCATAATGAGATGGAACACATCATTTACACAGAAAAGGAAAGAATTTCCCCTGTATGCCAGAAGGTGCCACTGTAGCATTCGCTGACAAAGAGCCTAACTGGGTGCAGCAGCTGACTGACTCCTTTTGAGATACTACTACAGTTTTTACCAAGGGGATTCCTTTGCTTTTATTATCTTTTTACACACACACACAGAAAGAGAGAGAGAGTGAGAATCTCTCACATCAGAACTGCATTCCATTATGTTTTTTTCTCTCTCTGTTGCACATAATTGTTAGGACTGAAGGAAAGCAATTATTGTTGTACGGAATGTTGTTAGCAATCAATATGTTTTAAGACCTGACACATATCAGTTTTGTTAATTCTGTATTATCATGGCTGGGACCCTGACTGGCTACCACCAAGGCTTTGACACAGAAGACCTATGAGTAGATGTCTACCTTCAAGGATTAGTAGGGACAGGAAGATCAGTGATTTAATCTAGGAATCTGATGTTGACCCAGAACCTGTTGCCAGGAAATCTTTGAGCCAGACACTTCAGATTAGGACATATGGAGAATACCCCCAAATTTTATCCCTTATGAAACAGGCCTCATACTCTGATTGTTGCTGTTGTATGCCTTCGAGTGAAATCTGACTTATGATGACCATAAGACAAACCTATCACAGGGTTTTCCATGCAAGATTTATTCAGAGATGATGATGATGATGATGATTATTATTATTATTTTGCCAGTGACTCCCTTCAAGCCTGGGAGGGTGTGATTTGCCAAAGGTCAACCAGTGGGTTTCCATGACTGAGTAGGGATTTGAACACTGGTCTTTAATATCATAGTCCAATGCTCAAAGCACTACACCACACTTAATCTGAGGAGAGACTTAGGCTGCATCCACACTAAAGAAATAACCTGCTTGGCTTCGCTCTGGGCCCACAGCAAACTCCATCTCCCAGAATTCCATAGCCTTGAACCAAGACACTTAACACGGTGCCAAAGTGGGTTATTTCTTCATTGTGTATGCAGCCTTAAATTCCCTAGTGCTTACTTAACAGTGCAGAAACACATAAGGCTGAAACTGATTGAGAAGTGGTGTAGTGCTAGGCTCAAGGATAAAAGACTACTCTAATAGCAAAACTGGAGACCCTGGCAGGAGTAGTCTGGATCCAGATTTCACAATCGGATAACTTTTGCTTGGACCTGTCTATGATCTTGCTAGTCCATAGATTCCTCTTTGTTTCTATCTGCCTAAATATTCCCTATACAGATCCAAACCATTTCATAGATAATAATGAAAAAGCTTGAGACTTTTTTTTTAAAAAAGAATCAATACAGTGAACACTCAAAACTAAATATGAAAGAAACATGTCTCAATGCTGCTAGGTGTTGTTTATTATTAAAAAGCTTGATACATTTTAGCCTGTTAATATTTTAAAGCTTTCTTTAGGGAGCTATAAAACTATAAAGGAAAACAAATAAATGCATGTATATAAAAACCATAAAATATAGACTCATTCACATGATTATATATTATAGTCTCTATACACTAACTCAAGGGGAAAAAAAACACATGAACGGAAAGATTTTTATTCTGCCTATCAGAGATGCTACACTCAATAGTTTTTGGAACATATCAGTTTCAACAGCAGTCATATCTGGACAGGACTAAACTGGAAGAGGAAAAACCCTATATTGTGCATTTAAGTCACTAGAAAGGCCTTGATGTCTTAAACATGCAAATATAAGATGGGTAAAACTGGTAGATTTTCCCATCCCTATAACATACCTTTTAGGAAAGATCATAGAATCATAGAGTTGGAAGAGACCACAAGGGCCATCCAGTGCAACCCCCTGCCATGAAGAAACTCTCGATCAAAGCACACCTGACAGATGGCCATCCAACCTCTGCTTAAAGACCTCTAAGGAAGGAGGCTTCACCACCCTATGAGGGAGTGTGTTCCACTGTCAAACCACCCTTCTTGTCAGGAAGTTCCTCCTAATGTTGAATCTCTTTTCCTGTAGCTTGCATCCATTGTTCTGGGTCCTCTTCTCTAGAGTAACAGAAATCAAGCTTGCTCCCTCCTCAATGTGACATCCCTTCAGATATTTAAACAGGGCTATCATATCACCTCTTAACCTTCTCTTCTCTAGGCTAAACATCCCCAGCTCCCTAAGTCTCTCCTCATAAGGCATGGTTTCCAGACCCTTCACCATTTTAGTCACACTCCTTTGGACACGCTCTAGTTTCTCCACATCATTTTTGAATTGTGATGCCCAGAACTGGACACCATATTCCATGTGGGGCCTGACCAAAGTAGAATAGAGTGGCACTAATACTTCCTTTGATCTAGAGAACTGGGGAAGGACAGAGTAATGTTCACCAAGCTGTGACCATGAGAACTGGCTCTGCAAAACTGGAGAGTAATCTGGAACTACTCTCCTCCTCTTTCTTCTTATATGAGAGGACTGGGCTATAGTGAGATGGAGGAACCTCAATGGACAGCTGTATGGGGCAATAGCAATACTAATAGCAAGTACATTTCTATACCACTTACCAATGTACTAAGCGGTTTACAAAGTGTAAGCTCTTTGTCCCCAACAAGCTGGGTATTCATTTTAGTGACCTGTGGAAGGATACCAGGCTGAATTGGCTTGGAGCCCTTGGTTGGTATTGAACTCAAAACCTTCTGGTTTGTGAATGAGTGGCTGCAGTAGAGGCATTTAACCACTCTCCTGGTACATCAGAACTAAGCCATGATTTGGAAGCTCCCCATCTTTTCTTTAGAACAAGAGAGAAATTCATGCAGGCCTCCAGATGTTGCTGCATTGTCATCTCCACCCATCCTAGAAAGTGAGGAGGAATTATGGGAATTGCAGTCCAACAACATCTGGAGGCCTGCATAATTTTTACCGTAGTTTTAGAACAACTGTTTTGCTGGGTCCTGACAAGTCCTCTATAGAATAGAAATTCTGTTGATCCGTAAATAGGAATCTCTAATCCAGTCCATGCCCTAACAAATGTTACTTTATATAGCACATCCATGGCATCTAGGGGAGGTGTTTTGCCCCCTAAGGTTTTATATTTGGAGAGGATTGCTATAGAAAAATAAAACTACGAGGATGAGCAGAAAGAAAATTATGACTCATTGGCCTTATATGAATCTTGGTTACACACAGTATGATATTTACATTCATACTCAAGGGCATTTTGGGATATGCCTTACCAACAAAGAGAGCCTGAATATGCTGTCTTTTTTACAGATTCAAAACCCAGAGGGCCCTGCCTAAGTGTTGGTTCTGCAGCACCAGACACATCCACACATTATCGCTATTTTTTTCTGATTCTTTTGTCTACTCAAAGTCTCCTGTCACCTCCCCAAAGCTGCTCCCGAACATCAAAGGATGCTCTGAAACAGAATGGGTTGTGGCTACATGGAGTACAGTCCCAGCTCAACTTAAATGACAAAAACTGCTTTCTAGTTATAGGAATTTAATTCTTCACTAATTTTGTTCCTGAGTTCAGAATCTAGTCTGTGCAGAATTTCCCTGTGGCATTGTTGTTGTTGTTGTGGCAAAAAACAGCATTATCTCAGTTAAAAACAGCATTTTCTACACAGAAAAGCAGTGGTTGAGCTGAGAAAATTGGATGACTGTAATAACACTATTTATTATCATAATCATTTTTTTTTAAAAAAAATAACTGTTCCATAGAGAATCTTCCAAAGCAGAGGGAACACCTGTTGGGCAGGCACATTGAGGGCTCACTTGCAAGTGTGCAGTGTACATATGGTGAGAGGCTTACTTGCATACAAATAGAGATGGAAGAATGCGCTAGCTTTTGTTCTCCTCTATTCAGATTTGTTAAACTTCTTGTTCTTTCCATCGCAAACACTAACTTGATGAATTTTAGTAAATACTTCAGAAAAAAAATTGAAGGAAAATCCACCCCCATTTGTACTGCTTACATTCATATAGATACATATAGGCCTGATACAAGCGGCCCAAAAGAGCCATCTGTATGGCACAATTAGGGTTAGGGAGGGTGCAGCATTCACACCCTCCCTAACCCTAACGCGTATGGACACCGCCATTTTAAAATGGTGGTGTCCATATGGGTGCGTCATGATGTCATCATGGTGTGCACTGCGTTTAGATAACACGGCATGTGCCTAACAACATTGCACTGCAGGAGAGCACCAATGGCGCCCCTTTCCATGGCGCTAAAAAGAGCTCTGAAGAGCTCTTTTTTTTGGCACGGGTCCTTGGCGTGCCATGATCGGCGTGCCATGACAGGTCCTTTGAGTGCCTACACTTGATCTTAGCCAAAAGGCTGAGAAGCAATCAAGGATCCTGAGGGGTAAGGGGCCGCAGCGGCAGCCCCTTTCTTCCCTTGGCAGCATCGGGAAAGCAGGGTGCAGAGGGCGCCCAGGGCACCGGCTGCACTCCGCTTTCAGGCCGTGGAGAAGTGACAGTTCGTCGCTTTTCTGCGGCCTGCAGAAGCGCCAGGATGGAGCCTTTGGGGCTGCCGGTGAGGCAGCCCTGGCCCCATCCCAGCGCTTAAAGGGGCAGTTGCAGACCACCCCAAAAGGACGGTCTGTAAAGCTCCTTAGATTACATACATTTTGTAACATTGTAACTTCCTAGTACAGAGGTGTTAAAACAGAACAACCTCTAAGAAAAGTAGTGACAACTACACTAACATGGTTGAACACACAGTGATTTTCAACCAGACTTCTAAGAGCTAAGTCTTCAAAGCACTGTGCATGGATGGATCTGTCAGTTCCAGTTTTTTCCCATATCTGAATTGTATATTTTTAAAGAAAATCTTAAATTCTTTGATCTAAAACATGGAAGAACTTACAATTCTGGAAAATTCTTCTCAAAATGAATTGAAAAGAAATGTTCACCCTTCTCTCTATATAAGTGTATGTGCCTAGACACACTGCAGATGTGCAAAGAATTATACTTTATGGAGATGGGGGGGTAACCTGCTTCTACCTATTATTTCCACTGAGCAGTGCAATGTGTTAAATGAAATATTAATTATAGTGGTTTACAGTGTGGCGTTGAGGATATATTTTTTATATATATACAGAGAGAAGGAGGTCATTTCTGCAATATGAGCAGAAATAATGTTGAGAATTTTGTCCTAGCAAGAATGCTAATAGTAAACCAGCAGCCAAGAGCTGGTACACATCAAACTTATGAGCAATAAGCTGCTTAGTACTTAAAACCTTTGACTGATAGAGATGGTTCTGGGGAAATTTTGCTATGTTGTCACCTATATTCAGACATGATGACTAAGTGAACTGCACTTACTGAGCACTCAGAATCTTAGAAATACATCTCTACAGCCTGCTTGGCGACACAAACCCTTTAGCGGAGTTATTAAAAGGAGACCAAGCTACACTCTTTGCCCTTCCTCTTGAAAAAACACTTTTTCTTTCGGTTTCAATGGTTTGCTTTCTTGTTTAGGCACCACATTATCTCCTGGGGCTTACAATTAATTAATAGAGAGCTTGTTCGAAGGATATGC
This sequence comes from Urosaurus nigricauda, assembly GCA_034509955.1. Taxonomy (NCBI): domain Eukaryota; kingdom Metazoa; phylum Chordata; class Lepidosauria; order Squamata; family Phrynosomatidae; genus Urosaurus; species Urosaurus nigricauda. The sequence continues at coordinate 127,033,228 of JAOEGL010000003.1, forward strand.
TTTTAGTGAAGCGTCTTCCTCTCATTGTATTTCTTTGTGGATAATCAATTTAGACCTTTTTGGCTGTCAATATGTCTGTTCAATCACCTTCTTTACTCTTCTCCTCTGTCATTAGTAAGTAGTTTTGCCGCCAAGAGGTAAACTATCTGAAGAGCTTAAAAGCAGACACACACATACACAAAAAGCAGGCAAGCGAGACTGTATGTTGCGGGGAGAGAGAGAAAATAGTTGGACTAGACAGACAGAAAACCTCTGATAAAAGCTTTGGGATGCCATTTTTCATAGGGAATATTCTCTAGCAGTGAAACATTTAGGTTTTAGCCAGGTAAACATCTAATAGTTTTGGCATTAGAGAAGCCAGCTTCAAAACCAGAATTAAATGTTTGCTCTTTGATATATGCATTAATCAATTATATGCTCAGTAAATTGTGAGGAAAATCCCAATCTATATTTTAGAACATTTATTGTTGCTTTAAAAAAATATTATAACCAAGGCTAAAACAGTTACTTTTTCTTTTAATGAAAGAATGCATATTACCAGTATACATCAATTAGTCATACATAGGCCCACTTTAACTTTCTTAAAGATTTGCTCAGTGCTAGTTTGAAGTCCATAAATTAATCACAGTTTATTAGGTTAGAAACAAGGGTGAGGTACACATACTGTTCCTCCCCTCCTTGTATCAAAAAATGGGCTTTTGTACAACCTTCCTGGTCTCTTTAAAAACAATTTCCTGTTATGTCTGAAATGAGCAACTTTGGTTAAATGTTGGGTGTATTACTTAGGAACTTAAACCTAACACTCTAGTCCCTAGCAGAAATGAGGAAAATTGTGTTTTGCTTTCTCCTAATTTCCCATTATTAAACCTTAATATCTTTCCATAATGCAGATAAAATATGTTGGTAAATTCCCCACAAACTAACTGAAATAAAGGGTGCATCAATACTGTGGAAATAATGCAGTTTGATACCACTTTAACTATGATGCACCATGTTACAGGATCATGGATTTTTAGCTTTGTGAGTCAGAAGCATTCTTTGGCAGACAAGATTAAAAACCTTGTAAAATGACAAACCCAGGATTCTATAGGATGGACTACACCACTTAAAGTGGTGTCAAACTGCAATATTTCTATAGTGCGGATGCACCAGAAGTCAAACAGCCCCACAACAAAATTGACAGTGCTTGGAGCACTATTTTTGAAAGTAAAATTTCAGATGTTACTCATTATTTTTAGCATAACTTGGATGTTGCCTTTCACAAATTTTTCTTATGAGTAATGTATTTCTAAAGTATTGAGTTACTAACAGTTACTTTTGACTTTTAACAGTTAGTTTTGACTTGTTAACAGTTAAAAATAAAAAAAAAAGCACACATATTCCCCTGATGTCGCTCAACATTTAGGAATAATGAGTAAAAAAAAAAAAATTACATTTGAATGTAAGAAACTGACAATGTTATGGTTTGCAAAATAATGTGACTGGTAAGGTTTCTTTTTTAACATAACAAGTTATGTGAAATGTACATAAAGTATTAAGAGCTTTGCAAAGTGAAATAGCAAATCCATTGAATGACAATGTTGCACGTGCTTGCCATATAGTTGTTAAAGATGAGAAGCTCATCCCACACAGGCCCAGTTTCACTTTCTGTGACAAAAGACTCAACAATCTGCAATAGGAAAGTCGATCAGTTCAGCTCCTACCAACACAGAAAAGTATGTTGTGTGTAGCTTCCATGTGGCCTGTTAAGAAGGAAATTCATGAAAATCCAAACTCAGCACTACAAATATGGTTAAATGCACAAGGCATAAAAGCCACAATTTGAAGAGCTAAGTACTCAAAGACTTTTAACCTAGATAAATAAATCTGCCATTCTCATATGTTTATTAACTACTGTTTTCATCATACCTCATCATTATCCAGGTGATTAGGGGAAATTGGAACAGGAGTTCAACACCATCTTGTGAAGATACCTAGAGTGCATCTACACTGTAGAAATATGTAGTCTGACACCATTTTAACTGCATGGCTCTATGCTACTCAACTCAAAACTTTATTACAGCCATTTGGCCAGCACAATTACAAAATTTCAATTTAAAACATGATTTTATACCTTACGTTTTGTACAGGCAGACTGGAGAGTATAAACAAATGATGGTTTACAAAAAGTAAGGATAGAACTGCACAATTTGGTAAACACACAATAATGGGTAGGGCATTATTACTTCATAAGTAACAATATTGCATTGTGTTAAAGAGTTTCATATTCAGGACTTATTTGTTCAAAACTACAGTCAGAATCTTTGTTTAAGGAAGAGTTAAATCATAAGGTGCCAATTAATCAGATGCAATTGCTCTATGCTACAGACTCCTGGGATTTGTAGTTTTGTGAGGCACCAGCGCTCTTTGACAGAGAAGGCTAAAGACCTTGTAAAATTACAAATTTCCATAGGATGAAGCTACAGCACTCAAAGTGGTGTCAAACTGCATCATTTCTACAGAATAAATACATCCCTAATCCTACTTTAGACCAAGAGGAGAAACATATTAAAATTTCTAGTTTATACCAAGATCTAGTTATTTCTAGCCAAAGCAACATAGATTTTTTTTTACTTATAATTTCAGTTTTTAGTGTGAAGCTGTTACTTCTAATGTGCACATTGCTTCCTGCCCCAATAGATGTGTTGACCTTAAGAGTTTCTTCTAGTCATAGCAATTGAACAGATTTGACAGCACTGATAATCAGGAAGGTTATCAGGCTGAACTTTCAGTTGACTTTTTAATTTTGATTGGCTGAACATTGTCCATTCCCATCTATTAATATGGCAATAAATTAAGGGAATTGAATGAGGATGGCTAATCATGTGAAAATTTCTTGAATACTCAGTGACTACCTCTCACAATTATTTCTCACGTAATATCTGAAGCACTATAGTTTTGATAAAGCATTCATTTGAAACATTCCTAATGAAATTGGAAAATAGCACAGTATTAGCATGGCTAGTTGTCTCAAGAACAGAAAATTAGCTTGACACAATCCCATCTTGCAGGATAGCTTATGTGCTTTCAACATTTTAGTATGCAACTTTTATCAATGCACTATTTTTTCCCCCCTAAATATCATATTTTTGGCCATACCTTCTACTTTCATTACCACTAATCTGTGCTTAAAGAAAAGCTAATACATCAAACTTTGGTGCTAAGAAACTTTGTTATGTGAACTACTGGAAATTATGAAAATTAAGCCTATTTGCATAACTTAGTAAGTATTAACTTACTTCTGCAAAAAATAAATGCCTAATTTATTATCCTGCAAGTCATGAGGAGGGGCAAGGAACTGAAGCCTGACAGATACCAATAGCAACTCACCCTCTTTCTTACAAGAATTCATGAGGCATCGTTCAGTACCATCAAGCATGTCTTAACAATCATAAGGGCTCTGAGGTTTGATTTGTTTTGTTATTTTTTAAGGAAGTTGCTATTCTTAACTTGATGAATTCTGTACTGAGGGACATGCTGTTTGTCTTTTGACTGCTTTGAGCACAATCTTTTGTGAACTATTTGCATCATATGGAAAATGTTGTGGCTCCAGAAGGGCTTACCACCTCAGACACTCACTGTGGGCTCTCTACACCTAAAAGTGGCTGGTCATGTGCCACAATTTTAAGCAGCTCACAATGCTACAAACTGATTAAGTTCACATAGATCCATGGCATTTTAGAATCCTTAAAATGTTGTTCTATATCTGCCCAGCATTTTTATAAGATAAAACATGAGTAAAACATGAGCTGAGGGAATAACTGATGTAGGGGGTTTATCACAAGAGAGGAATTTATTTCAGTTTCGAAAGAAATGGAAGTGAGGCCAGTTTGGAACTGAGTAAATTCGCTAGTTCAGCTAATTTACGTGATTGCGTATTGACACTGCATTGCATTCAGAACTGCCCGAAATTGCCTCCCATTGCCTGAAATTGTGTGTGATAGTTTCTCACACAATCACGCAAAACCCCACAATTGCGTTCGGAAGGACTTCCCTTTGCCCGAAAATGTGTGTGATCAGCTTTCACGCAATCACACGAAACCCCATGATTGCATTCAGATTGCCATTGGATTATACTTCCAATTCCCTTCATGTGATAAACTCTGTAGAGTATATGGGGCGCCACTGAAGATCCCTTCAATCCTGATCTAGAGACAACCCTGCTAGTCAAGAACTTCACCAAACATATTTCGCCATTCATTTTATCTCAACTTTAATTATACTCCTTTTGGGGAACAAAATGTGTTTTTTCCAAGCTATGGCTAAAGGCTATAAAGCTTTTCTTCCTACTGAAGCCAAAATAAGCTGACTTTCTTATACCAGTTCATCAGTCCAGTGGATATAAAATCCTTTTTGTAAACTGAGCAATTTCTTACTGAATCCTGTTTAGTGGACTATTTCAGTCTATCAGTTATAGCCAGGCCTTTTCAGTCCTTTTAGAAGCAAAAGAGCTATTATTAAATAATGGTTGGCTCAAAAGGGAATTATAACAGTCTGGCAAATAACTATATGGTAGGAGGGGAAAACCCATATCATTAATCCTGCTTATGGCTGCCAAGGAAAAAAGAATGGCAGGATGTAATGCCATCCAACCCTGGCTTTCTAGAAAATGGAATCCTTTAAGATAAATAAGGTAAACTGGAAAATAGTCCAGGACAACAGTTTTCTTTGGTTGTACAGTCCCTTGCAGAAATATTCACATACACCCCTTCAACCATTCCTCATTTCAGTTCCTGAAACTGAAAAGGATTACACTGACATTGTAACTGCTGGATGTACAGAAGATCCTCAACACTGTGAAGATGCAAAATATTGTTATTGTGCCCTTAAATCTTGCTTTTAGCTGGAAACTGTGTTTGCCCTCCTACCCATTGGCTGGAAAATGGGACTGGAACATGGTGATGATATACCTCTAACATGTGTTGCACCCATATAAAGCAGCAACATGCAAACTCCTGTCTCTTTCTTAGATGGCACTTACCATCTGGAAGGTGTGCATTTTTCAAAGGAGGGTTGTGACATCTACCTGTGGAATCTGCAGCATGGCATGGATTGCATCACTTCTTAAATCACTGGGTGAAGTGGTGGTGTCTAACTCAGATCTATTCCTTTAGAAAACTCCCTGAGGCACCAGATACTGAAGGAAAATTGTGATCATTTCTCTCATTGCCAACCAACAGGAAATGTGAGGTCATTCCTTGCTCCAGGTGGTATTCCCTTGACATGGTGTTAGTTCATGGAACTTCATGCACAATAGGTGCCATAAATTTCATTTTAGGAGGAAAAGAAAACAAACTGACATGTTTGATTGCATAAATGTTCAACCTCCCTGAAGTGTTCAACCTGGTAGAAACAACTTTAACAGTAATTACAGTCATGATTTTTGTTTTGTTTTGCTAAATCTCTTTTAGCTTTTTGCATCTGGATGCTGCATTCTTTGCCCATTTTTGTGGAAAAATTGTTTCACTATTTCATATTGGGTGAGGACTTTGGTGAACTGCACTTCTCAAATCTTGTGAACAGTCAGAGTAAAGTCTTGACTTTGACTGGACCATCCTAAAATATTCAGTTCCTTAATATTGTAGCTACTCTAATGTTACATTGGCTGTGTTTTCAGAATCATTGTCCTGCTACAATATGAACTCCATCCCAGTTGCTTTGAAGATCAAAATTTGTTTTCCTTGAAACCCCCTATATTTAATTTAGCTATATTATTATTAATATGCTTTATTTATATAGCACTGCAGATTTACACAATGCTGTACATGAAACCAAAAACTAGATAAAAGTAAACCTGCCCATGGAGTACATTATAAGAAATAATAGCATAATACATATTAACAACACATAACAATACAGGAAAGGGTTCAATAAAATAAGGGAGGCAACAAAGTTATTCATCTTAAGTTCAATCCTAACCATTTCCCTAGTCCTTTCCAAAGAAAAGAATCTCCCATGTTTGATGCTGCAACCACCATACTTCATTTTGGGAATGCTGTTCTGAGAACAATATGATAGGCTTTGTGGCACACATGGTACTTTATAGCACAAATAATTTATTTTGGTCTCAGTGAACTCGATAACCTCCCCTCATGTGTTTCTGTGTCTTCCCCATGCCCCCCCCCCTTTTTTCAAATTTCAAATACATTTTGATATGAATTTGTTTCAGCAATAGCTTACTTCCATTAACAAATAGCTTTGTGGAACCTCCAGGAGTTGGTGCCCCACTATCTCAGGTGTAGATCTCACTAGTTCCTTCAGAGATATCATTGCTACTTTGACTTATGGCTTCCTTATCTTTTTCACTATTGATGAAAACATTCCCCAAGAAGAGCCACGAGTAAACCATATTTGTTGTTGTTGTTTTAAAAAAGGGTTGGGGATTTTGTCATCCTAGGCTAAAAAAATGGAGTTTTAACAGGATAAAAATATCTTTGGCCAGTACTTATCACACAACAATGTGTCCATCCTGCTGCTGCCTTGCATTCCATTTGTCACTGCTATATACATTTTCAATAATGGGCAAAATCTGTCAATAGACTCTCTATCTTGCTACTATTCCATTACCACCTCCATGTGATAGGTCCCTTCCCTCTGAAGTTCTGCTTCTCATGCAGTCATGTGGTGTGAGTGAGCATGATTTTGCTCTTCTCCCCTTCCCCTTCACTGTGATTGCAGCTACCAACATCTTCCCAAAGCAGGCTTCTCATAGAATCATAGAACCATAGAGTTAGAAGAGACCACAAGGGCCATCCAGTCCAATCCCTGCCATGCAGGAAATCTCAATCAAAGCTTACCCGACAGATGGCCATCTAGCCTCTGTTTAAAGGCCTCCAAGGGTGAAAGGGTTCCAATCCCACTAGTTAGTATCAAAATATGCATGTTTTTTTAAACTAAAAAATAGACTTCTGACCACTTTTAGCTCTGTTTTATCTGTTTTGTTTTTGTTTTCATTCTGGGGGCATTTTTGGCTGTCCATGTCCTGCAAAATGTCTCAGGAGCAGAAAATTCATCCTTGGTTCTGCTAGAGTAGCCTACTCATACCTTAAAATCCAATTTCCTAAAGATGTTTGTACTGAAACCTTTGATGCCCTCCTAAGTCTGTTGATACCTCCTCCTTATGTGTGGATGGTGCATTTGGACTATAAAAAATCCACACTTGAAAACAATGGAGCTAAACAGACAGCCCCAAAAGAGTGGCTTGCCACCACCGCTTTGAGTGCCAGATTGGGGCTGCAGCAACTGTACACTGGAGCTGGCAAAGTCCCTCTCACCATGGCCATGGTGGCTTCTCCCTATTTCTTCAGTGCTGCATGTCTAAATGCTGTGCCTCAGAAACAGTGTGACACCACCCTTTGTCTGGTTGGCTAGGTGGTGTGATGGCAGCATAAGGATGGAGTTGGGGCAGGCGCCAGGCACAAGGCACTCACTCCACCCCCACTCCACCCCGATGCCTGCTCTTCATGCCAGTCTGTATAGCCTCAATGTTTCTTTAAGTAAATAGGATAAAGGATTGCATTTGTGTCTCTTCTGTTCAATCTCTTTCTGATAGATGGTTGATGGTGAGAGGAGAAATGTGGAATGATCTGTCTGCATACCAGAAACACACACAGCTAAAACAGGAGTCTAGCAGGAAGAGCACTGACTCTGAAGAATTCCTTACTTTAAATGTAGGTGATTACAAAGCCCTCAATTTTTTCAGTTGTCAAAGTTATCACCTGGAAAAATAGAGTGCACACCCACAGATGCCTCATCCAGACACCAGAATATGCAACATTAATGTGTCTGAAATAATGTCAGGGAGGGCAAAGATGAAGCTATCTACTCTAAACAAATTTACAGACATTATCCCATAATCCCATATTGCCACCACATTGATGCAGTGGGAGAGAAAAGCAAGTAAGTTTAACTTCTGGTTTTGATACTAATTTTCGTGTGTGTGTGTGTGTGTATATATATATATATATATATATATATTCTGTGCAAGGGTTTGCATATCCTCTGTACACTCAACAATTAAGCATGTTCCTTTTCAACCATTATTATAAGTTGCTCAAGATCAGATAGCATAGCTAATACTTCCTCACTGGCTGCGTTTGGATAATATGTGAAGCCTCTCTCACAGGAAGAGTAATAGAGGCACAGGGGATAATGAGGATGCATCCATTAGTCTGCTCAGATGTTAATAGATGTTCCACTCAGACAGACATTATGAACAACTTTTCCATGGATGGTTGCCAATTCCCTGCTTGGCACAACTTTATAAGAGGTTCCATTTGCTACAAAATGTTAAAACTTTCACAGAAGAATGCTATAATTGTATGTGAACAATTACAGCACTGTGCACAATGCATCTGAGTTTCTGAGGAAAAAAGTGCCCCTCAATGGTAAGAAAGGAATAAAATAAGGGGGGGGGATCTCACTCACTGGACAATATCTCATTTTTTCATGATATCCTCTAATTTACCATATAGAGTCTTTCAACAGAAGTCTAATGTTTCAAGGCAGACAGTTGTTGAAAGAGAAAAATGGCTGACATGTTGGCTCTGTAATATGTCTTAACACAGATGATCAATGAGGTAGTAGACCCATGGCTATAGGATTGGAGCAGTGGGACTATTTGATTATGAGGGATGGTTGCATTATCTGCTACAGCCTTCTGACTTTTCCTATTCTCATCCTTACAGTACCTGGGAGTTTCAGGGTAGGTTCTTCATAGCAGTGATATATTTTGTGAACTATCCCTGGTATGACCCATAATATTTTGCAGTAATCTGGTATTGAGTAGGCAATTAAGGATATTTTTAAAAGACTTCATTGACAATGAAAAATGCCTGCTTCTTGAGAACCAGCCTACAGAATGGAGGCTATCATGCTGAATATGTGTACTTCAAAATTTATCATGACACGACTGGCAGCACCAAAGTAGACCTGCATATATTAATATGGGGTTCTGTATTCAAAAGACATTCAATGGAATCCTTCATTAGTATCCTGCAAGAAGAGGGAGCACTGATAATACCATACCATCTGGTATTGTGACAATATAAGAAAACAGAAAGGTTTGTCCAGGCATTACTTTGATGATAATCCTCCAGGGTATGTATCTGGCAAAACTTGCTGTTCCAAAGTGCCACCTCATATTTGTTAAGAAAGTTGCTGTCCTCCACAGTGTAGAGAAATTTAAGTGAGTATCTATATCCTTACAAAAGTGACTTGCCACCTAAAGCTATCATCCTGTCTCAGGTGACAAATCAAACAGGGCAGCTCTGTGACAGTTTTCACAGCAGAAATCCTCTGAAGAGCACCTAGTTAGTGGGGTTGATAAGTTAGCTGATTGTGCTGGAATTTTAGTTGATCCTTGACAAATTCCTTGAGGTGGTGTCAAGTACAATTCTGCCAAAGCAGATGGAAAGAGTGCATCCACAATGCAAGAAGTCAAGGCTAGCTTGTAGTAAAATAAATGAAAATGATAGTTTTTTGTGGGATTTTCGGGCTACGCAGCCATATTCTAGAAGAGTTTCTGGCTGACGTTTCACCAGCATCTGTGGCTGGCATCTTCAGAGAATGCTGGCATGGAAGTAAGGTAAATTTACATTGTGTGACCCTAGGTTGGGAGCAGTGATTTGCATGTGTATTGTTCTGTTGCTAATGGCAGGCCTCACAGTGAGAGGATATGCAAACAAGGATTAATGTCTGCTAACTGATGCTCATTGTCTGCTGGGAATACCCTGGCCTTAGGCTGTTTCTCATTTGCTTAGGTTGAGTCTTGACCTTGCTGTTCTTCAGAATTGGTAGCCAAACCTTGTTTACTTTCAGGGCTTCCTCTTTCCTGTTGAAATTGTCCAGGTGTTTGTGGATTTCAATGGCTTCCTTGTGCATTCTGACATGGTAGTTGTTGGCATGGTCCAGAATTTCAGTGTTTTCAAACAGCATTTTATGCCCAGGATGGTTTATAACATGTTCTGCTGATGATGATTTTCCCAGTTGACCCAGTCTGCAGTGTCTCTCATGTTGCTTGATTCTTGCACACTGTGTTTGGTGGTCCCTATGTAGACTTATCCGCAGCTGCATGGTGTTTACTGCATACAGCTGCAATAGATGGATGGGTATAGATTAATAAAATACTGCATGAAAATTGATTAGAAAGATCATGTTGAATTGCAGCAAAGGCTGTAATAGAGGTTGTACAGACAGCCCATTCAGGGGTGGATCTGTGCCACCCCTGGAAGTGCTTGGTTGGGGACGTGGCAGCCACACACCATGCCCCCAACACAGTGCAAATAGGAGCCATGAAATGCAGCTCCTATTTACACCCTAGAACAGGCACCACAAGGGCTGCAGCAAGGCCTTAAGATGCCCATTGTGTGCAGTGCCATGTAAGCACTGTGCATGGCAGGCATCATCATGGTGCACTCCATGTAAATGGGAGTGCACCAAGATGGCACCCACAGTGTGCAGTAGGGTTTGGGAATGTGTGGATGCTCCACCCTACTGTAGCCCTAGTTCAGGCCTAGGCCGGCACAAAGTGCCAGTCTGTCCAGGCCCATAGTCTATCAGTTTGCTCCTTGGTAATGATTGCCTGAAATGAATGAAATGACCAAGTTCCCATCTTTGTCTCCCCTGGCCCCCCACATTATATATTTAATGCCTGTAGATGCTGTGGCAGTGTTCATCATGTGAAGCCAGTTGTAATTGGAATATTTCAGATATATAATCTTCTAGGGATTTTATGGAAAAAAGTATATGAATTGGTTGTTTGTTATGGTTGTTAAATTACATTTTAAAATTACCCTATCCCACATGTTATGGATGATACCCAGTTCAAATGGCACTTACATAGTGGCAACATTCCACTGGCCATTGTAGATCATTCCAGTGGTTGTTCCAGTTGTATTTCCAGATTGTGCATGGTGTATATGTGGCAGGGAATGTCCCTGTAGATTAATTTGGCCTTTATGCCAGTCCGCTCTGCAGTAAATGAATGGTGAACAACTTTTTAAGAGGAGTACTGGATACCTCTATACCTTTAGAGCAACACGGTGGCTCCATCGTTAAGATGCTGACTCTGACAATTGCAAGATTAGCAGTTCAAAGCCTAAGCACCATGTGATGGAGTGAGCTCCCATCACTAATCCCAGCTTCTGCCAACCTAACAATCTGAAAGCATGTAAAAGTGCAAGTAGGTAAATAGGCACCACTTCAGTTGGAAGGTAACAGTGTTCTGTGCAGTTATGCTGGGCACATGATCACAGAGTTGTCTTTGACAATGCTGGATCTTTAGCTTAGTAACAAAAGTGAGCAGCACTCCCTACAGTCAGACATGACTAGACAACATTGTCAAGGGAAAACCTTTACCTTTACTGGATACCTCCCTACACAAGATTTAAAAGGTATAACCACTCAAAGAACTCTGAGTTATGGTAACACAGGATTCCAACCTTTATCTTTTCATTACTGAGATATTACTGCTGGTGATTTAATTTCTTCTGCCTGCCCTTGTTCAGACTGTCACAGATGAAGCATGTATACTTCAGGCTAATGATAGAATCTACTATAAATGTCAGGTCGCCCTGCCATTTCTCTACATTACTTGTCTTTCTTACACCAAGAAAATAATCGCTTAGTGTGTGTCTCCATTTTAGCTGAGCTAAGACACTTATATCCTGCTTTGGCTTCAAAAAGAAAGCAAACCAGCTAGAAATGATAAAAATAACAATTAAAGAAGTCACATTATCAAAACAAAAAATATAAAGACATAACACAACTGTACCATAGAAATAATAAAGTGACAGCTTGAACACATAACCCCATCAGAAGAATAAAAATATCTCCACAGGTAATAAAAGACTGCAGCTATATTTGCAGCAGCAGGAAGACACAGCAGGAAAACAAGCCAGCTCCAGTGGTCTGATGGAACATACCCATGTGTGTCAGGCTTATAAAGAACACCATAAATTAAACAATCTTTTCCCGTTTAGTCAGCTGCCAAACCTCAGTTAGCTTGCGACCTCAGATGCTGAATGGAGTGGACAAAAGATTGCTGCATATAAAGGGAGAAAGTGGTCCCTCCAGAGCTCTGTAGACATTATGCATGCCTGGGCGTGAGTTTGATTTCTTTCTCAGCATGCTAGAAATCACTTTGTCTCATTTTAAACATGGGATATTGGCAGAATGGATTGAGTGTAATAAGGAAGACTGCTGGCCTGTGCATATATAGAGGAGCAGTAAAACGTAAAGGTAAAGGTAGTCCCTTGACATGAATGGCTAGTTGTAACTGATTATAGATGGTGGTGCTCCTCTCCGTTTCTAAGCCAAAGAGCCAGCATTGTCTGAGGACTGCTCTGGTGGTCATTTGGCCAGCATGACTGCATCAAACACTGTTACCTTCCACTTAAGTGGTACCTATCTATCTACTGGCATTTGCATGCTTTCAAACTGCTAGGTTGGCAGAAGTTGGCAGAAGCTCACTCCATCAAAACTTACTTGAGCTTTAAACTGCCAACTTTCTGATCTTCCAAACTGATGCCTAAATGCCCTACAGGCACAAGATCATATCTTATCTTGGAATGTGAAATGGGTAAGCCCTGATTAGTACTTGGATGGAAGACTGCCAAAGAATGCCAGTTGCCAAAGGCTATATTTCAGAGGAAAGAATTGGTAAAACCACCTCTAAGTATTCCTTGCCCCCTATGAAAAATTCATGAGGGCACCATAGGTTGACAGGACACTTGAAGGCACATGCATATACACAGGATATATAACAAAGGCAGGAACAAATCACACTGTTATTTTCCTTGGGTGTTTTTTTCCTGGGAGAGATAAAAGAAACCATAGGGTTTCTATTATGACTTCCAGCTAAGAGAAGAAAAAGTGTTTCAGTTATGATTTCAATTGGAACCATAAAGACTGACTGACAGATTGACTTTAAAAAGTAGCATATAAATGGCTCAAAGCTAGGGATTTCTCTCTCCACCGAGAAACTTTTCCCTTCCACAGAAGGATGCACAAACATTTAAAAAAATTTTTTTTTGATTGATTCATTCAGTCTCTTCTGGATCTCCTTACACTCTTGCCCTGTGGATTGCCTTCAGGTTATTTACTGTGTAAAACACTTTTTCAAAGGAAACAGCTGCTTCATATTCTAGACATCCCTTGCCCAAGGGACAAATTAATAGAACCTTAGTTCTTATGATTAACATACTTTAACTGAACTATAACTGGAAGATGAGGGAATTATCATATCTTATTTCTCATACTCTCTGGAAGTTCTTCTGTACTCCTAAAATGTTGAGATGCTTCCCTATTAATCATCTATGATTTGTTAAATAGTGTGTCATTCTGCATTTCTCTTTGGATTTTTCTTTAATTGCTACCTGTGCACTTGAAAGTAGAACTGTTAGAAAGAGTATTTTCTACCTGGTGAATAAGGATGGGAGGAAAGATTGAACAAGAGAGCTATATGTATAGTTCACTTACTTTCAGGGCTGTGTTTTGTAACCAAAGTCCTTTATCACTTTCTAGGGAAGGTATGAGAGGGCCGCCCTATAACCAGGTCTTCTGCATGCATAGAGAATGTCCTCAGAATACTCTTTGAAAAATTGCTCCAAGGGATTACTTTCCTGTTCCTTATTTCACTAAACTCTGCAAAGGATATAATTTTCCTCTCATGACTATTGAATTCAAAGCTCACACCCAGTTGGAGAAAAAAAATCCTCAGATAAAACTATAAACCAAAGACCCAGGTTTTTGTAAATTTTATTTTGCTTTAGTTTGGTTTGTGGTATTAGCTAAACAGATTCTTCAGGAATCTGGATTCAAAAATGATAAAAACTTGTACTCTGATTTTATGGAAGCTGAATGTCACAAGCCTGCAACAGTTAGAGGTCTTTAAAAGCAAAGGAATCAGGCAAGTGAATGAAGCACTCCTACAGAAGCATTGTGCTAATGCTGATGTGAAGTATCACTGATCTGTTAAGAATGGAGACAAAATTGTGAGTTCCTCAGTTTCAATACTTCTTCCTTCTTCCTTATTATCCCTTCACACAAGAATTTTCTCTTCATTTCTCCTTTTGAATGCTAATGGTAACTACAGTTAGGTCAATCTAATGTTTGTATGTCTGCCAGAATTTGAACCGATTTATCACTATAAGTGGTAACATTGGTGCAAAATGGCATGTTGGTGTACAGTTCCTTTTTATGTGAATTCGTACAAGCAATTGTGTGTACATGCAATTCACATAAACTTAGATATTCCCACAAAGAGCATTGGAATTCTCACAAGAGAAGGGGAAGTATACACCAGAAAGAAGAACCTTTTAGGATGCTCTTAATGTGAGAATAGTTAAGCGACAGAACCATCATGTCCTAGGTAGAGATAGATAAACCTGGAAGATTTGGTTTGACCTTGTGTCAAATAAAATTAGTTCCTTCCAAACATTCTGCATGATTCCACTCTGATGTTTGGTTCTTTTGAGCATTAAGGATTTTTTTTAAAGTTTTCCTGAATATTTTGTACATATTTTTCTCCAAATATATGCAATTTTGCACACAATTTTGCTTAACATACCCATTTTTGCATTTGGTATGTATTGTCATCCAATATATGCATGTTTTTTGTATTCTTTTTCTAAAAAAAATGGACAAACTTGGAGAAGTACAATTGTTAAAGAGTAGCTAAGTTTGAGACAACATGTCAGGGGAAGGCTTTCTCTCAGTCCTGTCATCATCACAGGCTCACTTGGTGAGGACACTTCTTTCCTTTCACTGACAGACAAAGGTGTTTTTGTTTAAGTAGGCTTTTAATGTGTAAGCAGAGAAGCTTCTTCTTGGAGTGTGTGATTTGTTCTTTTTTTAAAAAAAAATTGTATGTCTTCTAAAATGTTTTTATACTGTTCAAATGTCAGAATTTTATTTATTTATTTAAAATAAATAATGTTAGGTTTTCTAACTGATTCTTTATGTCCGTCACCTTGGGTCTGACTCTAGGACAAAAGTGACATAGAAATGAAATAGTTAAATGAATAAAATAGCATGTTAGTTCAAAAGTACAGTATTTGACAAGTTCGCATTAAATAGTAAATGGAATAAATATCTCCCCCCCACCATGTCTCTAGATTCTCTGAATAGCTTTCCACACCCTTTGAACTACTGGCACCTGTGTCTCTTTTGAGGCAGAAAATAATTTCATTAGATTCAACAGCCTCAGTAATAGTACAGTAAGCTTTTAATACCCCCTGAAACTTTTTTGGAAGAAACACAGGAATCGTCACCATGAAGATTCACACATTTGCAAAGGTAATGGATCATTCCTGGAGAAATGAAGGGCACACAAAAAATAAACTAAAATGTGGAGGCAAAAAAATGCACAGATATATGGAGACATTTTAATCAGTGGGAGAAAATATGGCCTTTAAGTTAAATACATCTATAAATGTGAGCATCAGGGAAAATTCATTAAAATGCATTAGTAATTTCAAACCTTACAAGCCAAGGTGTATGAACAGGATTCAGAGAAGAACAACAAAACTGAGGTGGCTAGATTTTCATATTCACTAACTGGTGTGCTGAAATGTTATTTTTTACTGCTAAGGCACATTGGGGGTCCCTGTACAGTGCAGCATTGGTCAACAAGACTGGAGATAGGAAGTTTCATTCATTCAATTCTGATAATGTATTTCTTCTCTGCATCCCACTTGTCTCTCTGGATCAGTATGAAAGGCCCCTTCAGTATGCAAATCATGTCAGCATGACTAAACTTCATCTGAGATGGTGCAGCACTTTGGTCAGCTTGATCTATGAAAATTCTTTATGTCCTGTGTGTCCAGCTTTTGAGCTACATTTGGAGTTCTCTTTTGTGAACTTGTTAAAACAGCTCCTATGTAAAGTTCATGTAACAACGTGATGGCTGCATTGGGATGTGGCATCTTTCTTAACTAAAGCCTTTTAAAAAGAGCTCAGACTTGAAATGTTTACAAAATAGTACAGAAACCACAGAGAAGGAGTTGTGTCACTTGAATCTAAGGTTATCATAGAAACTGGCAAATTAGTGTGTACTCCATGAACCACACAGAACAGTAGTCACAGAGCTAAATTTTCAGAAGGGGATTATTTTTATAAAAATAAAATATTGTGATTTCGTCCGATAAAACCAACATACCCAGACCAGCTGCTCAAGCGGGCATTAGTTGGGCTAGGGAGCTGAGAAATTAATTCAGACACACTGCTACTGTTTGGTTCCCATAGTACCTGAGAATGAGGCTGTCCTTGGTCCCGACCAGGGCCTGGCCCACTGGTCTGCACCTCCAAGGTACCTTAAGGGGTCTCCACATTGGGAAGGAAAAGGGTATTATAGCACTTATTCCACACTAACTGGGATCTTGCCCCATGTCATACCAACCCCAGGTTGTGATAAAATACAGAATCTTCAAATAACACAAACTGTCTTAATTAATATTCTAGTGTTATGATTTGTGACTATTGACTCCAGAGAAGCAGATTTCTGTCTGTAGATGTAATGGAATTTCCTTTCTCATAGTTTGAATCCATTGGTTTATTTTCTAGTCTTTGAAGCAGCAAAAAACAAGCTTGCTTCATTTACTATATAATGTCCTTTCAGCTATATAAAGGTGGCTCTCATGTCATTTCTTACTCTTTCCACAAAATTGCATCTCTTTCTGCAAATAATGACCAAATCCTTGTGCTGTCTGGAAATTAATCGTTACTCTCCTTTTACTTCCTATACTTCTGTGTACATTTTCCAGAGAACAGGACCCATCAAATTCAATGGTTTTTAATCCTGAGTAATACACAACCACAAACAGAGGCTATAAAGACAGATTCTCCTTCAGAATCATGTATATTTGTGAGTGTGCACATGCACAGCCATATGCATGTAACTTATCTTATGATGTGAACAAGTGGATATTATAGTGTTACTGAAAATACCAAGAAAAACAAACATACTTGGAACAGTGAAAGAAGTGGGTTACTCCTTCGTCCTACCTTTTGCCAATTGCTGGATACTTAAATTGCAAAACCAAAACAAAAGAAAGCAAACAAAAATCTCAACATACACAACAAAATCAAAGATCTGGAGTCTGTACCACGAATGGCTTTATAATCCATACCATCAAAAAAAACAACTTCAGTTGGAAGTGTCAAGTGAAACCATAACACATTCTGATTCTGAAAAATAGATGGTTTGCTCACTCAGATGTCTGTAATTCTTCATTTAAATTCACCCTCTTCTCCTCACTAAGGCCATGGATTGAAGGATATGGTTTGTGTTTCTTTTCTGGGTTGCCCAAGTCTCACCCATGACTTCACCTGTTCCAGAATTTCTATGAGTATAACTTCATTACTGAAATAGCCATTGGCCAGCACGTTATGTAAGTGTCTCTGATGTCTTCTGATGGCATGGTGTTTTCTTTTATTTTTATTTTTGTGGCTAAGTCTTACCTGGCATGGTAAGACCAAAAGTCATTTCTGCCCAATTCTCTTCTCCTCAGCCAGTTGGTCCTGAGTGCAGGAATTCACAGTGAATCTTTTAAAATATGTTTTCATTCAAATTAATAGATAGTCCATCTAATTATTAAAATGGATGTTCTAATTTCCCTGGGGTAGCCTTACGGACCTGGACCATAGAGAATTTGCTCCAAGTCCATTCATTACTAGCTGAGTTTGACCAAGCATTTCTCATCATAATCAATCCATTAGGGTAATAAGGATGAACCTATGTAACCTGTAAGTACATTTCGGTAGTGGAATATTATGGTTGTTGTCATTGCTAACATTCTATAAGTGTATACATGAACATAATCACCTATTTATTACATCCTGAATTGCTTTTGTAGCAGCTGGTATGGCTGGTCATTGTTCTGTAGTCACTTGAATGGATTATCTTTTTTGGGGGGGGGGGGAAGAGGAGCAGTAGTAGTAGTAGTAGTTGTAGTTTACTGAAGTTTATATCGACACTAGGTTGCTTTTTTGTCATAGCCAATGTAAAGGTACTGAGATAAAATAACTCTGGGATTTTAAAAAGCCACATAGATCTAATAAGCTAAATTACCATATATACTCCACTATGGACCAAAATGCACTGCAGAAATAATCCACTTTGAGACTACTTTAACTACCCTGGCTCAGTGCAAGGGAATTATGGGAAATGTAGTTTTGTGAGACAATTAGCCTTCTCTATCAGAGAGGTCTGGTGCCACCACAAGCTACACAGTTCCCAAGTTTCCCTAGCACTGAGCCAGAGCAGTAAAAGTGGTGTCAAAGTAGATTATTTCTGCAGTGACTCTATAACTCAAGTTCATGTATATATGGAGGACAGGTTTTGTGGGCAAATTATGGATTTTGATATGCCCTGCGATAAGTCAAAGCTAAAATTTAGGGGCATGTAGCAAAGGATGTAAAGAATGAAGCAAAGGAAAACAATGCCAAAATTCTGGCAGGCATAGCTTTTTGTGCTCACCCTAGAGCCTGGATGGATGAAGATGGAACTACCACTGCTATTTACCCACACAAGCATTCAAAAAGGCCAGTAATGGTGGGGAGTAGAAGGTCCCTCAGTGCTTCTTTTAGATTCTCCTTGTATGGACTAAGCTCTCCCCTTTTGCCATTTGACTCAGAAATCCTTTTTTATAAAAGCTCAAGTACAGTACTTTCATTGACCCATGGATAATTCATCCCAGTTTTTTTGTGCCAATTGTGCCTTCTGAAATTCCTAGACTTATACATGAGTATATTCAGTAAGTGTGCTTCTTTGGTACACATATGCTTTTGAGGACATCCTGTTTCAAGATACAATGAAATGTGATTGGGAGTAGAAAAATACACCCATTTACACCCATGCTACTTTCTTCTGCTTCATTCCATAAGGATTAACATGCCAGTTTGTTAAACAATAGGTGTACTTCAGAATGAATCCAGTTTTGGTAGATTCTGCCCCAGATTTTGAGGATCTATTTTACTGGATATGTTTACTGTCACCCACATCATCCTGATTGCCAGAGAAGGCTAAGTTTTAGACTTTTTATGAAAAGGGTCATTTTTCATCAAAGGTGCAAGGACCTTTACCAGGTGCAGCAGCTAATTGCCAGAAATAATGAGATGTTGAAAAATGGCTCTAATTAACACAATCTCTATCTGGAAAATAAATGAAAATGTTCCACTTACTGTAGAAAGCTGCAAGAATTTTCAGGAACTTCCTATTTGCAAGCCAGTCCAAAACAGAAAGAACAATTTCTTCCAGACAAACAGCTTAATTGTTGCTGTGAAGGGGCATCGACAGGCCACAGCAATAAGGCATAGTCTTATTGTCACCTAAATCAGTAATATGGATATAAATTAATAGAATCTAACTTTCATCAACTTGACACCTTGAGCATATTCCATATGCCTTTTTCCTGTTGTGCCTTCACATTGCCTGTCAATTTATGGCAACCTCATGAATTTCATATTATTTTCTTAGGAAAGGAATTTTCAGTAGTGGTTTTGTCAGTTCCTTTGCCATAAATATAGCCTAGAACCCTGATATTTCATAGTACCATCCAGGTACTAACCAAAACTGACCCTGCTTAACTCCGAGATCAGATAGAATCTTGGTTGTTTAGGGTAGTTGGACCTAATGGTGTAAAGATACACATACAGTGGGCCCTCCTTATCCAAGGACTTGCCATCTGTGGATTTGAGCATCCACCTGCATTGTCCTGAATGGCACGACGCACACATTAGGGATAATTGGACAAAAGTCCCTCACCCTCTTCTCATTCCCTACCTCTTTCCTTTCTGTCTCCCTCCTTCCTTACCTCCTTCTTTCCTTTCTTACTCTCTCTTCCTTTGAGGCTTCTGCCCTGGCATGGTTTTTGGGGTGGAGTCTGGCTCCTAATCAGCTGGGGCCAGGGCCTGGGCCAGGCTGGGGCTTGAGTCTCAGAGCCCTTATTCCCAGGTCAAGCACCAGGGATGGAACCTCTGGGCTCCATGACCCAAGCCCTGAGCTTGGCTCACTCTGGCTAACAGGGTTCTGGGGCTTCAGGGGTTGTGCTTGGCTTCAGACCCCTGTTGGCTGGAAGGAGTCAGTGCCAGGGCCGGGCCTGGATCTCAGAGCCCAGGGGCTGAGTTCCAGATTCTAGCCCTGGGGACAGAGCAACTAGACTTAAGCCCCAGGCCCATCCCCAGCCTGGCTAACTGGGTGCCAGACTCCATCCCCAAAACCAAGCTGGGGCAGAAGCCTCTGAGGTGGGGAGAGGAAGTATCTAGGAAAGCAGCCCAAAGGGACAATAAGGCCAGCTTAGTTCCTAAACAAACAAACCCCAGTCTAGCAGAGTCAGTGTAAGCAGCACAGTCTTTGAGGCAGTATCAGAAGAAGGATTACCAAAAGAGTTGTCAAATGGGCCGAGATTTGAGGTATCAGATAGGCAGGTTGATAAGGCAGTCCAAGGTCAAGGGTTCCAGATAATCAAGATGGATCAGCAGTCTAAGAAGCAAAGGTTTGGTCCAAAAGCCACAGGAGCCAGAAACAGAGTCTTTCCTCCAAGAAAATCATATAATCACTGGCAACCAGAAACACATGCTCCAGCTGCCTAGATAGGCAGGCAGCAGGCATTCAGTTGTGTCTGATTATCAACTCACTTCTGATAAATCCTGCTCTACCTTCAAAGGCCCTTTCTTTTGGCTTGATGCTCCCTGAAGGCAGGCACACTTCCCTGATCCTCCTCTATGTCCATAACCTTGGCCCCAGGCAGACTTGGCTGCTGAACCTTTGGAGAAGCCACAGACTCTGCTACAGCACAGCTAGGGCCGGCCTCAGGCTCCCCAACTGCAGGCTCATGTCCCAGAGGCTGTAGCTAATCCTCGTAGTCCTCTGAGTCATCCTCCAGGCTCGGCATGACAGGAAGAAAGAAGGAAGGAAGGACAGAGGGAAGGAAGGAGGCAAGGGGGACTCCAGTCCCATTCTCCCTAATGGCATCATGGTCATGTTACCACACCACCATTAAGAACAATGGGACTTGAGCATCTGTGGATTTTGGTATCCATGGGGGGGGGGATCCAGGATGGATCCCTCACAGATACGGAGGGCCCACTGTACCTAAATACTCATCATTTGGCAACTTCCAGTTCTAACTGGGAATCAAATGTAGTCAAGCCCAAAGGATACTGGAATGTCAAAACAGTAATTAGTGTGAATGGATAGAATCCATTATCCCTGATCTATAGTGTGCTAGTTCACATGTTCCATATGATAAAATTTAATTTGAATAATTATTTATGACATAAAGCTGGTTCTTTTGGGGGGCATTTTAGGAAGGCTTGATTGAAAAGAAATTGGTCTCAAATAATGGAGGTGGACAAATTTCTCAGAAATTTCTATAGAAGGAGGTTACTTTCATTTGTTTTGTTTTGTTCTTAAAAATGGCCATGGTATCTCTCTCTCTTCCCCTCCCCTGAAATAAAGGAAATGAACATCAAAACATCAACACAATTCATTGCTTCACATATACATTGTGCAGGAGTATTATGACTATTCTATTTTGCTTTTGCCATATATCTTTCATATAACTGGGGAATAAGGAACAGAAGAGCTTTGGGGTACTTTAATAAAAGCTGACTTTTCCCACCTTTAGCCACAAACCAGATGCCTATGGAAATATCATAGGATTTAAATATTAATTAGTTGTTTAAAGTGTCATCCTGCTACACTTCATAGAAAATACATTTTTGAGATACACTGTTGAAACATCTCTTGCATCAGTACTCCCTGTCAAACATCATTTTGGTAATGCAAAATACAACCAGCTGCTTAGCTGTTTGGTGGCAAGCAGTTTGAAGGCCTACATTTTCCTGACATATATACAAATGAATGCATGCAGAAATAATTCCATTGAATAGCTGTGTCTGCAAAGATGTATATGTAGCAGTCATTACCAATGCAAATTTGTTTTCAAGTACTTAAAGAAAACTTCGGAACTTATCTTGAAATAACATCCTTGATAGATATTTTATTTTCTCTTGCCTTTGCTCTTCCTTTCAGACCCACCTCCCCTATCCAATGCAAGCAACATAATATGGTTCTCAGGTGCGGAACAGACGGCCCAAAAGGACCGTCCCCGTGCCGTGTTTAGGGCTGGGGATCACGTAGCATTTGCACGCTCCCCAGCCCTAACACGTATGGAAGGCACCATTTTTAAATGGTGCCGTCCATACGGGCATGCTGCCATGACATCATGGCACTCACTGTATTTACACGGTTTACCTTTTCAAAAAATGCCTTCTTCCCTTGGCAACCAGATTGCCTTCACTGGTCTCACTGTTCTTGGGGCTTCATGCCCCAAGGACACCCCTTTCCAGGCCACGGAGAAGGGGTGTTTTGCCCCTTTTCCTCTGTCTCGGTAAGCCACGGATTGGGGCCTCTGGGGCAGCCAGTGAGGCTGCCCTGGTCCCAATCCACCGCTCAAATGGTTGGCTACAGACCACCCTTTTTGGGCTGTCTGTAAAGCCTCTCAGTTTTTTAACTAAAAAGTCTGAAGCTCTAAAGAGTAAGGAGAAAAGTATTCCTTTTCCAGTTCCTTGCTATAGCTGGCAGAATTGGCTAAAGCCTGTATCAGGGAGAAGAGCCTATTAAGAACAGGATGGGTTGAATTATATTTAATTTGGTTTGGAAATGGGTCTGGTCCCACATCATCCTAAGACAAGAGGGTGGGATGGAAACAGTAAGGCCACATGCAGCCCTCAGAGTCCCCTGAGACTCATTTTTATTAATTTTCCAAGGAAAGGGTGTCCCCATTACAAAAATCGTAGGGTATATGGGAGATGTGTTCTTTCCTTCTATACAATTTTTAATCATTTTTGGCCTTCCTCTTGGAACTGAATTTGAAATTGGCTTCCAGATGACACCATTTTGGGGGAAAAGGCTCTTATGGGTCTAAAAGAGTATACAGAGGGCCTTAAGCATGTAGAACACATTCCTCACACCTCCTGTGGGGGAGTTGGCCATTCAAATGGGGAAAAGTATCAATAGTATAGTGGGGTTTAGCCCTCCAAAGTCTCAGGGACCCATATGGTCCCATAACTCCTGGTCATTGAGCACCCCACATTTAACCTTTTCAGAGAGATTAATCTAGTATAGGGATTTGGAATGGGGAATAAAAAATGAAGATGATATAGGCTGTTACCACACTGTAGAATTGTTCCTCCATACACCCAGATTTTCAATTTCTGCCCCCAAAAGAGGTCAGTTGTCACCCCCCCCCAGGAGTATTTAAGAATGGTGAGTCAGCTTTTAAATAGGTTTCTGTCTCTCCCTCCCCCACATTGTTTAACATTTTAATCAAAATAATTCCCCAGCCCCCCCCCCCAAAAAAAAACCTGATGTGGCCCTCTAGACAATTTTGTGTGTGTGTTTGGGGTTCTTCTTCCACATTGTTTGGTATAAAATTGACCCATGGACCCACCATAGTTGCCCAACCATCACTTGGAAAAACATGTAGGAAAAAGTTTTACTGAGATAAGTAATATTTCATGTGCATGGTTTTTGAATGACATTTCTACTAGGAACCACGGACCACAACAACATTGCCTGTTCTACTGACAAGAGACCATTCCTTTCAAAAATGCTATCAGTCCTCAGATCTGTGGGAGTCCTTCCAAAATTCCTTGGCTGTGTTCCCTGAAATCAGTTTGTTTCCCATTTTGCCTTAGGCAATTCTGTAGGGCAGGGAGGGAATCTGTTCTAGATTTTAGTCTGAATTTTAAAGGTGATATCCAAACTGCTGAAGTAAGAACCTTGAATAATTCCTTTTAAATCTCTACTAAAAGGAGATTGACTATTCTACTGATGGGGAACCACAAGCTGCCACTGTGTCTAACAGATCAAGCCACCAGATATTGTCTCTCTCTGTGGGATAAAGACCAAGGGTTCAATTTATGAATATTATGCGAATATGCTGATACTTTACCTACTGTTATTGCAAAAAATCTTGTCCTTTCTTCTATCAGACACTCATGTCATATGCAGTACCAACTGTTCTTTCTTTTCAAGTTGTCCTTCAGGCAGAACAGACTTTTTGCACATTTCATTTTGACAAAGTATTTAAAATTTGGTATTTCCAGTTTTGATGGACACACTCATGACAGATTGGATGTCTTCTGTAACAAAAACCCCTTAGCATATGTAAGGAATTACATGAACAATCAAAAATGACACAGTGAAATTCAGTGATGCCCCCCTCCAGATTTCTCCCCATGTACTTTGCCAAATAAAATATTTGCATTTCTTATCTGTGGCTGTTTTGTTGTGTATGCTCAGGATTATCTTTTTATTTGTCAAGGGACACGAGAGAAGCTGAAAACTCATTAATTGGTTCTATCATTTGGAAAAAGTCCATATTGACAATGAAAATCATCATCATCATCATCATCTCTTATGGTTCATTGTAGTGAATATTGAAGTATGTTCATTAATTGTGACAGATACAGTAGGGTGATGTTGGGGAAGTTTTATCACAAAATAAAGAGGAAGAGGATTTTGAGTTACGTTTGTACCTATTTTAATGTATATGGTTTCTGGTGTTGTGGCTCTGTGCATCATCCGAATGGTACCACTGATCAGTTTGCATGTTTGTATGCCAATGATATAGTTGACTTTCAATTTCTTAGTATCTGGTGAAGGAATTGCAGAGAGTATGTCAGCTGGGGGATTCTGGGAGCAGTAGCATCACTGGAGGGTGCGGGGGGTGAGGTCCACACCAGGTGACACCCTCAGAGGGATGACACCAACTCCAGTTCCAGCCCCAAAGTACAGTCTGTCCAACTTGCTGTTTCTGTTCTGAGAAGGCTTGTTCTTATTCTCTGGGCCGGACCATTTTGCAGTGGTGCAGCTGGCCCAGTAAGGATCACTACATCGGCAGGGCTTGCTTGCTTGCTTGCTTGCTTGCTTTCTTCTTGTGGGTAGGCTATTTCTATGTGAGCAGAGCTGCTAAGTAAGTGAAATAGCCCAGAGCTGTGGTGGCTCCCCGAGGATCCCAGATCATGTATTTCAGGGTGCTGGTGGAGGAAGGCACTTCTCCTCATTCATTCTCCCTCCCCCTTTTCCAATGCCTGGCTTTTCTTTGCTGAATTTCCTAAACCCTTCTCCTCTTCCCATGGATGGGTCTGAAGGAAAAACCTGGAGGATGAGAACAACCACAGTGGGGGCCTCCGAGCCCTGCCATCAGATGAGGGTGAGCACATACAGAAATAGGGGCTCGACACTGCTGAACACTGCTCCTTTGAGCCCTGGAAGCAGGGCAGGGCAAAAAAGAAGCCCCAAAAGGAGGCTTCTTT
Organism: Urosaurus nigricauda; assembly: GCA_034509955.1. NCBI lineage: Eukaryota > Metazoa > Chordata > Lepidosauria > Squamata > Phrynosomatidae > Urosaurus > Urosaurus nigricauda. The sequence goes on from JAOEGL010000003.1 coordinate 127,058,593, forward strand.
TTGTACCATATAAAGGACTCCATAAGTTCTGCAGTGTGGCATTATGACACCCCTTGTGAGCAGTGCTATTTGGGAGCTGTGCATGAGGGACGTCATCATGGTCCTGTGTAAACAGCAGCACATCAAGATGGCACCCCAGCAGAGGAAGAAGGGCTTGGTGTGTATTCTTCAGCCATAGTATGCGGTCAGGCCAGCACAAAGTGCTGGTCTGTACTGCCTCTCAGTTAAGTGTGAAAAGAAAGCAAATGACTCATGTAAAACAGGATGTAATACAGGATTTGGGAGGTCCAGGTCCAAGTCCAATGAGAGAGGAGATCCTTATCTCTAGTCCCATAATCACAACAAACTGGCTCTCCCTCTAGTTTTGCTGCTAGACCAATTAAGTTCACCCCTGGGATTCTAAAGGGAAAACTATTCTTGTGCTGTTTTTGAAAAGAGTAGATCAGCAAGCCTGACTTGCCTTGCAATCCCTTCCCCTCCTTGCAATTGGCTTCTAAGCTCAAAGCCTGCTTCTGCAGGATTTGTTTCCCTGCCCAAAGATACAACAACTTCCAGTCTCCTGCTGTGCTGCATTTATTTTTCCAGGTCCCTTTAAAACACTGGAGCTCCCACTCAGCAGAAAAGAAGGCGGGGGGGGGGGGCGAGCCCCCACCAATCACAGCCCAACCTGGGGCAGAGGGGGATATACCCCTTCTTCTTCCCCACTCCCTCATCAGCTCCATGTAGCCCTCCTGCCACCCCCCTCCCTCAAGTATGGATCCATGTGTGTTTGAATCCAGGCTGCACAAGGAGAAGCAGAAGAGCTTCAAAACCCATTTTGCTCTCTCGGGGGGGTGGGGGGTGGGAATTATCGCACAGAGGCAAATTGGTTAAATACTGTGCAGAAGCAGGATTTTAAAATGCTTTTTGCTGGTTGTTGTCAATGAAAAATAATGCAACATTAATCCAAATGCAAAGTTGACAAAACACACTCATTTTTACTTTCGAGAAGTTCACGAAAGTAAAAAGGAATGGGTTTTGTCATCTTTGCATTCGTATTAATCTGACATTATTTCTCATTGATGCAAACGTTGTCTGAAAAACTACCCACTTTTGCAGATTATTTCTAGGTTCTGTTCAGGTTAACCCCAAACATCATGTTAAAAACAACCTACTTTTGTGGCTTTTTTTCCACTTTAAATCAAGTTTCTTCATGGGATCCGTCCCGTGTGATAAACTCCAGAGAGAGAGAGAGAGAGAGAGAGAGAGAGATTGCAGCTGGACTAACCCCTCCACAGCAGGAGAGTTTCAAAAACCACTCTTTCTCCAGAAAAATGAGTGGTGGTAGGAAATTTGCTGGGTGTCTGTTTGTGTATGTGTGAGAGAAAGTACTTCAGATACCAGGATTTCTTTAGTTGAGCTATGTTATATGATTAAAAAAAATATCCTATAGCGTGACATAGTGGTTTGAGTGTTGGACTATGATTCTGGGGACTAGGATTCATTTCTGAACTTGGCCAGGAAACATTTGGAGAAGTCATACTCTCTCAGCCTCAGTGGAAGACAATGGCAACCCTCGTCTCAAAAAAATCTAGTCAAGAAAGCCCCATGATAGGGTTCCCATAAGTTGGAAAGGACTTGAAGCATCACAGCAACAATGTTAACATTTTTCTTAAGCCCACTTATCAATTCACCTAAAACCCTATGCTAATTAACATTTGGAACCTTCTAATGCACATGTGTTCCAGTCATTATTACCCAATTACAATGATGTTGTTTTAGGGCGCTTCTTTTATACCAATGGTTTTGTCAAATTACTAAGGATTCTATATGGTCTAATACAGGAAGAGGTCCATCAGGGAGGGAGACACCAAACCTAGTGATGCCACTGTCTAGGAGCTGTAGTCTGAGGAAAGCATCCTTTTAAAAATGTGAGGAAATGAAGGGGTTAACCCCTTCATGCCAGCAGTAGTGCTGTAGTCTGATTGGCAGGATGTTGTGGCTGCATTTCCTTTCATGAAAAAGGGAATTTAGCAAAAGCTACCTTTGACTTTCCTCTACAAGGGTCAGCAAATTATTAACAACAGTTTTGTGAAGCAGTCCAGAAACAATGAAATACATGGGCAAAATAAGCTGTTTTCCAGCCACTTTGGTGGTGTGGTGTTCAAATGATCCATGCCCCCAAAGCTGCCAGTAGCTGCAAATCCAATCTTTGGATCAGATCAAAAGGGAACAGAATTAATCTGGTTCCTGGTGGCACTTGTTTGGGTCTGTGGCAGTGGCCAGCTTTGGGAGCAGATTGATGTGGTTCCAACCTGATTGTGGCCAGAACAGCCTCCGGCCACTCTTTATCAACCATGTGATTTGGTCCACTATCCCTGAATCCATGACCATGGGGACAATAAGAAGAAATTGATTTTTCTAAATAAACATTTCAGCTATGTCCTTCTTTAGCCATATTTGTAGGCCCAAATCTAATGATGTACCCATGCTGGACTGCTCATGCAACAGTACCTTCTTTGTCTTCTTTCTCCCTTTTTCTCCCTTTTGCAGCCCTTTATGCCTTCCCAAAATTACTCTGGAGTTTTTTTTCCGAACTCTCTGGAACAGGACCAGGGGGAGTATACAGAGGGGATACAATAGGTTTGATTATGCCCCTTCCTGCTTCCACTAGAATCTCTGATTCTGTCAGCAGAAGCACCTTATTAGATCATCCATTTAGACAGTGTGCTATAATGGCTCTTTTATACAGTGGTCCCCCAGGTTACGAATCCCCCGGGTTGCGAAAACCCCGGGATCCGAAACTGGCGGGACCGCGATTGTATCCCCCGGGATCCAAAAGATCCCCTGGGATACGGAAAAAAAAAACGCGCGGCCCCTTTAAATCGGCTGCGCGGTCCATTGAATATAGCGGTCCCCTGGGAAACGAAAGCTTCCAGGTTACGAAGGTAATCCCGGAACGGATTACCTTCGTAACCCGGGGGACCACTGTACATGGTTTTCACATATACCCTAAAAACAGTCTATCTACCATGGAGTAAATCTCATTGAATGGCACATTTCTTATTGGGAATAAAGCCACATCAAGCATGTGGTCACCTTTCCATGTAAATTTAACAGACAGCATGGATAGTTGAAGGGAGTGTGCACAGCAATGATAACATCCCCACTAACAAAGAATAACTGTTCCATGTTCTCACATCAGAAGATTATCAGGTCTGCTCTAGGATGTAAGATAAATATTATGTCATCATGGTATCCAACAGATTCTATTAGTCTTGTACATATTAAGGAAAAAAAGCCCATTAGATTCTATTATTACAATGGGCAAAAGGGCTCAGAGAAGGGAAGGTCTGAAAAAACCTGTGCCCAGAAACATCTTTTTAAGGAATATATTTAAGGAATATATATCTATCTCTGTAAACAGGGAAGTTCCAATAATTATTTAAACCTATCTTTATATTTTAAAAGCATGCAACATGCAATGACATGTTACAGTATAGACACAATATTTCACTCATTCCCTTTTTTCTGGTTCTAAAGTCCTCTATCAGTGTTTCATGCCAACTTAGCATTCTTATTTCTCATAATTAAAAATAGCATGTGTCGGGGGGTGGGGGTGGCAGAGAGATAGGAGGGTACTCTAAAAGGTTTTTAAATGAGACCTTGTGGGTGGTTTTGCAAATCTTGGGATTCCTTCCAGCCTGCTCATAGATCTCTTTCCTGCATCCATGGTGCAATTTCGACAATATAAAGGCCTGCACTCAGTGAACTCAAAATATATGTAATATGGACATATGTAGGATTTCACAATATGAGATAGAATTAGGCATGTCTAATCCATTTGGTTTAGCTGCATACATCTCTGCATAAGGAAAGTTGTTTTGATGAAATTCCTGGAAATGAGCGTTCTGTTCTAGCCGTAGTCACAAACAATTAGGCACAAGTAACTCTAGTTTATCCCTGTTTCTATGACAAAGGCAACCAGTTGCAATAAACTAACATGTCCACCTCCCCCTACACCTTGATTTTCTCTATTTTGACATGGTTCAGTGAAATTCTGTCCTCTCCCAAAAGTTCCTTTCTTCTCTCTTTGTTCACTTGGAGTTCACAGGATGTTGGTCCATAGCTCAGAAACTTATATCATCATTGTTTTGTGTTTCAGCATGTCAACCAAGACCACAATCCACAGAAGCAGTATGCTCCCAGGAGGGGAAAAATCCAGCACACTTCTTGTTTCTTCTACCACAAGCAGAAAGGGCTATGTAACTGACAAGGCAGTTTGTTCTCCTGAGATTTCCAACCCAGTTTTACAGAAGCAAAGCCAAGAGTTCTAAGATAAGATGGAAAAGTGTAGCACAGAACTTAGTCTGAAAAAATAAAATTCCAGATGCAGTCAAAGTGTACTAGTGTGATAAATGGCTATTGCTCCATTTATCAGAAGCTTCTCCCCAGACAACAAAGGGTTAAAATGTGTGAAGGGACTCAGTTACATTTTAATGATGCAGGAACACAGAGGTGATAAGATAGCAACTGTCTAATGTGATGGGCAGTGGAACAGAAGTGTGTACCTTTGGAGATTATCTCAAGGGGGACAGGATAGGCATGGTATCACTCCTGCATCCTTATCCTTCCCATTAACCACATAAAAGTGATTTGTGCAAATCACTTTCACACTGCAGCCAGGTGAAAAGCCATCATGGTATTAATGGGTTAAAGACTGCAAATGACGGCTGAAAGCACTTTCAGCTGGTAGATAAAAATGCTTTTCAGCCCGCTACAGTGTGAAAGTGATTTGCTTGATCACTGTCACTCATGCTTCCCTGCCTGGTCAAGTGTGAAAGTCCTTCCCATGATCAGGTGGGAAGGATGGGACAGGGATGGGACGACGATGTCCCATCTGTTGTGATAAACTCCTTTGAGATGGTTATGAGCAGAGGTTTTTAAAAGCATGAAAGCAGCATGAGGCTTTTATCTGTCTTTGTCTCTGGCTCTCTCTAACCAAATCTTGAGGGGCTTCTGACCGAGGGGTTTGGATGTGAAAAGGCTGGTCAAACCTGGGCAATGGAGTCCTGGCACCCAGCTATCCCATGAAAATTCTCTTAAAATAGAATTAAACTAACAAGAATTAAAATCATGTTACTGTTAAAAAATAAAAATAAAACAACATATCACACATATTAAAGCCCATAGTGCTGGCCACAGCATAAGGTAATCTCAGAATGTGAGGAGCCAGGGAATCGGCTGGAAGATTTTTGGAGCTGGGAAGATTATAGGGTTTCTGGGAAGGCCTGCCAGAAGAGATGCGTCTTTAGAGCTGTTTTGAAGCAGTCTACCGATGTAATTAAACAGATCTCATCTGGCAGGCCATTCCATAGCCTGGGAGCAGAAGCCGAGAAGGCCCTCTGGGAGGTCTGTGCCAGCCTGGTCTTCATAGACTGTAGCAGGTTCATCCCAGAGGATCGAAGTGTGTGTGTGTGTGTGTGTGGGGTGTCATACGGGGAGAGGCGGTCCCTAAGATAAGATGGACCCAAGCCATGTAGGGCTTTAAAGGTTAAAACCAACACCTTGTACCGTACCCGGAAGCTGATTGGCAGCCAGTGGAGAGCTTTAAGCACAGGGGTAATGTGCTTTCTCCAAGATGTTCCACTAACAAGCCTGGCTGCCATATTTTGGACTAGTTGAAGTTTCTGAGTCAGGCACAAGGGTAGCCTCATGTAGAGTGTGTTACAGAAATCCAAATGTGAGGTTACCAAAGCATGTACCACTGTTTCCAGATCCTTCAGATCCAGGTAGGGGTGCAGCTGGCATATCAGCAGGAGCTGATAACAGGCAATCTTGACTGCCGCATTCACCTGACTTGGAGAGTGTGACTCCATCTAGGACTGGGAGCTGTATTCCTGAGCCTGGTTTTGGGCCTGTAACTGCAAGTACCTCCATTTTGTCTGGATTGAGTTTCAACCTGTTTTTCATCATCAATCCATTACCGCTGCAAGACAGTCATTGAGAAGAGAGATGCCATCTGAAGTCTGAGCCGACGATCTGGTCATGGAGAGATATATCTGAGTGTCATCAGCGTACTGAAGACACTGAGCTCCATGCCTCCGAATGATCTCACCCAGTGGCTTCATGCAGATATTAAATAGCATCGGGGACAGGATGACACCCTGTTGGATGCCACAATTAAGCTCAGACTTGGAAGAGCAACTGTCCCTGAGCCTCACCTTTTGGGATCTATCGGAGAGAAAGGACCAGAACCACCGGAGCACGGTGCCTCCAATCTCCAACTCCCTCATCTGATCCAAAAGGAAGGAATGATCTACAGTGTCGAAAGCTGCAGAGAGATCCAAGAGCACAAGCAGGGTCACACTACCTGGAGGTTGTCAGTCAGAGCTACCATGGCAGTCTCAACTCCATGTCCTGTCCTGAAGCCGGTTTGAAATGGATAGAGATAATCGGTATCATCCAAGATAATCTGGAGTTGGGAGGTGACTGCTCTCTCGATCACCTTGCTCAAAAATGGGAGCAAGGACACTGGTCTGTAGTTGTTTCTGTCCAGGGAATCAAGAGAAGGCTTCTTTAAGAGGGGCTTGACAGTCGCCTCCTTCAGACAAGATGGTAAGCAGCCTTCTCTGAGGGACGCATTGATTGTATCCTGAAGGAATACCTTCAATGTGTCCCGTCCCTGGATGACCAGCCAAGATGGACAGAGATAGAGGGGACAGGTCGTCTTTTTCATACTTCTAAGGAGCTTGTCCACGTCATCGGTACTCACAGGTTGGAACTCATCCAGTAAAGTGACAGCAATGGAGTTGTTGGACACTGCATCTGTGGATTCTGGGAAAAGTTTGGCATCCAAATCAGCCCTTATCTGAGAGATTTTATCTGCAAAGTAGATGTTAAACGTGTCACAGCAGGCCATCGTTGGGTCAAGTAGGGGATTCAGTGCAGGAGGAACCTATGTCAGCTCCCCCACCACCCGGGATTCTGCAGATACAATGCGTGCAGAGCAGAAGGATTTCCGCGCTGCATGCAAAGCCTCCCGATAGGCTCAAAGATGCTTCCTATGGTGAGTTCTGTCAAACAAGAGCCGAGTTTTCTGCCATTTGCGCTCTAGTTATCATTCAGTCCACTTCATCTCCCATCTGATCTGTGAGTAAGATTAGGAGAGTACCAGCCAGTTACATTAGGGTATTTTGATTCTTTTCTTGATTTGGCTGAAATGATTTTACATTCAGCCCTTTTCATCTGGAGTGGTGCATTCTGCTTGGGACCCTCCTACATATGCCAAAAACAGTGGGACCTCAAGTCTCGTTGGTTTGAATGGAGGTACAGCCATGTGCACATACTGCTATTGGCATGAACGGGCTAGGGACATCCACAGATGCTCAAATCTGTAGATGGCAAACCTGCAGCTGGGGCAGGTGAACTGTACTCTGTAACCTACACTTTCTATCTATATTTCTATGTAACCTACACTTTCTATCTGTACCTGGAGGACAAGGTGGTTTTTTATGTAGGAGATATCCTTTTGCTATATAATTTCCTTGCTTAAAAAAATGCCTTTTTCTTTAAAAAAGTACCCTGCCTCTTTTGCATTCCTTTTCACATGCCTTAGATTGGTCTAGTTCTTCCCTACGGTCAGCTAGAGAAGTTCCAATGGAATTCCCCGAAACATCCCACTGTTTTGCTAAATCAGGTGGAGTCAATCATTGGGTAGTGGCAGTGAGTTCTTTAGGTAAAAAGAAGTCTCAAGGGGTCCCATCCAGCTGAGGCAGTAAAAGTGAAGGGACCCAGAGAATGCACATATGGAGGCAGAAGGTTTTGTTGGACTTTTAAGGATATGTGACTAGGATGTACAAGCAAAGAAGAGTGGGTGGTCTCCTCTCTGGATAGTCAAAACAAAAGTGTAACTGACAAGACAATTTGTTCTTCTGACATTTCCAAGCCAACTTTCATAGAAGCCAAGCCAAGAGTACAAACATAAGATGAAAAGGTGTAGTATAAAACTTAGGCCCAGGACAGATGGGCTGTAGTGAAAAGACCCCAGAAACAGCAAACCCCAGACCAGCCAATTAGAAGCTGGCTGGAGACCCCAGAAACAGCAAACCCCGGAGACAGAAACAGCCAATCACAGAACACCAAGTGTCCAGCCAATGAGGAGCTGGCTGGGCAGGGCTATATAGGAGCCTGAGCAGAGGGAGACAGGGTTTTTTGTTTTAGTTGGAGTTTTGGCTGGGGGAAGAGGAACGCCACTGAGGGGGTGCTCTCTAGGTTCCTGATTGGGACAGGTGTAGGTTAGGTTTTAGGCCAGACAGGGTCTATGTAGAGTCCAGGAGAGGGACTGATTAGGCTTTAGGTTGTAAGCCAGTTGATTTAAGCTGAGAGTATTTGATAGATTGCCTGAGGGCGGAAGTATTGTGTCTATGTAACTGTGGTAACGTAACTATGAAGAAAGAAATGCAAAAGCCTTGAAAGTAGTTCACTGATTACTTTGATGTTTGTTAATAAACTTCAGTATTATTTTATTACAACTTGGCCTCTGTGAAATATTGTGGCACGCTACTAGAGATAACAAAGCCTCAGAAAAGATAGGCAGTGGTGGAGAAGATCTCCACAGAAGAAAAATACAATTGGTGACAGCAAAGGTGAAGACAGGCATTCTGTGTGGGTGGACTGAGAGAGTCCGAGTGAGTGTCCACGCCACCACATGGGCCAAAAGCGGTGTGTTGCTTCTGATAGTAGGGTTTGGGAGTGTACAGTAACCATACACCCAAACCCTAGCATGTAACAACGGCAGAATCATGGTGGTATCCCGTCCCCACTGATGATATAAGTGACGTACAGCATACAGATGTTACTGCACGTTGCTTATGTCACTTGTGCGCCAATGACACTCTCATGACATGCACTGGGTGCTTTAAAAAGAACCTGGTTTTTCCAGGTTCTTTTTACTGTGGAGGGACGCCATACAGTTTGTTAAAATGGGTGCCTCCAGCCCACCGTTTTCAGATGGTCTGTTGAGCCCCCTAGTCTGAAAGCATGGCACTCCAGAGACAATGAACAGTTGAAACAAAAGTTGATACATGGTGGAGAGGGGAATTTTGATCTGCAGTTCTGTGAACTAATGCTTGACCTCATCATCCTCTGGCATGTCTTTCATGGTGAAGGGGTGCCATGGGATGGAATATGATCTAAGGTCATAATACTGCACAGAGAGTAACTGGAATTGATAAACATGATTAACTGTCTTGAAATTAATTTCTTAATAGGCTTTTTTTAATTTAAAAAAACAACTCAAAGTTGTTTTAATAATTTATTTAATTTTAAAAAATGTTTGGATCTTATAATTTTCTTTCATATAAATAAAGACAGAAAGCTTGTTGCTGAGCTTGAAGAATATGTCTGAAAATACAAAGTGTAGCTTTGAGAAAGTAAAGGATAAATCTGTGTACTTTTGATACAGGGAGAGAGAGAGAGAAAAAGAGAGAGAGAGAGAGAGAGAGAGAGAGCTGAGCTAGGGAACAAAAAATAAAAGATTAAAAAAATCAGACTGGCATATCTATTCTTATATGATTTTTTTAGAATGCACATAAACAAGTACCACTAGTTTTTGTCCAAATATTTAATGTGAAACTTGATGTAACTGTAGAATTTTGAAAATTGCTGAGATTATCTTGTGGTGGGCTTGAGGAAAGGAGGGTATAAAAGTGTTATATGAGTTTCAATTTATATCACTTAAAGCATAACTTACATTACAACTGCAATGCAATGCCATTCCTTTTGGATTGTAGCTGTGATTTTTTTTAAAAAAATAATAATTTATATTTACAGAATGTATGTGACCTCATTGCTTAAGTGTGTTTTGCAGCAAACTGCATTCTTCTTACTTTTTTTAAAAAAAAAATGTTAGCCATAAGATAACAATTTTAGCTGTTTTTGAATAATAGGAAAGTAAGGAGTCGCTTTTTTAAAAGTCAATAATTCCTTGTGAGGCCCTTGGGACTGGGCATGCACTGATCTGATGGTGACCCAGAGGAGACAGATGAAAAGAGAGCTGGCAGGGTGGGTACACAGAGACTGGGCTGTTAAGGGGAGCTGCCAACTGAGAGAGAAGGGCCCAGTAGGATGAGTAAGAGGATAAGAGGGGAGAATAAGAGAGGGAGGCAGGGTGAGAGTGAGGAGGATGAAGGCTGAGGCAAAAGCAGAGAGGAGGCTCATGGATGATGAGGAGGGAATGTGGAACAGGAAGAGAACAGGAGGAAGAGACTATGTATTGTTATCACATGGGAGGAATTTCTCTCAATTTCGAAATCAATGAAAGTGGGGCCAGTTCGGAATTGAGTGAATTTGCTAGTTCAGCGAATTTACATGATTGCGTATTGACGCCGCATCGTGTTCAGAACTGCCCGAAATTGCCTCCCAGTGCCCAAAATTGCATGTGATAGTTTCTCACCCAATAATGTGAAAGCCCTCAATTTCATTCAAAAAGACTTCCCATTGCCCAAAAATGTGTACGATCAGCTTTCACGCAATAACGTGAAACTCCATGATTGTGTTCATATTGCCATTGGATTATACTTCCAATTCCCGTGTGTGATAAACTCCTATGAAGGAAAGACAGGAGAGAGAGAGGTAATGACAGTGAGAAGAGTGGGGACCAGTAGAGGATATTGGGAGAAGATGAGGCAGAGGAGGAGGTGAGAGGCTGTAGGATGAGGAGAGAAAGATGGTTGGTGGGCAAACAGGGAGAGGGGGCAGATGGATGGGAGTAGTAGAGTGAGGTAGGAAGAGTTAGGAGAAATGGCCAGACTCCAGGGAGAGAGAGGGCTAGCTCACCCTTTTTCAGGGGATGTGGAAAGATTTTAAGGGATGGGAAGAGAAGAGGAAGGAGATGCCAGGTGATGAGCAAGGAAGCAACTCCATTAGATATGGGGGAGGAGATTAGAAGTATGTAGAAAAGTTTAAATGGGATGAGATGGAAAAGGGAGATGGTGAAGATGGAACTTATATGAAAAGTGAGGAACTCTTTGAAAGAAGGAAAAATAGGGATGTGAAGCCCCTGAAGAAACCCTGTGACAGGAATATGGGAAAGCCCTGTACAAGAACTGGAGGTACCTTACAGATGTACTTCTCACAACTCTTTGTTCATTTCCTTCAGCGTAACAAAGAAGTCAAGCATATCACCACTTCAACTTAAAGATTTTCTGAACAGTGAGTAGAGCATCTGGGAAAGGTGGGTTCCCAACTGCTACAGGAGGGGGCAGGTGGAGCCACACACGCATAAATGGAGGTATATTTTATTAAGAAGACAGAGAAGTAAAGAGCACAATAAAAACAGAAGAAACAGAACATTTCATGAATATATGTTGTTGTTTTTGTTGTTGTTTTGTTGTTGTTATATCATGTACCTATCATGGGGTAGAGTCAAACACTCAAACTGCTACTCCATGCTGTTTCTCATGAATATATACAATAGGGGGAAATATAAAGGCTAAATAAGCAGGTTCTGTTCAGCACCTTTCAACATCAAACTATTTTAAAAGCTTTCCCCCTGAACAAAAGGAGGCTCTGAAGTGATTAGCCACGAGTTTTCCATACAGGGTGTAACATTTATCCAGTGCAGCTTAATTTTGATGACACAATCTATACAAGAGCCTTCATGGAAGAATAAACAAAATTCCCAAGAAGAGAAATGAGTAAATGTCTAATACATGTCAGTTAACTCTCAAAAAGGTTAAAAACATCAAATTCAGAAATATCACGACCTGACTTTAATGACCCAGTAATAGGCTGACATTTGCAATACCTATTGCAAATGTGCACGTGTTAGCATCCACGTATGCAAAGATCATCTTGCACAATGTGGCTGCTTATCTCAAAGGAGAAAACATGGGCAATAATAGTGTGAGAGAGGTTAATAACAGGCCCAACCTAGCTTTTTATCAGTCTTGGTAGAAAATAACCTGAGAATTGCTGTCAGCTTGATTGGAAAAGGGAGCAGAGGGACATATCTATATGGGAGGCATCAGGCAGTAGAGAGCTTGGCTGTGTTTATGCGAAGGTTGTTTGCAAGGTTACCTGCACTGATGCAATGTAGGGCTTGGAATTTGCATGTCAAAGCTTTGTTCCCTTTTTAACCACAGTGTCACATAAATTGTTGGCCATGGGGTTTAAATTTCACAGATGTCTAAGCTCATTTAAAAATTAAAGTTCAATAATCTGTGCTCTGCAGTCACCCTACTCATTCTGAATTTTCACAGCATGTCCTCTGTGGCAACTGCTATGCTTCAGCAACAGAATTTACTCACAGAGTCCCACTCACAGCAAACTTTGTTTTTCTATCTTTGATGGCTTTATTTTAAAGTGAAGATTGTTCATACTGATCATACCGAATATTTCAAGGTTGCATGTTTGTGTGGGGGAAGAGTTTAAAAAACACAGTTTACTCACAGAGTTCTACTCACAGCAAACTTTGTTTTTCTATCTTTGATGGCTTTATCTTAAAGTTAATATTGTTCATGCTGATCATGCTGAATATTTCAAAGTTGCATGTTTGTGCAGGGGAGAGTTTAAAAAACACATTTTGTCAGTTAAAATTTGCAGTTTCAATTTCAATACGAATACTGTTTTTGTTTTAAAAGGCATATAATACATCAGATCCTATTACTAGGCCCAATTAAAGCAGACCCATTTAACCAATAAGTTTGCTAAATCAACATTAAACATAAGCCTGATTCAGTGGTTCCAGTTGGGGCTAAAAAAAGTGTTGATAGGCCCTGTTTTGAAGGTGTCCTTGGAATTATCCTAATGATCATGCCTTAAAATGTCTACATGACAGCGGAGACCTATGTAGACTTTAAGGCTGATCCAAAACAGGTTGCCACCTGAACCCCAAAGTAAATGTGAGATGATAACTCCACCCCCCAGTTCCATGAGTTGGCCATTGGATTTTGCTACAATACTGATGATGGAGTACCACTGCCCACAGCATCTGAAATTTGCAGGAGTCTGAAAAAGCTCTATCACACACAAATAGCACATTCCTCCCAACAGGGTAGACTCTCAAGAGGAATGTTGGAGGTGCCTTTGCTGACCTCCCAGAGAGGTTGCCTTATTCTACCAAAATAGAGGGCTATTGTGATCTTAAGCAGTTAAAGGTGCTGTTCAACAACTTTATCAATGACTTTAATGAAGGAATAGAGGGCAGGTTTATCAAATTTGCAGATGACACCAAATTAGGAGGAGCAGCTAACACCCGAGAGGACAGGATCAAAATTCAAAATGACCTTAATAGATTAGAAAGCTGGGCCAAAACTAACACAATGAACTTCAGCAGGGAGAAATGTAAGATACTGCACTTAGGTAGAAAAAAATGAGACACATAGATATAGGATGGGGGACACCTGGCTTAAGGATACTACGTGTGAAAGGGATCTAGGAGTCCTAGTAGACCACAAATTGAACATGAGTCAACAGTATGACATGGCAGCTAAAAAGACAAATGCTATTTTAGGTTACATCAATAGAAGTATAGTGCCTTGATGTAGGGTGGTAATAATTCCACTCTATCCCCCCTTGGTCAGACCTCACCTGGAATACTGTGTCCAGTTCTGGGCACCACAATTCAAAAAGGATAATGACAAATGTGATGTCCAAAGGAGAGCCACCAAAATGGTGAATGGGCCTGGAAACCATGCCTTATGAGGAAAGACTTATGGAGCTGAGTACGTTTAGCCTGGAAAAGAGATGGCAAAGAGATTATATGATACCCTTGTTTAAGTATTTGAAGGTTTGATAATGGAGCAAGCTTGTTTTCTGCTGCTCCAGAACTAGAACATAGAACAATGGATGCAAGCTACAGGAAAAGAGATCCCACCTTAACATTAGGAGGAACTTCCTGATAGTAAGAGCTGTTTGACAGTGAAACACGCTTCCTCAGAGAGTGGTGAAGTCTCCTTATTCAGAAGTCTTTAAACAGAGGCTGGATGGCTATCTGTCAGGGAGGCTTTGATTGTGAGTTCCTGCATGACAGGGGGTTGGGCTGGATGGCTCTTGTGGTCTCTTCCAACTCTAAGATTCTATGATTCTATGGTCAGCTGCTGTGCATAATTTCAAAAAATAATGCAAGAAATTGTCACCCTTCTGGCAGAAACTGAAGCCTGTAACTTTGCTGCCTGGTTGATTTTGTGAGTTGCAGTCCAAAAATATTTATATTTCCAGGCTCTGATAAGAAGGGACCTGCTTGCATAAAGCAGCTGAGGATTCCCACAGCAAATCTTCTTTAAAAGGTGACTATGCTGCTCAGCCATTTACTGGAGAGGAAGATTGATCTTTGCCCCTACATAACTTCTCAACAGCTGATGGGCTTTATCCTACCAGATATTGCTGGAAAGGCTTAAGGCCACTTCCCCCTTCCATCTTCAAAAGAGAAATAATATTCTTTTAAAAGATAAAGATACTCATTTTCTCCAGAACTCAATGACATTCTCTGCACCTCCACCCTCAATATATTTCCTGTGTTGAACAAGGCAGGCAACATTCTTTCATGCTTTGAAAGCAAAATCATCCTCTCCCCCTTAATGCAATTCTTTAGAACTATGAAATGCAGTCATTTCCCTGTCCCACGAGTGCACTTCTTTGTTCTCATCCTAACTGTCAGACATTTAAATTGAGTACATCAATATTTATCACAGTGGCATGATGTGTAAATGTGCTGCCAGAACAGATTTACTTATTGACAGTGACTAAATGCAAATAAATAAATTAATACCTACATTTTAAAGAAATAAAAGTAAAATCATAACTATTTGCTTTGGCTGGCTAGGTTTGCCTTTTTTGTTTCACAGCATAGAAATTACATCTTTTAACTTTATTTATGATAGCTTGGATCCAATGTATGAGCCACTCAAATCTCAAAATTCTCAAGGACTTCTTTGCAAGAGATCAGGCTGATACATAACATTGACTTTGATTACATTCAATCCAGTGCAAGTGTTCTCTATTTAAGATCAAGTAAAATTGTTTTGGAGAGGATGGTAGTGCCAACATCTGCATTGCTCTCCATGGCTGTGTCCATACAGATGATGAATATCATAGCTCTACAGCTGCTCCTAATTGCCCCCATTACCTGGCCCTCTTTTCCTGCACTGCGGCAGCTTTCAGCACTGTCCATCCTCCTGAGCTGTCTGGCACATCCTCTGCCATGGTGAGTGAGATGTAGTTTTCTAAGTACCAAATCAAATTAATCAGGACAAAACAAGTGAAGCAGCAATTTCCAATTTATTAAATACAATCTTGCAAGAAGGGGTGTCTCAAGCAAGTAGGCACACCTCTCCCAAGTTTTGCACAATATGTATAAGACAATTTTTGTTACAATATTTTATCTGAATTTTCATTGGATACTGTACAAACCCTAGGAAACTCCCATTACATGTGTATTTTTCCACACCTACTTCATATACAACATACAATGCATGGACATGTAAATTAGTCATTATACATTCATAACCCCCTATTAGGTATGTGCAGAAAACAAAATCTCTTGGACCTTTAGTGACCCAAGTAAAAAAAATAAATGGTGTTCTTAGCATTTCATGAGGATGGAGCTCTCTTATAAGTTGGCTCCAGAGACTGGTTTGCCTCCTCTTTGCAAAGTTGTCCTTGAATTCCAGGTGCAGTCTTACATTTTTGATACAAGATGTTTTGTAAGAGTGAAAAACCATTTTCTTTTTACAGGAGATGTGTGTGTGGTGTGTATTTACAAACCATTCATTTCTGTTATATTGTGGGGCATATCTAAGGTCTAAGCTCTCAAGTTTATTTCTATTAGCTACACACACACACACACACACACACACACAGATATCTAAATATATAAGCATATATTTACTTGTGTGTTAAATCCAAACGTTTATTTCTCTCAGTGGGTCACTTGCTTCTGAGGTCATAATGAGGCACCCAGCCTCGATCACATGGCTGGGTCCCTTGTTCTGGCTTTAGGAGATCCATGATAGTGGTGGTGGACACATTGAGTGATGCAGCAGGACAGTCACATAGACATGGACCATGCGTAGGAATGGAGTGCTCTGGATCCCAGCTGATCCAGAGTAACAGATATGTCTTTTATACCATTTTAAGGGTGTTATGATGCAATTCCTGTGAAGAATCTGCTCCCTAGATTCAGGCTGTAGCTAAGTCATGCCGATTTTTTTCTTTATCATATTGCGAAAATTAGACCTTTTTTGTCAGCTTTGTCTGCTAAGACCTTAGTTCGTGCCTTGATTATCTCCTGCCTTGACTACTGTGATCTTCTGATGGGGCCTCCATTGTTGTATTTTAGTTCTCTGGTTTCCATTCAACATTCTGCTGCTAAGATTATCTTTTTGTCTCACCACTTTGATCATATTACCCCACTTCGGGCATCTCTTCACTGGCTACCCATTCCTTTTAGGATTCAACAGAAGCTTCTCCTCTTAACATTTAAAGCTCTACACAACCTTCCCCCTCCCTCCCCCCCAATCTGTCGGCTCTTTTTTCATCTTATCGTCCTGTTCAAGATCTATTGTTCAGAAGCTCAGGGCTTCTTACTCAGTCAAGAGTTTCCTCTTCCTTGGCTCAGGTTCATCCATTTTCAGTCGCTGCACCGTAGTCTTGGAACCACCTTCCTAAACATCTGCAGACTATCTCTTCTCTTGCTAGCTTTATTATCTGAATTAAAGACTTGCTTGTTCTCTGAAGCATTTGGAACTTATTTTTTAATATTGTTGTATAACTTAGATTCGATTATATGTATTATCTGTTTTTACAGATATGTATTTAATTGTATAATTTGCTTAATTACTCTTTAGTTTTATACTTTATGATTTTTAGATTGTACGCCATTGACATGTTTTAATGTTGAATTGATGATGTCTGTTAATGCCATGTAAATCTATATAGATAAACACTAATAATAATAATAATAATAATAATAATAATAGAATGTGTTAGACATTGTTTAAGAGTGATAGCAGGATGTGGCTCATGCATGCACTTACATGGTACTTGTATTTCATGAAACCATTGAGAATTCCAGTGTCAAGGCTGCTGTCACACCGCAGAATTAATTCAATTTGACACTGCTTTAAATGTCATGGTTCTCTCCTATGGAATCTGGGAATTTGTAGTTTGTTGTGGCACCGGAGCACTCTGACAGGAAGGCGAATTATCTTTAAAAAAAATTACAAATCCCACTACTGAAAATGATATTTAATGCCAGGTGTAAGTAGCATTTAGCAATGGCAGTTAAAGCAGTGTCAAACTGCATTAATTCTGCTGTGCAGATGCAGCCTTTGCTCCCTTTCCTCCAGGGCCAACTGATTGACTGAACATCTCAATTCTGCTTCTTGGTAGCATGCTTCACCAAAAATTATGATGTGACATATTTTGTTTTAAAATATTCTAAAATATTCCATTGGCCAGACCAAAAGAAAAAAAAAAGTCACAAACAACGCCCCAGCAGAGTGAAGGGAGGGAGCCTAGTCATTGAGATTTTTTTTTTCTCCATGATTTTTTTCCCCAGCAAACTTCATTGAGATTTTTTTTTCTCCATGAATTTTCTTCAGCAAACAAACTTGTAAATAGCAAATGGCTAAAACTTTGGGGCATTGTTTGCATCTCTTCAGGTGACAGTGTCACAGAATGCTTGCACTGTAGGTTTAGTGCTGTTCTGATTCTTCAAGAAAAACAAATATCAATCTGGAGGAATAAAATGCCCTGTCTGGATGCAGGGCATTTAAACGGAAAAGAGCTTTTGTCAATGCATATAATTTGTATATGTTAAGTAAATACAGCAAAGTAGCTGGCACATATCCAGTTACTTGCTCCTAAGGAGTTGAGTGGCAAATAACTGTTCAGTGCCTATGAAGATGTGAAAAAGAAATATACACAACAGGGATAAAAATATTGGTCAAAGTACATTTTGGGGGGAGGGGGATTGCTCCCCCTTTTTGTTCTTCACAGTTAGTAATTGTGATCTCTACAGTGATGTGGTTAAAGGACACATCTCCTCTGAACTTCAAAGGAAATTTTAGCATTGTAAGCCTTGTGGGTAGTTTCATCAATGTCTGAAGTAAATGAAAATCTCTTGACAGAAGTTGCTGTGTTGAAAAACAGACCTCTGGTGTTTCATTACAAATTCACAGAAAGGTGAAGTTGGAGAGAGAAATTCTCTAAACCTTCCAAATGGATTTGACTTTGAACAACAATTAGCATTTGCCATTATGTAAGCCTGTTTTTAGGTGGGTACTCAACTAGAATGTTTGTTTATTTGTTTGAGAAGGAAAGCATGGTACTTTTTGTTGATCAAATTCTATTCCTCTCCATGAAAATCCTCCCCAACAAAACAGACATATACCATTCTTGAAAATAAACATCTTTTTACAATCATTTCCAGATGTCATGTGAAAAACAATAACTTTTATCTTTGCAGCAATAAAGAGAGGTGGTAAAAATAAAAACACTAATAATCTCGTTGTGAGTTAAGACCAACTAATTTATTATGGCATGATTTTTCACAAATTATTGTTGCATTATGGCATGATTTCTCTAGTTCATAACACCACATGCCATAATAAATTTGTTTGTCTTTAAGGTCCTTCTTGTTATTTATTTATATTGATTCCAAAGCACAAGCTATTGTTTTTCTGTTGCTGAGAAACACTGTGCTCAACTAAAGTATGTTGCATCAAAATGGCTTATAGATAAATTTAGAGAGAGTTGTGTCCATGTCAAATATACACTGCAGACAGGGATATTAATATGTATAATTATCCTTTGCAGTGAGGTGAACTGAAGTACCCTCATTAAAAGTGATATGCCACAAATAATCAACCTGCCTTCCTTTCCTTTTGATGGTTTTAACCTTCTATTTGACTTCCCTTGTACTAGACTATGAGAACTAGTTCCAGATTAATAGGGAGTACTTGCATCTCCCTAGATCACTGTTTAGTGTGTTATAACTTGATTTGTGCAAATAAAGATTAAGTTAATCTGAGGAACTAGAGGGAGACAAATTGAAGTCAAATGTGAAACTGGAATTATGTAGAATCTGAGGAAGTATACTTAAGCCTATGAAAATTCATGCTGCCAACTGCTTTCTTGCAACTGGTATAGAATATGGCAGCCAGACTGGTCTCGGGTACATCTAAAAGAGACCATATCACACCAATTTTAAGATCTCTTCACGGGCTGCCCATCAGTTTCCGGTCCTGTACAAGGTGTTGGTTATTACCTTTAAAGCCCTAAATGGCTTGGGTCCAAAATATCTTTGGGACTGCCTCCTTCCATACAATCCACCCCACACACTTAGGTTCTCTGGGAGAAATCTGCTACAACCAGTAAAAACCAGGTTATCTAGGGCCTTTTTGGCTATCGCTCTCAGACTGTGGAATGGCCTGCCTGATGAGATCCGTCATATAACCACCTTAGACAGCTTTTAAAAAAGCTGTTAAGTTGGATCTCTTCTGGCAGGCCTTTCCTGAATAGATGCCCAGCCACCAAAGAGAGAAAGAAATGAACTGATTTTGTTTGCTGTTGCCTGCCCATTGTTGTTGTTTTATTGTTTAAGTTGTCATTTTAACTTGTTTTAACTGTAAAATGTTTAATTATATTTTAATGGGAGGGAGGGTTGGGGGATCTTGTATGTATAATTTTAATGCTGTAAGCCACCCCAATTGCCTGAGTGCAGATGGGGCAGGATATAAATAATAATAATAATAATAATAATAATAATAATAATAAATCTTGAAGGTGATACAAGATCTCTCTACACGTCCACTCTTGGAGTACAAGACTGAGCTGCCACACTTCATCAGATAATGCAACTAAAACATGCTACAAAGGCCCATTCCAATTGCTCCCCCTCTTATCAAATGACCAATCAACATGGACCAAACTAAACAGAATATCCTTCCAAGCCCTGTGAGCCAATCAGGATGACACCAATTCAAGTAGGTTGTATTGTTTGTTTGTCAGCTTGCTTGTTTGTTTGTTTGTCAGCCAACCTCATGGAAATGCAGGAAAAGCCCTTTTTGTATCCACTTTTTCTACCTCACATCCAGTCTCACACTGTCTATTTCTCACCTTGGCTGCCCCTTCCCTACCCATTCCAACAATATCTGCTGGAATAGCCCCCTTTCTGGCTGGTTGTGCCCAAAGGGGAGATCCATCAGGAACAGTCTATAGGAAAATGAAAATGAACAAACTAGCATTTTTATATACAGTCAGCCCTCCACAACCAAGGAATATTTATCCATTGGTTCACCTACCCATGGCTTGAAAATATTCAAAAAAATATAAATTCCCAAAAGCAAACCTTGACGTTGCCATTTATATAAGGGGCACTGTTTTACTATGCCGTTGTATTTTATGAGACTTGAGCATCCACAGATTATGGTCTCCTGAGGAGTCCTAGAACCAAATCTCAGTGGATACCAAGCTCCAAAAAATTGTGAAAGACTTGTAAGCTCTCCACTCACCCCTTAGGTTGTTTCATTGCTTTCACCATCAGGGTTTTTTTTTTGGGGGGGGGGGTTCCTCAAATATTTCTCAGTGAAAGGACATTTCCAAACTTTGCATACAATTGCATTGTTTTATCATACACATATTTAGCCTAAAAACAACTGTGTGTAACGGTGAATTGCAGCCATGATTTGGCTATATTTAGTGATAATACTCATTAGATATAATCTTAAACAGTGGCCAGAATCCACATCCATTTGTGCAACCAGAACAGATGTTTTCCTCCTGCCATCTGAAGTTCTCCACCCCTGGTATTGCATGTCCCCAAGAGACCTGGGAGGAGGCTCACAGGACAGCAAGATAGAGAGGGGAAAGGGGGGGGGGAGGGAACCACCAGGATACTATAATTTTTGGATTTAGGTATTTTAAAATAGGCTAAAGCAGTGTCTGCATGGGATATAGGAAAGAGAAAGATCATCATTATCATCACCACCATCATCACCCCCTCCTCCCCATCTCCTTGCACAACACCCAACATGTTTGAATAGGGCATCCCTGTGCTCCAAACCATCTCCTACATTGCAGATCTAGTCATATTTATGTACTGATCCTTGGTTTTGTTTCATTATTGCATACTCTAAAGCTATTCCCATTAATAAAGTTGATAGGGACCCACTCAAATGAGGACTGACACTTTCTTTTAGAAGACATATTCTTCACCTCGTGCAAAGCAAGTTATGATAAAATTGACTTTCTGTCTGCTTAATAAATATTGATATATTGGATTCAGCCAAGCATATCTCTAGCAATCAGTCTCTAGAGGCAGTGTCTTTATGTGAGGAGGTCACAATTTATTTGTTGCTCTTGAATATTTTTTTAATCTTTAGAGTGGAATCATTATGTAAATATTAAGGACATTCATGAGATGATAGAACTGAAGATGGTCACTTTTTCATACTTTTTTTTCCTTCTTTAATGAAGGTGAAAGATCTGCAGAACTGAAAACTAATTTGGAGACCATTACTTTCATCTTCTACCTACGATGTCTGCTAAAATGCAATGGTGTTCTGTATCTATATATTAGAGATACAATCAGTCAAGGTGTTGTTTATGCTGGCATGAATATGAAACACTTCCAATAAATACAGTGGAATTGTTCAACTGCAGAATAAGTAAGGGAGCCTGGAAAGAAGTGATGGCCACCTTTTCAACAAACACCAGTATTCCAAAAATATTAAAGTTATACAGTGTGCTTGTGCCATACATGATCATGCCATACGCAGATTTAACCTTACACGGAAGGCAAGCCCCATTTAAAACCATGGTATGCACATCTGCTGTGCATGCACCCCGCTATGCACAGGAATGCACACCCACTGTTTTAAATGGAGCTTAAGCATACATGTGTGTGTGTGTGTCCAGAACAGATGCCCCACATATGGGAACGCCCCACTGAACCAACATAAAACAAGTTCCACAACACAACTCATGTGGTTCTCTAAATTTGTGTTTTGGGCTGTAGAAATAATGCAGTTTGACACCACTTTAATTGTCATGGCTCTGTCCTAATGAATCCTGGGATTTTTAGTTTTAGGAGTCACCAGCACTCTTTGGCAGAGAAGGCTAAAGACTATGTAAAACCACAAAACCCGGGATTTCATAGGATGAAGTCACAGCACTTAATGTAGTATCAAACTGCAATATTACTACAGTGTAAATGCACATCCCAGATATACTTGTTCCTAGCGCAAACTGTTGCCTTGGCCTCTTCTGACATTTCCACTGGTTTTGCCAAGAAAGTTGAGATTAATTTGACTATAAATCACTGGCTCGTGATTTAGTGGAGAACTGCAATAGCATAAGTCTAATTTACTTTAATAGTAATAATTTTTTGTCATTGAACAGATTGGATTTTTTTTAACCAACTATACAATAACCAAAAGAGTCTGCCACACAAATTTTCAGTTATGTAGCCTCCCCCCAAGACAGCCATTTCCATGTCAGATAAGCACAGGGGATCAGTAGAAATATGTGTAGTTATTTCCCTTTAGCTAAGGTCTTAGAAGGGCATCAATTACATAATTCCCCCCAAATCCCTGAAAGGCCCCTGCAAATGGTCTTCACAGTGCTGCCTGTTATAGGGAAGTTGATGCACATGTTGCCAGTGAACCGGTAACATAGAAATGGCTATTTTGGGGTGTACTGGACTGAAAAGTATGTTTTGGGTGCTTGTATTTAGGAAACATGTAGTTCTGCATAATTGCATTTGAGTCACACTTGTTGCTAGTAGTCATTGCACAGCCAGGCCTATTCAGTTACCCTTAGTCTTTATGAATCTATATTGATAAGTGACAATGAAGAGGTGTCTAGTTCATGACTATTGGGGGTGGGGGAAACCCTAGATAGAATAATTTGATCTAAGAAAATAATCATTTTTAAAGACTACAGTAGAGTCTCTGATTTGCAAAGAGAATGTTCCAGCTTTAGCCTCTGACACCTTCATGTATAGCTGGGAAGTATTCTCATTTGAAACCTCAAAGAGCTGCTGCTAGTCACCTTGGATACACTGAAAAAAGATGGACCATAGTTTAGTATCAGTGTGAATGTAGCATCAGCTCTGTAAATTCTATTCTAGTTAAGATAGGTCCAAAACACACTGCAGAAATAATCCAATTCTGGAATTCTGGAAACTGTAGTGTTTTGAGACATCTAGCCTTGTCTATCAGAGAATTCTGGTGACACAATAAACTATAGTTCCAAGAATCCCCTAACACTGAGCCGGGGCAGTTAAAGCGATCTCATACTGGTTTATTTCTGCAATGTGTTTTGGACTGAAAAACAGAAAAAAATATTAAGTAAAACCTCATAAATATGGATGACAGGTTCATTATCCATTGGTTTTCTGTTCATCAAAACTGATGTCATTCACGCACTGGTGCCCCACACCAGGTGTCACTCAGTGCGGGGCTGGGGCAGGGCTTCTTAGGGGTGGAGCTTCCAGGAGCACTGCACACTCCCTCCCACCAATGTGGCCCCATCCTTTTGTTGATGAAGAAAAGGACAGGCTGGCATGCAAGGGGGAGCATGGGGTAGGTGTCTAGAGGAAACGTATACAGGGGGATCATGTGGGAATAACACCAGGGGATTGCCCACAGCATGCGGGGGAGAATGGGCATGGTGTGGGGGAGTGTGCATAGGGATGGCATGCATTGGGAGTGGGGGGAGATCAATAAGAGGGCCCGACCTGGTGCCACACCCCCTTTTCAGTGTCACCCAGTGCGGGATGCACCACAGCACTCCCCCCACTCCATGACACCACTTCATCCACACACAGGATAGATGCAATTGCATGAAGTCAAGATGTTTTGATTTCCTTGCTAAAATGAGTTGAAAGTGGCTTTCTTCTTTTCTTGTCACAAACAACAAGGAATAGTTAGACCATATATTATTTCATTTTAGAATATAAAACCCAGACCTGGTTTTTCATAGACCAAATCTACCCCATATTTAATCTATTGCAATCTAGTTTTCTATATGGTATATGGAACATTTCCTACATATAGCCTCTTCCAAAAGAGAGTAAGGCTCAGACCAGTTTCACATATAACATAGAATAATATCATAGGAAGTTCAAGTGAATTAATCTTCAGCTGCTGTCTTTATAAACATCTGCTTTATAATGCAAGCAGTGGAGGTAAAGATGAACACAACAGTTACCCCCTTCGCCATCATTATGATTATCACTTTCCATGTACTGAAGGTGACCCTTTAAGAAAAAACAAAACAAAACAAAAAAACAGGAATCCATTGGATAAGATTGCATTGCATGATTTAGAAAACTGAGAAAAATCAAGGCTGAAGATGTGTTTCACTGTTAACACTTGGAATGTATATGGGTTTTTTTTTTACCATTAACACAAGGAATTAATACAATCTTTTTCTCTTTCCTTCCTGTGTCCACTATAATAAATCCAAATATATTTTATTTTTCCAGTGTAATATATAAAAGAACCTCTTGATTAAAAATGTGTTCTATGGAAATAAAACAGCTCCCCCCCCCTTTTGACCTGCTTATTCTTTCCATGTATTAAATCAGAAGTATGGAAATAAGGCTAAAGTCCTTTTTAAATCTTTTTTTTAATGTTTCAAGAACCTTCCTCCTTCAGCAAAATAATCCCTGTTTTAAGGTTTTTCTTCTACCTTAGAAAAGTTTTGTTCTGTTTTAGAAAAAGACAATGAAGAAATGATACAGTTGTCAATCTATTTCCAGTTCTCAATTCATTTCTCTAGGTTTATTCCTTTGAGATTGTAGAGTTGCTGAATCGAAGATGAAGCACATCCTGTGGAGGTACAATTTTCTCACAATCAATGAAATATTTCACTAAGCATTTTTTTTCCAGTTTCCTAGAGGGTAAAATGTCAAAAATGAAACTTAAATTGAAAAAAAATTGATAATTTTAGTTTGTT
Organism: Urosaurus nigricauda; assembly: GCA_034509955.1. Lineage (NCBI taxonomy): Eukaryota > Metazoa > Chordata > Lepidosauria > Squamata > Phrynosomatidae > Urosaurus > Urosaurus nigricauda. The sequence continues at coordinate 127,083,541 of JAOEGL010000003.1, forward strand.
CTAACAACAACAAAAAGGTGTGGGTCTGGAAATTGTGTGTTGTTCCTCCCTGTTTTCTCTATAGCATGCAAAGACCTCCCAGGAAAGAATGAGGAATGTACCTAGGCAATAGTTTCCTTTGTGTTATATCGAAATACTCAAGAAAGCTAAGAAATTACATTGAAAACTGTGTGCAGTTTTGAGCAATAGAAGTAGGGAAGACGTCTTAAACTGGTCCTAGGTTGTATCCACACTACACAGTTATAGCAATTTGATACCTCTTTAACTCTATGACTCCTTTCAAGAACCTTAGGTTTTCTATTTTGGCAAGCTACTTAGAAATTTCTACTAGAAAGCTTTAGTATTTGTTTCTGATTTACAGCACTTGAAAGCTCTAGCAGAGAATTCCAGCTACAAATGCAGTGAGGATACACCCCTAGTCTGTTGTCACACATCCAGTTTATACCTTTCTTCCTTGGTTCAATTCCATACCATTTTTTTATTATAATAGAATAAATAATGATCCCAAAATAGCATGTGGTGTGTGTGTGTGTGTGTGTGTGTGTGTGTATTTCAGAAATTATTTGCTTTGTTGTTCTATTAGGAACATTGTTTTAGACATTATGCTCCACCAGTTTATAAAGTACTGTAATTTGTGTGTCTTCTAATTGTATTATTTGGCTTGGGTTTATTGGAGAGTCTATTAAAATGCAGCCATATTTGGGAAAGATGTGTTCCCTGATAAGCAATTTATTTTGGCTGCTAACAACTTCCATCTTGAGTCCAGCAGGAAGTTTCATTTTGGAATAAATATTGACCTTTGATAAGGGCAAATAAATAAATAAATCTGGAATCTTTCTTTAATTAAACTAGCTGTTTCCTTCCCTACCCATCATCTAAATAATTATATCTAATCAGAAAACAACTCATCTGGAGACTTAGCACTACCTAACTACCATTTGGTTTGTCTCTAGGCTGCCTCTTCATTCTGAGTGAGTGCTTTGCTGCTAGTTGCATTTAAAACTGAGTTTCCTCCTTTGCTGCTGCTAAGAGCTCTTCCCACTTTTATTAGCTCAGTCTGATGAGTAGAATGTTTAGGTAGTTATTGAATGAACCTCTTTCTAGGTTCTAACATAACTGCCATTAAAAGGTAAAGGTAGTCCCTTGACATGAATGTCTAGTCATAACCAACTGTGTGTGTGTGTGTGTGTGCATCTCTATTACTTAAGCAAATAAGCCAGCATTGTCCAGGGACTACTCTGGTGGTCATGTGGCCAGCATGACTGCACCAAATGCTGTTACCTTCCCACTGAAGTGGTACCTATCTATCTACCTCCATTTGCATGCTTTCAAACTGCTAGGCTGGCAGAAGCTGGGAACTTCCAACTTGAACTGCCAACCTTCTGATCTTCGAATCACCAGAATGGGCATCTTAAACACTAAGCCACTGTATCCCACTTATTATTGCTATTTGTTACATGCAAAAGTTTGACAAGATGGGTTGTTTGTTTTCGGGATTGCAGTTCCCAAAATGCCTCAGTCTGTATAGCCAGTTGTCATTGGATTGTGGGAACTAGACTCCAAAAAGTAACTTTTCTGAGTGGTGACTGAAGAGTTATGCCAAAGGGACATCTTGTATTTCCCATGGTGATGGCATATTTAAAATTTGTATTCAGGTTATGATTATTTTCTTCATTTATATTTTCAGCAACCTCTCTCCCTCCCTCTCCCTCCCTCTCTTTCTCTCCATAATAAAACAGGAAAACAATTAAATATTCTAAAATGTATTTACCCAGTTCCACCATGTTTCCACCCATAAGCTTCATGCCACAACTTTCATTTTTCAGAATTGTCTATGGAGGAGTATGGAGATACTAGAGGAAAAAGATATAAAAGGTCTTCTTCCCAATAAGCATGGCTATGAAGGTTGGCTCGATTCATGATGGAAAAAAGGTTTTTAAACAGAATGTGGGAGAAGCTAAAATGGATAGATTTGTCCATTCATGTCTAGAGCACAGGGCAATTCATGCTTCAAAGTGTGGCTTTGAAATGCTGCATATTCCATCACATTAGTGGTAAAATTTATTTCTTGTGTGCCTTCCTGGGGAACTGCATCAGCCATGAACTGGAGATGCAGGGGTCTAGGATAGGGCTCCTCATTCCATCTCTTTATTTGTATCCCACCTTTCTCACAGGCTGGTACTCAAGGTGGCTTACAAAAAGACAGAGAATACAAGAAAACACATAGGGTTTTAAAACATACAAAAATTAAAACAGTATGGTGGGCCCCAAATATCCAAAAAAACCCCATAGATAACCAAAATCCATGGATATAATAGCATAGTAAAATGGTGTCCCTCATATAAAATATAAAATCAAGCTTTGCTTTTTGGAGTCTGTGTGTGGGCTCACGCGCGCGCGCACACACACACACACAAAACTGTGGATGGTTGAATCTATAGATGCAGAATCTGTGGATATGGAGGGCTGACTGTATTAAATAACAACAGAATTAAAACCAATTAAAATCTTACATTAAAAGAGTATAGCACTATAATTCCGTGTGTGTGTGTGTGTGTGTGTGTGTGTAGTTAAAATCAGTTTCCAAATACTTACTAGAAAATAAAGGTCTTGTTACCCAAAGGAAAACAAGGAAGGAGGCATGCTAACTTCCTGATGCAGGAAGCTCCAAATTATAGGATCAGCCACAGGGAAGGCTTTTTCTTGTGTTCCTACCAACCATGCCTGTGAAGGCAGTGGGATACAGAAGTGACATGCTTCTACAGATTTTAGAGCCCAGACAGATTCATAGGGGATACAGTAGTTCAAATAACTTGGATCTGGACCTAAGCTGTATAGGGCTTTATAGGTCAAAACCAACACTTTGAATTGTGCCTGGACACTGACTGGCAGCCAATGGATCTGTTGCAACAAGGGTCTTAACATTGCCTCTGTAACTTCCACCATGAGTAATCTGGCTGCAGTTCTTTGGACCAGCTGAAGTTTTCAAATTTTATTCAAAGGCAGCCCCACCTAGAGTGCATTACTGTAATCCAGTTGGGATGAAGTCAATCCCCATTTTCCTTGTATATATATTTTGTAAAAACATTTATAAATGTCTGAATAAACCACTGTATAAAAATTACACATCTTTTAAAGAAATTTAAAAGCATAGATCAAATCAGGATGTAAAAACCAGGGAGGAAAATGAGAGTATTGCTCCAACACACACACACACACACACACACACACACATGATTCCTGCCCAGAATAAAATTTTCCTCAAGCCCCCAAATCTGCAGTATTCCAGAGATAGGGTGAGGGAAAGAATGAAAATTGTCCACATCTTTCATTCCCTTGGTATTTTTATCTTCCCTCTTTCTCCCACTTCCATAGCTATACCTTTGGATCAGCTACAAAAACCCAATATTACTAATTCTCAGATAAAGTAAAGAGATAAAATATAGAAAGATATAATATATTGGTTTTTATTCAATTCTCTTAGTCAGTTTATTTATATTTTATTTTATTTGTATAAGACATAAGTTAAAAAGAACATAATATTCATGTAATCTCCCACGATGAAAGTGATTAATGGATCAACCCTTCCTGGCAACCTCAGTAAAAACTACAAATAAAATAAAATAAAATAAAACCATATTTTACTATCTTGATTTCTTCTTAACTGCAAGAACATGGCATGAAATACAATCCTAAATCTCCCATGCAAGAGAGGCAAAGGTATCATGCTGAAAAACTCAACACTGTAAAATTTCCTATACTTCAAAATACTTCATGTCTATAAATATTGCTTAAAAATTAGCAGAATCTGGGGCACTGCCAAAAGTCAAGTTTGAATAAGTCTTATTTGCTGCTTGCAGTGAATCTTAAATATCCACATCTTTAATACACTGGATAACACAAAATTTAGCCTTAATGGGACAATATAAAAATTGTGAGTACAAAATGTGATATATACATTTAATCACTAAGCATGTTTACTGTTAACCTTATCTACTTACCAAAATAAATATTAATAATAATATTATTATAATAATTTATTTATATACTGTTTTTCCAAAAAGATCAAAGTGGTTTACAAAATTACATTAAAACACATAATACATAAATTATTTACATAAGCAAACAATTAAATACCTAAGCATTACATAATGTATACAAACTAAAATTCGATCCCTCATCCCTTAACTAAAATACAACTGTCATTAAAGAAAATTACATAAAATACATAAATAATTTGCATAAGCAAATAAATAAAATACTTAAAATACCTAAACAAAACATAATATATACAACTAAAATTCAATCTCTCATCCCTTAACTAGAATGCAATCATCACTAAACATTAAACACTAACAATAAACATTAAACCCACACACACACACAGAGGTGCTTTCCTCTCTCTTGCAGACTCTTCTGCCTGCAAGGTTTTGAAAGCAGGGCAGAGGGTGGGGCTGGTGGATGATGGGTGCTGGTCTCCTGGAGCCTTCAGGCCTCAGTTTCCCTTGCCTCCTATATATATAACCAAATAGGAAAAAAAGAAACACTTAATGAAGAGAAAACTTTGTTACACAATAAGCTACACTTGAAAAGAATCCAAACCTCTCCAGAATTTGGGACTAGCAAATTACAATTAATTGTTACTGTTGTGTGCCTTCATGCTGTTTCCAATTTATGGTGTCCCTAAGGCTAATCTATAACAGGATTTTCTTGTCAAGATTTGTTCAGAGGGGGTTCGTCTTTGCCTTGCTCTGAGGATGAGAGTGTATGACGTGCCCAAGGTCTCCAGAATTGTAATCCAGTGTTCAAACCACTACACCACTCAATTTCTGTTTCTAATGACAAAGTTCTAACAAAATAATACTACATTTCATGAATTGTATGAAAGAGTTCTTCATTATTTGTGTGGTGTAGCAGTGATTTTTAGCCACCTTCACCATTTTCAAAATGTGGCTTCTCTAATTATTGAAGGAGAAATGGGACATGGCTGAATTGTTAGCTTGCGCTTTACTGCTGCCTTATTGTAACCACTGGTGGGCAGGACTAGAGTGTGGTTTTGGCCATAGGCCAGTGGCATGTAGAAACTGCACAGTTAAAAAAGATAGTACAGTATTTTAGTTTCTTTTGAGAAACCGGAAAGTTAAAGGATTTTGTAAACAATAACTATGATGGTAATTAACAACATTTTAAAGAAGCAGTTTTCCAAACTCTCATGTTTTTCATCTTAGAAATGTTGTTTCCATGATTGAAGGCACCAGCTTTGTCCTTAGAAAACATGGGTTTTCTTTGAATGCTTGAGCGTCTTATGGGCATTGAGCAAATGGTTTGGCAATCTAAATTTACAATACTAATGGAATAAAGCAGCCCACTTTAGTATAGAGAGGAAATAAATAGCTCTGTTATTTTCACCATTTTCTGATTCAGTGTTCAAGAAAAAGAAGAGTGAAACAGAATTCCTGAATAACATGTTCAAATAGATTTTCATCTAAAGATGATTTTTTAAATTTTTGCTTGAAAATACAAAAAGCTTATTCTTGTCATAATGTATTATATTTTGTTGGCAGGACTTCCATCTTCCCTCTATTATACAATTGCTTTGAATAAATGCTTTAAATTTACTTGAATTTCAGAGAGAAAATCTCCATCAACCAAATGAAGTTACAGAGATATTCTTGTTTCCGTATGTTTCCTGGAGGTTAAGACAGGAAGTAAAATTGTTTTTATGAAAATCAAACAAAAAGAGAAGCTAAACTACAGCCCTCTCCGATTTAGCAAGATGACAAAAGAATTGGACAGACGACCTCCAGTACTACATTCAATTTAAACAAAACTTTTCAAATATAATTGTTTTGTGAGATAAGGCAGTCTTGGCTTATCCCACATCCTCTCCTTAGGTTTCAGATCAAAGGCTTATTTAAGTTCTTAAAAGGCTACAAATAACTAGGGATGGATTAATCTGTCATGTCATGTGTGATTTTAGTTATTTTTTCCCCAAACTTCTTCCATCCCATTTTCACATCACTTTGTGAATGTTTTAAAAAGTCTGCATGAAAATTTATACTTATTTTGGATGAGTTTCTCAAAATATGTTTCCATGATATATATATATATGTGTGTGTGTGCATGTGATTTTCCCTAAGAGAAATGGGCACTTCTGTCAGGGATGATGGGAGGTGTTGCACTTTCCCCAGACTTAACTCACCACCATCTCGTCAATGCTGGACTGATCAAAACTGATCAATGGTGTGATGTGTTGCAAGTAGCAGAGTTGCCCATGAAGCGGCTCAGGAACAAAAAAACATCAGCTCTGGAACTTCTGGAATCACTGTTGCTGCTTCCCTCTTCTTGCAGTCAACAAACCACACGAGCTGTACTCTAAACTATCTTTATTGGCTACTTGAATAATACAAACTCTATAATAAAACAATAAACATCTTTGCAACACATTTCTTGCTAAACACACTCTGGCTATACTAATCAAGCTATATACATCCACATCTCCTCCTGCACAAAAACTTAGTTACAGGTTCAGGTTCACGTTCACATTGTTGTTGAGGGTGTGTGCGGCATCGTGGTGTAGAGAAGGTTGGAGGTCGTGGAGGAGGTAGGAGGTCGTGGAGGAGGGAGGAGGTGTAATGGCTCACCGGAACAATACAGAAATAGTTCAATTTTGGTTACCACCCACTGGGTGTGCACTGGGTGTGTACTGACAATACTATTGGTTAATTCCACACTTTCTCATACTATAGTCCAACCTCTTACTATGACCTAATCACCCATGTGATGTTTTTCAGTGATGTCGTTGTTTACCTTTACATGAACTTCCTTTCCGGATCTTGTGTTGCTATTTCTTGTGTGTTATGGCTATACTCACATCTGTTGTTGTTGTGTACATGTCTCACTACACTATCTCACCTCGTGCTGGAAATTTACAGACTTTGGTTCCCACATACAGCTTTGCATTTATATGACTATAACTCCCATGCTTGAGCAAAGTTTTCATACACCTTGTATCCATTTGTTTCTTAAAAAATGAAAATTATGATCACTTTGATAAAATTTGCAAAAGTGTACATAAAACTAAAGTTCCAATAGGACTGTTAGTGGGTCATGATTCGCTCAACAATACAGCTGTGTTGGTGGTCAGGAGTTGTGGTTAAAGACTTTTCTTTATTCCCCAGGTATGTAAGGGGAGCAGAAGCTCGAGAGTGTAACTCTGCCCTCCCCAGCCACTGTTTGGCCATGGGGGTACACCTGTAGGCTGCCAAGCTGCTCTTGCACACCAAGAACGAAACAGTAGATGGACAAGGCCAAAGGCTGTTTAGTCTTTCTTGGAGACACAGAGACAGCAAAATAACGGACACTACTGAACTCAGTAGTCAGTGGGCAGTGAATCCAGTTCATGTTTTAATCTAGGCTTTAAAGTTTAATACTAGTCCAAACCTGGAATGGATTCACTGGCTCACTAGCATGAAAACCACCCACCACCATGGTAGAAAAATGGCACCCAGCTTCAACACAATGTATCAATGATATGGAGAGGTAGAGTGACACCCAGAAACCTCTGTACATAGTATTGCATATGGGACAAAGACATTTCATAAGAAGGTTCTGTATACATCCTCCTACATTATCTAAAAAAACTACTTACAGTGGTGTAACCAGAGTGTCATGTCACTAGTCAACAACAGGATTCTGGCTATCAACATTTAACTATAGGTAGATAGATAGGTATGTTTTATTCAGTCAATGACCAGCAAGATTTAAAAAGATACAAAGCATAATACAAAGTGTGGGAATAAACTTCAAGTGATATACAATAAAAATAAAACAAAATAGAGTAATATAAAAAGTAAAAATATGCTAACATCCTTTGTACAAATAGTAAAGAAGCACTGGCAGAATTTTAGTGATGTCAGCTTTACTATGTCCCTTCTTAATCGTCATCTCCGCATCCCTTGTATTTTCGCGAAGATGTCTAGAGGCAACATGTTGGCTGAGGGGAAGCATGAAATAGATAGTCATATTTTATTTGGTCAATGTCCAACAAGATTTTAAAAGATTTCAAAGCCCAGTACATTCTCTGCTACCGCTCCCAGGCTGTGGAGCAGCCTGCTGGATGAGATGCATCTTATTACTGCCCTTGCTGGCTTTTAAAAAAGCTTTAAAGACATATCTTTTCTGGCAGGCCTTCCCGGACAGTGGTTAAATCTTCCCAGCTCCAAAAACTAAAACTAGAACTCCCCCCCAGCCTTCCCCAGCCACATATCAGACACCTTCACCATATTGTTTTGTCCTACTATTATTGTTTTTAATTCTGTGTTAATGTAATTCTGTTTTAAGGGGTGGGAGATAGCAATCGGGGTGTAAGAACTTTTAATTGTAAATGTTTTTAATTTTGTTGTACCCCACCCCGATTGCTCATTCAGAAGGGCAGGTTATAAATTAAACTATTATTATTATTATTATTAGTAGTAGTAGTAGTAGTAGTAGTAGTACAACAGTGGATTTCAAAATGATTCAGTATGATAAAGTACTATAAAGTAAAATAAATTAAAATTTCCCCTGAGAATAGTCCTAAAAAACTTTAAAATTGAAGTGAAAATAATAAAATAAAATAAGAATGTATTTAAGATAAGGAGATTTGTAAACTGGATTTGTGTTATTTTCATTGCAGTAGCACAAAATTTAGCAACTGTATATGTAGTATGAGGGTTTAAGTCCTGGTGTAGGTATTTCACGTAGAAATTATCTGGATGCCCTGGCCATTTTTCTACTAAAGGTGCAATATAAATGTTAACCTGATATCCTCCTAAAATTTACAACATAATAGTACATGTGAAATAGTTTCTACTTCTACTTCTCTGCATGGACAAGTGTGCTCAGTTATGGAACAGATTATAAATCAACTACACTTAAAAAACAGACTGTAGCTTCTTCTCCTCCACCCTTCATGGGTGCATATGTACTTGATATTCTATAATTTACAAAGTAACAATACATGTGAAATAGTTTCTACTTCCACTTCTCTGCATGGACAAGTGCGCTCATTTATGGGAACTTTACTGAATCTGCCTTGGAGTAGTGCAGATAAGAGAAAGACATTCCTGTCTCGAGCCTTAGCTTGATATTCTATAACAACTCATCTTCACAAGCAAAGCACATTCAAATAACAAGCTTGCAATTACTGAGCTATATACTGAAAGAGGAAAAATGATTAACAACTATAAAAAGTAAAGGGATAAGAAATCCAATACATCTTCTAGTTCAACATTTTTACAAATGTATATTTGAGAAATCTGTTTTCTGATCTCATACTGTTCAGATATGACTGACCAGCCATTAGAGAGTCTAACTGGTTTAGTTCTTTAGAGGACTCCTAGGAAAAGTGGGAAATAATTTGTGGAAACTGCAACATAAACTTTTCATAAAACAAATAGACCATTGTGGTATGCCATCACAATTTACCAAATACATTATCACTTCCCCAGTCTCTTTAATATCCTTCCATATCAGGAGGTTTCAAGTACTGGCATTCAAGACCAAGATCCCATGAGATTTTATTTATTTCATTTTGTCAACAACATTTTTGGTATAATAAACTCTCACTGTCAAACTCTAATTAGTAACCAAAATTACTAAACTGAGGCTATCTTACTTTGGACATATCATGAGATAATGCAATCACTATATTACTAAGTTAAATTGAAGGCAGTAGGAAAAGACGAAGACTATATTACAGGTGGATTGACTCATGAGTATCCAAGACTTATGTACACAGAGCTGTTGAGGCCTCTCATTCCTAGGGCTACCTCAAGTCAAATCTGACTTGACATCAAGTAGCAATTGTTTTGTAAGCTTATTGGCTGAGTTCAGTGGAAGTCCAAACATGAGAAGGTTATTTGTTTGAATTACAGCTCCCAGAACCTTAAACCCCACACTGCAGTAGTTAGTGGCTATGGTGGCTGAGGATTCTGAAAGTAGTAGTTCTAAAGATCCTTTTTAATAAGCTCTTGTGTATAAATATTTTTCACTAATTTTACAGCAGTTGTTCATCTCAGATATATGTGATTTTCTACTCCCAAATTCATCTAAACTTTTGAATGTGTATTTTACAGTGGCCACATTATTAGATATATACCTCAAATGATTTCAGTTGACTGAATTCTTTGTTTTTTGCAAAGATTTAGTTTCTTTTGGGGAAGCCAAATATCTGTGAGAAGTTCTGAAAACACTATGGGGGCTGAACTATGAACATGAGGGTAAGATCATGTAGAGTTAGGTGAAAAACTCATTCAGCTTGCTTTTCAGTGAGAACTTACCTAATTTTTACTCTTCAAAATATTTAAATAGAAGTGCAAAAGTGAAATATATGTAGCTATATGTATATATCACTAATCATAATTTAAAACAAAAACTACATTACATTATCAAATTTCTTGTAAAATGCTTATAGTAATTAAATTAGTATATTAAAAAGTCCAGGAAAAATGAAAACTGGGTTCTAAAAAAAAGGTCAGAGTTTGGAATGAACCTGAACTGACCTGAACTAAAAGTTACAAAGAGGGAGAGAAAGGGGCATAGCAGACAGGCAGGAAAGGTAGATTGAACCTGCTTGTTCTGGAAGTGATTGAAACTTCACTGTCTGCACCAGACACTCTCAAGGTGGCCCAAATGTGCACAACCTGACCTCATGCAGCAGTATCAAGCTTCATAGCTGGATGGTTTCTTTGTCACCTCCCCACCATCTGTTTGCACCATTATACAAATATACCACTGGCGAGTTTCTGCTGCCTAGATGCCATTCCATTTGATGGCTGCCCCTTTGATCAGCCACATAGTCCCAATTGAAATCCTCCACTGGGACAAGGCATTGTGGTATCAGTTTGCTTAGTAAAACACTGGCAAAGCACAGTCATGGAGACCCCTGCCACATGCCCACTTCATCCACCCTCTTAACCCCATGCCCCCTCTTGGACTGTCTGATTTGTGTATGTTGTAATTATATCCATTGGAGGTGTCACATTTTCATTTTCTTGCATTCCCACCCTGACCGCTTGGGTATAGTGGCTCCATCCTATTTTAAATGTCCCCCTGCACTGGTGCATTTGTATGCAGCTTTAGGGTTAGGGTTACGATGGATCATTCATTCAGAACTGCTAAGAATATCCTAGGTTCCTTTTGCTCTGGGTTTTAACCCTGGAGTGCAGCTTCAATCTGTTTCTTCCCACTTTGGAGGTGTGTGGCATTTAAATGTGGTTTGAAACTGCTTTATTTGGCCCATGTGTTTCACCCCAAAGAAAGGAAAATGGATAGAGTTGCTCACATGTTGTTTCTTCAGTAGAGCAGGTAAGTTATTTGTTGGTCTCATTTATCTTCAGCCATTTTTTTCTTAGTATACTTCTGTCTAGTCTGTGTTGAGATCTTTGATCTGTGTGAGGTCTTTGACACCAGTCCTTTTATCTGACACTCCACCTAAAACATTTTGTTTGTTTGTTTAAAATATCTGGTAAACCTTGTGGGAAGAAAAAAATATTAACAAACTGATGTACAATATGAAAATGTATAATTAAGGGAATAATGTAACTTTTTTTAAAAAAAAAGTGTGTAGAATTTGAAAAATTAAAGAGGCAGGTGACGAAGTGTTTGCATGGATTTACAGGAAAGCTAAGCTCTGGAAGGCAGCAAATTTCTAACAATCATCAGTTATGATAAATACCAGCTGCCAATTTATTTTTGATTTTGCTGTCTTGTCATATAATGATTAAAAAAATTGCTACCAACTTTACCCCGAAAGCTTGATTACTAAGACTGCCAACATGAAACACTAACGACTTATATTTATATTAAGTTGTGTGAATTGCCCCAAAATGTTCCCTGCCTCTTGAAGCAGTAAACATTTCTAAATAATTGAAATTGTAATCCATTTTAAATTAATGATAATAGTTTAATAGTTTAATACCATTTTAATTGTACATTTTGTAAATTTTAATTGTACCATGTTTTTTAGACTGTAAGCCACTTCGAGTCCCAATCTTGGGAGAAAAGCAGGATAAAAATAAATATTATCCTCCTCCTCGTATTTTTAGTGGGTCTTGTCTAAGCATGACAAAAACTTCTTCCAGTTGTGTATGTATGTGTGGTGTATATGTTCATGTTCATGTGCACAGGCATACACACACTCATTTATGTAGTGAAATGTGTTCATAACTATTTGCAGTCCTTCATTCCATGATTTAAAGTGAATATCTATAAAAACAGTATTAAATATTTAGTTAGTTTTCCCCTGTTTATTTTGTTGATGTTTATGTTAGGGATTATATTAGGAGATATATTTGAGAAACCTTTCTAGTCACAATAATGCTTTCTAAGAGAAATTTTATGGTGATGGTGCCTAGTGATCACTTCTCCTAAATGTTTTGGAAAATCAAGTGACCAGAAGATGTAATTACTGATATTGATATAGTGAAATGCAGGTGTTGAGAAAGCTGGAACATTGTCAGAAAAAAATATGGACACAGTACCTTTCATTAGCTGGACCATATTTCAGCTTTTTACTAGGCTAAAGATTGCTAGACTGCAGATATTTCATATGAATACTGCATGAGTTTTTAAATCGTACCACATTTCCAAAACCTGTAAGTGGAATGACCCTTCTAAAAACAATTGCTTTTTATGTCTTCAAAGAGCCTGGATGATTCCCCCCCCCAACTAAACTATAAAGTTATATTACATTTGCAATTTTATATGCTTTGGGTAAGACATTTAGTTTTAGTGAAGAGATGAGGTGAAGATCTATCCCATTCCTATTGGTCACTAGCTACATATTTCAATATGTACATATTTCAAGGTGGATGCCACAAATGCAATAAAGTGTTAATGATAAATTTCATCATTGTAATAAATTTTAAATAATTTATAGCAAGGTTAGTACTTGTGTGGGAGACCATTAATGAATACCAGGTGCTGTAGGCTATGTTTCAGAGGAGGGAACTGGCAAAACCACCTCTGAGTATTCCTTGCTTAAGAAAACCCTATGAAATCCATGGAGTCTCCATAAGTTGTCAGGTGACATGGGGGCAGTTTCCAGCAAAATAAAGCAGCTTCTAAATGCTTTGAAGGCTGGCTGTTTAGACAATGCACCGCAGATAGAAAGGAAAATTGAAACACCACTTGGCCAGTTTAAAAAGAATCTGGGTTACTCTGACTCTGTACAGAAAATGTGCATCATCACACTGGCATATGGCACCAGTACAAGACTGCAACAAAGCAAAAACACAATTACCAGTAATGCAATGGATATAATCACAACATACACAAACAGGACAGTCCAACAAAGGGATTGGAGTTAAGGCGGGTGGAAGGGTGGACTCCATGATTGTGCTTTCCCAGTGTATCACTGGGCATACCGATGCACTAATCGGTGGTGCATCATGATGTGTGGTGCAGAGAACTCATGGGGGTTCTGCCCAATTTGCAAGCAGTTAGTGTGGACAGTGAGATTTCAACCTGCTTTCAGAAAACCAAGGATTGAGCCACTTATTCCTGCCCATCTGCTCCAACCTTTGAATGCACATACAGATATGTTCAATTCTAATTAATGAAATAATTAGTTGTTCTTGAATGAACAATTGTACCATTCTTAAATCTTCTTGATGTCAGAAAGTTGTGCAAAACTACACAGATTTCAAGAATATTCACAGTTTGGGACTTACACACAGAGAGAAATGAATGTGGGAGGTTTTGCACAGGTTTTGCTCTTTTGTTTGTACAGAAATCTTATTCTCTGAAAATCCTAGTTTCTATGTAAGATACATGTTTTCTGTGATTTTTTTTTTCTGTTTAGGAGATGTCATTTTCTGAACAACAACAAAAAAGAAAGCATTTTTCCCACATGTATTACATCCTAAACTGCAAAGATTCTCACCTGTCTGGGATTCTTCTCATCAAGGATTCTTGACACTCAAGATTTTTTCCCCCTCTGATATTTTCAAATATTCCTTCCATCCCTAGTAAAGTGAAGCCACTTCTGAAGTATCTGGAGATGGAAATAACCTATTAACAGTGCATCCTATCAAACTAGACACTGGTATGTTAATATCTTTTTCTTTCTTCATGCCAGTATATCCACATGATTTTTTTTTAGCCTTCTTGTTCCTTCTCCAGCCACTAAAAAGTTCTGTCACTAAAAAGAATAAAAAGTTCTGAAGAACATGAACATGCCCAGTATTTATACACTAATTTTGAAATATTTGATTTGATTGAATATAGATATTACTCAACTTTGAATATATATATATATATATATATATATATACACACACACACACACACACACACATACATACACTTGTAGACCATACAGCTTCTTTGTTTATATAGACTTTGTGTTGTCTGTGTTTAGAAATCTGGAATTCCAGATGTTAACCATCTCTGTCTTAAAAAAAGATGTGAAAAACTGTCTGAAATCCAGAAAATCTTGAAACAGCTACATGGAGAGGAAAATGGTCGGCCACCAAAGTTTTCAGTGCTGTTGATCTTGCTGGATAATAATGGCCAGAATTCTCTATCTGCTCTGTATTTACCATAGATATGTACTTATATATTACATTCCAGACTGATTCCTTCAGGCCACTGTGATAGACAGGAATCTGTTCCCCTGCTGCTTGGGAAGCAACTGACTGATGTCCCTACCCCCTCTGTTGTAACAGGCAAAGCAGGGTCTGTTACAATTCCCTCTCATAGCAGAGATCATTCATGAAAGAGAAGTGGGAACATCAGTCAGCTGCTTCCTAGTCAAGGCGGAAACAACTGCCATCGAGTGCAGTGGCTGATGCCAGGTAATTTGGGACTGGAGGTCTTTCACAGTTCCTCATATTCTCTAAATCAATAAACACATTGGGATCTGTACAACTCTTGTTTACACACTCATAACTGCCTTAGTGAATTTTGGATGATGATGATACTATTACTACTACTAATAATAATAATAGCAGGAGAGTTTCAAACAGTACTTCATTCTTTACTTTTGTAAGAACCTGATATTTATCTCAGCATGAAATTAATTATGGAACTACACAGATTTTTTCCATTGTTCTTTCTTCCTTTTCAACCCAATCTGATTTCAGTCTTTGATTTTTTTTTCTGCTACAAAAGGGAAAATAATGTGGGGAGACATCTTTTAATATTCTTACACTGCCTTGATAGCAATGTCATCAGATAGGCAACTGACTTTCAAAAGGATATAATAGAGGGGAAACAGCTTTCACTTACTATTTCTCTAGATAATGTGTGATTCACAGATATAATTACTTTTTTATATTATTAAACTCTCAGCAACATTATCTTTTTAAACATCTCTCTGTATTCTGAGCATACAGTTTAATAACCCTTTCCCCCTAACGTAATAAAGAAAACATGTTTATTAATACCAATTAGAATACTTTAATGAAGGTTATCTTCTATTTCTGGGCTCACTTTCAGTGTACTAACAGAACTTTCCCATGTATGTCTACTCTGTAGTAAATCCCATTGATTTTGAAGGAGACTTACTGCCAGGAAAATCCCTATAGATAATGTCCTAAAGACTTAAATCCTCTTGGGTTTTATTCTAATATAATCAGAGCCTGCAATAGTGAGCCTATTTTTGCTGGTGTCACATAAGAAGATATGCTCAGGAGCAGAATGGTTGCCAAATGGTATCCAGCTGTATCTTCAAGACATACATCCCAAGATAAATAATCACTGATCAGCTGTGAGAGAGCATCATGGCTTTTGGACTCAAAACACATGCCAAACCCCAACTTTATGAAGTTAATTATTTCGGTGGAGCTGACATTCCATCCAGTCAAGCTAAAAAAAGAAGAAAATATACCTTTCCTCCTTCACCTTCTGAACTCCATTTTCCAGCCACACCTGTTTCCTCTGAACATGGCTATTGCATCATTAGTGCATAATGGTTTGTGTTACCTTCACACACACCCTGCTCTCTATTGGTGAATTACGAAGCTTATTGGAAGGAGACTGCCGAGGCTGAAATTTGGCATTTGAAAGGCAAGAGAAGGTTTATGATATCATGTCCTCCTCAGTTTTAAAGTTACAGGAGCCTTGCTCCATTTCCAGTCTGGCAAACCTACTCTGCTTGCAAGATCCAGAAATTTCTCTTACATATCCCAATATATCTTGGAAATTACCTAATCAGAAGAGATGAACTGAGATGTGATCTGTGAAGCCTTTTTTTTTGTTTTTGTTTTATCAATCACCTGTTTTACCAATCATTTGTGAAGCCTTGTTTTATTTTACCAATCACTTGCCTGTCCCTTCCTAACTCTGTAAAAGAGTGGGTCCCATGGAAGAAACCTCCAAAAACTAGATTTTAGGAATGAATTAGGCAAAAGAAGCAGTGATTCCTGTCTCCTGATTCAGAAGTTGTCTTTAACATCTGCGAAGAAAACGATCTTTCATGAATTTGTATAATCCTTTTTGAAAGCCATCCAAACCAGCTATCACCATCCTGTCTTGTGTCAGAGATTATCATAATTTAAATCCTATTTTCCATTAATATCAATGTGTGTAACAGACTGTTTTCTTTCTCGGATCAGAATGCATTTGTGCAGGATTCTTAGGTAAAATTTAGTACAGCCACAAATGTATCTACAATTGATATCACATAGGCTTGATCTAAATTAAGGACTGAAAGGAAATTTCACACTGGAGTGAAATCTCTCCATCTGCTGTGTATTGTAAGTTCTACTCAGTTCAATAGACTTCCACATGAATCACTGAGTGGGAAATGAGAGCCTATAGATGAGATACAAAATAAATGGAAACCATGATTCATAAATTTTGCTGTGAAACAGAGGCAGCAGTATGAATAGTACAATCCTGTACATGCCTTGTCAAAAACAAGTTCTGCTAAATTCAACAGGATTTGAATTTACATTTGGATGTGATAGGACAGCTACCTAATTTAGTTGTACAGGGATTTCCAGTATGAAATGTTCCATGTCGTATCCACTAAGTGCACACCTTGGGCCTGACTTTAAGAGGTGTGCATTCAGATCCTGATGAAACTTATTCAGACATTCATCAGGCTACTTCACTCATTGTTACTTATTTTAAAGTTATATCCAGCCTGTATTCCAATGAGGTGATACATGGCATGCATGGTTCTCCTTCTTCCTACATTATCCAACTGACAACCCACTTTAACCTCACAGCAACAGAGAGAGAGAGAGAGAGAGAGAGAGAGAGAGAGAGAGAGATCACCAAGTAAAGGGGCAAAAAAAAAAAAGAATATTTATTTGCATAACTCTGCATAATATTTGGTGGGTGCCTACTACAGAGCTTTTTCTGTAACAGTGCCTTGACTGTGGAACTCACTGCCAAGGAAGCTAGTCTGGCCTCATCTCTCTCTCTCTCTCTCTCTCTTTTAATATTTATTATTTATTATAACTTGTTTACAAAGATATCCATTACAATATTTACAAGAAAAGAAAAGAAAAGAAAACGGTTACTTTCGGTGCTTCAGAGTTTCTATTTGTTAAGTACATAGCACTCATATAACACATATATTATCATCCTGTATCCAAAAATCCTCTTTATTGTTCTCTAAGTATCTTTTCCTGTGATCCCATAGTTGTTTGTTTAACTACTTGATCATTGAAGACACTAATATTTTACGCTTTTTCTATATAAAGTTTTAAAGTTAAAATTATATATCTGATACATATTTCTTCCCCCTCCCGCAGATAAACAGAAGATATGTAACTTGTCACCTCTTCCCAATCTTTTTCCCATTTGGACATATCTTTATTACTTTATTACGTAGTAATGCTGTTAGTCTGTCGTGTTCTTTCATTTCCATTAATTTGCATCTCCAAACATCTTTCTGGCCTCATCTCTTTTAAGATTCTGGTGGGAATGCTGTTCCACATAGCATTCAATGTTTGAAATTATTGTTTTAACTGTTTCAAAAGTGGATTCCAGGATTGTTTCCAATCACATTATCACATTTATATTACGTATTATAACATTCACATTACAATCACATTCAAAACATTCTTTCTAATCCAGTCCAATCACATTCTAAACATTCCTTCTAAGATGTCATTGAATGAAAAAAAAATTACATGTTAAAATACTTTTAATTTTTTTTACAAAAAATCAATGCAAATTACAAAGAATGTTGAGATGTTAATGCGAGTTATACCAAATCTCAGCTTAGTGCAAAAGGTTGTGATTTTCACATTGGGTCATCTGTCCAGGTGAGTTTTATTCCTCCCCCCCCCCCTTATAGTTCTTTATGTTTATATTAACATTAAACACAACATTCCTCCAAAGAGACATCATGAAAAAGAGGGCTTAACAGAAGTCAGACAGACATTTTACTTTGAGGCAGTTAGGCTGAAAAAGGGCTCATGGAAACAACATAGGTCCGTTTTACATTGGCAAAAAGAGGTGTTGTGAAGGCTGCTTGAAAACCCAGCTTTTACATTATAAAATGGGAAAGTGTGCCATGAAAACGCCATTTTGGCGTTTTAAGGGAAAAAACGCGCCTTTAAAAAGTAGTTCGGTTGACCCACTACTTTTTTAAAAAGTGCGTTACAGCGCTAGTACATGTAAAGGCTAAGGTGTAGTTGCGCAGTTAAATGGGGCTCTGTTTCCTTAAGGCGCCCATTTAAAGGCTGCGCTGCAGGTGCGGATCAGAATGGATCGTGGGTTGGGAGCATGCGTGGTGTGGACTCCACTCCTAATTAAAACGTTCTATGTCCTCCAGGTGTAAAAGCTGGGGTTTAATCGCGCAGTTTTTTAAAGCTCCCAAACCCTAGCTCCGCCCCTAATCCTAACCCTAGACATGCGCAGTAGCGTCTCTGGGATGCTGACAGTTTTGGTGGCGGATGTTTTAACAGGTGCAGTGATAAGAGGAAACTTTCAATTTTCACACGAACCCCCACACACATTCCAGCGCCATTTCCCAATTGCCTTTGTCCAACTCAGCCGCTCCTAGGGACACTCTTGCCGAGGCTTTGCTGTGGCACTTTGCACAATGGCAGAGACTTCTACAAGTGGCCCAAAAAGGGGGAGAGGGATGTCTTGGTCTCATGCAGAGACCTCAGACCTCATTTCCATCTGGTCAAGGCCCAATATTTTAGAGAAACTGGAGTCCACCTACCTCAATGCGGATACCTATCAGGAGGTGGCCGAAGCCATGAGAGGGAAGGGACACCTGCGGACTTGGGAAGAGTGCCGGCGAAAGTGCAAAGCCTTAAAGGCACAATATAAAAAATATCGAGACAATATGGCCAAAGGTACCCAGGCAGGCCCCCGTCCTCCTTTCTACAAGGAGCTTCATGACTTCATTAGCAAGGATGGGAGGATCAGACCCCACAGACTGTCCACCAGCGGACAGGTTGTGAGGGTCCCAGTGGGCCAGCCTGCTAGGGCTGAACCTATGGAGGACACCCCAGAACCACAGCTAGAGCCAGAATCAGAGCCAGAGCCTGATCCAAGCCCACAGACAAGCATGGAATGTGCCCAAAATCTTCTGCTGCCTTCTCAAGGTAAGATGTGCCTCGGCTTCTGAGGGAAAGGGAACTAGGGGACATAGGGAAGATGTGGGATCAGGGTGGGCATAGGGGAGAAGTCACTCTGTCCCTTTGTCATGCAGAGGAACGGGAGCAGTCCCCGGACTCTGATGAGACATCCTACAGTCAGCAAGCTGTGGACATCGATGCTCTGAGAAAAAAAGCCCGTGCCATAAAGTTGGCATCTACAGCTTCCTCAAGCAGGCCATCCTCCCGTACAAGCACTGTCTCTGCCACCGTCAGTAGCCACCGTGATCGGTCGCCTGTAGGACAGAGGACTGTGAGAGAGAGCGATGATAGTGAGGGTCAGGAAGCTTTGCTGGGTAAGACATGTGTGTGGCATGGGAAGGGGGGGGATTGTATAGTGGGCCAGTTACAGCAGAGGAACACAGGCGCTGGTGAAGGTTTTTGTTGGCATGATGGCATGTTTTGGGTAGGGGTACAACGTTTATGTCAGTGTATGCTGTAAGATCTCCTTTGTATGACTGTGGTGTGTGTGTGTGTGTGTTGTGCTTCTCCTCAACTCTTCCTCTTCCTTACATTTGTCCAAGGTCCTGTGTGACATATTGAGGGTGCTTTGAGCGAGAGTTCCTGCATGGCATAATAGGGTTGGATTGGATGCCCTCTGGAGTATGTGCTAACTCTATGCTTTTGTGTATCTCTGGTGCTTTGTCCTATAGAAGGTGCAGAAGGTGCAGCAAGAGCACCTTCAGAAGAAGAAGAAGCATCCGCCAATCCCATAGCTGCAATGCCACCGGAGGAGCGGCTCGCTGCCATGAGACACAGACGGGTGCGTCGCTCAGCAGCAGCAACATCCGCCAGGGCTATTGATCGTCTCGTTGGTGCCACCTCAGAACACATGACAGCACTCACACAACAGGGAGAGCGTTTCTATCAGCTGAGGTTGAGGAGCGTAGAATTTCAAGAAAGAGCAGCCGAGAATCAGGAGAGGGCAGTTCAGCTGCAGGTGAGGGCCCTCCAGAATCAGGAGAGGGCACTTGAGCAGCAGGAGAGGGCCCTCCAGAATCAGGAGAGGGCACTTCAGCAGCAGGAGAGGGCCCTCCAGAATCAGGAGAGGGCACTTCAGCTGCAGGAGAGGGCAGTCCAAAATCAGGATAGGACACTTCAGCAGCAGGCAGAATCCATCCAGGAGCAGAGGCGACTCACTTCTGTTCTTGAAGGGCAGAGTGGCCTGCTGGAACAGATAGTAGGGATCTTAAGATCAGGTCAGAGTGGCAGAGTGGGTGGTGAGGAGGAGAGTGTTACCCATAGGGCCATTCCCATGGCTGTAGAGGGGCCATCTGGGCATCAGGGTGGGGAAAGGGGTCGTGATGTCACTCCTGGCCAAGTCACTCTGGATCTGGAGGTCTGTCAGGAAGAACCTAGACAGGAGTCTTCTGGCCTCTTCAGCAGCCAAGCGGCGGTTCCTGTGGCGACTCGTCGCCATCCCAGGCGCAGGGGAGGAAAAGGAGGGAAGTGTTGTGACAAGCACTGAGTTCCCATTAAGCACTGTGGTGTCCTCTACTGTACTTATCTCTCTTCCCAAGGGTCTCCTTCCTTCCCTGCACTTCCTTTTCCACCAGGCACTACACTATAGCTATAGCTAACTCACTAACTCCCTATGGCAGTGGTGTTCAAACTGCGCTGTTGATGAGATGTAGGACTTAGGCTTCTGGGAGCTGAAGTTCTTTTTTTTTTTAATTTTTTTCATTTTTTTTTACAAGCATAAAAAAGAGAAAAGAGAAAACACTGCACTCATAACAAAGAATTACTAATTTGCATATCGTTTACAGATCACAATTAATCATTACCAAAAATAGCGTGCAATTTCAATTTGTGTCAACATCTACTTCCTTATTTCTTATCTTCAAAGAAAATTAAAAAAAAATTTTTCCTTTATGTTATATCTATTGCTATTATCAATAACAATTCCATCTTATTTTATGTTCCATTATTTTCTAAACATACAATTTTCTCGTTGTATTATCTTAGCTTTAGCCATACATTTGAAACTGTATTTTGTAGGCATGACTTTACCTCCCCCGTCGTCTTCTGTCTTCGTACTTTAAGTTCTCTTTGTTCCTATGTCCTTCCATGTTTTCCACAAGCAGTTAGATAGTCTATTCCAGTCCTTTTTTATTCTTTCTTCTGTTTTTTCTTCTCTCCACGCCGTCATTATGTCTAGCTCCATGACCTCAAAAATCTTAAATATCCATTGGTCTATATCTGGAGATTCATGATTCTTCCAATTTTTTGCAAATGTTACTCTGGCACAGGTTAACAAATTAAATAATAATTTTCCATTTTCTTTTTCTATCTTATCATCTAAGATTCCTAAGAGGAAAATTTCTGGGGAGAGAGATATCTTAATATTAAGTTCTTTCGTTATAAATTCATGTATGCTCACCCAATATTTCTTTGCTTTCGGGCATAGCCACCACATGTGGAAAAAGGTGCCTGTCATCGCATTACATTTCCAACAATTTGGCTTAGCATTTTTATACATATGTGCTAGTCTTACAGGAGGTAAATGCCATCTATAGATCATTTTCAACATGTTTTCTTTTAAGTCCTGATTTTTTGTAAATTTTAGTCTCTTTCCCCAGCATTTCTCCCATTGTTGTAATTCTATTACATGACCTATATTTTGTGCCCATTTGACCATAGTTTCCCTGATTATTTCTTCTTCTGTGTACCATTCCAGTAATAGATCATAAAATTTCTTAATCACTTTATCCTTAGTTTTCAAACAAATCTCATCAAATTTTGTATTAGACATTTGTATACCCTCAAGTTTTCCATCCATTTTAAATCTTTCCCTGAGTTGTCTATACAGGTACCAGTGACAATTGATATTATCCTCTAATAGTTCTCCTTGTTCTTTAAATAATAGTTCACCCTGTTCTTCTTTAGTTAAGTCTTGATATCTTAACCATTTTTTTGTTTTTATACCCTCCCTACCATAGAAGGCTTCGTGTGGTGAACACCAATTTGGGATTTTAGGGCAAGTTCTTTTCTTGTATTTATTCCAGATCATAAGCAGGGATTTTCTTATGTAGTGATTTTTACAATCTTTGTGTGTTTTATCCTTACCATATAACAAGTACCCATGCAGCCCATACAACAAATTTTCGCCTTCTAATGTCAAAGTATGTTCGTCCTCTAATGTGATCCAGTCTTGTAGCCAACTAAAACAACATGCTGCATAGTATATTTTGATGTTTGGTAATCCAAATCCCCCTCTGTTTCTACTATCACAGAGTATTTTTTCTTTTATTCTGGCCTTTTTCCCTCCCCAAATGAATTTTAATATTTCCTTATGCCACTTAACTAACGGTTTCTTGTTCTGTAGGATCGGGATAGCTTGAAATAAAAAAAGTAGTCTCGGTAGTACATTCATTTGAATTAATGAAATTTTCCCCAACAAAGAAAATTTAAATTTGCTCCATCTACCCAAATCTTTCTTAATAGAGTTCCATACCGGTGCATAATTATTAGAAAACAGGTCTGAGTTCTTATGTGTCATAACTATACCCAAATATTTAATTTTCTCTTCTATTTTAAACCCACTTATTTCCTCCAGATCTTTCTTTTCTCTTTTTTCTAGTTTTTTTGTGATAATTTTGGTTTTACTTCTATTAGTTGTTAACCCCGAAGCTTTTTCAAATTCTTCTATAATCTTGATTAACTTTTCCAAGCTGTCCTTTGGATTTTCTAAAGTAAAGACAATGTCGTCGGCAAAAGCCCTTAATTTGTATTCATGATTTTTTATCTTCACCCCTTTAATTTCGTTATCTAACCTTACAATATTACATAATACTTCCAATACTAAAATAAATAATAAGGGTGATAATGGGCAACCTTGTCTTGTTCCTTTCGAAATCATAAATTCATCTGTTAATTCTTGATTCACTATTAATCTCGCCCTTTGATCTTTATAAATTGCTTTCAACCAGGAACAATATCTTTCCCCTATTCCTATTTTATGTATAACCTTAAAGAGCATATCCCAACTGACATTGTCGAACGCTTTTTCTAGGTCAACAAATATTAATGCTAATTTCTTGTCATTTCTCCTTTCGCCATGTTCTATGATGTTTATTACATTTCTAATGTTACTTCTTATTTGTCTTTTAGGTAAGAACCCTGTCTGATCAGTGTGAATCCAATTTTTCAGAACTCTCTTAAGTCTTTCAGCCAAAATTGTTGAAAACAACTTGTAATCTGTATTAAGAAGCGATATGGGGCGATAATTCTTGACATCATTTGCTTCCCGGTCTTCCTTCAGAATCAGGGTGATGTTTGCTTGTTTCCAGGTCTCTGGATACGCCTTTTTGTAAATGGTATTTATCATTATTTTAAGTGGGATAGTTAGTTCATCTTCAAATGTCTTATAATATTGGGCTGTGAACCCATCAGGTCCGGGAGCCTTCTGCTTTTTACTGTTTCGAATGGCTTCTGTAACTTCTGCCACCGTAATAGGGCCATCTAGCATGTTTTTTTGTTCTTCTGTCAGTTGTGTTAATTTAGCTTTTTCAAGGATTACTTGAATTGTGTTTTCAGGGATTTGGGAGCTCTTATATAAATTTGCGTAGTATTCCAGGAAGGTTTGTTTTATTTTATTTTGGTTTGTCAGTCTTTGGGATCCCTTCTTTATTTCCGTAATTGTGTTCCTTTCTCTCTTTTTCCTTATCTTGTACGCCAGCCATTTCCCTGGTTTATTAGCCTGTTCAAAATGTTTTTGTTTTAATTCTCTTATCTTGTTCTGAATCTCTCTTTCTTCTTCAATTTCAATCTGCTTCTTAATAATTTTTATACATTTTATGATTTCTTTACTACTTGACTTTTCATTCAGTTGTTTTTCCTTCTCTTCTAAGTTCTTCCTGAGCTTTTCTAGTTTAGCTTTCTTTTCCTTTTGTAAAATAGCGTTCTGTTGAATAAAGAAGCCACGGATCACTGCCTTTGATGTTTCCCATACTATTACCTCGTTGACTCCTTTATTTAGGTTTTCTTTAAAGAAAAATTTTAATAGTTCCCTTCCTTTTTCAATAATGTCATCTTTTTGTAGCAGTTCCTCGTTAAGTTTCCATGAAATCCTCACTGGTTTACCCTTCAATGTCACTGTAACTGGACTGTGATCAGAAATCGTTCTGGCTTCGTGTTTTATTTCTAGTATTTCTTTACATATTGTTCTGGATCCCATGACCATATCAATTCTTGATAGTGATTTATGTCTTTCAGAGAAAAAAGTGTATTCCTTAGCATTCTTGTATTTATGTCTCCAAATATCTACTAATGACAAATTTTCTAACATCTCCTCAAATGATTTGGGTAATTTCCCTTGTGATTTTTTCATTTTTCTCTCCGATTTCCTATCTAGTTCAGGGGAGATAACCCCGTTCCAATCACCCATCATTATAATTTTCTCGGTTGTTAGATTCTGAATTTCTCTACTTAGTTTTTCAAAGAAGCTGCTTTTTCTCTCTAAAGGACCGTAAACTCCAACCATCAAATATTTACTTGTTTGTATTTTCACTTCCACACCAATGTAGTATCCCTCAGGGTCACAAAACATCAACTTTGCCTCGTGTCTGTTATTAACATAAATCACTACTCCTTTGGTTTTTTTCTTTCCAGAGGATATAAATTCCTTGCCTAATTTTGAACATTTTAGCAATCTCACATCTTTGTCTTTTATATGTGTTTCCTGTAAACAGATTACGTCAAGGTTTCTCTTATTTAAATAATGTATTACTTTTTTCCTTTTTTGGGGCGTATTTAGCCCCCTTACATTCCAAGACAAAATATTTATTTTCTTCATCATTTTTATTAATTTTCCTTCTTATCAATTTAGTTCGAGTCTATGCTTGTTTTATCGTCAAATTTTAATTTATCTTCTCTGTCTTCTTCTTCTCCTTGCTCTTTGTCGCTTAATTGATTCACGTTCTCTTCGTCATCCTTGTCGCTTAATTTATCCGGTTCTTCTTCTTGTTCTTCTTCCCTGTCGTTATTTTCTTTCTTTTCAGATCTCTTTCTTGACTCTAGTTCATTTTTGAATTTCTTTAAGAATTCTTTCATTTTCATGATGGAATTGATTTTATAGTACTCTCCTCTAAATTTAAAGTTCACACCTTCTAATCTCTCCCATCTGTAGGGAATATGATTTTGAATCAGTACTGTTGTCAATGTTTTATATTCGTTCCTTTTCCTCAAAATTCTTAAGGGTATGTCCTTGTAAATAATCAACTCTTTGCCTTCATGTTCCAACTTTTGTTCGTAATTTAATTGTATGATATCGTCTCTAATTTTTTTCCTGAGGAAATACACCACAATGTCCCTTGGTAATTTTTTTTGTTTTGCCACTTTCGAATTAATCCTGTACATCTTGTTGATCTCTTTTTGCATTTGGACCTTCTCTGTTCCTAGAAAATCTGCTAGAATAGGCGTTAGATATTCATATAGGTCCTCGTTCTCTACCTCTTTTAAACCTCTGATTTTTACGCAGTTTTCTCTTTGTTTCAAATCTTTTAATGCTTGTTCATCTAAGTCCGCTTCTTGTTTATTTTCTAAAAGAGTGACTCTTTTTGCAACTTTCTCTGTACTTTCCTCCACCTTTTTTACTCTTTGTCCCATTATTTTCATTTCTTCGTTAACCTTCCCAATCATTTCTTTCATGCTTCTTATTTCGGTTCTAATCTCCTGTCTAATCTCCATTTTTATTTCTCTTCTCATCGCACTCATGTCTTCTTTCATTAATTTAATGTCTTCTTTCATTTCTATATATAGCGCTTTAAGTTCTTCCATTAAATTAGGTTGTTCAGTTGGTTTTATAGGTATATCTATTGATGGTCTTCTATTCGTTTGCTGTTCCATAGTTTGTTTTGCCTTCCTTGTTGTCATTTTGCGTTTATCCTTTAAGTTTTCTCGGCCTCGGTCTTTCCTTCTCCTCCCGTCTGCCTCGGCTTCTCCTACCTCCTCCGCGTCACTCTCTCGGCCTCGGCTCTCTCTTTTCTTCCTCTCCTTCCTCCTCCGCGTCTCTCTCTCGGCTGCCTCGGCTTCTCCTTCCCTCCTCCGCGTCTCTTTCTCGGCCTCGGTCTTTCTTTCTCCTCCCGTCTGCCTCGGCTTCTCCTACCTCCTCCGCGTCACTCTCTCGGCCTCGGCCCTCTCTTTTTTTCCTTTCCTTCCTCCTCCGCGTCTCTCTCTCGGCTGCCTCGGCTTCTCCTTCCCTCTTCCGCGTCTCTTTCTCGACCTCGGTCTTTCTTTCTCCACCCGTCTGCCTCGGCTTCTCCTACCTCCTCCGCGTCACTCTCTCGGCCTCGGCTCTCTCTTTTCTTCCTCTCCTTCCTCCTCCGCGTCTCTCTCTCGGCTGCCTCGGCTTCTCCTTCCCTCCTCCGCGTCTCTTTCTCGGCCTCGGTCTTTCCTTCTCCTCCCGTCTGCCTCGGCTTCTCCTACCTCCTCCGCGTCACTCTCTCGGCCTCGGCTCTCTCTTTTCTTCCTTTCCTTCCTCCTCCGCGTCTCTCTCTCGGCTGCCTCGGCTTCTCCTTCCCTCCTCCGCGTCTCTTTCTCGGCCTCGGTCTTTCTTTCTCCACCCGTCTGCCTCGGCTTCTCCTACCTCCTCCGCGTCACTCTCTCGGCCTCGGCTCTCTCTTTTCTTCCTTTCCTTCCTCCTCCGCGTCTCTCTCTCGGCTGCCTCGGCTTCTCCTTCCCTCCTCCGCGTCTCTTTCTCGGCCTCGGTCTTTCTTTCTCCACCCGTCTGCCTCGGCTTCTCCTACCTCCTCCGCGTCACTCTCTCGGCCTCAGCTCTCTCTTTTCTTCCTTTCCTTCCTCCTCCGCGTCTCTCTCTCGGCTGCCTCGGCTTCTCCTTCCCTCCTCCGCGTCTCTTTCTCGGCCTCGGTCTTTCCTTCTCCACCCGTCTGCCTCGGCTTCTCCTACCTCCTCCGCGTCACTCTCTCGGCCTCGGCTCTCTCTTTTCTTCCTTTCCTTCCTCCTCCGCGTCTCTCTCTCGGCTGCCTCGGCTTCTCCTACCTCCTCCGCGTCACTCTCTCGGCCTCGGCCCTCTCTTTTCTTCCTTTCCTCTTTCGCTTCTCTTTCTTGGTCTCAGTTTTTTCTTCCTGCCTGCCTCGGCTTTCCCTTCTATTTCCACTTTACTCTTTACTCTTTCGGCCGCCTCGGCGTCTCCTTTCCTCCACCACACCTCTCTCCCGGCCTTTGCCTTTTCTTCCCTCCTTCCTTTCTTATCTCCTCCTTTCCTCCTCCGCGTCTTTAGTTGTTTTCGACCCTTACTTCTCCTTTCTCCTTTCTTTCACCTCCTACTTTCTCGGCTTTTTCCTTTCCCAATTCAGGGAGATTTTATCTTATTTTATCTTATTTTCTTCCACCCGACACCAGGTTTTTCCTCGTTGTCAATAAAAAAGAAAAAAAATTGGATTACTGGATTACTGTGTCATGTCCACTTACATCCCCTCTTATGGCTCTTTTTGTTGTATCCGCTGTGGAATTTCCCAGAATCTGAGATATCCAAGCTCTTTTGAAGATATCTTTGTAGCTTTCGAATCTTCTTAGCTTCTAATTAAAAGTTGGGGGCAGACCTAGCTCTGCTCAGCAGCTGGTATCAAACACGGCGGATTGGTTTAGGCCCTTCTGCCGTCTCACCCGATGACTCCCTTGGAGTTTCTCCAGGGTTGCAGAGACGGCGGAATTCACGGAGCCTGCAAACCCCTTCGCCCAACCTGTACCCAGATTGGGGTTTTCCTTCGCTGTCTTTTGGGATAACAGCTAGGAAACCATGCCGGTACTTGGCGTTCCCCGGGAGCCTCCCCGAAGCGCGTCCAGCGGGCTGCCACTCCCAACCGGAAGTCCCTTGGGAGCTGAAGTTCAACATCTCTTCAAAAGCACATTTTGAACACCACTGTCCTACTTCAAATCTTAACACTAACAAATGGTGAAACAGCGCAGTACCGCAACACCCCCATTCATTCATAAAAAAAGAATTTCATTCATACAAATGGGTCAATGGTGTACTACTGCAATTGCGCAGTTCAAGACAGACAAATTTTTTTAAAAAAATAAACTTTTTTATTTACAAAAACTATGTACACATTATTTACAGGGGAAGGCAAGGGGAAGGAAGGGGAACAGCAAACAAGGGAAAGGGAAGGAAAGGGAAAGGGGGGGGAAGCAGCTTCACAGGGCAGCTGGAGGTGCAGCGCCAGGAAGGACTTGCAGGATGTTGTTGAGCAGCTGCAAGATCCTTTCCTGGCCTGCCTCCAGCACTGCCACCCTCCTATGCAGCAGGTGTTCTGTAGAGGACAAAGGAAAAAAGAGAGAGAAAGAGAGAATGGTTAGGAGGGGACAATGGAGCCACACACCCACTCCCACAGGCAGGGTGTATGGGCATCCCCACTCCCTTCTCCGGTTCTTTGGGTGCCTGCACTCACCACCTTCCCTGTGGCGCTGGACCTCAGGCATCCCCCTGGGTTGTGGACCCTGGGCCTCGGGTCCCCTCTCCAGGCGGCGGCGGCGGCGGCTTGGCCCAGGCTGGTCCTCATTGGCAGCAGCAGCATCCGGCGACGGAGGAGCTGCTGGAAAAAGGGAAGAAAGGGCAGAAGTTAATACAGTGACATGAAGGGAAGGGACAGGACAGGAGTGTTGTGGAGGCTGCAGGCTTGCAACGTCCACCCCCCCCAACCCCTTGGACACTAACCTGCTGCCAGAGGAGCCTGTTCTCTGGGCGGAGGGGCGGCATCAGAGGGCCCTGGCTGTGCTGTATCCTCAGGGAGATCCCGATCTCTTCAGCCTGCCAGTTGGCCCTGCGAACTGGAGGTCTCACCCTGGGAGCCATGGTCGCCGTCCTGAGGAAAAAGACAGGGGCTTTGGACTTTATAGAAATTTGTGGGTGAGGGCAAGGTGGGCAGAGATGGCTTCAGGCCAATGAAGTCCCCTCAGAGCTGAATTTTGAATCTTTCCCCCAATAGATGCCTCTGGGCTTCATATTGTTACAATTGAATGGGCCATTAGGGAAGCCTGAATTTCAAGGGGTATTGATACATTGTCAGAGTAAATGGTTGGCAGTTATGGGCTTGTATCTTTTTCTGCCAGGAAATCTGGCGCCAGGCAAACCTATGCATGACCTTCTGTGAGTGTGTTTGTGTGTGTCAAGCCAAAAAGCACATGGCTGAGACTGCCCACACAGCAGACCATGAATGATGGGCACACACAGACTGTGGCTGATGGGATACAGTTTATTCAACTACTGATATGATTATACAAAACAATTATGCTCTGGTATCACAAATGGAGGAGAAGTTCAAGTTCAAATTCTCCCTGTCTGGAAGAACTCTGCCAATGCATTCCTCACTTTGTGCCCTTCTTGTGTGCCAGGGTCATTTTCCGGAATAGGTGCCCCCAGGGTAGGCAACACAAAACGTCGCCTGTACTGCAGCCCCTCATCCAAAACCTTTCCCTTGGTCTCGCAGATGTTGTGTAGGATGACACAAGCAGCGATGATGGGCACCACGTTCTCTTCTGCCACAACAAGTGGTCCTTTCAGACATCTCCACCTGGCCTTGAGATGCCCGAACGCATGCTCCACCTTGACTCTGCACCTGTTCAACCTCCTATTGAAAAGCTTCCGCTTGGCAGTGGTAGGTTTCTTGTAGGGCGACATTAACCATTTTCTGAGAGGATAAGCTTTATCTCCCAGCAGGAGGGGTCCAATTTGCTGGCCCTGGATGGTAATGGTGGGGTTGCCTGGCACAAAGATGCCAGCTTCCATAGTTTCAAAAATGACAGAATTTCTGACCACCCTGGCATCATGAGCTGATCCTTGCCATCCAAGCTCCACATCCACAAAGCGACCAGTGTGATCACATGTCCCTTGCAGGATAACAGAATAGGACCCCTTTCTGTTTTGATAACTCCGTCTCTGCCCCAGGGGTGGCACAATCAGACAGTGGCACCCATCCACAGCGCCCACTACTTGTGGGAATCCAAGCTCAGCGAAACCTTCCATGATCTGTAGAAAGGAAAGGGGGGGGGAAACAGGTGAATAAATGACAAATTCATTACATCCATGCAATTACACCACAAAACAACCCACACATGAAATATGCCACATACAGGATAGGATAGTTTGACAAGTGGAAATATGTTTTGGACAGTGCCTTACCTTCCGGGCATCTCCCAAGTACACAGTCCAGGACAGCAGGAGCTTCTCCATGGCCAAGGCGAACTCCAGCATGATTTGCCCTGCAGTGCAAACGCCAACCCCAAAGAGCTCTGAAGTCACCAAGTAGGTCATTTTATGGGCCAGCATGAAGATGGCAATGGCCACTCTCTCCTCCACCGGGATGGCTTTTCTCATCAATGAATCAGATCTCTCCAGTTCTGGACGGAGGATGTCCACCAGCCGGTGAAAGAGGGCACGGGGCATTCGGAAGTAACGCCTCCATCGGCTTTCAGACCAGGTGCGAGTGACTATGACAGACCACCAGTGATCACTTCTCTCCAGCGTCCAATAAAGCCGGGTCTTCCTTTTCTCGGACATAGCAATGCCACCGGCTAATTCACACTGCTCAAGCAGTGAGGCACCAACTGCAGCTATTCTCTCTTCTGTATCATCACTATCATCATCAGCTGTCATTTCAGCGGCCACAGCTGTCATTTCAGCGGCCACAGCTGTCATTTCAGCAGTCACAGCAGTCATTTCAGCGGACACAGCAGTCATTTCAGCGGACACAGCAGTCATTTCAGTGGTCACAGCTGTCATTTCAGTGGTCACAGCTGTCATTTCAGTGGCCACAGCTGTCATTTCAGTGGTCACTTCGACGATCCTGGCAGCACTAGCGGAGGCAAAGGCGGCAGCTTTGGCTGTGCTTTGAACATTGACGACAAGTGCCGACCACAAAGGAGAGGAGGCATCCATGTTGGTGATGATGCCCACAGTGACCCTGTGCTGACGAATGCCAACGTCACTGGGTCAATGGCCAGCACTCCTCCTCCTTTGTCTTCTTGCACATGCTCAGTCTGTGGCTGGTGTCAAAATCAGTTAGGAGCCCCCTTGAAATCATTTAAAACTGCGCAATTCGCAGCCTCGACCCTCTCAATAGCGCAGTTCAAGCCTCGACCACCGCAATAGCGCTGTTCGCGGTGGTACGAACAGCGCAACAGCGCAATTCGCAGCCGGCAAGGAAAAAAAAAATTAAAATCGCAGTTTAAAGCCGCGTTTATTGCTGCCCATGTAGCAGCTCCGCCTGTATTTGTAGCGTTCTGACAGCTTCCCATGTAACTGCTGAGCCACAAAAAAGACCTCAGATAAGTCGTTCCCACACCCCTCAGTGTAGCAGCTCTGCACTTTTTTAATGCACACCTGGGGCTTGCTATGTAGCTGCTAAGCATTAAGATAAAGGCGACTTCAGGTCACACTTTCTTGCCAATGTAAAAAGCCCCATCGTTCACCTTATGGTCATTCACTGGTTACTTTCCAATTAGACTACTGCAGTTCAGTAAGTAAAGCTGCCCTTGACTCAGAAGAAAAAGCTACCACAAAGTTCAGCAGCTAGACTGCAGGATAGAATAACATATAGGGATTGTCTACACTAGCAAAATAAAGCTGTGTCAACCAACTTGAAGCAGATGTGTTCAAAGGACGTATAATGTGAAATTAATGTGGAGTCGAAGGCTTTCATGGCTGGCATCCATAGTTTTTTTGTAGGGCTTTCGGGCTATTTGGGATGGGTGAGACACAACCACCAGCACAATTACTTGCCATATGGTGTTTTCATTTGAATATATGTGCACGCACATGGTCAGCTGCACCATCAAGCTGTCACACACCCCATGACATTTAAGTATGAAAAATATGGCAGATCATCAATAATGCAATAGATGTAATTACAACACATACAAACTAAGTTGTCCAAAAGGGAAATATCATGTGAAGTGGGGGAAAAGGGCATGTATGTGGGGGCCTTCATGATTGTGCTTTGTGAATGTGTCACTCAACACACTGATGTACTGCACTTGTGGTGAATCACTTGTGCAACTGTGTGGCTAGATACATGGGCATCCAATGGGATGGCAGCTAGGCAGGATAAGGAAGGTAATTGGCAGTTACAGGGAGTGTGTTTGTGCAATGGAGCACATGCATGGTGGGAAAGCAGAAAAATAATACCTGAACAATGCAGTTTGATGTTGCAGGATGAAGACTGCAAATGGGTGTTCAGCTCATCTTGGTATCTGGCTGTGGGGACGCAAGGTTTGCACTGCCTTTCAGAAAGCCCAGCATCAAGCTGTTTTTTCCTTTCTATATCCTCAGCCCCATGGCAAGCATATAACACTGGTTTGAAAGGAATTGTGATGGCTGTTGCCACAATCACTTTATTATTCAGCACTAAGTTTCTTTGATCACAACACCTTAGGCTTTTTCATCCCACTGCTGTCATTTAATAGTCACAAGCACCTGTACTTTTAACACTATTTTTCCCATTAATTTGTGACATTGCCACCCATTTGTGACGATCACTTTACTTTATTTGTGTACACCAACTTATGGGTGTCAAACTGTTTCCTCATTTGTAAATATAGGTACTTAAGTGCCAAAAATGCCTCTATTTGAAACAAAAATAAATTTTATTTACAAGAAAGGTTTTAACAGTATTTTGTTTATTGAGATGTTGCATACGTTTGTTACTTTAAAGTATTATTTTTAGTTCTATTTAGCTATAGTTTCAAATAACTTTCCCACACTTTCTCCAACATCTCTTAGTTATTTATATCCATGGCCCTCAAACCATCCTTATCTTTTTCTCAACCTACACCAGCCACCAAGGCAAAGTATCCCTCAGGATATGACCCCACAGCAACTCCCTCTGTTGAAGTTCTGTGTGTGTAGGCAGTCTCTCACTACTGGACTTTATCACTATCAGGCCCTGACTCAAGCCCTGTTCAGACTGGCCTGAGTCAGTCCGAACTGGCAAAGTCAGGGAGTTGCATCCAGATGATGTATACCCTGACTCTGCCTCCAGGGTGCCATGATGTTGGGCACACTCCACATGGTGTGTGGCATCATGGTGCTCCTCCAGCACTACATCCAGATGACACAGCACCAAAGGAGCACTGCATAGCCATGCCACTTTGGCTATGGCAGCCTTTCACAGGCGCAAAAAGGACCTGCTTTTTGTGGCTCCTTCTCGCACCCTCAAAAGGCCAGATCAGGACTGTGATGTGTGGTTGCCACAGCCCCAATCCAGATATGAAACGGGTGGCATCCCACTGCCCATTAGGGGCTATATGTACAGCCCCTCTGTCCCTCACTTCTGAACCTTTACTATAATGGTACCTATCTCACACTGGAACCCTCACTACAACTATCCCTCTCTAGACTTAACTGAATCCCTATATAAAGCTCCATGTCAGCTACAACACTATCTTCCCTGGCCTTCGCTGTGATTGGCAGGCACCAGGTCTCTTCCTATTAGTTGTTTCCTGGGTGGCCTATCTCTGCCAGCTATCTACAGCTGTCACTAAGCTTCTGGCCTAAAATAAAGATGAAGACCTTATTGTATTAACTGCAAGATTGTTTTGGACCTCAGGATCTAGAGGAGTGACTTCCCATATATGTGTCTGTCCAAAAGCTAAGGTCTTTTGGAAGGATCCTCTGTTTCCCAGAAGTGGAGGGGATACACAGTTTGAGGATGTGAGAAAGAAATTTCTTTATTGGGGCACCCTGGTTATAAAATGGCCTCCTCTCAGAGACCAGTGTGACAATTGATGCTGGCTTTGTTTCCATATCAGGATATAAAGAGTGAGTGGGGCTTGTGCAGCGAAGAGGCAGCCTCTAGCTGCCAGATTGGGGCCACAGCAACTGCACACCCGATCTGACCTTTCCAAAAAGGAACTGCAAAAAGTGGCTCCTTTTTTCACCTTGCAAAGGGCGAGATAGCAGCTGCACCACAGCTTTACAGTGCTCCTTCAGCACTGCATTGTGTGGACACAGCAGCAGAGGAGCATCGTGATGCCGTGTGCAGTGTGGTGCGGCACACAGTGTCATGCTGTCCTGGTGTTAGAGCCAGGGTGTGTTTTGGTCTGCACATGGTCAGAGTTAATGTTTGTGGGATTTTTTTCCAAGTTCAACAGGTACATGTTTTTAACAGTTTTTGTTTGTTTGTTTAATGAGTCTGTACATTAAAATCATTTTTAATACATCACTATATAGGCACATCATCCTGAAGTACAATTTTGATTGATGATAGGTAGGTAGGTAGGTAGGTAGCTAGCTAGTCCGAGGTCACCCAGTACGTTTCATGGCTCGATGGGAGGTTAAAACCTGGATGAGCTCCAATCTTGAAGCTGGAGTCTCTTGTATGAAAGGGGGTCAACAGTCTCCAATTCAAAGGTTAGGAGGACAAAGAAGGTATCACAACTGTTACCATTATATTCAGCAATTTAAAGGCCAGAGCAGGTGGGCAGGAAAAAGCAGCTTGATCCTGGGTTTTCTGAAAGTGGGTCGAAACCCACCTGTTCACACAGTCCATTCTCAAGGTAGGCCAAACACACAATGGCAGTCCAATGGAATGGCATCTGGACAGGAAGAGGGAGGTAACGGGGTCATAGGCAGTGTGCTTTTGCAATGGTATGCACACATAGCAGGTAGGAGACAATGTACAGCATTACTTGATGCCACGTGGTGTGGCCATCTCATGGGTTTTTGGTCTGCCTTGTGAGTGGGCTGTGTAGACAGCAGGGTGTTGACCTGTTTTCAGAAAATGCAGGATCAAACTGCTTTTTCTTACCCTGTTCTACTATGTTCTGGCCCCTTTTACTCCAGTTTTTAGCCCTGGAGCATGGCTTCATTTATCTTTCCACCTGCTTTGGCCCCATGCATTGTCTAAATAGCCAGGCTTCAAAGTGGTTAAAAGCTGCTTTATTGGACCAGTGCAGATTACCCCTTAAATATACGCTTGTTATTGTAAACAAATATAATTAATACAAATATCTAGTTATTTGTCACCACTTACTACCAACTTCTTCCCTTGTATGTATACCTATGCACTCATTCACCAGATTTCTTTGTGTTTCTCAGGTTTGCTTTATACAGCAAAACTGTGTGCAATGTACTGGACAAATTCAATTTTACCCTTTATTGAACTGCTGTGCTCAGATGCAAATACCTTATTTCTTTTATTTTAACCCCCATACAGACAATCCATTTGCTAACATTTTTGTTTTGCATTGTCAGCAAAACCCAAAACATGCATGCATGTTTATGGATCAATAAAGTTTCTCACTTCTAAAAACATCTTGAAGAAAAATCTGTGATAGGTCTAAGGCCATTTAATTACTAATGGAATATACTGAAGTATCATGTTCTTGTCACCTTATTGCATCATGTCATTGTCATCTTTAACACATAGTTTAAAACATAGCTGTCAACCTTGCAGAGATATGATTTAATGTGTATAGTACACAACTAATAAGAGATTTTAAAAATGTTTTTAAATTAAAAACAACATGTAAAATTTGAGTTGAGACCTTGCTGCATCAGATGTAAATACTGGACAGGATTCCAGCTCCTGAATTTGATCCAAAGTTATATTTTTTAAAGAGTTCTTATTGTGTGTCTTCAAATATTTTCCAAATTATGACAACTTTGTTATGAAATTAGAGACCTTTATGTGTTGCCCGAAAATAGAACAGACAGTCCAAGGAGTTACTGCAAACTAAGCAGATCACCTTCACATCCTTCATGCCTATAATACCCCTTGGTCCAGGGACTATCACAGGGTCAAAGAAAGGATATAACTTCAAATATCTCAGAGACAAGTTTGGGGATTAAATTCTTCTTTATTTTTCTTCTTGGAAAAAAGCAAGGAATGATCTTAGTGATTGTATTCTTGCTTCAAGAAAGTCTTCAATACTGTGCAGTTCTTGAAGACTTTTCAGTTCAGCACTAAAATTTGCATGTAGTAATTTTCTGAAAAAGAAAGAAAAAAGAAAGAAAAGAAAAGAAAAGAAAGAGAGGAAGGAAGGAAACCATAATTTTTATGCATGAAAAGATTTACTTGAACAGAAAAATAATATTTGTTTAGAAATATGATTTTATGTGCTGAAAAAAAGCTTTCTTTTCTGTGTAGAAAATGCTGTTTTTGTTCAAAAATTTCAACACATACAATGCTGCTCCAAATGTCTGTGTGTATATTGTACAGAATACGTCACTAACTACAGTTTTTTCTGTACACACAGAATGCTGGTAGTCTTTGTAGTTTGGGACATATTCTGTGAATCCCCCCCCCACACACACACACTAATGGAGGTCTGAAGGGTTTTTTTGCAAAAACGAATGTAGATTTCTAACCATTTTTATTTTGGAGGAAGGGAGAGCCCTACAGTGTTCCTGGAGCCAGAAAATGGGCTCCGAATCTCCAGAGCATAAACACCCCAGTATATTGGATATTTGGCTTTGTCACTAATTAATTACCACATTCAACAGAAATAATAGATCTATCTACTATCATGTTGTGTGTTTGTGTTGAGGGCTAGTGTCTCTGTGTGTTAGGTATGAAAATAATTTTCTCAGTGAATTATTTCCTGGTGTAAAAACTGGTTTCCTGATAGTTGGGGGGGGGGGGGCTGCTGGATAGAATAACTGTGTAGCAAGATTTTGTGGGTGGCTGCTCACTTTTTGAGTCTCCCAAATCACCTGTATTGTACTGAACTGAGTGGCCAAATATGGCCTTTTACTTGCTGTCTCTCCCCCCCCCCCCCCAAAAAAAAATTTAAAATAAAATAAAATCTAACTATACCCTTTTGGCTGGAAAATATGAGACAGTCTCACAAAAAGAAGCCTTGTCACAAGATCTCTGGGCGCCTGCAAAACTGCAAATCTTGTAGGAACATTATAGCCCATGGAAATCTCAAGGCCAGCAGCAATTGTGAAACAAGAAATTTCACCACTGTGACCAGGAAGAACGGGCACTAGCTTTCCATCACAATAAATAGAAATCACCCTTCGTTCAGCATCTGATATGTAACAGGGCACTTTGATGTTCCCAAATACATCAATGTAACATGATCGTGGTAACTGCCTGTTATTCCCATTCATACTGGATGTTTCTTTGTACAATTCTCCCATCTCAGACAACCCTGAGACTTTTGAATTCAGGGAGAATTCTGCAGAGAAATATTCCTTTTCTCCCACAATTTGAAGAAAACTATATTAATTATTTACCCCAGCATGTAAGGATTTACATCCCTAGTGGGTTTTTTTTTATTTTTGTTTTTGTTTTGTGCAACGACACATTTGATATTTCATAGCGGGATGTAAAAGTCTGAAATAAAAGTTGCATCTTGTTATTTGATTTAAACATGTGAAACTCAAGTCTTCCAAGCTCCTTCAGAACCCTAAACTCTATTCAGGCTTGTCCATTTATCTTCCTGTCAATAACATTTCTTTTAAATTCCACTGCTAATCTCAAGATTCTAGGAAGTTCATAAACATGCAAGATGATGAAAATCATTCTTGGAACAATCATGTGATGTTGCTAATGTAATTATAAGGTCAACGGTGTTATAAAATATCTGTTCTGACATTAGTAATGTATTTTATATAGCTGATTTCTTTCTCTTAGTTTTAGTCTCCTCCACCCTTTCTAACTCCAAATAAAGATATATTTTTTTCAACTCAGTTGCTTCTTGTCTGTGTTCTGTTCTACTTTTGTGCTGTCAAATCCCCAGGATTTTCTGACAGTCTGTGTAGGCTTCTAAATACCATGCAATGTGACTTTGTCAAAGCAACAAAGCACAAATGCACACACTCAAGGAAAATATGGAGGTGTGCAGTAATAGTGACACTATGCACAAAATTCTGTAGAAATGATGCTATGCACAAAGCAATGTTCAGATTTCCCCCTTTTCCTCAGATAAATTGCAATGTGTGGCTATGAGTGAATGTCTCATTCAAGAAGATAAATCAATATAGCCATATTTTCAACTCTTAACAGCAGTTGCCGCTGCCGCCTCCTCCTTCTCCTCCTCTTCCTCCTTCTCCTCCTCCTCCTCAGGCCTTTTCCTTAGTTTTTGACTCAAGGTTAAGGTCAAGGTTTACAAAAGTTAAAACACAGTTAAAATACACATCCTCCAAAAGTTAAAAAATGTAAGTTGCCACTCAAATAACAGGCATTTCCCCAAGGTTTGAGTTTATATTAACTTTATCCATTTTTACAATTAAATGGGTCTTATTTCATTAGCACAGTTCCATGAGAACAGGACAGTGAAACCACATATTATTTTATTCTTCTAGGCACGAGAAAGCTATTATTTAATTCAGCTTAAAAAACACAACCTAGTGACACACAAGGCTGCATAGAAGCCTTTGATGGGGTTTAGGAAGGTTTCTGACCTCACAAGAATCTATAAACTCTTGTTTTTATTTAATGTGCCTATAGCTCTAAGGAAGGTCTCATTTATTATTTGTTACTGAATATTCCACAAATCATTGAGACATTTACAACAGGTGGGCCAAAGAAGAAAACCAGTTATCTTTTATGGTGAAGGTGGTAGGTTGGTTGGGACATCAGGGACATCTTTTTATCCATTATAATTGATTCTTGCTTGGCATAATGCTGTGGAGCCTGAAGGTCTGTACATTCTCACTAATGAAGAGGGACCACTTTCCTGACTGTTGTTGTTGCCAAGAACAGTGTTGCTTTACCTGAATTTGGGTTTTACCCAAAGCCATAAGTCATTTCTCTTTTTAACTACAGGGCTCCACCTCTGCAAAATGACATCCCTTATTACCATGACATTTCAGTTCTAGCCCCTTAGGCAGTAGGTCTTGCTTGTCCTTGTTCTGTCTTTTCTTAAATGTTGAAAAATATGTTTCTTTTCTTCAGGAAACCAAGATGCTCTGTGTAAAATTCATGCTCAGACTAAGAACTGCCAATTTATTCAGAAAAGATGTGGACACTTAAAACTGCAAGGAAACAAGCAACATACTTAGAGAATGAGATATTCTTTTTTCATCTAGATTGACGATCACTAAATTTTTCTGATCCTTTCTGTATGGATATGTATCATTCTCATCTTATTGTCTGATAGCAAGTGGCATTAAAGGACATGGATTCATATTGCAAATGCCTTTTCTTTAGTGCTTTTTAAAGAAAGCATAAGCCATCATGGATGGAACAAGATTATTCTTGAAGTATATAATTCTTA
The DNA here is from genome assembly GCA_034509955.1 of Urosaurus nigricauda. Classification (NCBI taxonomy): domain Eukaryota; kingdom Metazoa; phylum Chordata; class Lepidosauria; order Squamata; family Phrynosomatidae; genus Urosaurus; species Urosaurus nigricauda. Next base: position 127,123,338 of record JAOEGL010000003.1, read on the forward strand.
TGATTGCATTGCAGTGCTTTGGTGAAACAGCAAAGTTATTGCCTTCTTTTTATGCTTCTTCTTGCTCTTATAAAGTGAGACTTTAAAATATGTGACTGACTATTGCTACTTATACATGCTCTTTTTAAAAACAATAGTGATAAATCTTGTTCTTCAGTGCTGTCATCCATTCATTCTTTTCCCCAACCAGCAGTGATTTCTTTCTATTTGTAACTGACTGGGTGAGGAACAAACCTCTGCTTTTAACATTTCTATATGCATTTCACATATCAATTAATAGCTGTATCAGTCTCATTTAGTTGATTCTGAAGGCCAAATAGACACTGTAAAATTTTAAGATGGCAATAAGCATTCTTTTGGGGGTGGGTGGGATAGGAATTAAATCATGGAAAATGAAATGTGAGCTTAGAGCACACTTATTTCATTGCCACAAAAATCTAAACAGAATACTGCTAGAAGCTAAGCATCTCTCCTACTGAGAGATTGTCAGTCATACCATAACGAAAACTATAATGACATTACATTAGCTTCTCTCTCAATAATGACAGCAACTTTCACTTATTTTAATTCAGTAGCTCTGCTATAAAGATATGAGTTTTAACCACAGGCATTGATTGCACAAGGCAGAAACTGGATCTCAGTTTGTGGTTCTTCTTGATCTAAAGGCAGCTACCTCTGGAATAATGCCTCTTTCTTTTGGATGGAACTATCACAGTTGTTATCCTGGCCTTATTATCCTGGAAATAAAGAATGCTGCTGAAGTTTTACCTTTACTAGGTTTCAAATTGGCTTTCTTTGAGCAGAACCCAATGACTAAAGAATTATGTGGGTTAGGTAATCTAAAGGCGGCCTCCTCCTCCTCCTCCTCTTCCTCCTCCTCCTCCTCCTCCTCCTCCTCCTCCTCCTCCTCCTCCTCCTCTTCCTCCTCCTCCTCACGGCATCCTCACAGGCTTGTTTTTTGAGGACATGAGGAACAGTCTATTCAGTGGATGTCCCAAGGCAGTTGAACTTCTTCATAGGAAACCTGTCTGCCCTCCTCAATGAGTACTTTTTGCCAAGAGGTAAATGCTTTTAAAAACATTAAGGTATGGATTTCTGGTGGTGATAGAAGAGTGAAGCTTATCCTAGCGATCACCACAAAAGGAATATAAGGATCAATATCCTTATCTACCCAAACTTGGGGAAGAGATCCGGGAGCAGGGCTTGAAGGAGAACAAGGTCCTAAATCGGGGAGGACACTGAGATGGTGAATTCTTAGCTGACAGGAACAGGACCAAAGAGCAGCCAAGCCTGTTAATGGCAGCTGATTTTGGCACTAAGCCCAGCCTGCCACTACTTTTTAAATATTAGACTGATTAGGTTTAGAATACTCAAATGAAATCCTTAGAAGCGAGCCTTTTTGGAAATTAATCTTTGGACTTTAGATTAATTGGTCACAGAGCGTAAGAAAGACCTGCAAAACATAAGCAGCTTTCCATGTTGTTCCCCTCTCAACCGAAAGGGGTATCAGAGTTAACTTTTGGAACTGGAATGCCAACTGTACTAAATTTATATTTAATAAAGAAGGACCGGAGAAAGTATACAAGTGTGGAATGCTTAGAAGAAGTTGTTAAAAGGTGAGTGCAAAGGGAAACAAGTAAGATAAGTAAAAGTGGGGTGAAAGAAATTGAAGGCATAGTGAAAGAAAATGAAAGTCTAGCTGGATAACTTAAGTAAGATGAAAATAGCAGAGTGAGTGGACACAAAGAGACACAGGACAGCAATATGAAGACATATTAAGATCAAGAGAATGAGCAGGATTACAGGAGGTAAACAGACAGAGAAACAAAATAGGAGATAGGGTACAAGAAAAAGGCACAGAGAAATAACTGTCACAACTATCCAGAGATTATCCAGAGATAGAGAAAGACCATGATGGAAGGAGGATGGGGGGACAAGATGGTGACATTGACAAGATGAGGTAGAATAAAGTAGAGAGAAAGAAAGTGATAGAAAGAAGATGGGATGAGGCAACGAAGAGAAAGGATGACTTATTTGGAGCTGCTTTTGAGGAAATTACTGTTTGTAGGAGAGATAAGTAAGGGAGGACAGAAGGAGAAAGGAAAAGAGAAAGAACTTGATGGAAAGAGGACAATGGGATGACCTGAGTGAAGCTTATATGAATGAAGGTACTGTGACTGTGGTTTTGAGAAAGAAGACCAATTAATTTCTCCTTTAATTCTTACTCTTTTCTTACATATTCTGTTTTAAATTAGCTTTTCTTGTATAATTTGCAATACTCAACCTCGATGTTACTGATGGAAAATTGGCCTTTTCCTGTAATACAATGAACTAAATTAAGCTGTTGAAATAAAGGTAATGATTTAAGAAAGCCGATCTCCCCTCCCCAAGATTATATACAATATTTATTTAATTGTTCAATTTGATTGAATTGTTTAACTTTAGGATAATAAAATTTATATAGAACATGCAGACAAATTTAATCTGATTTAAAAGCTATAATATCATATAACTAATTTGGAGATTAAATTAATTATTTTTTATTTTCTAGCTTTTTTGGATTAAAGGATTATTATTGATAATGGTTTAACTTCAGGATCTATACAGTATATATAGATGCATTTTAATTGATTTATGGATATAAATTAGTCAATATATGGAACTGATTAAGAAAAGACATTGGTAAAATTAATTAATTTTCTACTTTATATAGAAGCATCTATTTTTGTGTTCTGCACTGAAGGAACTGATTAATTAATTTTCTTTATTTTTCTTGGATTAAGGGGCTATTATTGATAACTGTTTAATTTTAGAATTTATATAGTATATATATAGAAGATTTTTCTATTGTTTCATAGATATAAATTGATTAATATACCAACTGATTAAGAAAGGAAATGAATTAATTAATTTAGTTGAATTAAGATATAATCTGAGGATTGTAAAAAGCCTGAGGGGAAAAATTGTGTATTATTATTATTATTATTATTATTATTATTCTATTAATTTACACAGTGCTGTACATACAATCTTATAATTAGACGGATCCCTGCCCTCAGGTTTACAATGTAAAAGAAACAACACAAAAGGAAAAGGGAAAGGTGGTGGCAAGGGGATAAGGTCCAGTGGTTCTTCTCTCCCTCTGGGGCTTGGACCAAGGCAGATGGACTGGAGGGAGGGCTTGACTTTTTAATACATAGTTAAAAGGAGGCATCCTGGGGCAGATGGCACAATCCTGGGAATGCTTCCCTAAACAATTTTAGGGAACAATTCCCTAAACTATTTTAATTGTTTCATTAAAAGTGTAGAGATTTAAGAGAAACAGGTAACTAAAAGAAAATATTGGGAATAAAATGGCTGCTACTACAAAATGAACCACACAAGTAGCTTCAGCTACACAAAGAAGGGGTTCAACAGATTCTTCTGCAAAGGATCGTACTGCAATTTTACTTGAAAAATAAAAAAAAAAACAAAGACAGAGATGTAATAATAATAATAATAATAATAATAATAAAATAATGTTTTATTTCTAACCCGCCCCTCTGTCCAGGCAATTGGGGCAGGGTACAGCAAAGTTTAAAACAGTCACAATTAAAAACATTTCCTATAACCCCATCCCTTACCTCCCACCCCTTAAAATTGAATTAAACTAGCATGAGTTAAAACAAGCAAGCAAAAATTTACAAAACCATATAAACTTAATAAAAGCACATTTCTTTGGGCAGCATAGGCAGTGGCATCAGAGGTAAAATACTGGGGACAAGCAGGAATAACCTAGAGCTTAGTTTCGGAGCCAGGGGAGATTAAGTAGTCACTGGGAAGGCCTGCTGGAAGAGAAGTGTCTTTAGAACTTTTTAAAAGCAATCAAGGGTCGTAATAAGGCAGATCTCGTCCAGCAGGCCATTCCATAGTCTGGAAGCAGTAGCTGAGAAAGCCCTCTGGGAGGTCTGTGGTATGATCGTAAATGAAACAAGAATTAAAAACTTCAAGAAAAGAAGCTAAAGAGGACATGCAACATGGATTGAACATCTTCAGTAAGAAGCTGGACAGAGTTAATAAGGACAGCCAAGGTTTGCAGACAGAGACAAAAAACAAAAAACAAAAAAAAACCAAAAACAAAACCCTGAATGTTAAGACAGAGGAGCTAGAAGAAACTACAAGAGAACTATGTGATACCCCAAAAAGAGACAAGAATAAAAGAGATTCATTACTATGAAAAAATGCTTGAAGCTGAGAGGAGTTCCAGAAGAGATAAAAGAATTTCTATTTGACAGAATTGTTTCTGAATTAGCTAACAGAAGAAGAGATGGGAAATGCAACAGACAGGATTTTAAGATTTAATTCAGTTGCAGCCAACAAGGGGGGGGGGGGGGGTAACACACCTTGTGACATTGTAATATCTTTTGTAAGATGAAAATTGAGAGTTCAGATTCTACAGAAAAGCTACTCACAAGATTTAATAATAGATGGGTATACGATCAAGATATATAAAAACATTACTCTAGAGGTCTTAAAGAAAAGACAGGATAAATTCGTAACCCTTGAGTTTATGACAAGAAAGATACCCTATGAGCTTATGAAAAGGAAGATACCCTATTCATGAGTGACAATGGAAGGAATCTCTCTATTCTACAAACAAAGAAGATTAAGAATTAACACGGTGCAAAAAACCAACGGCTTTCTAAGAAGACTGAGAGCAGACCAGGACAAAGGCTCTCATGAAGAACCCAGAATGATGATGAGGAGCGCTGAACATAAAAAAACAGAGGAGGAGGATGGGGAACTGAAAAGTGGGAAAGAGACATCAGACCAGGAGGATTGAAACTTGAAAGATGAGAAGCTGACACAATTGGGGGAAGAAAAGGAAAGAGCTGGAATTTAATAAATAAATAAATAAAATTTAAACAAACAAATAAATATTCTATTATGGCAGTAAAAATTGGGTCGTGGAATGTCAAGGGCTTGAATTCCAAATTCAAGCATAGCAAAACTTTTCGTTATTTGACTAAGAAACATCTGGATATAATTTGTCATCAAGCAATTAAAATAAAAGAAAAGGATCTAAAGTATTTGAAAAATTTAAAAAAAAATTCAACAGAAAATATAAAAAGAAAGAGTGGAGTGGTATTATATATTCATAACAAGCATTCAACAACAGATGTTTGTAAAAATGAAGAAGGCCACTTCATTAGAATTGAGATAGAAACAGAAGGTATTAAATACTTTTTTTTTTTTTTTTTTTTTGGCCACATATATACCTACTGATGGAAAACAAAAAAATCTTTTTGAAAATCAGAAACCTATTATGGAATCTAGATTATGACAACTTTATACTTTTAGTTGATTGGAATGGGGTAATTGACACACTCATCGACAGAGCATCATCCATAAACATAAACAAGAATCAAGGGAAACTCCCAACAACATTTTTTTGATTAACAAGAAGAGTTTGGATTACAGGATGTATGGAGAAAGCTATAGCCATTAGAAAAAGGACACACATTTTTACCCGGACACATATTAATACTACCCTTTAACCTGGGAGGAGGAGGAGGGGGGGGAATAATGAACATGCATTTGCAAGCTCATAAGAAGGACACGTCAGACATTGACATTCAGGGAGAATAATCCATTCCTATAGCAAGTTTCTTACATCCATCATGGGTGTTTTGCTCATGTCTGAGTGTGAAGAATTATATCACTGCTACTATGGCAGCCATACTCTGAAATTTAAAGCAACAGCAATGACTTATTTCAGCTGCAAGGAGTAGAGGGATGTGGAAGTAAATGCCCTTTCTGATTCAATATCTAGTCATTAGGAATAGATGTTGCAGATAACAACTTTCTGTTTCTTGATGTTTATTGAAGAAGGTGACTGTATGTGTGAATATCTGTGCATACATGCATGTACTGGCTGCTGATGACTCCAATGTCAGCAGAGTGATAAATCTGCATCGTGTCTTAGGACTAATGTGGACTACAGAATTAATGCAGTTTGACACTGTTTTAACTGCATTAATTCCATCCTATGGGACTATAGGATTTGTGGTTCGTTGTGGCACAGGAGTTCTCTGAGAGAGAAGGCTATATATCTCACAAAACTATAAATCACAGAATTCTACAGCATTTTGCTATGGCAGTAAAAGCAGTGTCAAGCTGGATGATCTCTGCAGTGTGAATGCAGCCTAAGTCAGAATTTTAAAGGAACTCTTCAAACATCTGGACCCTGTTCCCCAAATCGGTTGTGAAGCTTCTGTGAAGCTTCATTGACACCAGAACTACACACTGCTACTGTGAGTGTGTGTGCTTGTGTGAAATAAATGCACAGAACTGAGCTGATGCTTAATGTTTACAAAGTCATTGTGTCCCACTTCTTTTTGCAATCAGCTCTGGATTAGCCCATTATGGAGCTCATTAAGGGCCAATTTCCTGCTCTGTGTACTTGCTGATCACTTAGCAAATAACAGCCATGGTGATCAAGTGAGAACAGGTGTGAGCAATTAGCTCCAAACTGGCCCAAAATGGTGGGCATAATCTAGGTGTGATATTAGCTAAGTGAAAGCAGGAGAAGCACTGGCCGTGAAAAATAAAAAGCAACTTTGTTTTAACAGTATGAAACATGATGTGGGAAATCAGCTGAAACACAGACCCAAAAGGATTTTCTGCCTTATCATATTTAAACTAGACCAGTTTAACTCTGAAGCATAGATTATCATAATTCTATGCCTCTTCTCCCTTCATTCCTGCTATCCACATCTCTTCAGTCACATTTTTAATGGTAGTGTCTTGACCTCAATTATAGATTCTAAATGAGTTGATTTCAAACAAAACAAAATGGGTTTCAAGAGAATAACATTTTATGTAAGGGAAGAGATGAAAGGTTAATTTAGTGAACAGCTGAAAAGGATAGAAGGGGGAAATTACAATAACAACTTAGATTTGTACATACGCCACTCTGGCTGACTTTCTTTATAGGAAATTAAACCTGTTAATAAAAATATACACCAATCACCAATGTCTTTCTCAATGCAAGGGCTCTCATAATGTTAGTGTGGTGTTTATGTAGAAATTACATAATTACAATTAATTACTAGAAATTCATACTACATTAGTAACATCTAGTATTCAGACTTGCCACATGCCTTGGTTACATCCTGTTTGAATTACAACACATTCTATATGGAGTTGCCTTTGAAGAGTGTGTGGAAAATTCAGTGATCCAAAGGGTGGAGCTAGATTGTTAAATGGGTCTGGCTATGGGGAGCACCCAAATGTCTAAATGTAACAGTTCCACTGGCTGCTATCTCATTTCTGGGAACAAATCAAAATACTGAAAGATTTCAAACCAACTGAGAAGGGAGTGACCGAGAGCAATGAACCTTGCAAGCTATTCATTCTTAAATTGGCACTTGGCGTATCAGAACTCACATTTCTTTAAATGCCCCCCCCCCCCCCAAAAAAAGTCTGATGTCTGGTCACTGAAATAATGCTCTTCTGCTTCTATCACCTCTGAATCATTTGAAAATGTCTTTCCTTTAAAACTTTTAAACACTTTGGAAACTGGAAATAGCAAGCTCTGGTGGATGCTCTAGTCACTCATACCCAAATTTTTCAAAATGTCAGTTGTTTTGCCAGTCCTGGGAGCAGGTGCATTCTCTTGCAAAATAAGAACACCTTTATTCAGCTTTCCTTGCTGTTTGTCCTTCAGTGCCTCCTTTATTGGCACAGCAAGTTAGAATAGTGTTCTGCATTAAATGTTTGGCCCTTCAGATGATAGTCAATTATCAAAAATGCCTTCCTTATTCACCCAAAAAACTGTGACCATGACCTTTCCTGGTGACCTTTGAGTCGTGAATTTCTTTGGCTAAGGAGAACCCAATTGCTGCCACTGCAAGGATTTGTATTTGGTTTACAGATCATAATGTCATCATGTTTAATCAACAGTAATGAGTTGTTCCAAAAATTACCACTAGATCACTCAAAATGCTGCAAAGTCAACTTGCAGGTATCCACTCAATTTTTCTTCTGGTCAGGATTCAAATAATTTTGCACCCACTTGTCTGACAGTTTTTGCAAAGCCAAAAGTGCTCATGAATTATTTACCCAGTGCATTCCTGGGTTGTCTCAAGCATCTCAGCAACTGTTTTAGCTGATATTTGCTGAACTGTCAAAATCAGATCATGAACACTCTCCACAATTTCAGGAACTAACAAGGTTGAAGGACTCCCAGACCTTACTGCACTTCCGATCTCAAAATCTCCATGTTGAAAGTTGGGGCACAACTTCTTCACAGTTGAGCATGATGGGCACAAGTCACTCAATGTTTGCCTTATACATTCATGGATTTCCTTTGGGGTTTTCTTCTGCAGGAACAGGGCTCAGAAAACAGCACTTGAAAATTCTACACTTTTTGTGGCAAGGTTCTATCAATGATCTAAAAAAAATAGTAATCCAAAATTAGAGGTATGATCCTACCAATTGGCAGTTTACAATACAAAAGAACACCCTTTCAAGCTACAATGACATTCTTTCAAGCTTCAAGATTTTGGGAAGTGGGTTGAGTTGAGAACTTTTCAAAAAACCCTCATTTGGCTGCAGTCCAGGTTATCTGAAGGATCTTATATATTTCCATACAAACCTGCATGTGTTTTGATATCCTCCCATCACTATCACAGGTATATTTGCTGGGAATATGGGAGAGGGGCTTCTTCATGGCTACTCTCAGGAACTCCTTTTCCAGAAAGGCAGAATAGCAGCCTCCTTACTATCTTTTTGCAAATAGATAAAGACTTTAAAAAAAAATCAATACGCCTTTGATAATTGATTTTTTTAAATAGGGGAAACAGGCTTTATATAACATGCTGGACTTTTAGCTGTTTTTCAAATAGTTTCTGTTTTTAACTGGTTTAATTTTTCTGTTGTTAATTGCTTTTTAACTTCTGTATACTGTGTTGTTGTTTTTAAAGTCTCAATTCTTGTAAGCAACCTTTAGTCCCAAACTGAGGAAAAGGCAAGATTTAAAAATACTGTTTAAGAAATATCCTGTGCAATTTTCACAGAAGACAAGCTAAATCAGTGGTAAAAATTGTGTTGCCTTCCAGATATTGCTGAACTTCAATTCCCATTATCCCTGTGCAGCAGAGCTAATGATGAAGAACTTTGGGAGTTGTGGTCTAACAAAATTTGGCAGGCTGCATAAATCTCATGCCAACCTAAATCCAATTGCTAATTCCAACTAGAACAAAATCATTGAATCACTGGAATTTACATAAATTTTGGCTTAACCAGGATTGGATGTTGTAATCCTACAACATATAGTAGGCAATATGATTCCCACTCTTGATTTGAACTCAATTGTTTCATGCTTATACATTTCACCTTAAAACATGTAGTTTCTACCATTGCTGAAGTGACAGCCATGGCCGCAAAATACCATACAAATTGGGTCTTGATTTCTATGTCTTCCATGCATTCTGGGTGGGTGGGTGGAGGTAATAGATGCAACACAGATATTTGTTTTGGCAATATGGGCTGTCTATTCATGCAGCTGGACTGTGACATCTCCATTATTGTCTATTCAGCCTTTGCTGAAATTGCTGTCAGCTATATACTTACTGAGAGTCTATAATAGCTTGTTCCAAACTGGCTATCTCTCTTCATTGATTAAAGTAAAATAAAAGTACCCTGCATGATCATAGGAAGGAAAAATGTTTGAATTACCCAGAAGCTTTTAGGATTAAGCAGACAAGAATACACCAGAAATGGCTCAGAAGGATCATGCTCAAAATTTAAAAGGAAGGGAAGGAAAGGGAAGGGACAATTAAGATGTCTGATGAGTCAGCCCATATGGGCAGGAATCTATATGCTTTGGGATTACCAGAAAAGTGGACAATTTACTGAATGAATAGAGAACAAGCATGTCCTATGTGCCCACCCCAGTTAATACAATCAGTTTATGGATTGCAAAACAATTGAGTAAGCACAAATCACACACAAAAAGAAAACAGGTCAAAGGCAGATTAACCAAGAATGAAAATATTGGGGTTAGGAATCTGTTTCGGGAGCAAAATCTTCTGTTTTAGAGTAATGCAACTGTTTTCTGCAAAGACACAGAGGCATTCATTCTACTCAAACATATCAAGACATGTGTCTGACACCTGGTATAAGTTAAGAGTATGAGAAACCCCCTCTGCTTCAGTGTTCTGTTCTCAAAATGACCAACCAGATACTTAGGGTAAATGCAGGGCAAGCTATATGATCAAAAGCACACTTCAGGACATGTTCTTCTACTATTTAGTAACATCCTCTGATACTAGAGTAGCCATTGATAGTTTTATCTTCCAAAAATTTGTATATGCTCCTTTTGAAGCCCTCCAAATTTGAAGCTATCATTACATTTTGGGATTTACTGTTTAGGAATGGGCATTTAGATTTCTCAAGCAGAGAGCTCCAGTGCATCTGAGCAATATTCTACTCCAAGTTGACATTTTCATAAGGAGAGTTTTGGGATAGAGAGGGACAGACTCAGAGTGTACAGGAACCAATATTCTGCCCCAGACACAGTTTAAGTCAGCTCAACCTGACTTCCCATGGGAAGGAATTCCACAACTGAGGTTTTGCTATTAAGTCCTGTCTCAATTACTTACCTATTTGTTTTATTTATTTATTTATTTATTTATTTATTTTATATATCCTCTAGTGATGGTTGTTGTAGTAGTTATTGTTCTGGTTAATCTTGCTTAACTGTAAGCCTCTTCCCACTTAAGCCTCTTTCCCTTTATATATCAATGAATATGTCCATTTCATAGATGGGAAGAATAAAAGAGACAGCAAATTCTCTTAGGAAAACTGTTAAGAAATGCTGCCCATCCAGTTTGCATGAATTTGCTCTGTATCTATTAACTCCTGTCTCCAGGAATTTCATATTGGTTTGGCTGGTTTTGACCCCCGGGCTTTTTTTATTATTATTATTCCAGAAAATGATAACAGAATTATTCTTAATATTATGCCATGAGAATTTATCTTCTTTCTCCTTGTGTGTATGTGTGTATTGCTGACAAATGTTAAAGCATCTTGTTATAATGACAGCACTAAGGTTTCATACTCAGAAGTGTCTGAACAGATAAAGGCTACATTATAGTACTACTTCTGACATTTCAATTCAGAACCAAGGCCGCTGGCACTTACAGCTACTGCTGTTCTATTAGATATTTTTTTTGTCAGTGAAAAGACTAAGGATTGCCTCCTCTCTCACCTCCCCAGCTCTGTACATGCTGAGATGTACCACAATAAAATGTCAGTTCAAAAATGAGCAGAGACTTTACTTGATAAGTTAAATCTCATCTTGCATATACTCATTAGCCTTTCCAAGCATTCTAGTGGAACACATCGTATTGTGCTATAATTCAAAATCAGTGTAGGTGGATAATTGCCCCAGATTAGATGCAAAAGGTATAAGATTTTGAACTAAGAGATGGAAAGTGTTTTTTTTTCATTGAATGAGAACAGAGGCAAATGTTCCTTTTAGATAACCTACACCCCCACTCCAAAAAAAAAACAAAAACCCTTTTCACCTGTCACTTCTGAACTTAAACTGTAGGGTTTGGATTGCTGCAGGCCATGCTGAGTGGCACTCCATGTCTTTTCTATCTCTCTTTCAGTTTAGATATACATTTAGAAATCTGGCTGCACCTAAGAGATCATCTGAGCTGATTTTGTGATGTGCAGAAAGCTGACCGGAGAGCATCCGTGTTGAGCGAGCCTTTTATTAATTTTGTAAGTCTTTGTAAACGGCTGTTCTGCAGTTCCTGTAGAAGTCTGTATGCTAGAAATGCAATTACACGGCATGAGACTTCACTGCAGATCAGAATCTCAGAAGAAAGCCTCTTTAATGAGGAACACGATTTTAGATGAGAAGGAGAAGTGGAGAATAAATTGGCATGTCATCAATTGCTTTCTGGACTCCAATTTCTCCTTATGTATATATTAGTTACAGATTGCATAAAACACTATGGTTCTGGATACACTCAAGACGTCTTGTTGTATTATTCTCTGGCCTAAATTCAAGTGCTAGTCATAGCAAGGGTAAGTACATTGAATTAATTGTCAAATGATATGTCAATATTTATGTTACTCCTATTCTTCCATAAGCCTGCTCTGGTTGGAGCTAGCAATTGAATTAAGGCCCTTGTTTGAAATGAATTGACATTTTGCATTGACATCCTTAAGGTTTTTCTGGATGGTGCCTTCTGTTCTGCTACACCATCCAAGTTCTGGGCGTAATCTCTAACTACTGGCCATGCTATTTGGGGCTGAATGGAATTGGGTTCAAAGCATACAAATGATACTGTCTTGCCTAACTCTAAACTAAGACTTTCTGCAGTATGAGTCAAAATATTACTAGATTTGTTGAATTTGTTGAATTTTTGAAACCAAATGGTACATGCACTGTTAAATGACAGAATACACTCTGCATACAAAGAACTGGAGAACACAGACAATGAGCTATTATCACTCAGTCTCAGTCAAAAGATGAATACCCAAGTCTGGGACAAATTTTACAACCCCCACCTACAGAAAAATGTAAAACTATACGGTGGACCACACCAAAAGACAGAGAAAAAAAAATCAACAAATGCTACAAGCACCCAGCTGAAACCCTCACTGGACACACTTCAAACCGTCATCAGTCTGACACAGTGGCAACTTTTAAAAGAAGCAACATCTATCCTTTCCAAAGAAGACAATTTTGCAGTTGCCACCACCAGAATCACAATTGAAGACATCATTGACCATGTTGAATCCACCCTCCACCATCTCATGGAAAAGGAAGTGGAAGAGATAAGAGGAGAAATATCAAGGATTCGGAGCTCCATTTCGGAGCTCCTTTTTGCGCCATGGAAAGGGCGCGCTTGGTGCCCTCCCACGGCACAAAGGCATAATGACGCACGCAACATGTCTAAACACTGCGTACGTCATGACACCATCATGGCACATCTGTATGGATGCTGCCAGTTAAAAATGGCAGCACCCATACGCTTTAGGGCTTGGGAGGGTGTAGATGCTACGCCCTCCCGAACCCTAAAGGCGCTTTTTAAAGTCCTAATTGCACCTTAAAATGCCCGTCTAGATTGTTTACATCAGCAGAAGAGCACAGTTCAAGCAATCTCCAATACCTTCAGAATTACCGGTGACCCTGCAGCTTCGGCTTTATCAGTAATCCTCCTCCCACTTGATGAAACAGACTGGAGCCAAAACTCTCTCCTCAGAGGTTTTTATTCTTAAGTTGATGTATTTACAAATATATACACACTCGTCCAATCTCTCCAACCAACCATCCACGACTCAACACAATTACTCAACAACCCTCACAGAGGTGTGCAGGCTATTTATAGACTTGTGCCATGTGGTCACAAACCCAGCCTCTTCTGATGATTCTTCTTCCTTGTGTTACCAGCATTACTCTCCCCTCAGTCAGGAAGACTCATGTTGTTTACATTAGGACTATGTGCAAGCCAGCACATACTGACCTTGAGCACTGTATGCTTCCAGCCTTTAGCTGCAGACAATTCTAGCCATAATTCCTGGTTTTACCTTTTGTGCACATCTGTACATTTCATTCTCAGGCCTCATTTCATTCTCAGGCCTAGATAGGGCCATTGTGAAGCAGTATGTGTGAGCATTTCATTCTCTAATCATCAGTTAAGGCCTACCATGTTGCTGTTGGTATTACTCATTGGCTGTCCTCATTACTACTGCTGCCACCAGATACATTTAACATGGGCACAAAGGATTTGATGATGGCTTTCCCTGGAGCTGAGATAATTTATGTGATGATACCAATCTTCAGAAAAGTTAGGGCTCAGTTTGGAAGTTCTAATATTAGATGTTTGTACTCTGAATTGTCCAATTCCACACTCATTATTTTCAATGGCAGTCAGCCACACATCTCTCCCATGCCCTCAATAAAGTCTAGTTCTAGCTTTAAATGCAGCATTTTCTATTCACATTGGCTCTGTATACTAACAGAAAAAGAACTCCATAGATTGATCCCAGTGATATATGTTTCATTCCCTTTCTCTTGCTCCAAACTCATATAAATCTCTATTCTCAAATATGTCAAACATTTCTCTTTTTAATAATGCAGCAGGAAAACGAACACATACTCTGAGCTAAACCCATAAGCCAGTTTCTTGGAAAGCTAGGTCTCTGAATTGTACTCTTTGACAGGTACACTTGCCTCATAAATATTTGTTTACCAAAGCTCCTCTTGAATTTGTGACTTCTCACAACATATATTCAGCAGATGTTTCCCACAAGATTCCCTTTCCATCCCCCTAATGGCTGACATTTTATCAAATAGTACTTTTTATCATTTTCCAGTGTACTGTAGCTGATAAGAATATAACTAGTGAGTCACAACTTTCTGAGCTCAAATCTCACTCAAGGCTCAAATGCATAGGTGGCCCTAAAAAACAAGTACCTCTGGGTCCCAGAGTTTGAAACATGGAGATTAAAACGCTCCTCTTCTTTATCTATTGTTGCATGGTTTATTGAAGCAATACACTTGAAGTGTTTACTGAATACAGACAGACTAAAAGAGAGAGAAATAGAAACATAGAAATACAGATAGACACTGCATAATTAATATAGTTTGACACTGCTTTAACTGCCATAGCTCACTGCTATGGAATGCTGGGATTTGTAGTTTTCTGAGATTTAGCTTTCACTGTCAGGCATCTCCATAAATCTGAGGATTCCATAAGATGAAGCCATGACAGTTAAAGTAGTGTCAAACTGCATTAATTGTTCAGTGTGGCAGAAGCCAGAGGGGGAGAAACCCTGCAAATTTTGAACATTATTAGTCCCCAGCTGCACCATTTTTGCCCAGTAAACAGCATTTTCTGTATAGAAAAATTGTTTTCTGTGCAGAGAATTATAGCTGGCATTCTGTATTGCAATTATGTATTCATAACGTAGAGTTATGGATCTGTAACTGCTTCACATCCAGTAAGACTGTGAGGTGAAGCAGACTGGCACAATATGCTGGCTTGGGGGCAGTGTGAGTGTGTGGTGTACAGACAACACATGCCCTGATGCCACCCCTAAGCTTGCATCATGCTGCCCAACTGCCCACATGTTGGGCAGCGTTGTGGTGCTCCAGCAGTGCGGCATTTAGATGCTGCATGCCGCAAGAGTGCTGAAAGGCAAGGGTAGCTTTTTTCCAGCTCAGAAAGGAATGACATTTTGTCGTTTCTTTTTAGGCTGGAAAAAAGCCAGATTGGGGCTGTGGCATATGGCTTCCATGGCCCTGATCTGGCTACCAAAGGGGTGGCATCAAGGGAAAGGGAAGGAAACATTGATAATAAATACATTTGGAAAGTCATTCATGTTTTAGTTTTTGTTGTTTCCCATTTTCATTACAGAGATGCAATGGAAGGCATTTAAAGATTAATTAAAGATTAATTTAAAGAGCTAACAGAAACATTTTAAGTATTATTTTAAAGAAAGAAACTATGTAATAAGAACTTGATATTTCACATCAGTAATTTTCCAATCATGTACTAATTTACTTTAATTTAATTTATTAACCACCCTTTGGGAGGCTTCCATGGCAGTGTACAAAAACAAAGTAAAATATACAGATACATAAAAAAAGAAACATAATTTAAAAATACTTTTAAAAATGTGCATGCCTGGTACAGGGAGTATAACAGTGTTGATGCTAGACAGACCTCTTTGGGGAGACAATTCCACAGTTAATTAATACTTCAATGACTACTGTGTGCATGTGTGGAGAAAAGTTTAATTCCCCTTTATTTCATAAAGAATTATTTGAAAACTTCACATTAAACAAGACAAAATTAACATAGCATAAATGTGGAAAGATTTTTTAATAAATAAAAAAATAGATTTTAAAAAAAATCAAGTCATTGAATAAGCCAGAAATGAAATGTAAACAAAGGTGATAAAATTAGTTACAGTCATGGAAATCAAGTAACAAAAATAACAGTGGCCCTCATTGGAGGTATGTAAGGAATCTGCTTTATCCAGGTAAATCAGGGACACACGGAGAGCAGCCTATGTGATGCATAGGGCCCCCAAGATCATTTTAAGCCCTTCATTCACCCATCACTCAAATTTGAGCTGGCCTAGAGCCATAATAAATTCTAGCTATCTGTAAAATTTTGGTTTCCTAAGTGAGTGGACAACTCTTGGTGATTAGGGGGACAATACTTGGCGTTCACTTTCCTGTTTTTCTGGTTAATTTCCTGTTTCCTTAGAGGGTGTTCCAGACAATTGGAGGTATTTTTTTTAATGCTGTGGGGCCCAGAGGGAACATAACAGCCTTGGAGCCATATGCACACCCTTGGGCATTTTAGGCCATTTTCAGACAGTAGATCTTTGCTCCCCCCCCCCCACACACACAAACTGGCAATTGCATCTGATAAGACCATCCAATGTCTAGGGTAGGGGATGGCAAGGACTGGTGTGGCTCCACATATCCTGAAAATTGTCAACCGCAATGTAAATAGAGTGCAGATTTTCCAGATGTGAGACGTGCAAGTGTCTTGAATTGTGGACAAGAAAGTTCGAAGTCTTTTTCAGGTTGGTTGTTCTGTTGGGGTATGTAGACATGCAGAGTCTAGCATCCACACATACAGAGTTGATGCACATAGGCAGGAACGCCTAGCAGATGGCCTCTGTGAAGAGTCTGCCCCCAAGCTGCACAGGAAAAATCCTTCCATGCAGACTGCTGCTTCAACTTGGAGAAACGAATTGTAAGACAGTGAGATTCACTCAACAAGGGTTTAATCTTTGTTGCAAAGTATTTACAAAGATATACAGAGTATCAGACAGCTCTGTCTTGAATACTCACACTGCTATACAGACTAACAAAGTGCTTCGCAACAACCAACAACAACCGAGATTCTGTCCCTCTCCCTTATAGGTGGTCTCCTTGGGGTTGTGTGACAGCCATGACTATTGAAAACTGGCTGGTTTCATCTCCAGTGCATATTGCATCAGACTACCGATGATGCATAGCTGGCTGGCTTCATGCACTGTGCATGTTACATCAGACTACCCATGATGCACAGCTCACCAAATGCTGGCTCATGCACCTGCCACTTGAACTGTAATAACCCAGTTACCTTTGCTGCAGTTCCTCTTAGTGGCCACACATTTTCTAGACCAGGGTACTACCGGACCCTGACATGTTCTGTGTTCCCCAGACAAACCAAGTAGTAAACTAGGAGGCAGGGGTCCGGTACAAATTAAGTCTTCCTAAGTCATATAACATACTTCATTGTAAAGCCAAATGGTTTAGAATTTCAGAATAAAGACAAATATCTACTAATCACTTTATAACTTCGAACTGCTGTTCCTCACTGGGGAAATCTAGCAGTGACTGGCTTCTTTTTCAAACAAAACCCTCAAGCATCACAGAATGCCGCAGCAGCACAGCAGTTGGAGAAATCCCAGTAATTTTGTTGTTTGTTGGATTAATGCTATCATTTTTGTGGAGTCTGAACAACAAATAAATGTAATAGACATAAGGCTGAGACACAGAGCTGGCAGCCCCTGGCAATATCTGCTGAAAGCTTGTGAAGCTGCTAAAGGGCTTATGATCTGGCTGGGTTCACATGAAGGTAAAGATATGTGAACAGAAACTTTGCGTAGGCAGTAGTATGATTAGTATTATTGTGACAGCTTGAAAAAGGACTGGTTTGACACCCCATATTCCTACAATTAGTAAAAAAAGCCCTCACCAATAACAAAGAATCCATTGTCTCATGACACTTTGTCACTTATATGTAGAGTTGAATCTAGATATGGAAATCATAGGGCCTTCTGATATGATTGAATAGCAGTCTATGCCATTCCTCATGATTGGCTATGCTGGATAAGGCTTATGGGATCTGTAGTCCATCAACATCTGGTTTGATTTCATAGTCCACCAACATATGATTTCTACCCTGGTGGGATGGATTTGCCTTTGGGTCACCATAAGTTGAAAATTACTTGAACGCACACAGCAACAATTATACTATTGCAGAGGCATGATTACTTGCTGAGAAATATGTGGGTTTGTTGTTGAGGGTTTTTTTTTGGGGGGGGGGGGGTTGTTTGATTTTTTTTTTCATATTTTGCATTTTGAATATAGGCTTCCTGCACAGAAAACATGTTCTACATGCAGAAAAAAGAAGACATTGTAAATAATAATAATAATAATAATAATAATAATAATTTATATACCACCTTTCCAAAGGATCAAAGCGGTTTACAAAAATGCTTAAACAATTACATATGCAATTAATACATACATACATGACTAAAAAGTTCATCCCCTTACCTTAACTAAAATGCAAACAGCAAAATACAGTTAAATTAATTACATAAACATATATTAAACTATACCCTCCTGGCCCTTGCCCACTCCCCCTGAAGCAGCTCACTGGTGGTGGGCCTGCCACAGCAGACCACCCAGCCTTTATCCCCTTCCTAAGGGGAGCAGGTGTTCCTGGGGCCTGGTCCTGGCAGGAAGCAGTCTGGGGCCAGCAATCCACCAGGTGAGATGGAGCATGCAGGTAGCAAGCAGCAAGTCCACACAGCAGCAGCAGGTAGCAAGCAGCAAGTCTACACAGCAGCGCATCTCTTTCCTAGGGTGGTGGGGTGGCCTGGTGTTCTCTTCTCTTCCCCCACTTTGTGTTGGGAGTTAGAAGGAAATTAGATACTGAGAGTACTGGCAAGGAGAATTACATTATGTACACTGACCATCCACCAGACTCGTGCTAATAAAACAGACATTCATTCTGGCAGTGGAAAAACCTCTGAAAATTCCCCAAATAATAAGCTGTTCTTGGAGCTTCACACAGTTCCAGTAGAGTTGGTATCCACAGATGGATGTGTGACCCTGAAGTGTCCAAAAAACCCCTGCCCCCCTTTGGGCTATTCACCCCCCTCTAAACAGCCAAACACCGCCCCCCCCCCAAACTGGCTGCCGATGTGGCAGTTTACATGCCTGACCCCTAGAACTCCCCCCAACTCCATCTCCAAGAATAAAAAGCCCTGGCCCAAATGGCAGCCAGAAGTGATGCTATATCATGTCTGGCATGCCAAAACATGAAGGTGAGGGATATAATGACCCCGCCTGTAGTTGTTCATCCCTACTTTAAGCCCACCAACTGACACATTCATTCTTGGATAATAGTCTCTGTCCCTGTCCCAAACCATCCACACTATTTCCCCGATCTATTTACATGCTACATTCTGTTACAATCCATATGGCTGGATTATCCTGCCCTTCTCTTTCTCTCAGTAATCTGCCAAGGGCTTTCAGAGAAACTGCAAACAAACTATTTTGGGCTACAATCTTACGCCACATTTTCAGAGTGATTTCTCATGGATTGTTAAAGTAGCTTTTTCCCCTGGTCATGTTTGGAAAGCTAGGTAACCAGGCAACTGTCATAAAAGAGTAGAAAGATACAGATGCAGGGCAAGGGGACTGTTTGTTCCTTTTAAAAAGGGCTAAAGACAACCAGATGTCAGCTGCATCATTAAACTGAAGAAAATTGTCTTAAAATGTTAAAATGGGATTATCCTTTCCTCACCCTTTCTAAAGAGCAACATGTGTGTTTTGCATTCATGTGTGTTTATCCTGTGTGGGCGTACATACCCTCACCCACACTTCTTTAAAGTTAGAATTATAGAATTGTAGAGCTGGAAGAGACCACAAGGACCATCAAATTCAATCCCTTGCCATACAAGAACAATCAAAGCACTCCTGACAGATGGCTATTCTGCCTCTGTTTATAAACCTCCAAAGAAGGAGACTCCACCACACACCAGGGTAGCATATTCCTCTATCAAACAGCTCTAACTGTCAGGATGTTCTTCCCAATGTTGAAATGAAATTTCTTTTCCTGTAGTGTTCCTGCTCTACGTTCTAGTCTCTTGAGTCACAAAAAAGTTAGTTATGGGTACCTTCATGCTGCATATTTTGCATGATGACATAGATGCTAACAAGTGGGTCTGTACATCAATCAGCACACTTGTATTTCAGTCCTTTTACCTTCGTAAGATAGTATTTAGGATTCTCTCCCTCACCCCACTGCCAGATAAACTGATTTGACTAAAGTCTGCATCACAACACAAGATGGATCTGGGAGACGAGAGAAGGGAATCAAAAGTTAATACAAGGAATTAGATAAATGGAGGCCCATTCACACAAGAAAATCTTCATGTTTTCTAATAGGCACCACATACATGTGTGAATAAGGGGGAAAGCATGCATGTGCAAATAAGGATGTAATTCTCCCCTATTTTATATTCACAGGCAAGGGCAAATAATTATGTATGTTTGTATGTTCAGCGCTGTGTAAATTTACAGCGCTATACAAATAAAGGTTAATAATAATAATATTAGTTTTCTTCCATCTATGGAAGGAACTGAATATTTCCCCATAATATTCTCAATGTACCTGAGTGTCACAAAGTATTGCAAAGAATTACTCTACATAGGAAAAAAAGTGGTTTTTTTTTGTTTTTGTTTTGATATGAAAAATAGATCTCCTTAATAAAAGACAGGTTTTATGTGCTCAGAAACATGTTTTCTGTGCAAAAAATAATGTGCCCCACCCCCAAATAATTCTTCAGCAGCAGGATACTATGAATGTTCAAATACCAGGAAAAATTGCCCAACATTTTCACTGCTCTTTTATTTTTCTTGATTGGATTTCAAAGTTCATGGGAAACTCGCTTCCTCCCTCTTTGACCAGGGAAAGAATAATTTTGAGTATTATTTCAACCATGTAAGAATGATCCCAGTGAGTCTATGCAGTCTATAGTGACTACTGTTTTGCACTCTCACATGTGTAAGGCTTCTTCTGCCTTTACTCCTTCTGAGGAGTTGTGTCACTTCAGTAATAAAAACCCCCAACTGATTTGCCAGGAGAATATACCTGAAGTGTAATGTGTTAGATAAAAGAATTCAGTTCAACAACTATAAAAACAATTGAGGATCTCATATTAATATTTATAGATCTACCATTGTTTCTGATACCTGCCTGCGAAAGCACACCATTTCCACTCCCCAAGGAAGTATTAAAAAACAGATATTTTTTCCATGCAAAAGACATTTAATAGGAGCCTTGTGCAGAAAAAGAATATGAGGTATTAGTTGACAGAACTTCCATCTGTTCTTGCAGTAATGTATTATGTCCATGCGCTTAAATGACTTCTCTCAATGAAAGTGAATGATGTACAATAATTTTCTACCTCAGTGAATGAACAGCTATCACAATCAACTGGAAAAGTATGCTTTAACCATCTGTTCCATAACTGCAGTTTTTCAAGAATATAAAAGGTAAGGAAAATATTATAAAAAGGGAACGTACAGTATGTTGAATGTTAAATTGTGATAAGAAATAACCCTCAGCAGTGCAGTGCTGCAAACTATGTTGTGTATACACTGTATTGGTGTTTAAATGGTCCTACACTGTTGATATGATTATTTGTTGTCTACGGATTGAATCCAGTTTCTGTACTGCTACATTATAATTCCTAATTCTAGTACAGTCAGCTCTCCATATCCAGGGATTTTTTTAATCCACATATTTAAGCATTCACGATTTGAAAATATTTTTAAAATATATAAATTTCAAAAAGCTAATCTTGCTTTTGCCATTTTATACAAAAAATATCATTTTATTCTCCCATTGTATGTAATGGGACTTGAGCATGCACAGATTTTGGTATCCAAGGGGGAGGGTCCTAGAAACAACCCCCAGTGGATACCAAGGGACCATTGTATATGGGTTTCACTTTTTCTGCTTTTGGCCTATATATAGTTGGCCCTCAAAATTTTCAGCTTTGCATTTTGATAAGTTTTTTTCTAGGAATCTCTACATCCTCCAGCATGACTTTATAGTCAACAGCTACCTGAAGTCACATGTTTCTATGAATCTGTAGTTCCTTCAGCACAATTCTATGGTCAAATCCACCAGAGGCTGACCACAGAATTGTGTTGGAGGACCTGGAGATTTCTAGACAGGTGTTCTCTTAGATAAAAATAAAAAGTTTTTTCATTATTATTTGTTGAGGTTTTTAATAGGGGTCCTGCATCTTTGACCAATGAAAATGTGGAAGGATCACTGTAATGCCAATTGGTTGCAGACATCTGGAGTAAAATCCTCTCACTTTTAAATCTGTATTAAAGTTCAGAGATGTCCAGAAGCCTTCTGTAGTATTACAGACTCATTTTCAAACATGTGTATTCTATAGCCTATAAAATTAAGAAGTGAATTGTAATCTATTTGTTGCTTTACTGCAACAGGCTAAGATAGCAAAGTCTTTTAAATAATATTTGTTTCTGTTTACTTTATCTAAACTAGTTTTTTTCTAACCTTGCTGACAAAACTTAGGGTGTCCAATTTAAGCAGTTTGATACCACTCATTTACTGTTATGCAATGCTTCTTGGAAGACCTTAGAATCATATAGTCATAGAGTTGGAAGAGGGCCTTCCAGTCCAACCTCATGCCAAGCAGGAATGCACAACCGAAGCTTTCCTGACAGATGGCCATCCATTCTCTGCTTAAACACCTTCCAAGAAGGAAACTCCATCGCACTCATGTTACACTATTGAACAGTATTTACTGTCAGGAAGTTTTTCCTAATGTTTACATGAAATCTTTAATTAGATACAGTGTGCCCAGTTCTTTCAGTTAACGTGACAATCCTATGAGGCCGTAATCCTATATGAGATTTATGGGTATGTAAGCAACATAGAAATATCCATATGAGACAGGTTTTCCAGAGCCCTGGCAGGAATGGAAATAAACACCATCTCCTTTTCAGATCCTTCACTTTTCATGTGATCAGAGTAGTGATGGGTGATGGTATCCCACTCCCTTCCATGTATGTTGATTTAATACTGCTATTGATGCTTAATTGGGCCTTCTTGGTGGCACAGTGGTTAAATGCCTGTACTTCAGGCATTCACTCACCATAAGGTTGCGAGTTCAATACAAGGAAAAAGGGCTCAAGCTCAACTCAGGCTTGCATCCTTCCAAGGTTGCTAAAATGAGTACCCAAATTGTTGGGGGCAAATTAGCTTAGAGTTGTAAACTGCTTAGACACAGCTTAGGTGTTATGAAGTGGTATATAAATGAAGCTGTTTGGTTTTTGTTTGTTTTCTTTCCTTCTGGCTGCTGTCACACTGCCATTTCATACAAGTTTAACTTCCATGGTTCAGTACTATTCCATGTCTTCATAGTCAAATGTTTATTCATTTTTTAAAATAATAATAAAAAAAATAAAACCAATGCATTTCAGCCTGTATGAGAAAAGGCCTTCCTCAGTGGCCTTCAGCAGATATCACTGGAGAAATCACAGGCCTTTTTTTTATAAAGTGTCAAACTGCATTATTTCTGCAGTGTGGCAGCAGCCTCTCTCTTTCTTTTTTGCAAGGGATATGATCAGGCTAAAATAGCTATGAATGAATCACTGGTATAGAGTGCCAAATGGAATTACCTAGGTCCCCTTTCTTTATTGCCATTGAGAAAAGTAGGTACCTTACAACTCCTATAAGTAACCTAGAAGTGCCTTAACACCATAACACTTTCAATTTGGCACAACGATGTTTTATTTCTTCAGTTGTCCTTGAAGGATGCTATAGGAAGATCTCATATCTGGAAAAACACTGTCCCTGTGATTCTAATCAAATAGAATTGGTGGAATGTATACTTTCTTTCTTTATGTATACTTTAGAGACCTATATACGGATCTTATTTTCGCAATACTCCACAAACATCCAGGATGTTTGGAACAGTCTTTTCTTTCTTTTCTACTTTCAGACACTAACACTGCTATGACACATAAAGTAGTTAAATTGTGCACAGCAGCAAATAAAATAAAATAAAATAAAATAAAAAAATAAAAATCTTGATTGATGACGGTTAATCTAAGGAATAAGATGAGATTTCTCAGGACTAGCTGGGCTTTGTTCATTAATGTTTATCTGTATCTGTATTTTTTATGCATCTTTATGTATTTTTTAAACTTCCTATATGAGTTTTTAATTGTATTTTTCTGTTTTTATGCTGGACTGTGACTATAATAAATCTCTCTCTCTCTCCTCTCTCCCTCTCTCTCTCTCTCAAACACACACACACATGTACACACACACAATAGATAGATAGATGTAGTTCCTTGACATGAATGTCTAGTCATAACTGACTGTAGGGGGTGGTGCTCATCTCCATTTCTAAGCCGAAGAGTCAGCATTGTCCAAGGACTGCTCTGGTAGTCATGTAGCCAGCATGACTGCACTGAACACTGAACCTTCCCACTGACAAGTGGTACCTATCTATCTACTTGCATTATCTACTTGCATTTGCATACTTTTGCACTGTAGGTTGGCAGAAGCTGCGACTAGTGACAGGAGCTCACCCCATCATGCAGCACTTGGGCCTTGAACTGCCAACCTTCTGATCTTCTGATCATCAGAACTGGCGTCTTAACCACTAAGCCACCACATCCTATATGTATGTGTGTGTGTGTGTATTCACACCATAAACCCAAGCATTACATGTTATACACTAATGTTACATTCTCAAACTGTGCAAGGATAAGTATTTGGTTTGTTCATATTATCAATTTGTTAGCACAACTGGTTAATTTCTCTTTCTGTACTACTGAAATCTTTATACAGCATAACCTTGGCTATTGATGTTGAGATTATTATGCTCAGGAGCAGCCCTGACACTTCTTGTTTCCTATTACAGGTATATTTGCAATTACTCTTTTGTCTTTGCACACATTAGTTGTTGTTGTTGTTTAATTAGCAGCCTTTAACACCTTTCTATCTTTTTTCCAAATGGAAAATAAAAAAAACAATGAAGGACACTTGCAAAACTAATCCATTTTAATATTAAAATGTTATTCCTTTATATGTGGAAGGGAAAATGAATTAAGCTTCAATTCATTACATAATCAACACAAACAATAAAGTCTCATCAATAAGACATAATTTGTACCAACACTTTTAACAGGAATCTTCACAACAAAAACTTCAGCGTGACAGCAATTATGCAGACATACATTTTCTAAGACTTTAGTAAGGTCTGTTGTGTTCCTTGTAATTGCCAAAGTTCCATTTGTGCTCATCACATTCCACTTTATAAAACTTAATTTCAGTCTGCTGTGAAATCTACAAAAAGATTTGACTCAAAATATACTTTCAAATATGTTTTTACACATTTACACATGAAAACATCAGTCCCAGGAGTCTTCGCATGGCTCCAGTTCTGTATTCATTTTCTGATCTATGATAAACTAGTTCTCATTCAGTGGTTGAGAGGCTGTGTAAGGCCTCCAATGGGCACAACAAGCTCTTCATAAATTTATTTTTATTTATTTTATTTTATTTCAAAGATTTATATCTTGCCTTTCTTCTGGGATTCAAGATGTGTTGCAGAAGGTGTTACATTTGCAATAAGCATCTCTTTGCGCAGATATCCCTTAGAGCTAGGTTAGCTTTTTAGCAAAATCACATGGAGGAGTTCTTCAGGGTTCAGGTAATGCAGCACATAATTAAATATTTCTTCCCCATGAAAAAGGTTGCAGAACACAGAACAATAAAACACCAGAGAGGAAGATTATAGCTTAGTAATATGTCAGCCTTATGTGCTTGGTTTTCCACCTGCAGGCTAAAAAAAAATATTTATGGAACTATTGAATGATTTTTAAACTCTGAAGCCCTCCCAAGAATTCTGTTTATTAGGAGCAAGGTTTTTGTTTGTTTGTTTGTTTAAAAATCCTAAAAGTCATAATTGTTGATCTCCATAGATATCTTAAGCAAAGGTGAATGGTTTCTACAATTTTAAGAGAAACCAACACATGATTTTCACATAAGACTATGTTGTTCTACCATTCAGCTCTTCATCAGTAAAAATAGAAGTCTTCATTTTCCAAAAGTTTAGCCATTAAAACACTTTTTTTTTTCAAACAGAGACGTTGTTCTTGTTTGATGTACAAAATGTGATTAGCACAGCTTGTGACTGTGTCTAATGTCTTCTAATACTGGCCCAGAGCAAAGGTTTTGTTATTGATTGTGGGGAAATAATAATACAGCCAGAGAAGGACTTCAGCCATGAGGAGAGACAGTTTGACATTGTCCTGCAAAGAATTTGATTTCAGTGTTGCTTTTGATGAACACAATTAATCTCCTTCAAAATTTAATGGTTTGGGTTTGTTGTAAGGTGAATGTGTTTTCACTGCTTGATTAATTGGTGCCATTACCGCTTAACTGCCCTGATTAAACATCTATTTAAATGCTACCTGTTAAAGTTGCAATAGATTTCCTTTTTATATTTGAGCTATTAACCCTTTGACTTGCCAACCTCATGATGCCAGAGCTGAAATTAGCACATTAGTGGACTGACATTCATTAATACCAAAGACTGCCTTTGAAACTATCATATAAGTTCATTTAGGACTGAAGGTTTCACACATAAATACTATACTGTACAATCATGTGTAATAGATAGTACAGATGGTGACCAAAGATTCCAAAAATGTCACTTACATGTAAGGGATATTGCTGGTCACTTAGAGTCAAAGGATAGTAATCATGCTAAGCAACAGTACTGAATAGCTGTTTTCATGATTCTATCCAGGTGCATTTAAAAAAATATGTTTGGTCTAACTGGAAAACACATGGTCCAGAACAGCATCAAAGGGAACCATATATTTGGGCAATATATACTTTTCAGAGTTCACTGTGGATTTTGGGCTATTGAGAAGGGCAAATTTAAACTTTAATACAGCATTCTGCTACTCTTACACAGTCATACTACTCTGTAGGCAAGAAATATTGTTGTTTCTCATGAGGACAGCAGGAAAGACAGACAAGGAAATGATTGACAGTCAGACAAGCTGCATGATGCCTAGAGATGGAAAAAATATTTGAAAATATTTGTTGATATAAATGGTTTTTAAGTGCTGAGAAACCCTGGTAAGAAAAATCCTAGCCTAATGAAAATCTTTGCAATTTGGGACTTATTCTGTGCAAAATTCACACATGGTTGTTCTGCGCGCGCGCACACACACACACACATTTCCTTTTCTGTGCTAGAAATAGTATTTTCTGCACAGAAAGTACTATTCTGTGCAGAAAATATTGCTGTTGCAGAGCATGCTGTTACAGAAAATCCAGTTTTCTGTGTAAAACAACCACAGATATTTTTTATACAGAAGAAGTCCTGAACTGCAAATTGGCTTCAAAAACTGCATGGATTTTTGAAGACTTTCTTGAAGCAAGAAGAAAGTTGCTAAAATTATTCATTGTTTCATTTAAGAAGAAACATAGTTTCACCATTATGTTCTTAATGGTGCCATCAGCTTCTTGAACCTATATACCCTTCCATCCTTTCTTTCTCCTGATGGATCTTGGCATCCTGTTTCTTGTCATAACTCAGAGATTGCCATAAGTTGGAAATATCTGAAGGCAAGAACGATTGTTACAAGCCGAAACATATCCAGAGGAGGGCAATCAAAATGGTGAAAGATCTGGAACCAATACCCTATGAGGAGCAGCTCTAGGATCCGGGAATGTTTAGCCTGATTAAAAGAAGATTAAGAGGGGACATGACAGTCATATTTAAATATTTGAAGGGATGATATATTAAGAGGGAAGAGGCTTGTTTTCCACAGTTCCAGACAATAGGACAAGGAACAATGGGTTCAAACAACAGGAAGAGAGATTCTACTAAATCTCAGGGGGAACTTCCTGATGGTCAGAGCTGTTTGACAGAGGAATATTCTGCCTCAGAGTATGGTGGAGTCTCCTTAAATGGAGGCCACTAGTTCAACATTCTTGTTACTGTGTTTCCAGAATGGAAGGTGCAGTTTGCATGGTCCTCCTTCTTATAAAATTGTGTGTGATCATTTTGGAGAAAATAGGCACAAGGGTGATCAATTTGGAGAAAATAGGCACAATTTAGGAAAGTATTTTTCTTTGAAGGTGTGGACTGCTATTCGCACAAATGCTTCAATAATCTCTCTGTTCCACAGATCAACCAGGACATCAACAAAATCACCAGCTCTAGCATATGGAAAAATCCTCAGAGCATTCAGAAATTCTTTCGGATACATTAGGCTCTAGGAGTGGACCTTTTTAATGAGTCAACCACCCCTGCATAAGTTAGGAGTCCCAATAACTCTAAACCCTCTCAGATAGTGATCTGTTCATGAAAATGTATAAAGCTTATAGGAGTGCTGCCCAAACTGACCATAGAGTGCTGCCCAAATTGACAATAAGATGTGTAATTTCTAAGCACCTTGTTTTAAGATAAATTGTGCCTTTTCTGCTCCTTTCCACGAAAAAATTAGCAACACAGTTACAAATCTAATAGTGGTAGGGCCACAAAAATAGCAGGGGACACCATATGAGAACAACAATCAACATGAAGCCCATTCCTCCTTTACAAGCAGAGGAAGACCACTAGTTCAACCCTTCATACTTGTAGTTGGATAGCCCTACCTAAAGATAACGAGAAAATCTGTGCATTCTGCCTTCAGAAGATTATACAATACTGGGATATATGGGAAAATAGCCTTAATTTGGTAAACACCAGCTCCCTATATTCCTATTTATTTATTATTTATTTCTTTAAAAGTGAAGAATATGTCCAGTCACCAGAGCATTGTTACTGTTTAAGAAAATAATTATAAAAAATCCATCGGCCCATAAGGCAATTATTACCAATTAGGCTGCATATCAAACAGCATAAAAGGCTGTTTATCACTAGCGACAGTTTTGCAGACAGTGGAAAAACAAGTAACAGCATTATGTTTTCAGGCTGTACTTCCTTCAGGCCAGAGATTTTGATGGAAAATGTTGTACCATGCATTGCTAATTTTCTTTCTACCCTATGCCATAATTCTTGAATAATATGCTAAGCAAACAAGGCCACAGAATTACTGGCAAGTGGTAATTCAAGAGCACAGAATATTTTTGTTTCTTGATTATTACCACAAACAGTTCTGCTCAGATGTAGAGGGCTGCATTACAGGGAATATGTGAGGCATCTATTACATCTGAATCTAGTCTGCACATACTAG
Source organism: Urosaurus nigricauda (assembly GCA_034509955.1). Classification (NCBI taxonomy): domain Eukaryota; kingdom Metazoa; phylum Chordata; class Lepidosauria; order Squamata; family Phrynosomatidae; genus Urosaurus; species Urosaurus nigricauda. Next base: position 127,152,463 of record JAOEGL010000003.1, read on the forward strand.
ACCAAATGTGGACCAGAATTAGCCCCCTTGAGTCCTTGTATTCGGAGGAAGGTGGAATAATAATAATAATAATAATAATAATAATACATAACATTCTAGAATTCACAGCTTGCTGGATGGCAAGAGTCATTTTAAATGCAGCTGAAAAAGTGAGACCACAGAGGATTAATCATGACTCTCTCTACCAATTTGGGACAATCATACAGCATGGCAACCCTAGTACATTTTAGTCCAAGGGTGGAGAAAGTGGTTTTTTTTAGGGTGCATCCCCAATTTTTTTGTGGCAAATCTTACCTTTTTGAGGTAAATTACCCAAATGGCCCATTAAAAAATGTCCAAAAAGTGGCAAAAAAATGAAGTGAAAAATAATACACAGCATATGTCATGATTAGGGATGTACTATGGATAGCTATCTAAGGTGTACTGAGAGCCAAGGGCAGTAGCAATGTGAGATGAATGAAACCAGACATTGGGACCAAAGAAAGAGACCAAAAAGGCAAAAACAATGAAAGGAAGCAGGAATACACCAAACCTCAGGAAGATCTAGCCTGAAAATGTGTTAACTGGAACTCTAACTAAATGCCCAGGAGGGTCGGGGAGGGGAGAGGAAGAGGGAGCCATCCAGGTCCCCCTCCGCTGGCTCTGCCTGTTGCAGAAGTGAGTGGTCAAAATGGTTACTTGCTATGGAAGAGGTGGAGATGCCCTCTCCAAAATGGGAGGATGGAATCAATGATGTGTCCATAGCAGCTTGACTGAAGGATCTCAACAGAGTCTGGCAGGTCTTTCTGTACCTTGGGCAATGGGGGATCAAGTTCAAGGATGCACCATCCCACCCCAGCCTACTTGTCAGCAACTTTACACAATAAGGAACCATGTTTTAACACTGTTCCACCCCCATCCCTTCCTCCTGGCCACAGTGCATGGCACCTGAGATAATGTCAAAAACCTCCTGGGAGCCTTGTGCCTCTGAGAGGCCTACTACCCCTCCTTCAGCTCTGGCTCTTTGGCCAGCTGGGACCTGTACAATCTTACTACTGGTAACTAATTTCATGGGACATATGCTGGAATCCTGACAAAGGAAGGCATGGTGGCAGCGCCCCAGCCACTGTGTGAGTTGTGATCAGTTACCTTAGTCCAGCACTCCTGACCTGTGCACTGATGGTCCTTGATCTGCCACCTTATTGAGTGTCTTAGTATTCCAGCCAGGATTGCTTGAGTTTTTGCTGCACAGTAGGTTATCCCCATATGGCTATGAGGGCAGCTGTCTCCACAGAGGACCAGAACACCCCTCCCCCTCTTTTTACCTGGCTCATGGATGCTGCTGACATTCTGTCCTGTCTGGGTGACAAGCCAGGACGGTGCAGCAGTGCAGTCATAAGTCAAGAACAATGGTGCTGGAGGATGTGGGGAGGTTCAGATTGATAGGGAAAGTCACATTTATATCTTTGGACCACCAAAACATCCAACAGACAAAGTTTCAGCATCGTGAGGTACACAAGGTGCATGCCCATGGCTGCTTGGACACTCTGGCTCTGTCCTTTTTTAATGTGCATCTGTACTGGTGCGTTCATATGGAGTGTTAGGTTTAGAGTTAGGATGTATTACTCCTTCAGAACCATTCTTGTGTCAGTGCCTTTTTGCTTTGATTTTTGTCCCTGGATCCAGTTTGAGCCTGCCTTGGAGGTGTGTGTCATCTAAATGCCCTGCTTTCAAAATGGGCAGAAACCATTTTATTTGGCCCACCCCTTAGTTTTGCTTAGGAGCACAACCAACAACAATGTTGTTGTTGTTCTACACAATTAACGACTACTTTTTTTTTTAAATGAACTCATTTTTGCTTTATTATTTAAATTAATTAATCTTTCTTCATCAATGTTAATATCCCTTCTTGAAATCTTTTTGTGTTTCTTTCTAATCACTACCTTAATCAATTTGTTTCTTTCTCTACTTTCTTTCTCCAGTATTTTGTTACAGCTTCCCAATCATCCTCCACTGTTGTATTGTTTTCCTCTTTTATTCTTCTAAACACTCCATCAGTGTCCCTCAGGCCCAGTAATTTTTTAACCAGTCCTCTATTGTGGGAATTTGTGATGACTTCCAACATTGTGCATATAGTAATCGTCTAGTAAGCATATACAGAACCAATTTAAGATTCTTTTTTTTTCTATTTCCTTTCCCAACATAAGTGTCATATTTAGTAAATACATTTCTGTTTTCGTCTGGAATTGAGAGCCCGATATTTCTGTAATTGCTATATGAAATTTCTTCCAGAAATATTTAGCCACTTTTTTTTTTTTTACAATTCCACCATATGTGAAAAAATGTTCTTTTTTTTTTCATTTCCAGCACATTGCATTTACCCTATATACTCAGCTATAAGCTGAAAAAATTATGCCCCCAAATGGACTTCAAAGTCCCAGGGTAGACTTATAGATGGGGCAATAGAGTTTCCAAGACTGTGATCACCAAAAAGCTGGGACAAAAAGAGAGAGTCTAAGCCCCGCTTTCCAAGGCTGGGATTGGGAAGAAAATGGAGAAAGAAAGGGGTGTGTGGTCTCTTTCTCTTTCTCCCTTTTCTTCCCAATCCCAGGCTTGGAAAATGGAGAAAGAGAAAGAGCCTAAGCTGCCCCCTTTTCCAAAGCTGGGATCAGGAGAAAAAAAAGGAGAGGGAAAGAGAGAGAGCAAGCCCCCTTTTCTTTCTTCCTTTTCCTCCCAATCCCAGGCTTCGAAAAGGGGGCGGCTTGGGATTTTCCTCTTTCTCCCTTTTCCAAGCCTAGGATCAGGAGGAAAAGTGAGAAAGAGAGAGAGCTCAACCCCCTCCCCCTTTCTTTCTCCCCTTTTCTCCCAATCCCAGTCTTTCTCCCTCAGCCATCTGCCTCTACCTTGAATGGTGTAGGGATCTGGACTCATGCCAGGCACATGTGAACAAGGCACATGGGGAGATAGGCAGAAGGGCTCAGCACCACCCAAGAAGAGACCAGGCCCAGGGAAATGAATCTGGCAGCAAAGTCCTTCCTCCTCTGTAAGTAACTTAGCGAGCCCTCCTACATCTCCCTGGACTTCAGACTGGGAATGGGCATAGCCTGGAAAAAATTCTTTTCAAATTTTCAAATTGCAATTTCTAGAATTCCTATCTATTATTATTGTTAAACACAGTGTTATGATGTTGCTTTTCAATGAATCTTTTTTTTAAAAAAAGTGAGGTTGATGATTTACCACATGATCAAACCTGCACTCAAAAGAGTTGTAAAATATAAAATTTATGGAAAGTTTTAAAGTTACAGAAATTAATCACTGCTAGTTCTCTGGCACTGTTTTCCTTTGCTTCATCCTTTAAATTCTTTGTTACATGCCACTAAGTTTTCCCCTCGATTTATCTAAGGGTCATATCAAAATCCATGTTTTTGGCCCCAAAACCTGCCCTTGACTTATATATAAGGTCGACTTATGCATGAGTATATACAGTACATTTTATACATTTCTGAAACTTTCACTGGTGTCAATAAAATAATAGATGAGGCTAAACAGACATTTTAGTTGTATTTTGAAGAAAACATGCAAAAAGAAACTGAAATGGTAAAAAGTTGGGAAGCCTTAAAGGCTGTAATGAGAGGGTTCTTTATACAAACAAATCATGAACTGAAGAAAAAATATGAGGAAAAAATACAAAAAATTAGAAAAGAAATCAGAAGAAAAGAAGATGAGTTACAAAAAAACTGTCAAAAAAAAGATATCAAATGAGATTAAACTATTGCAAAAGCAATTATCTGTAAGAGTAATGTAAGAGATAGAGAAAAAGATAAAATATATCAAACAAGATTATTTTCAGAATGCCAACAAACTGGGAAAGTGAGTGGCTCACAAATTAAGAAAAGAGAAAAAGAGCAATTACAAAAATTCAAGATGATGGAACCACATACACAGAGCAAGATAAAATGAGAAGAGTGCTTCACAAATTCTATGTAAAGCTGTATAAAAATAAAGGAAGTGATGCAGACAAATTACATCAATATATTAAAAATACAGACATACTAAAATTAAATAAAGAGCAAAGATTAGTCCTGAACCAACCAGTCTCTATAGTTTTATATGTTTCATAATAAAGAAAATGCTGTGATTTTAACAATCACTTTTGAGAAATTCACTTTTGATGATGGAAGAATTGGAACAAAAAGGTATTAATTAGAGTTCATTCTTATACAGGCAAATAAAGGAAAAATATATTATGGACTTCAAGCAAGAAGTTGTAGAGGGATCCAGTAGAGAGCTGGAAGAGATAATCATGTCAAAGATTCAGTTCTTTCTGTCTATAATATACAAGTGCCTCTTGAAAGATTATAGAGAGGATGAAGTTATTAAAGAAAATATGATAAAATGGTCCCAGAACTTTGATTACAGTTTTGAACTATGCCAATGGGAAATTACATGGAATAAGAGATTGAGTTATACCTAAAATCAAGATTTGAGACAGAACTGCTATAATATCTTTTATTTATGGTATTTAACACCAGAAAAATTGAGTAAAATACACAGAAACCATGTTGGAAATGTTCCAAAGAAAGAGGTTTGCTCTTCCACATGTGGTGGACATGTGAATGAGCGAAGAAATACTGGGTACAAATTCATTGTGAAATAAGAAAGATAATAGAAGAAAATGTAAAAAAACAAACCCAGAAATATTTTTGTTGAATATACTAGATGTTACTTTGAAAAATAAAATGTTTTTTTTTTCTTTTTAATTTCAGCTACAAGAATGTTATATGGTCAGAAATGGAAACAAGATAGCATACCTACTATAGATGAATGGTTATTAAAAGTAATGGATATATTAGAAATGGACAAGTTATCTAAAAGGATAAAAAATGAACAGTCTAAAAATCCTGATGAAGGTTGGGACAAGGCTTTTGAATTCCTTAACCAGAAATGGGGGAAAGTAGCTACCATGGGAATGGGACTTGACTAAATGGTAAACTGAAAAATTCAAAATCCATATTGATTTTGATGGTTGGTTCATTGGAATAAAGAATATAAGGATTAAAGATATAGATGAGGGAAACTAGATTTGTACAAAAGATGGGAAAGAATCACTACAATTTCAGTTTAAGATAGTCTTTAATAAACAAGAACAATTAAGGAAAATATCAAAGCTGTAAATAAGGAACAAGTGAATGGAGTATGGAAATGTATTTATGTGTTAGTTATAAATGTTTTTAATTGCATATATTGTTTGTAAGATTTCTTTGTTGTTGTTTATTGGGAGTGATGTGTAAAAATGTGCAAGTGGCCAATTGTTTTAATTTTTTATGTTATGATTCCTGTTGAAAAACCAATAAAGATTACATTAAAAATATTTTAATTATTTTCTCTAATTTATTGTCTGATATCTTGACAATGTGTGCATTTTTATTCCACATTTTTCCCTATTGGTCTAGGTTTATTGTGTGCCCAATATTCTGAGCCCATTTGAACATACAGTGGTCCCCCGGGTTACGAAAGTAACCCGTTCTGGGATTACTTTTGTAACCCGGAAGTTTTTGCAACCCGGGGGACCGCTTTTTTTTTTGGTGCACAGCGCGCTGGAGTGTGCTGTTTTAAAGGGCCCGGGTTGCTTTTTTTTTCCGCAACCCGGGGATTTTTTTGTAGACCGGGGCCGTTTTTCGGGCCCTGGTCATTTCGGGTCCTGGGGATTTCGCATCCCGAGGGACTCGTATCCCGGGGGACCACTGTACAATCTTTTACGTCTTCAACCTCTGTATTTCATTTCAACAATAACTTATACAGTTGGTCCTCCATATCCATGGATTCCTTATCCATGGAGTCAACCATCCACAGCTTGAAAATATTTTTAAAAATATGTTAATTTCAAAAAAACAAACCTTGATTTTGCCATTTTATATAAGGGAAACCTTTTCACTATGTCATTGAACATAACGGGATTTGCACATCCAGACATTTTGGTATACACTGGGAGTACTGGAACTAAACCTCAGGAGATACCAGATTCGTAATTTCAAAATTATATTTTTATTTCCAGCACTCACAATAGTGTTTCATTCTATTTCCTTTAAATCAATACTTTGAAGGAGCCCAGGTGGTGCAGTGGTTAAATGTCTGTACTGCAGCCACAAAGTTTTATCCCAGGGGCTCCAAGGCTGGAATCATTCCGTTGGTCACTATAATGAGTACCCAGCTTGCTGGGGACAATTAACTTACTCATTATAAACCACTTAGGGAGTGCTTATTTCACTGATAAAGTGGTATAGGAATGTACTTGCTATTGCTATAATTTCTAGTTTTGAATCTATCTTATCTCTTTTAATTGTCCGTAAAGATACTAGTGACACTTTACCGCAAGCCAAAGCAATTCTGAAGTTCAGTAATTTGAGATTAACAATATAATAATTGTTATATTGCAACCCATATAAATTGTTATACTGTAATCCACACTTGTTAAGATGCATATTATCTTCATGTATAACAGGAAGTAGCCATGCATGATAAAGCAAATACAAGTCAAAACTTTTTTAAAAAACAGTTGGAAGAGGTTGAAAAGCTGGTCCTGATCCCAACTTGTCTTGTGATTCTTATAGTCCTTCCCAGAAATAATTTGGAAATACATCTGATTTTTTTTTTTTTTTTTAAATCTCGCTGCTACACAACACATGGGATATTAGACTTAAGGAAAATAGATCCCAATTCAGCATGTGGAAGGAAATATTGATATGCTTTACTAGAAGTTACACCGGATATGAACTGTCTTCCTCTTTACAGATTGCATACATTTTTTTTTAAAAAAAAAGCAAAAATGTAATTACAATAAAATCAAAGGCAGGTTGCAGTCAAAATAAAACAGTATTGGGCACTGAAAAGTTTCCAAACTTAAAAAGATTGGGTCTTTACTTATCTTATAAGGGAGATAAAGGAGGACCCAGAAGAGTTTGGAAGATTGTTCTCTCTCTCTCTCTCTCTCTCTCTCTCTCTCTCTCTTTTTAACCATGTACTTGGAAAAGAGCCCCCCCTGATGAACTTAAGTTCATTATATGGTGGTTTTACAGGCTGAAGGGAAAAGTAGAAGAATTAATTTTATGCACTTGATCTATCACTTCATGAAATCAATTATGGTTCTTGTTTACTTCACTGGCTCTATGAATACTTCATACAGCATCAGACCCGCAGTGTCTTCCATTAATGCTAAATGAACACTGCATATTAAAGAACACTAATGATCAATTACTTAGGATCAAGGTATATGCTTCAGTACATTTGATCAGCATATTCATCCAAACATTCATTAAATGTTCAGAGGAGAGTTATTCAACAGAAACCAAATAACTGTTAACTTCAAATGATCAAAGATAAATTACCACTAATACTGTGTCCTAAATAGCTGGATGGTCCTTTACAGAGGCCTGGACTTGTGATCTAGACAAAACCAATTTAAAATGTTTGTGAAATAAAGCATTAGGAATGTTAGTTCTTCAAGTGTCAATGTGCAGTCTATGCTTTATATAATAGGTATAAGCAGTCTCTGGATGATTTTGCTTCAACAAAATTTCACAATTCTGTCTGTTGACATCGCTTATAAGAGGGCTAACTGCCCTCTGTTTCCCAGGGTCAAATTGCATAGTATGGTAAACCCTTTGATTGGCTTGCATTAGACAATTTATTGACATTGCCTTTTCTTCTTTTTATACTAAATAAGCAAATGAGATCTAGAGACACAGAGGCCTGATCTAGACAGGCCTGAAGAGGCACCCTCGTGGTGCCATTAGGGTTCGGGAGCGTGCATTGTATACATGCTCCTGAACCCTAGTACATAATGGCGCTGGCACCATTACATAACACCATTTAGGTGGTATATGTAATGGCACTGCCACAACTGTGCAGCTTCCACATGGAGCTGTGCAGTTGCAGTGGTGCAAAGGTGCCAAAATGGTGCCTTTTTTAAAAATCGTGCCGCAACTGTGCACCTAAAAAGGAGCACAGTTTCCTCGCTCCTTTTTAGGTGTGCAATTGCTCTGCAGCATCTAGCTGCTGCAGAGCAGTTACAACGCTAAAAAAGGTGGCACCCTTTTTGGGCGGTCTGTACCACCCCAGAGATATTGGTGCACAGAAATGGGAAAAGTTTAAATCTTTCACCATCTGACATCATGACCTCCAACATAAATAAATAAATTGCCAATGTGAATGGAATCAGGGATAAAATGCAAATTGTGGCAAATCAATGCCACAGAGAGATTCGATCATGGTAAATCATGGAAATAAAACAGTTTCCACACCAGGTTATTTCTGAGTGTGAATGGGCTCTAAATATTATATAGCAGAACCTTGCTAAAATGAATTCAAATAAATAGAACAATTACCTTGTTCTTAAACAGGAAAGGAGGTATTCATTAAACTTCAGTCACCCAAAAATGACAACATTATCCCTCCTCCTTCTTTTCTTTTCTCCCCCCCCCCCCCGCCCCTGCCTGCAAGGACTGGAAACCGGATAAGCTGAGAAGAGGATGGAGGTGGATCATGAAATGGCTTAGAATCAATGGCTATTAATTTAAGAGCAGAACATTTCCTTGAATGAAACACTTTATCGTGTTATGTGGGATAATTACCATTTTCGATTAATGGACATTTCACACAGCTTGGGGACTATAGCGAGACAATAACCCTCAGCACCTATTCTCAGCTCTGTTGCCAGCTGAGTCTTTTGTCAATAGTCCTGTGGTATTATTTCAATGTCAAACCCAATATACTGCAGACAATTAGTTTCTTTGACATAAAATACTCATAGCTATACAGGAACACAGTTCGAATCAAGTTCACAGAAAGCATACCTTGACAAATAAAACCATCCATGTTGACTTTTCATTTGGTGATGAATATTATGCATCTTGGAGGAGAAGGGGATGAGGATGCTACAATTTCATGCCCTCTCAACTTCAAATAAATTTGCATTGTCCCTGATAATTGATGCTACGTTCATGGATGATCAGACAAAAGAAAAAGAGACAGGTCCAATCCAGTTTGAGATTGCTTTACCTATCCTGGCTCAATGCTATGGAATTCTGGGAGCTGTAGCCTTTTGAGACATTTTCCTGTGCCACAATAGACTACAAGTCCCAGGATTCCCTAGCACTGAGCCAGGGCAGTTAAAGCAGTCTCAAACTGGATTATTTCTGCAGTGTGTTTTGGACCACAGTGATTCAAGTCAGGGCTGCATGACAAAGAAAAGCAAGATGTACAACTGATTTTCTAAAATCCACACATAAAGTAAACCAAGAAGATGCAAGGCTGAGAGATGTAATCTCATGTCATTATCACTTTGCCTTTCTCCATACAAATATGGCTGCTTTATCATTCATACTATCTTCTATATCTGACACATTTAATTTTCCTTTCAACCTTCTAAAGCATCTCTCTTAGATTTCCTGTGCCTAAAAATGTCCTCATGTGTTCCTTAGATTTTTAAAGGTGAAATAAACCATCCTGTACACTTCACAGCACTACAAAATAAAATATACTCTGGCAGCATTCTGGCAGCATGACTATTCTGGAATAGTCTCAGTGACTTTATTTGGGCCATCAATTGCTGATTTATGACTCATTAGTTTGACACATCCTAAATTCTTCTAGAACATGGCCTCATAGCCCAAAAAACTCACAAAACATGCCATTTCTGTTTGTATAGATACTCTTGATCAATAAGTTGATCACCTACCCAAATGAATGCCATACCCACAACAAGCTAAGCCTTTTTTCTCTCCCAGATGACTTTGTTGTCAAGTCACTTGGAATTCAAAATAGTTGCTCTTAACATACTAGAGAGAACCAAGAAAGCAAAGCTAACTATAAAAGTAGCAGGTTTTTCTGACACATTTGACAATTTAGAACAATAATGATTAAGATCAGCTGGGTTGTTAGAGGACATTAAGGGTAAGATAAGTGAAAGAAAATAAGAATATTAAGAAAAAATGATCAAAGATAATATACATAACTTTAAAGTAAATGATGAATACATTGTAAAAGTTCAAGATTTTGCATAACTTGACTTATTGGCTCATCAGACAGCCCCTAAGGGGCAGCTCCATGCTGCCCCTTTCCTCACTGGATCAGGGCTGCAACAACCACATGCTGTGGCCCTGATCTAGCCTTTCCATGGTACAAAAAGAAGCTGCAAAAAGTGGCTCCTTTTTGCGCTGTGGTAATTGGTGCCCTAGCTGTTCCAGTGGTGGCTTTTCAGCACTCCTTTGGTGCAGTGCATTTACATGCTGCACAATGGAGTGCCATGATACCCCCCCACCATGTGCTTGGATGCATGATGTGATGCCGGAATGGGGTGTGTGGGAATGACTGGCATGCATACACCATACTCCCATGCCACTTCCATGCCAGTGTATAATGCCAGTCTGTACTGGATCGTGTATAATGCCAGTCTGTACTGGATCTTGCTCATTAATCAGGACAGAGACAGCAGTCAGGAAATCAGAAGAAAGCTATGACCTGCAAGGGCAGCTGTAAAGGAAGTAGACAAGATCCTTAAATCTAAATATATATAAATGCTAAAGTTAGGATTATCCATGCTATTGTTTTCCCCATTTCTATGTATGGTTATGAAAGGTAGACAGTGAAGAAAGCTGACAGGAAGAAAATCAAATCATTTGAAACGTGGTGCTGAAGAAGAGTTGTACAGATACTGTGGACAAGCTAAAAAAAGAAAATAAATGGATTCTTTAACAAATCAAACCTGAACTATTCCTAGAAGTGAAGGGATGATGCAGACAAGCATCTTGGAATGGCCTGAGGCCACTTCAGCCCTGGTCACCCCTGATTGCATGGGACTGTGATGACCGCACAGCCCAGTCCTGATCCAGGCTGCTGCTGTGATCCAAAATGGGATGCTGGCAAAGAGCGGACTTTCCCCTCTTATTTTAGTCCCAGCCTTCCCCGGCCAGGCATGATCTTTGCCCAGCTTATATCTGCTCTTGGTGTGTGTGTGTGTGTCATCTGCACCACCCACCCCCAGATCATCTGGAAGTCACTCTTTCCTGTCCTTCTGATTTGACTCACTAGAAAAGACAATAACATTTGGCAAGGTAGAAGGCTGTAGGAAAAGAGAAAGACCACATTCTAGGTGTATAAACTCAATCAGGGGATTATATTGTTTATTTACTGAAATATGATACGGAAGATACAGAATGATACAGAAGAAGAGGTAGTCAAGGGCCAAATGATCAATTTGGCAAAAAATAAAAATAAAAATAGGATATCCCATTTATCTGCTGCAGTGGGACAAATGGAACAAGGATCTAAAATTTATTTTCTCAAAATTTAAAGGAAAATTTGTATATGTTGTTCTACTGGTAGTATATGAAACTGGATAAAATTTCTAAGATTTACAAAAAACCAAGTAAAAAGTGTTAGAAATGCGGTGAAGCTCTGGAAACTTTCTTTCATTGCTGGTGGTCATGTCAAGTAGCTAAGAAATACTTGAAAATGATAATTGAAGTGATAAGCATTATTTTGGATAAATACCTATTAGACATTTCTGGAAAAAAAAAGAAAATAAATAATTTTGGTAAAATCCTGTTCTACTTGATTACAACAGCTAGAATCAAATTTGCCAAAAAATGAAGAAAAAAAAAAACCACAACAAAGCTATCCCCAGTGAAGAGGATTGGTTTTTATAAACTGTATGAAGTGATAGAATTAGTTAAAGTGATACATAAATTAAAAATGATTCAATTGATAAAATATATGATGAATGGATGCCAGTAATAAAAATTGTGCATTTCCCCCCTCTTTTGCAAGAGCGAATTTATAAGCTATTTTTAGCTATTTTACTAGGGTCAGCTCTCTAAATCCATATCATACTCTAAGACACACTCTTATGTATTAGTCATTTCATTGACATGAGGGGGAAAGAGTGAAAAGAACCAAAGATATGCTTAAATTATTAGAAAACAGAGTCTTTTTTTCTCCAGTGTCACTTAGGTTCTAATTAAACTTCAATATGCTGGTGTTTATTTAGAGAGTTTGGAAATTCAAACCATTTATGCTAATTCTCGGTGTCTTGAGACTCCATTCAGAATGCCAGAAACTTTGAGTATATAAGCACATCTCTAAATATATTTCTTTTGTTAATATGCCTAAAAGATCAAAGGAAAAATTTAGTCTTTGGAGTTTATCTTTAATAAAAAAACACCACTATATTAGCCATTAAATTGTAGCTTTCTCAAAAGTGTGTGTGTGTGTGTGTGTGTGGAGGGAGAGAGAGAGAGAAAAAAACTTTTCCATAAAAACATTTTTTAGAAATGCCAACTATAATGTTTACAGATACAAACAGAACCTGAACCCGGTTCTTTAAATCGTTATGTGAATATAAGCAAACAATAACATAGCAAAAGGCAGTAATTGGAGATTTGTAAAGGAAATATGGCATTCTAGTACCAGTAGCAAAAAAATAGATGAGACATTCATTTGAAAAGATGAAACAGCATGTGCAAGGTTGGCTTGTACAAGCAAAATGTCTGCCAGTGTTGGATATTAGTATGACAATGTCTGCCAAGATTTTACAATATATTGCCTTTGGGGTGCCAAGCAGTTTAAAGAGAAATTGTCATTTACATAAATACTGTGCAGTATCTGGATCAGATCTGAGTATGATTTTGCCAGTTGGCCCAAATGGCCACAGTTGTCCTTGTGTGATGTTATGGTGACTAGATATTTTAATTCCTTGTGCTATGCTTTCCCCAAAACCACATGCTAGATGAAATGTTCTGCTTATTTATCTGTACATTATGTACCAACACATAGAATATGGCAAGGAGAGCTTTGACATAAACCTACTTCGTATCAAAATGGGCCACTGGTCCATGTATCTCAGTATTGTCTATATTGACTGACAGGAGTACTCCAGAGCATCTGAAAGGAAAATTTTCTGGCACTGACTACATGTGGTTTTAGAACATATTACATGTCACGGCAATAATTACTACATGAAGCTGTCAAGGTGGCAGAAAAATTTCTACTCTCATTGTTAGCTTTGCTGACTTGATTCTCCCTGTCAGTTTAACACTAACCATTTGCCATTCTCATGGACTAACAGCAGAGGGGTCCTGGTGGAGAATATGGCTAACTTGTTGTGGGTATTGCATTTAGAACCAGTTTGCCACAGTTTAGCACTGTGCTTTATCTCCTGTGCCAACACTTTATCACTCGGCCCAACACTACAGAGTGCAAAGGCATATGAAAGGGCAACTGTTCAAGACTAGTCTGACACTGGAGATTATTACACCCAGAAGAACCTGTGGGAGAGATGTGGGATCTAAAAGACAAAAACTAGCCTTAGCTCATTTACCCATGCTCAGGCTGTAAGAAGCCTGTTTCCACCCAGGAGACCGTCAACAACTCAGACTTCTCCCATGGCTTTTTCAAGAATAGGAAAATCTTCTTGGAAAAAGTTGTGGGAAAAGCCCAGGTTGTAGACAGGTGGTTACATGCTGCCTACAGCCCAGGGATGGGTAAATGCGATAGGACCCATTTTTATCTTTTAGATTCCACATCTCTCCCCCTGTTTTTTCTGTGTGTGATCAACTCCACTGTCATCCCTATACCAAGAAATGGTGTTTCTACATTTTCATTGAAAATTTCTCATTCATCTTTTGTCAAAACCACTTTGGCCACAATTTTATTAGGCATTTTCTCACCGTTAATTAAAAGGCATATTTTTCCTCACTGAAGTCTAATCTGTAGTGCAGAAATGAAGCAGTTTGACACAGCTTTGGATGCATCCACATGACATAAATATTCCAGTTTGACAGCACTTGAACTGCCATGCCTCAAGACTATGGAATTCTGGGAACTATAGTTTGTTCTGGATTATTACTGTCATGTGGATGCAGCCTCAAATTACTATGGTCCAAGGCTATGGAATTCTGGAATTTGTAGTTTTGTGAGATATTTTGCCTTCTCTGTCAGAGAGCGCTGGTGCCACAACAAACTAAAAAAGCCCAAGATTCCATAGGATGGAACCATGGCAGTTAAAGCAGTGTCAAATTGAATCAATTCTCCACTGCAAAGTGACCCCAATTTTGTTTTCAGTTTCAAAGTCAATATTGAATTAGGCCTTCGCAGTTTTTATACCTACCATAAAAATATTTTCTTTAGGATAAATGAACAGTGTGGAGTAGACCTGGAGAAGCAGGTTCAAAATGATGTCTTCTGCAGAGTTCATGTCTGTGAGTGGTTGATTTTTCAGCATGAAGGGCCTTGTTGTAGCCATGATCTGAAAAGCAACACATTATTGTCTCTCCTTTTACTGTCTCATAGTGTCTGGCTTCAGAGGTTTCAGTTCCATGTCACAGTCCATTTAAATTTGCCTTTACTATGGATTTTTGTGTTGTTTAAGGATTCTTTAGTCCTTTATCTACTTACAATTCTTTCCCTGGAGCTGATGTTGACCTGCACTGTAGGGAATTCACTCAAGCTTTGTCATTCTCCCAAACTGTGAAGAAAAGGCAGATCATATATTAAGACCCTGTTTATACAGAATACTTGGCTAAGATAAGCACTCATATTTTAGATGTCAGTCCAGTGTCAGTTTGGGAGAATGCTTCCCATTCCAAATGCCAATAATCTGAAAACACACTCACCCATCCCGTTTTCTAAAGTCACACCTGAATATGCTAAATGAAATGGTTAGTTTCTAGTAATACAGGATACATATAGTTAATCTAGCCATATTTTGGTGTTTTGGAATATGTACAATGCAATACATTGGAATATGAACAGAATCTAGGCAACAAATAGGAGAGGAAGAGCATAAGCTCTGTGCCATTTGTGTCTGTATCTGTTGAGTAGAGAGCAAAGCTCTGATTTTATTTACTATTTTTTTCAGTGATTTATATCCCACTTTCTCCCACAATGTGATTCAAGATAGGTATAGACACTCTCTGTGTGGAACATTGTTAAGCTTTTCAAGATGAAAATTGTTAAGCTTTCCTAAGCTAAACAGGTTCTTCCTTTTAACAGTGAAATTTGCTTCACACATGCTGTAAGAAAGATTCCACATGCTATTTACTTTCACAACAGACACAGGCCAACATCTAAAAATACTGTACTGCATCTTCTCTTCTTTCTAGTGACATATTATGCCATGAAATAAATATCATGTAGTCAACAGGTGTAGGAAACACTACTTGGAGACATTGGAGATTATCACTTGGGGGATGGGACATCATTGTCCCATCCTTCCAGCACAATCACAGGAAGGACTTTCAGATGGCATCACACTTATCCCACCTGTAAAGCATGAATGACAGCAATAGCGTGAAAGACTTGCATATGATGTTGCACTGATCCTGTCATTATCCCATCATTGTTCCATCACTGAAGTGGCATTGTCTGGCATTTTGCATTAATGGGAGTTTACATTAATACTATGCCGCTTCAATGACAGGATAATGACAGGATCAGTGCTACATTATGAAAGACTTTTGTGTGATCACTGTCATGGATGGGATATGGATAGGGGAGCGATCCCATCCCTATCCTATCCGTGTGTGATAATCTCCATTATGTCATACATTTTGTTGTATCGGGAGTTACAGAGAACACAGAATAGGGGAAGAACCAGAATTAAGGAAGTGAGAGAATTTGTGGTGCAAAAGTCCCCCCCCCCCCCATCCACACTTTCCAAACAATGGAAATGGAAACAGTTTTTGGTTGGAAAAAGAAACATTTTTTTTTGTTCTTGCAGTTCCTTCATTGGAAAAAATGACTGTAGCTTTTCACTAGTAATTCTGTAAATAACACTACAGTGGCATTCAAGATGGTATATACATAGTGTTCCTTGTTCATCTTTCAGGGATTTATTGACAAGAACTACACCTGCAAGAAGGCTGCTTGGGCCCTGCTGGTCCATTTTAGGATTTCTTCAGACTTCAGATTTAATAGTTGTGCAGTGCAATAACATCCAGTTTCAAATGGAGCTGTGCAGATTAAATATAGATGGCTCAAGCAAAACAAATGATTATCTATTTTATTTTTTTGGTCTACTTAGCGTGATGAAGATAAGATAAAACAAAGATCTCCACAAGTTCAGAGCACTTTAGTAATGAAGATCAAGGGAGAATGTTACCAATCAAGAAGAATATTCTTTTCTAGATTGGTAAACAGGGATGGTACTTATCGGAGATAAAATACTTTGATCTCCAGCAAATGATGCAAATTAATTTGCTAACTGAACCAGTCTGAAGATAGATGGAATATGTAAAATAGGCAATTTATCCAAAGAAATTGAAAAAGGTTCATTTTAGAAGTGATGCACTTTTAGGTGACCCTTTTAAATCTAATCACTGTGACTTTGTTACAGAGAAAGTATCGTAAAAGTTCCAATTTTGTGAACTATTTTTTTTATTCCAGTGTTACATTAGTGAGGTAATCTAATTGTAAGCTAGTGTACAATTTGATGGAATATTCAGTGTGTTTCACTGAAGTGCAACTTCAGATAACCTACATTTCTCCAAAGGGCTCACAATTACATGCATGGGATACAAATTAAGATTTTTTTTAATGTTCTCACCATTTGGAAGAGAGAATTGTGATGGGCCAAAGGTTATCCAAAGAGTTATATCCAAACATATTATTGCTGCACATTTTAATTAAGCTATGTGCATTGCCAGAAGTGGTAATAAACAAAGCTTGATATAAATAATGTCATTTATATCAGGGGCTGGTAAATGATGCAAATCTAAGAATCTACACCTGGGAACCAAACAGATTGAAAAATGTCTTTCTCAGAGTGCCCAGAAGTCTGTGTCATGGGAGGAGGTCCCTGAAACCTAGGTAAAGGATGAATTGCTACTGCTGAAGTATTTTAAAAGAAGTCATGTAACTTGTATTTTGGCCATTGAAAGGACAGTCTGGACACTCTGGAGTGATCAAAGGCAACATGTGTGGGTGGGTTGTTGGTGGTGGTGGTGCTGCTGCCTGTGGCCCCAATGCTTATATCTATCATGGGTTTGATCATCCATCCATATACTACCCTTGAATTCTTCCCAGCAGTAGTAAGTGATGTGTGTGTGTGTGTGTGTGTGTATAAAATATATATTTGGGATGTGCCAGTCTCTTCATTTTTGCTATTTGAATGAATACCTTTAGGAAAGTGATGTTTGTTTCTATTTTGGCCTTATATTAGAAAGGTTGGTTAAACGTACAGAGAGACTAGGAGCCCGAACAGACAGACCAAAATAAAGTTGCTTCAGGTCACTTTGGAGGTATGTTGTTTAAATGATACACACATCTTAAGAGTTGAGAAGCTGCACCAAAGCTGTGTCACTATCCTTAGGTTGGGAGTGTGGCTTTAGTGTGGCTTTTGGTCTCTTAGGACGCATGTATTATTTAAACAGCATACCTCCAAAGTGACCCAAAGCAGTTTTACTTTGGCCTGTCTGTTTGGGCCGTAGGATGCTGGTGTGGTAAAGAAAGAAACTGTATGCAGAACAGATACATTAAGTAAACAGTTGTTTTCAATTATGTACACCTGCTTCAGGGTTGGGATGTCTCTAGCCCTCTAGGTGTTGATGAATGACTGTTTGCATCACCTCTTACAATTAGCCAGGCTAAAATGATGACTGTTGAACCCCCAAAATATACGGAGGGCTATAGCTTTGCCAGTCTTTACCTAGACCTGTCACAGAGCAACTGATACATCCACAGCTATGACAATAATTGCACTTTCCAAGCTAATTTTCATCCATTCACCAAAAATGAGATACTTCAGTTTTTTGTGGATATATATTGCAATTGACAAATTATACATTGTTATTCTCATCTGTAAAGATGAACAGATTTGTTTGCTGTTATTGATAACTAGACCAACATACACTTCCAGTGTAGTAGAATTTTCTTCAATCTATCTAACCAATTGAAAGAAACCAAGTTTGTGTGAGCTGGATCATGTCCACTTCTATGTCCCATTTTTAAGGAACCTCTGTATGGCTTTTTCCCCTATCAAATCACTTTTGCAAAAGCTTTCATTTGCAATTCTTTCGTGTTGCTGGCTTCAGGAAAAACTAGATGTGACATTAAGTGACACGGAAAATGCATAAAGTAGCCTAATGTATAGATGGCAGTGGTGGGGTTGAGTTTAACTCTTTCCTCCCATGTTGTGGCCCCATTGAAAATCATTCCTCCAAAGCAGTTACTTAAATTGGCTTGAAAGTTCCCACAGGTACTCATAGGAGCTTTCCTTCCAAAAACCAGCTCTGTGTGTGTGTGTGGGGGGGGGGGGTTGTTGCCTTTTTCTTATCTACATAAAATGGCCTTTGTGGAGTGACTGAGACAGGTTAATGGGGGAGGAGATAGGTCTTTATATTATTTATTGTCACATATCTTTCTTTCATGGGAGAAAATACGCACAAACATTTTGTTCTACATGTCCTTACATTTGATAAAGCCATCAGGTTTCAGATTGTCACATATCTTTCTTTCATGGGAGAAAATACACACAAACACCTTGTGTCTTTTTTTCTGCTAAGGGATTGGGTAAGTGACTAAGTACCAGTGTGCTGTTTGAAAATTTCCTTCATTTTAGCTAGTGTTGTCTTTATTATTATCTATTATTAAATCACTTTCTAGGATTTTAACTTTGCTTTTAGTCATATTGATCTCCTGCTTGCTTGCTTGCTTCTTTCTCATAGGAGGCCATGTGCTCTCAAAAACCAATCCGAAGGTTCATATTTTTGCCTTTTGGCTCTTTGGGTAGGGCTGGAGGGGCGAGGGTAGACATTTCCATTGTAACTATCTGTTGGATCTTAGCCATAAATAATAACATCTCATGCCAGAGCTATCAAAGCCAGCAGGTTGCCAATCGGTTTTCCCTTCTACAAAGTAATTTTTGCTCAGTTTTAATCAGTAGAGATAATGTCCATTAATGATTTCAAGGTACCAGACATATTGCTTTCAGATTTTGACAGACGGGATTAAAAAAAAGAGAGCAATGTCTTTTTAAGTATACGACTGAATGTGACCTTTTAAAAAATGCTGGCAAATGATTAATGATCATAATAAATATGTAGAACAGCAAAGTTGGAAAGGTTATATGTTAAAATTACTGTTTGCCCATAAATGCAAATACTTCACTATAGTGCTGGATAAGCATGTATGATTGATACATAAATATTTGCAAATATTTTCGCTCACCATATCTAAAACCCACAAAATGCCAATATACACAGTCAGGCGATAAACAGGTTACGACACAGAGTGGGCAGTGTGTTGTATTTAGACAAGCTGTAATCCAGGACGACATTGAAATCCATCAGTTGGCCTGAATACAGACAAGGACAGAATAGAGCCAAAGTGCTGTCGCAAATGGAAATGCTAAGGCCAAAAGGATAAGACTTTTAAAAATCATCCTGAGTTATCCTTTCAGCTTTTACATATGAAAAATATGCCTCCAAATCATAGGATTATTAAAGAGTCACCCACTCAGGATATCCTTTTCAAACTCATGATTTCTGAGGATCAAAAAGTTTTTGTTTTCATCAATATAAGGTACACTATTAGAAGGTGGTGCCTTTGTTCCCCTGTGCTTTGAAAAGAACATTATAATTTAGTAGAATCATATATTTGTTTTATTTCTACCAATGAATTTGAGAACAAAAATGGTCTCTTAAGCAAGTAAAAATAAGTAAAAGTAGTTTAAATAAAATTAAACATGCCGCACATGTTGTTTGCATAAGTAGAAAATAGCACAAAGAAAATTATTATAAGCTATATAGATGACATTTAACACCAGTGAAGCTAGCCAAAATATATAATAAGCCAAAAAACAACTGCTGGAAATGTGGGCAAATGATTGGCACATTGTGGTGGAAGTGTGAGAGTGCCAAAGAATTCTGGAGGGAAATACATAAAAGAATAACAGAAACATTAAATATTAATTTCCCTCTAACTCCAGAAACTTAACTATTAAATATGACAATCAGTTTAGAAAATTAGAAAGGGAAGAAATTTGAGTGTATTCTCTTATATGCAGTAACAGCTGCGAGAATGGTTTACACAAAGAAATGGAAAGATCAACAAATTCGAATTATAGATTAGTGGATGTTAAAACTAATGGCAATGGCACAGATGGACAAATTAACAATGTTCCTGAGTAATAAGACACTACAAACTTATGAAAATGAATGGGAAAAATAGCTAATCTGTGGGAAACAAGGAGACGTAACAACAAAAGTAATACTTAAGTAGAATAAAGATGCAGAATGGTTATTTAAATATGCACATAAAGAAAATATAAGAAGATATGTATAGGATTAGACAGTAGATGTTAATATGATTCTAAGTTTGCATGGATATGGCTTAACTTCATTATTTATTTATTTATTTATTTGAGAGAGGGACTATGTATTATTTGCTGCTGTGGTACAAATAAAATAGGAAAGATAATAATGATGACTTTTTGTCACATGCACATGTTTCCAGGGAGCCCTGGTGGTGCAGTGGTTAAATGCCAGTACTGGCACACAAGGTTGTAAACTCAATCCCAGGAGCTCCAAGGTTGACTCAGCCTTCCATCCTTTCATAGGTTGGGAGCAATTAACTTACAGATTGTAAATAGTGTAGAGACTGCTGAGTTTACTGATAAGTGGTATAGTAATGTGCATGCTATTGCTATATTACTATATAGCATTGCCTCAAAGTAATGTGCATGCTATTGCTATATTGCTATTACTATCCCAGTAGTATCCCTAGCCAATCACTGTTGATGCTTTTCCTTCCTTCCCTCCCTCCTTCCTTCCTTCCTTCCTTCCTTCCTTCCTCCCTCCCTCCCTCCCTCCCTCCCTTCCTTTTGGCTGTTGTTTTTTAATCAATGACAAAACAACAATGAAATAGATTCATGAGAATACCATAAGGCCCTGGGAGATATATTGCTTTACAGGGAAACATAGAAAAGAACATAAAAGCAGAGATCAGACATTGCAGGAGGAAAGCAATGTGTGATTGTCTCAAAGATACAAATAACAAATATTTTACTATACCTAAACTAATTCAATTGTCTTCATTCTATTTGAATTTTCACTACAATGCAAATATTCATTTCATTGTGCTAGGGTATATCTGCTACTGCCTAGTTATTATTTGTAAATGACTAGTGTGTGTGTGTGTGTGTGTGTGTTTTGCTATTTCATCCTTCCCATCTCAGTCATGTGTATAAGCTTATGTCAGGTAAGGCATCTTTCTGTGCATCTGATGAAGAGAAGAGCAATCTACAAACATGTCAAATAAAATGTGTTGATCTCCAAGGTACTGCAACTGTTCTCTTTTTTTCCTGCAATACAAGAAACTTTGGAAAATAACAACAACAACAACAACAACAACAACAACAACAACTATAAAAACTAATAATGCAAACATCTTCATGACCTATGCATACTTACTTAGGTTTAAGGCCCATTTTATTTAGTAGGACATGAATGTGAATAATTGATTCAACAGACCATAACATGGTCCTAAAAAAATAAATGTGCAACTCGCCCTTCCAAGAGGATGTTATCTTCCTTTGAAAATGAATCTACTTTCCAAAAATTTAACATCAAGCAAACACAATAAGGTTTTATCTTTCATCACCTCTTATGTTTACCAATTTCTTTCTTTCCTTAGGACAGCAGAACACATCTCATTTCCATTGGGCATAGTGTGATGGCTGCCTCATGTGGTGGAGCACCAGAAGCAATGAATTGTAATGTTTTCCTTTCCTTGGAAGGCCTCTGATCCAATGTACCATAAAAACATGAATAAAGCAGGGGCAGGCACAAACAGAGGCTGGCATAAGCACAATGAAAGAAGAAATAATCTGGGACAATGCATCACGAAAATGTTATGTGTGTGAGAGAGTGTGCACATGTTTGAGAGTGTATGGTTTGAAGCTAACCTTCATAGTAAAGCTTATTAAACCTACCATGATGGCATTCCTGACGTTATCATCTTATATTTTGCAGTCTTGACTATTCTAATTATTATTCTAATTATTATGTTCATGAATTTACTATGTATTATTAATTTGGTACATTTATATCTCTGCTTAACTCTAAAGAGCTCAAGGAAGCATACATGGATGTATCCCTCTATGCTTGATTTCCACAACAAGCAACATTGCTGGCTGGGTCAGGCTGAGAAAGATCACTGAAGGAACCTCAAGGCAGCATATGTGGATCTTCCTCTCCCCCTCTATCTCTATTCCAGGCAGCCCTTTCTGAGGTCAAAGCTAGTAAATTGGTAGTGGCAGTCACAGGACAGGCAAACTGACTCTTAACCAGCTAAATGTAGGTCCGGCCTTGAAATTATGCAATTTAATTTAGATGGTAATATGTGATCTGACAGAGTAACAGAATCTATGTATGTATATGTTTGTAATGATTTAAATCCTAGCTGGGAAAAAAAGAGGGGGGGTGGTCTCTGAGACTGGGGAACCCTGATAATGAGAATCCTTGAACCATCACAATTTGAGAAATATGGATTTTTGTTTGTTTGTTTTGCACATGAATTTTCTGCAGAAAATAACACTATGAGTTTTCTGTGCAGAATGCAAGATTTGCTATGCAGAAAACATTTCTGAAGAGAAAATGCTGTTTTCTGTGCAATTCCTCCCTACCTCCTTATGTCTAGATTTCTTACAGAATGAATCCTGAGCTGTGAATAGCTTTGAAAACCAGTTTTTGACAACTTTCTTACCACAGGGAGCAAAAATGTTACTTTATTCATTCTTGCCCCAATTTTAAACTGCTTTATTTTATTTTATTTTTTTTTAAAAAAGGTTGAATGATAGATTTTATTTTAGAAGTTTTAAATTATTTTAAAGTTTTTAATATTGAATTGTTTTAAATGATATAAATTTGTGTTTGGGGAAGTCATCCAAAGATTTGATGATGTAGGATGGAATACAAACATTTGAATAATTATATAAATATTTGAAGAAATAATAAATAATCCCTAAATATCTTTACTCTCAATAGAATGAACTCCCTTGTAAGCATAATTTGGACTTTAGCCTTTGAAATGTAACCATTTTACTTTTTATTGACCACTTGGTTTATTTACAAATCACTTTCTGAATTCCTTTCAAAATCAAAAATTGGGGGAAAAACAGAACAGGAATCTTTCTAATCTTTCTGTTTCATCAAAATAGCATTCTGGTCTCAGATTTAGGGATCTGAGCCCAGGAACAAAGAAAAGAAGAGGAAATAGAAGAAAGGAGAGAAGAAACACAGTTGCAGAGGCTCAGAAGAAGACGAGCTCGAGAAAACAGAAAAAGCAGAGACGTAGAGATTTAAGTAGACAGAAAGTTCTGTGAGTGCTGGACTTTTATGTTTTCCATTAGAAGTGATTTCATGAACATATACTTAAGGAAAGTGGAAATGGAATAGAAGTCTCAACCTTTTTTTCTTCTTCTTAATATACAGACCTCTTACTTTTATACAGTAATGTGTTGCATAGTTGAAGGTTGGGTGATAGCAGAGCTATTTTCAGTACATGGAGGCAACTTACAGTAAAATGGCACTGAAAGCATCAGCACTAGGTGCTGTTCAAGGAGAAAGACAGGATATTAAACAAACAAACATTTCTCTGCTTTCAAGGAATTAAAAAGGCAATGGGGAAGTACCAATGGAGAGGGGAAGTACAGGTGTAAGGAGAGAAAAATATGGACAAATGCTGACTTTAACAATGAATGGTTTTCTCAATGAAAGAGAGGAAACTATTGCTCACTTTAATAAAGAGCTTGTATCTGTATACTAATAATACATTAATCACAAAAGTTTCCCAAGTTAATATAATGATTAATGCTTTATTATTGTGTAAACAGAGACCAAATTGAGCTATTCAACAAAATTAATAAATAGCTCATACAACACTTAGCACATATATTTAGTTTTATGATCAATGGAATAGAGAGGAGGGATTGTAAAGGACTGACTGAACGTGATCATTTAATCAAGACTAAGCTTTTATATATATATATATATATATATATATAGTACTAGCATTTTTTTTAAAAAAAGAGAGATCTTTTAGAAGTACTGGGGCTTGTCAAAATTAAATTATCAAAGACAGAATATCCTGACAAAATCTTGACCTCATTTGTTAAGATGAAAGAAACCCCAAATCCCATCACACAGAATTTTAATGTCAGCTGTTTTGCTTTTTAGATTGTGTCCCATTGGTGGAATCCTAGCAGGATTGATATATAAATGCTACATTTTTGTAAAAATGAAGCAAGACAGGAAATGCAAATTCACTGTGACATGTAAAGCTATTAAGATCTGTAATGATTTTGAAAAGATTTGATTATTACATGCATGGTAACAGTCAACTCAATGCTACTCACCTTAATTGAAGAATTTGTGCTGCTATGCTACAATTATTTTGAAATACCTAAGAACAATGGCATAGTAGAACATAGTGCTATATAAATAAGTAACAAGAAACAAGGTACAGTCAGCCCTCGGTATTCGTGGGGAAGCTATTCCAGATTCCCCCACCCCTGCTGCAGATACCAAAATTTACAGATGCTCTAGTTCCGTTGACCCCAATGACAGTGTGACCATGCAGTCACACCACCATTGGGGACAATGGGACTTAAGTCCTCCCTCCCTCCCCCTCCAAGGCTTCTGCCCCAGGCTTGGCTTCGGGTAGATGGAACCAGAGCCAGAACTGGGGTTTGGGTCTCAGAGCCTGGAGGTTCCATCCTGGGTGTTGAGCCTGGGGGTGGAGGGCTCTGGGACCCAAGCCCTGGTGCAAGCGCCCGCTCCAGCTCTTTCCGGCTAATGAGGATCCAGCCTCTACCTTTGAACCACCCCTGAAGCCAAGCCTGGGGCAGGACCCTCAGAAGGAGGGGAGGGGGAAGAGAGGAAGGAAGGAGAGAGAGAGAGAGAGAAAACAGAAGGACATCCCCCACAGAAGCCCAACCAATATTTTTATACAGAGACCTGAGAGACTTGTTGGTTCTCTTTCTTCCTGGGCATACACTCTATCCCTTATCAGCCCTTCACAAATGGGTTGTAGACTTAAAATGGATTCAGAAGTTCATATTCCCCATTTTCTAATTCAAGATGGCCCTTTCTGACATAATTTCATATTTCACTTAGATGTTCCTTTCTGTTAATTTGTATTTGTTTTTGTTGCCTCTATATTGATTCTTCCAGAGTTCAGTTTTGGAATCAGTCTTCCCGGTAGGTTGAATTTGCCTATTTATTTATTTATTTATTTATTTGATCTTCTGTAAAATGTGTCTCACATACAAATTCAGATGACTGGTCATGGCATCTCCAAAAGGAGTAATCAATGTCAATTGTGGAACATGTCCATGAGATTCCATTGTTTTCTTTCATGTAGAAACTGAGCAATGGAAATAAAACACAGAGTTTATTAGAATGTCAACCTACTTTCCAAACCAGTGAACAAAAATGTACTTGAAGTGCCAGGATCTCATTAATATGGAAACAACAAGAACACATAAAGGTCAGTTAAATCAAACAAGGGTGACTTTACAGTCTCTGTCAAAGTGATAGTTATGACTGTTATGGGAAAGGGCACATTGTTAGACATTCCCAACATGAGAGAATAAAGCAAGGTTGGTTGTTTAAATTTCAGCTGGAAACGCCCAATTCAAAGCCACATTGATAACTGTACAATTTATAGAGTTTGTAAAGAACTAGTTACAAATCATTCATTCTTTTAAATACTTTTATTTAATAACAAAGGTATACCTAAGTTACTTTGTGACTGTAATGCAATGATAAATAGCTTAGCTCATTTGGAGATGTAATTCTAACTTTTTAGTTGCTTTTCTTTTTATGTGACTGTGATTTAACCAATATGACAGTTTAAACATTGACGTATGTTACCTCCTCATGCTTTGTTGCAGGAGTTCAGGTAATGATAAGATAGACATCATGGCTGTATTGTGTATGACAGAAGAGGGACTATTCAGAATTTTCAAAGTAATTTTAAAAACCCATTATTTTGAAAAGAAGAACATTAAGGATATATATATTTAAAAATTGCATGTACAATGTCTTCAAATCTAAACAGGTTGTTTGAAAAATCTATGAATGGATTATAGATTTTTATTGGTCAGTATCAGTATGATTTAAAAAAATATTGGAAACTAAAACTAAATCCAGTGTTCACTGATGTGATGCTCAATAGGGCAAAAATTGGGGTTTCTGTGCTTTTAATTACAAAACAGTGTAGGGAAAAGATATACAAAGGTATTCATGACAGGCACTGGAACCTACTTAAAGATTTCCACATCAGTAAAATCTCACTCTTTTTTGTTGGAGCAGATGTGGTGAGCAGGATAAAATGCTCCTTATGTGGCTAAAGTGTCTTAAAGTATCAATGTTTTTAAAAATCATATTTCATGTTCTATTGTTAAATCAAATGGTCTAGGAATATAAAACACTGCTGATGGATAAACTGACATACCAGCTGAGATCTACCTAAGAAAATAATGGGGGGAAATTATGTTTGTTGCAATATAATTATTTTCCCCCTGCCATCCATCAGAGCTTTTGAAGTACATTTTAAGTTTATTTATGGAAGGTCTCAATAACTTATCTTTATACACAGAGGAAAAAATGGAATATGATGCTTAAAATATTCCTGTGTGGATATGATACATATTATTTATAATGCTATTCTGTTTGTGTTTTCATATTATTATGGAACCAGTCACTTCTGGATTTGGGAAAAGGATATTCAGGATAAAATAGTCTTTCAATGGCCCATAACACCCCCATAGAAATTTTTTTGGGGGTGAGAAGGAGAGAGTGATGGGCCATTTTTAGGGTCCCTTCTTCTCCAGTGTGCATGTGGGAGGTGAATGGGGAGTCAGGAGAGATACATGATGCCTAGGTGGGCATATGTGGTCTGCAGGACACCCAATTTTCAGACACCTAATTTATAGTATTTTTCCATGTTTTCATCTATGCAAATAACCATCCATACAAATATTCTTGGGATGGAAAGTATATTAGAAAATATTTGGAAAAAACATGTGTTTTAAGTGTTGAGAAATCTTGATGAGAAGAATCCTGGATTGACAGGAATCTTCATAGTTCTGGACTTAGCCTGTGCAAAATTCACAGACTAAAGAGAAAGAAGAGAAAACAACATTTTATCTGCTAAAAATAACATTTCAGTAAAAAAAAAAAAAAAAAAAACTGTTTCCTGCACAGAAAACGTTATAATTGGGGATTTAGTCTTTTCACACATGGTCAATTTTGCATAGAAAAAATAGCTTGAAGAAAGAAAATACATGCAAAGGGAAAGATTAGGAGATGGAGGAAGCAGAGATGCAGAAAATGACAGAGTAAAAGTAGAGATCATGTTCTAAACAAGGAGAAACAAGAATCAGCTATTTTGTCTGGAGATTAAAACACAGATGGGAAAGCAAAGCAAAGAAGGATGAGTAATAAAATTCCTGTATTGTGGCTACCTCTCATGTTTTACGGAGGGTAACCTTTAATTTCAATTTCAAGGCATGCACAGTCCAGGCTTATTTTAAAGGGGGTGGGGGCAGAGAACATACAGAGACCTGAAATTGTCAATCACCAATTCGCATCTAGAAACTTTAATGATCAGGCATATAAGTCACAGTTTAATTACTAATGTTGCATCTAGACATATAAATCAACATATGCAGATTTTATGCAAACACTCTCTCATAATGACACATTTGTGGCCACTCTGTTGGTGAGCTGTTTTCAGTTTGGCATTTCACACTTACTTTGTGGGTCATCTTTGGTACATTGTCATGGATTCTGTGGTTCCCTCAAATATTTGCCAGGAATCCCATTTAGCTTACATTAGATATACATGAAAAACACAGTCAAACATGGTTATTCAAGTTCAATCCAAAGTGATATATTCATTGCTGCTGTCATAATCATTACCATCAGTAAGATTAAGACAACAGTGATGATTTGGCATTTTCACTGTCAGCTTAAATTTTAAAAAGAACACTCAAAGGGAAGCAAATTTCCTGAATGACCTGGCACCTATCATTTTTAATCAACAAAACATGCCATTATATCCCATTGGATTACTTTTTTACTTAGATACTTACTTATTTCTAGCTAAATGTGTACAGGCAGGATTACAGTGCAAAACTATGTTATTTTCAAGCACATAAATGACTTGGTATCCTAGACATACATTGTCTTCTTTTTCCTATAAAGAGTAATTTTGTTATCACTAAACAAGACAAGCAGCAATATTTTGTAGCCTCACTATTCAGAACATCTTACTTTTCAGAGAGACCGAAGAGCAGTTTCAGAGTTTCACTGATCCTAATACAAAACCATTTAAAATGTAGAAGGAATTGTGATTCATATGTACCAGGCATCTGGTAAGCACTTAAAACCCTGTTGTGCAGAGTGAAATGCTATAAGATAAATTAGTAATAAAACATAAAAATTGCTCTCCTGTGAAGGAGGATAGATAGCAAGTATAAACATTGCCAAGTATAAAACGGTAGAGCAGCAGGAGGAAAAAACTGGAGGAAAAGAAAATTTGATTCCAAATTGTACTTGGTATCATTAAATGACAGTTTTATTAAGTATGCTGATTTAAACAGAACAACCTGTCTCATATTCTAATCTGCTTATATATATGCCAGTTCCCAATGTCCCATTTCACTTTACAGTGATCTGTCGTACTGTGGCAATATGAAGAAACAGAATTTTGAATGAGACCATGAAGACAGTTGCCATTTCTGCCTCCTAATGGCAAAAGGAAAACAGTATGCCTGAAAATGTTTTTATAAGTAAAGGTAACTTTCCCATCAGAATCACCAACTCTGAAGTCAGCTTCCTATCCACATACCACTGACAGGGATCCCATTGGATGTTCACCTTGTCTCAGTATCTTGAGAAGTACACTTTATTTCATAGGGTTACTTTCAGTATGCAAACACTCCTTTATCCCACAACAGTATGCAAGCACTCTCTCATCACACAATCCCAACAACTGCCATAAATGAATCTCACTGTGATCATCTTTTAAGTACAGAAACCCTACCATAGTCTTTAAAAACCCCTTAACATACTTAAATATTATTTTGCAGGGGCATCATCTGAGAACTTTAATGAAAGCCAAAAAAGTTCTGCTGACGCAAAACCATGATAACCCTCATTCAAAACTGATGCCAAGTCATTATTGTTTCTTGAGAGAAAACATGCAAGAACAACATCATTATATTACATGAATTGTTATTGTTACCTAAACTTTTCACCAAATCCCTGGACTCTAAATAAATAAGTAAATAAAATTAGAAAGTCTAAGGATTATTAAAGATACTGGGACATTTCATCATCTTTGATAAGAAAAGTTTTTGCAATATATCAAGATATTTGGAATTTGGAATAAATTCCAAATAAATTTGGAATAAAAGGCACCTAAATGCAAAGCATCTTTCGGATCAAAGCACCATTTTTCCACAATTCTTTTTGGCAAAGATTTCGCCAAATGTGGCTGAAGAGCAGGATGTAAATACTCCAAATAAATAAATAAATAAATATCATTAAAAATGTGCAGTTAATCTCATCTGTTGGGGAAAAGTTTTTCAAATTCTTTTTTCATATATGCAAGAAGAAAATAAGTTAAGAATTGTAGCCATAACAAAAGTGGGTTTTACTGATAGCCAAAATATTCTTCAGTCCTTCAAAGCATCTTTCATCATATCTGAAGGCAGTCCTAGGGAATGCAGGTCAAAGTGCACAGAGACCCCTCCCCCCCACTTCCACCCTTTTGCTGCCACCTTGTTTCCATATCATTGGGGTGGTGAGTCTGTTCTGGGGTTTTGTCTACATTTTAAAGGAGGTGGCCAAGGTGTCATATCTACTTGGGGAAACAGAGTTTATAACTTTGGATAGTTCCTTCAAAGTTAGGAGTAAAACCTACAGTGCATTTGTCAGCCAACTGTTATGGAAACTACCAGCCACATCTGAGTTTAACTACAGGAGGTCTGCAAATTCACAAATTTGCAGGGAGAACAAAAGTTCAATTTGATTTCATTGGGCGTCAGAAAATGGAAGTAGGCTATGTATAGGTATGAGAATGGACAAGATAACATCCTTGGCAATGACGCCTACTAAATTATGATACCATGAGTGTATTGTGTGATTTATGGATAAACACCAAGTCATTTCAGTAACCTGGAAGAGTCTCAGTGGTTGAAAAGGAAGGGCACATTCTAGTATCTCTTATATGTAAGAAGGCTTGCCATAAGAATGCCCACATCAACTCTTTTATAGACCCATTTTGGTATGTAGTAATGATCAGGAGGTCCAGCTACAAAAAGCCCATTAAATCTGAACAGCCAGTGGTGAGGATGCATCCTTTCCATGCTGGCTTTTTTATTGACTGAGAAGCTCAGCCATCCACAGTATTCAATTTCTACTCAAACTGATGTAGGAAAGGTTGGGGAACCTAGATTCTGAGGCTATCATCAATGCTATGCTCACAGTAGTGGCAAAGGCAAGGTTTGACCTCCAGGCAGGTTCTCCTGACTAGAAACAAAGAAAGAAATTCATTCAGCTCACATTTTAATGTGAGTCTACCTAAAAGCATTTAGGTCCATTTCATAATAGAAAGAGTTACAAGTTAGCAGTTGCAGTCATAATGTACCATACCTTCATTATTGCAAAAGGAAAGTAATTACAGGCAACTTATCAGCTGCATATATGGAGTTAGCAAACAACCTGAGTATATGTTACACGATACAGGCTTCAAGCACACTCCAGGTTTCTTTTCTGTTAGGGAATATAAATTTTCCCACCATTCTCTTTGTCTTTGTCAGATAATAATGCCTGTATCTATGTTTATGGGATAAATATGATTTTAGATCAGGAGTGAGAAAACCCTTGACTCTCTCACAATGCCTTGGAATACAGTTTCCACAACTGCTTATTACATGATATTATGTGTAAGCTGGTGGGAGTTGCAGGTACAAACACCTGCAGAGCAGAATGCCCTTCCATTATTAGAACATGAGTTGTAGGTCTGATAGTCATTTGCCACTTAAGGGAGTCAAGTACTATACCAGGTTTTCAGAATTAATTTCATACGTAGAAAGTTTCTGAGGAAGGTCATATGTTGGTGTGTATATCTAGTGGATTTTATCCAGGCTCCTTGAGAAAGCATGTACACTCAGGAGCATGTAAAACCATTCCAACCCTTCTGGGCTTTATTAGGCCTACACCATCATCATCTGATTACTGTCACTTTGGTTTTAAAAGCCCCAATATTGGTGTAAACCATTATATGCACATTACATATCTTCTAATCCATTCACAGGGCTGGCTTGTAGAAATGAGTTAGGGTCACAAAAGAAATATTAACCATGCTCTGAAACTAATAAAACATGCTAGTGGGGGTTACTTACCACTCTTTACATATTTACTCAGGAGTAATTAAATCCCATTGCATTCAGTGATAAATGTACATAGCTTTGTAGCCTCACTGAATGGTGAAACTGACAATGATAATGCAAAAGTATGCTTTTTATATTGGTACAGCATCAGACATACTAGATATACATAAACTGCAGTGGAATAATCCAAATAGAAATAATAATAATAATAATAATAATAATTATTATTATTATTATTATTTATATACAGCCTTTACAAAAAAGATCACATAACTTTGGGGTTAAATCCAAGTTTTAGGAAATAGATTTGGAAAACAGCACATTACTCCTCAGACAGCTTCATAAGCCATGAGACTTGAGAGAATCTGAGTTTGGAAATACAAATCACCATGGCTCCATTGACTACCTTGCAAATCAAAAAACATCTGCAACCTTTTCACTGTCAGATTACATTAGACTTGCAGGCATACTTGCTCTTTAGGAAGAAATCCAACCAAACAAAAATAGAAACACAAGAGTTTGTATCTTGTACCTGTAAAGCTTTTTTTTTTAAGGAACATTTTTGTTTTAAAAATTTCTGATAGAAATGTACGTATGCAGTTTTCAGAGACAGTTCTAACTTTTGATGAAATCAAGTGTAGCAAGTTGCAAAATAACAGATGCAGGGAGTTTTGTGACAGAATAGCCTTATATTTTTTTTCCTTGTTCTCTCAAACTTTTTTGTGAGCAGCCTTTATGAAAACAACAGAAGTACAGACAGTATTTCCCCTTAACTAGATATTTCTAGATATTTCACAATGTTCAGGTTTTTTTTTAATTGCTTGTAGAAGAGAAATGTTCAAATACAGGAGCAGGGGCAGGATTTATTCAATTCCAGAACCATCCCACAATCATCCCATTATTGGCAATGGGATAATTGTGGGATGGTAATGGGATGATTGTGGGATGGTTCTGGAATTGACCCTAGTGTTATAATCTAGAGAGAATTAGGACAGAGAATAGAGGATTGGTCTTGTGACACATTTCTTCAAAATTCCTTCCTACCAAGTTCCGAGGCTGGAAAGTCCTAGTAAATCCACTCACTGTGATTAGACACTAAAGCTGTCAGGTACTTTCTCAATTTCTCTATATATTCTGCTTTTTTCTCTTTATATGAAGATTCTGAGAATTAATATATCAATTCTATGGGGAAATATTGTCTGAGCTTCTGGGTCTCCTGAAGTGAAATTGCTAACAAAACTGCTGGAATGTTCAGATGTGGATTTGGTCCACTTCAAAAGAGCCACATTTTAATTTACCTAACTTGTGAAAATCAATCAGATTTGGTTCTGGATTTGAGATTTATCCAAAGCCAAGGTGCATCCCAAATAAACAGTAATTTTGATGTTTTAAAAGGATAGATTTGCTAATATAAAGATGAAAAGCAATATTCCAAAATGCTGCCGAATTCCCAAAGTCATGTTATATCTAATAGTGACCGCGGGGTAGCAAAAAGCATTTCGACCCACAGAACAAATCAACCAATTTTTATCTGAGCCATTTATCTAATGCAGCCCCTTGTGTTTTGAGGGGAGGGGGTCCTAATATGCTTTTATTTAAGGAAACCTTTAAAGCACGATAGAATGTGGATGACTGCAACAGATCATAGAATCATAGAATCATAGAATCATAGAATCATAGAGTTGGAAGAGACCACAAGGGCCATCCAGTCCAACCCCCTGCCATGCAGGACCTCCAAATCAAAGCATCCCTGACAGATGACCATCCAGCCTCTGTTTAAAGGCCTCCAAGGAAGGAGACTCCACTACGCTCCGAGGGAGTGTGTTCCACTGTCGAACAGCCCTTACTGTCAGGAAGTTCCTCCTAATGTTGAGGTGGAATCTCTTTTCCTGCAATTTATATCCATTATTCCGCGTCCTAGTCTCTGCAGCAGCAGAAAACAAGCTTGCTCCCTCCTCAATATGACATCCCTTCAAATATTTAAACAGGGCTATCATATCACCTCTTAACCTTCTCTTCTCCAGGCTGAACATCCCCAGTTCCCTAAGGCGTTCCTCATAGGGCATGGTTTCCAGTCCCTTCACCATCTTAGTTGCCCTCCTTTGGACCTGCTCCAGTTTCTCAACATCCTTTTTGAATTGTGGTGCCCAGAACTGGACACAGTATTCCAGGTGGGGCCTGACCAAAGCAGAATAGAGTGGCACTATTACTTCCCTTGATCTAGACACTATACTTGTATTAATGCAGCCTAAAATTGCATTGGCCTTTTTAGCTGCCGCATCGCACTGTTGACTCATGTTCAGCTTATGGTCTACTTGGACTCCTAGATCCCTTTCACATGTGGTCTCATTCAGCCAGGTGTCCCCCATTTTATATCTGTGCATTTCATTTTTCCTCCCTAAGTGCAGAACCTTACATTTCTCTGTGTTGAATTTCATCTTGTTAGCATTGGCCCACCTTTCTAGTCTATTCAGGTCATTTTGAATTTTGATCCTGTCCTCTGGGGCATTAGCTACTCCTCCTAGTTTAGTGTCATCTGCAAATTTGATAAGTATGCTCCCAATTCTGTCATCCAAATCATTAATAAAGATGTTGAACAGCATTGGGCCCAGGACAGAACCCTGTGGGACCCCACTGGTCACTTCTCTCCAGGATGAAAAGGAGCCATTGTTGAGCACCCTTTGAGTTCGGCCACTCAACCAATTACAAATCCATGTAACAGTTAACTTGTCTATCCCACATTTTGCAAGCTTATTTGCAAGAATGTCATGGGGAACCTTGTCAAAGGCCTTACTGAAATCGAGGTAAACTATATCCACAGCATTCCCTTCATCTACCAAGCTGGTAATTTTATCAAAAAAAGAGATCAGGTTCGTTTGGCATGACCTGTTTCTCTGAAACCCATGTTGGCTTTTTGTGATTATGGCATTGGCTTCTAAATGTTCACAGACTCTCTGCTTAATGATCTGCTCTAGAATCTTTCCTGGTATTGATGTCAGACTAACTGGACGATAATTGTTGGGATCCTCTTTTTTTCCCTTTTTGAAGATGGGGACAATGTCTTCTTCAAACATAAGTTCAATAGACGCTTCTTCAAATATAAGTTGTTTTGTTAGTTCACAGACCCTATTGGACCCAACCTTCTCTTTTTGAATGATTCTACATTTCACTACCCAGAGTATCTGAGCCATCTCATCTTGTTTACCTGTGCCTTATCAGAAATGTAATCCTTCTAAGTGAAAATGGACTTACTATTTTCTGGTGCTCAAGAAGATGTTTGCCCTTTTCTGGTGCTACCTTCTCATTTAATTTTCATTCATTATCTCCTCTGTTGTCATGTGAGAGTTTGCATCCTTCCAAGCACTTTGATATTAGGCCCGTGATATGAACCTCTTTGAAATTTTCACCTTATGTCAATGTTGCAATATGCTATAAAAGGCATAGCACAAAATCCTATCTTATGGTGTCCCTGTTCTTTTCCACTCACCTCCCTCCCTCCCCCCCTTTTTTTTGGTAGAAGCAATTTATTTGAAGAGGTTGAGATGAGAAAATCTTAAAGCAAGAAAAGACTAATAAAAAGTCAATATTTCTCTGCTTTGTGGCATGTCAGTCAGCTTGATTGAAATGGAAATGTTACATAAGGGTAGATGTTTCATGCTACAAGCAACCTTAGAATGCACCTTGGGTGTTTTCTTTAGGAGGGGGGAATCTAGTGCAACAATTTGGAATCACCTATGCATACACCCTCTTTTCTCCAGTACCTCTTTTTTTCCAGAAAATGCACAAAAAGTAAGCATGCAAAATATAACTAGAGCCAATCCATTTTTTATAGAGCTCGACAACTCAAGAGAGGGAAGTATCCATCAGCTACTACTGTAGAGCAATCAAGGGGTGAGTTGAGATTCTCCAGCCACCACATTTGCCTCCTAAAAATGTTCTATTGCTTTCTTTTTGATTACCTTCAATGAGGTTTCACAGAGTACCACTTCACTTGCCACTACCACCATTCGAAATGATAAAGCAGCCTTCCTCAGGTGGGTTTTTACAGAGTACTGTTTAAGAGCAGAAAGTGGACAATTGTTTCCTGTGCTACTATATTTTTATAGCCATGATATGTGGTTTTCTGCCTTTGTTACTGAAATGACACTGGCTATCTCTGTGCCTGAATCCCATATTGCTAAAGTGTCAGAAGCCCCATTTGGTGTTGCAGTGGTTAAATGCCTGTACTGCAGCCACTCACTCAACCATAAGGTTGCAAGTTCAACACCAGCAAAAGGGCTCAAGCTTGACTCAGGCTTGCATCCTTCTGAGGTCGCTAAAATGAATACCCAGATTGTTGGGGGCAAATTAGTTTACAGTTGTAAACTGCTTAGACACTGCTTAGGTGGTATGAAGAGGTATATAAATGATGCTGTTTTGACTCTGCTTTTGCCACCTTTCTTCTCCTGTAAGATTTTTAACATATTTTGCCTGATGAAGAAGATGCATGTGTTTCCTTAAACTTTTATTTATTTAACAGTTCCACAAGGCTAGAAGAAGGTTTTACTGGCTTGCTTGTTTCAGTCCCAAGTTCTTTCCCTTTCACTTATGTGAATTTTGTAAAATTCTTATCAAAAATGAAGTGTATGAAATTGACAGTAGCCTCTACTGACCAAATTCAAATTGTTATATCTATTCTAAGCAGAGGGAAGTCCATGTTGTGCCCACCTGACATGTACCAATTAAAAATGACAAAGTTCTCACTAAGGGAAAAAAAAAACTTGTGAGCCCATTATAGTACTATAAACATCACTGAATGTAGAAAGATATAGGACTTAAAAGATATGAGAACCAAGATGGACAAGTTGATCTGTTTCAGTTTCTGTCATAGGAAATCTATGAATTTCAATATATTCCTATAAAAATGAACCAAACAGAATAGTCACTCCTCATTGGCGCTGACCATTATAGCGCTATCATTGTGTTTCCAGTGGCAAATCAGTCGTTCCTAATGTAAACAATATGAATATAATATGTATTTGTTCATGTTTGTG
The DNA here is from genome assembly GCA_034509955.1 of Urosaurus nigricauda. Lineage (NCBI taxonomy): Eukaryota > Metazoa > Chordata > Lepidosauria > Squamata > Phrynosomatidae > Urosaurus > Urosaurus nigricauda. The sequence continues at coordinate 127,188,934 of JAOEGL010000003.1, forward strand.
TCCATAATCTGATAACCAGATAACTGTTGCTTCCAAATGTGTAGAATTCATTTGCCACTCTCACCATGATAGTTCATCCATTAAGATTAGCTTTATATAAATGCATTTAGATTTGACTTGCATCTAACAAGGTCATGCACGAAAATTCAATTTATCCATGCCATTTCTCCTCAACATGAAATAACACACTTGCTGTGGTTCACTTTTACAGTTCAGTTGAACTGACTTCTGCTGTGGTGGCTTCAACAGCTCTGTATAATTGTCTAGCCATTATTAATCCCTTTAGTGTTTCTTGTGATAACATTATTCTTGATGAACTCATTTGGTATTAATGCAAATGTCATATGTAGTTTAATAGGATTTTCACTGTAATTCAGTATTAATTAAGGGGATCTGTGTTGTTATGAATTCCCTAAATACACTGAGCTTCCCAGTGTACTGAGAAATATCAGAGTCTTCTTTTTAAATCCTTTATTGTTCTGGAAAGTCACCAGTCTTCAAAGACATTTCCAAAAAAGAAAGAAAGAATGAGCAGATATCCATGCAAAGATACTCCTAACAACACCACCCGTCATAAAAGCTTTTTTTCTTATTAGATCCATTCTTATGGCATTTGATTCAACTCATCATGCTATATAGAAAGCACCAGATAAAATTATAAAAGTGATCACTTGTGCCTTACTGTCAGGTGGTCTAGAGGTTGGCTGATCAAAGTGGTGAGAAAATGAGAAATCCTAGAGCAGCTCATTGATTATGCCTAGTAGCACATCGGCAAGATTCAGGATCCATGCCTGATTTGAGGAGGAGAAGATCAATCAGTTTTACTTTGTTGTTGTTGTTGTTGTTGTTCAGAAATCTCAAGTTTCTGGCATTATAAATATGGGGAAAATTCATAAAATTTTGTAAATTTGAAATAAAATGTCATGAAACTCTCCCCAGTTTGCTCTAGCCAAGTCAGTAGGTACAGGTATTCCCATCATGGAGAGGACCATGTTATATCTGACTGCCACAGAAGTGTTTAAACTCAGGCACTTCCTTATTTTTATTTTATTTTATTTTAAAAAAGATGTGCCAATTCTAATTCAGTACTAAGATGGTTGAATACACAGGGAATCCAAAACAGACTTTAAGAAGTCAAGCATTCAGAGTTCTGAATTTGAATGAATTCATATGTAAGTTTAAATATCTCCCACATTTTTTCCTAATCTCATAAAGACTCAAAGAACTGGAAGGATACTTATGGCCCATCTAGTGTAACTTCCTACCAGTGTAGGAATCCTCAGCTAAAGCACTCCTGAGAGATCGGAATCTCCACAGAGGGGATGTCAGTCACTTTCCAAGGCACCATTTCACCAAGGAACATATTTTACTATTAGGTTTTTCCTATTTTTTATATGAAATCCTTTTTCTTGTAATTTGAATTCATTGGTTGATGCCCAGTCCCTTGAAGCAGTAGAAAACAAACTTGCTCCATCTTCTATATGCCAGGTTCTTCAAATATTTAGGGATGGCTATCTCACTCTTCTCTTTTCCAAGCTCAACATAAGAATCTCAATATTTTTTCAAGTTGGATATGAATGGATATTTTCCTTTTGGTAGATTCTTACAAACAAACAAACTGAAATGGAACAATATTCTCACTCTTCTCTAGATATAATTAATCATTATCTAGTATCAGGTAGATTTCAGTTGACCTCTACGTGTCTCCTGATTGTTTCTGACCTGCTGGCTGCACTACTTCTATCCATCTATTTGAAGAGTCATCATTATCAGTGTGGGGGAGCTATTTTTTTTTTCATTCACCAAAGGGGACTGTGTGCTCTGGGGGAGGAATCAATTTGTTTTGCATTTTACTTTCTCAGACCACTTCTCTTTTATTTTACCACCTGAACAAATTCCTTTCTATTGTCATACTTTTCATTCTTTTCTTTTTTCTTCATTGATTTTGGTGGAAGATGTACCTACTCTTCTTTTACTCGCAACTTTCATATTTTCCATCAAAGTGGAATCAAATTTGCCAAGATCCTAATTGCCCCTGGCTATTGCACATGTCAAATCTAACTCAGATTAAAAGGGCTATTTTAAATGCTGACATTTCTACTCATTCCATTATTTTCAATCTTTCCATTATTTTCAAGATTCCTATTATTTTAAATTTACTTCATGCTGAGGTGCATGTAAATTCAGAACATGGGTGAGGTAACTATTCAATTCTTCAGTAAAGGAATAGGAGGAACTGGATAGTGAACATGAAGATAAAAATAAAGAAATAAATTAATTCATCTTTTTTTTTCTGAGCAAAAGCCCCTCAGAAGCCCCTTAAAGTAATAAACAACTAAAATCAAAGGTCCATTCATCTGAGTCTTGGGTAAGTTTTTTTCCCAAACCTTTGTCAGTGTGTTTTCCCAGGGGAGTGGGGTTTCTGTGAATAACTGGGGCAGAGCTAGCAGCCTACCCTTTATAACTTCTGCCAGAGGAAATTTCACAGTAAAGGGAGGCTTAGAACAGAGAGCAGAGAGTAAGGTGGGGGCTTTGTTTAAGGGCTTCTCCTTTACTTTTTTTAAATTATTTTTTTTATTGAACTTGGATTATTAAAAACAGTGTAAAGGTAATTACAATATTGTCATAAAGCGTTTGACATATTGTTTACGATGTTACTTCTGCTTTACTTTTAACTGTTTTATTTCTTTAAGGAGCTTGTGCTTTTGGTCAGAAGAAGTGAGTTAGAGAGTTGCCTCAGGAAGAAGCTAGCAGACAGTTCCTCTCTATGAAAATTTTCACACTTACCTGAATCAGTTGTAAATCATCCTCCAAACGTCCATGATTGGTACAAATGTCTGAATGATTGTAAATCATTCAGAGAAAAGCAGGGAAGCAGGCAGACTCCTATAAATGCTGACTCAGCATCAAGAAGGGAAAGAAGAAGAAAAGTCTGCTTCCCTGCTTTTCTCTGAATGATTTACAATCGCTTCTGGCAAATCCCTTTCATGACGATTCAAGAGCACTTCCTGGTATCAGACACAGAGGCTTTTTTGCTCTTTCAGCCACCTTTGGAGGACGCTTTCAGGACGTTTAGAGGATGATTTACAACTGATTCAGGTAAGTGTGAAAGTCTTCTATATTGTGATAGACTCGGTCTCTTGAGCTCAGTTACAGAGCTTGCGGAACAAGCCGGATCAACAGGGGGCTTTTTACATGGATGTTTAATAGGCAGTTTTTGAGGGGGGAGCTCATGTCCTGTTTTAGTGCCTCTTTAAGACTTCTGAGGATGGACAATGAGGGAGCTGCTTCAGTCACCTGCAACAGTTGTGAGATGTTTGTCTTCTTGCCTACCGATGTGTGGAACTTCACCTGCACCAAGTGGAAGTTGGTAGCCCTCTTGGAAGAGAAGGTCCAGCTGGAGGCCCGAGTATCTACACTTCACATACACAAGAGGTAGACAGTTGGAGGAATGTCACACACAGAACTGAGAACACCAGGCATCATTCTGGGAGCTTGCAGTTAAAGAACCAATTTGAAGCCCTTTTCCTTATCAGGGATGATGAGGGAGAGCAGCAGGGACAGTCCTCAGGGAAAGTGCAGAAATCTTAGTTGAATCATTGCAAGGAATAGCTGCTGCTAAGCCTCAGAAGAGGTAGGTAGTGGTCATGGGGAACTCCCTGGGGCAAGGATCCATGATATGACAGAGGCTGACAAGACTTGTCAAGCCTACTCAATGTTACCCCCTTCTTTTGGTTCATGTGGGAACCAATGATACTGCAAGGCACAACCTTCAGAATATCATAAGAGATTATGAGGCTCTGGGTAGGAAAGTGAAAGAGCTGGATGCACAAGTTGTCATCTCATCTCTTCTCCCAGTTGAAGGGCATGGTCCAGGAAGGGAGAGGAAAACAGTGAATGTAAACAACTGGCTCTGCAGATGGTGCCACCATGAATTATTTGGATTCTTAGATCATGGGCTGCAGTTCCATGAGGGGGGAGTTCAGGGAAGAAATGGTTTGTACCTGGCTCGTCGGCAGAAAATAATAATAATAATAATAATAATAATAATAATAATAATTTTATTTATAGCCCGCCCCTCTGAACTGGCAATTGGGGTGGAGTACAACATAGTAAAAGCATCACAGGTTAAAATACAACAATCCCATCCCCCTCACCCACCCCTTAAAATAGAATTAAATAGCTAAGAATTAAAAACATTATACAAATAAAACATTTAAAAGTAACTGCCAGAAGCTGCATAAAAAAATTTCGAAGGGGAGAAAAGGAGCTAAGAGAAAGAGTCGGCAGTAGATATGGAGCCAGAGCCGGGAAATTAAATACTATCGGGGAAGGCCTGCCGGAAGAGATGTGTCTTTAAGGCTTTTTTAAAGCCGTCAACAGATGTAATAAGACACATCTCATCCGGCAGGTCATTCCACAGCTTGGGAGCTGTAGCTGAAAAGGCCCTCTGGGAGGTTTGTGTCAGCCTGGTCTTCAAGGGCTGTAGCAGATTCCTCCCAGAGGACTGGAGTTTGTGGGGGGGGGGATCATACAGGAAGAGGTGGGCCCAGAGATAGGATGGACCCAAGCCATGCAGGGCTTTAAAGGTCAAAACCAACACCTTGCACTGAGCCTGGAAACTAATCGGCAGCCAGTGGAGAGCTTTAAGCACCGGTGTTATGTGCTCTCTCCTGTTCCAGTAATTAACCTGGCTGCCATGTTTTGAACTAACTGCAGTTTCCGAGTTAGGCAAAAGGGTTGCCCCATGTAGTGTACATTACAGTAGTCCAGGCGAGAGGTTACCAGAGCATGTACCACAGTTTTCAGGTCCCTCATCTCCAGGGAAGGACGCAGCTGGCGTATCAGCCAAAGCTGATAACAGGCACTCCTGACCGTCGCATTGACCTGACTCATCATGTGAAGCGACGAGTCAAGGAGTACCCCCAGACTGAGAACAGAGTCCTTCGAGGAGAGTGTGACTCCATCGAGGACTGGGAGTTGTATTACCAAACCTTGCTTCGGTCCTGAGACTGTGAGTACCTCCATTTTGTCTGGATTGAGCTTCAATTTGTTTTCCCTCATCCAGTCCATTACCGCCGCAAGACAGTCATTGAGAGGAGAGACGCCATCTGAGGTCTGAGTTGACGATCTGGTCATGGAGAGGTATATCTGAGTGTTTTCAGCATACTGAAGACACTGAGCTCCATGCCTCCGAATGATCCCACCCAGCAGCTTCATATAAATATTGAATAGCATCGGGGACAGGATGGCGCCCTGGGGGACACCACAATTAAGCTTGACTTTAGACGAGCAGCTGTTCCCGAACCTCACCCTTTGGGATCTTCCGAAAAGAAATGATCGGAACCACTGAACAGTGGTGCCTCCGATCCCTAACTCCCTCAATTGATCGAAAAGGATGGAATGATCTACAGGCTGCTGAGAGATCCAAGAGCACCAGCAGGGTCACACTACCCCTGTCAATACTCAAGCGGAGGTCGTCAGTCAGAACAACCATGGCTGTCTCAACTCCATATCCTGTCCTGAAGCCAGTTTGAAATTGTTGTCATGAGTCTGAAAAATTTATTCAGGAGGGCTCGAAACAGTATTTTGAAAGGTAGGAGTTTATTAAGAGCTGGAGATAATAGTCAAACAGAGAAGGAACAAGGCAAATAGTGCAAGGACCCAACAGTGGTAGGCCAAAAAAGAAAAGAAAAAAAAATGCAAAGGCAGCAATTTGCAGACAAAATACATAGCAGTATGAAATTATATTAGTATTTTTCAGTTGATTTTGTCACGCTCAGTTTACGTAGGACACTGATTAATGGTATATTCCACTCTTGTAGTACTATTTTGTTACTGGTGGAACTCAGTCATTTTCACCTTTCTCGTTGATGCCTTAGGTGAAGTTTGAGATCCATTGAATTAGCGAGTAGATAAACCATGTCTGAACCAGTCAATTAGCAACAGAAGAGTGATTTAGACAGCACACAAAACTTTTTTCACACCTAAATAGAATGAGCTAACAGAAGAGCTAGAACTCCAAGAAGAGTTATAATTCACTAATACAAAGTACACATTACACAGTTTAACCATTTTTCCTCTTGTGGTTATAAAATCATAACACAAAGTATGATTGCATGCATACTTCTATGTCTCTGTGGCTGTCTGAATGGTTTCAGGGTAATCACATTGGAGGCAGTATGTCAATAGCTTAGTATATGATCTCCCAGAAAGCATACCCCAACACATTCAGCCTTTAGGCCCAAAGGCTGCCCCCACCCTGTAGTATAACAAGATATAAAAATGTTTATGTTTAGAGCAGAATTTACACTGCTGTTACTATTCTCCTTGCTTTGAATACAACGGGCCCTTTCCTTACATGGGGGGATCTGTTCCTGATCCCCCTGTGTAAGGAAAAATCTGTGTATGCTCATGCCCCATCGAAAACAATGAGGTGAGTGCTCATGGCAGGGCATGGTGCACACGCCACAGGCAAATGTGCCATATATTTTACTGTCGCATATAGTGCGCCCTTGTACGGTGCGGGCACACTGTACCTCACTTTCTCTCAGCTGCCACTTTTACTGACATTATTTCATTCTCTGTACTTTTATCTCACTCCCATTCTACCTTCCATTTTGGGGACTCTGTTTGACAACATGGGTATGGGTATTTGCATAGTAGGCTGCTGCACTTTGAAATTTACTATTTCACCCCTGCTAAAGACTCAGCACATCTGATGGGTGTGGAAGTAGTGGGGAATGCCACACTTTTACCCAGTTGATTCTCCCACGTCTCCCTCATCCCAGTGTTGTTCTCATCATCTGAGTGGTGACCAGCCAACCAGATACTTTTATAAAAGGCATGTACGCAAAGGCATTTCTTGGATGAGAGCTAAATTGACCCTAAATTGGCCTTGACACTAAATGGCCTTGAATGCAATCTCTAAAAATTATTTCATACCAAGTTCTTTCTTTTGATTATGTGATGGTAATTTTGGGGAAAATTTAACAGAATTTTGGACAAGGAACTAATATCTTTAAATGAATGACATAATAATTCAGATCTGTTTCTCACAAGTTTTCTCTTCATTCTGCTCATGATTTACATGATTAGAATAGGCCATGTGTCAGCATCAGGTGAGCCACAGCTCTGTTCTGATAACCTTTCGTTTGAACTGATTTTCAGTTGCAGGTAGTATTTAGGAAGCATCAAAGTCTTTCACCTCACTGATGCAAGTAATATTTGAAAACAGTAAAGAAAAAGAGAATCCAGAATCAGCTGTAAAGCAAAGCTTGGAGAAGGCATCATAAAGTGAAATTGATAGCTCCAGTGTTAGAGGAATTTATAGCATACAGTTCCTATCATTCCTGGAGAGATTTAAGTCCACTTTTGCAAAAATTCCAAGGACTGTAAAGCACATTGCTGCTCTGCAAAGATTATTCATGGCTTATGAGCTACCATGTAGCCATTTCAATTTTTAAAAAAGTTTCAAAAAGATTTATGTCAGAATTAGTAAGGAATATGAATATATTTCTTAATTGAGGCTGCTAACAGCTTATTGAAACAGGGATAAAAGGAAGAACATATTTTCACTCAATACTAAATTGACCACATCTTGAAATATGTTCATATATAAAATAATAATTATAGTGGACTAACATTTCCTCACCAGGTGGTCTCTATGTAACCAGTGTGAAGACAATTTTGTAATGAGTTCAAATATCATGTTTCTGGATAATAAGGGGAAGCCCTGTCCTACAAACCGTCAGGAGTCTGTGGTGTGCAAAGGCTTTCCGAAACATGCATGGGACAACTACCATGATGCTGGTAATCTTACAGCTGTGTTGTAGGCTGCAGTGGACTGGGAGAATTCAATGCACACCAACATAAAAGATCATATTAGTTGACCACAATGATGCACTATCAGGTTCATGGGGATAATTCCATTATATTTGAATTTAGGCAAGGCAAGATGGACAAGATGATTATTCATCACTGTCAGTGATAAAGATAATATGAGAAAGGAAAAATAACCATCTTACTACACAAGGGGAAAAAATAAATTAAAAAGTTCCATAAATCTGAAATACCCTCAAAATTGACTTTTTGCAAAGGACATTATTTATGTGATGAGGCAGCTAAAAAGGCCAGTGCAATTTTAGGCTGCATCAATAGAAGTATAGTGTCTAGATCAAGGGAAGTAATAGTGCCACTCTATTCTGCTTTGGTCAGGCCCTACCTGGAATATTGTGTCCAGTTCTGGGCACCACAATTCAAAATAGATATGGAGAAACTGGAGCGTGTCCAAAGGAGGGCAACTAAGATGGTGAAGGGTCTGGAAACCATGCCTTATGAGGAACGACTTAGGGAGCTGGGGATGTTTAGCCCGGAGAAGAGAAGGTTAAAAGGTGATATGATAGCTTTGTTTAAATATTTGAAGGGATGCCATATTGAGGAGGGAGCAAGCTTGTTTTCTGCTGCTCCAGAGAATAGGACATGGAACAATGGATACAAATTGCAGGAAAAGAGATTTCACCTCAATATTAGGAGGAACTTCCTGACAGTAAGGGCTGTTCGACAGTGGAACACACTCCCTCGGAGGGTGGTGGAGTCTCATTCCTTAGAGGTCATTAAGCAGAGGCTGGATGGCCATCTGTCAGGGATGCTTTGATGGAGAGTTCCTGCATGGCAGGGGGTTGGACTGGATGGCCCTTGGGGTCTCTTCCAACTCTGTGATTCTATGATTCTATGATTCTATATAATGCAAGGAGCAACCCTCCCCCCCAAAAAAAACCCTAAAAATGACTCCACATCCCTTTTGCAGTTGCCTACTCCTGATATAATGTATCAAGCAACCTAGTAGTGAATAAAACATAGAAGAACATCCAGCCCCTACCTGTAAGGATATCCATTTCAGGGATATGGGAGATATTTTGACAATTCAGATAATGTGTGTGTGTGTGGTTTTTTTTTTTTTTTTTTTTTTTTGAGGGGGGGGGTCTCATTGTTTCCAAGAATTCAATTTCAATCAAGACAATTTGCCTCAGCATATAAAGACGACCTGCTGAGCTGTCAGTGACTGCTTCAAAACATTGCACCTCCAGCATGAAAAGCCAATGTAAAGTCACTTGTTATTTGTCATTATCAGCTAGCCCAGATCCCAATCATTTCACATGAGATAAAGTGTAGAGCAGATGAGTATAATATTGTTATCAACAACTACAGAAATAAATTGCACACAATCTGGTTATAGGTATTTTTAATGTATTGTTGAGCCTGATATTTATTTAGAAAAGGAAGATCTCAATAATGGCATGCTTTTAAACAAACTAACAAAAATGCTGCATGTGGAGTCATGGTTAGTAACTTTCAGTAGGAATTTTGTATTATTGGTTTCTTTGGGATATATCTGACCTCATTACAGGATTAAGAAAAGCCTTTTTTCCTATCTATAGTGGGTTTAATAGGCTACAATGCTTCTACTGTAACACTAGGAAGACCAACCACCAGCTTATGCTTGAGTTTATTTTATGCACATCCAGTTGAGAAATTAAAAGGTTCTTTTCACATAAACTGGAAGGCCTACTTTCAAATATCACTGAAATCACCAGAAAAAAACCAACAACAAAGAGTTTGTTCTCAGTTTCAAGACCACTTGAACCGTCTCTTCAAAATGAACATTTTATGGTTTTATCTATACTAATTGTCATTTTGTCTTACTCAGAGATTAGAAATGAAAATTAAACTGTTACATTGGAAAGCTGAAGACATCTTGTTAATAGATTGTAAAGCTTGGTCTTCAGCAAGGGCCTTGTTTCATTAGAATGAATGTGTGGTTACATCCTGGGAGATCCATAAATTGTCTAGAAGTGGTGGGAGTTTGTAAAAATGATATGTTTTCTACTAAGGCAGTAAGGTACAAATTATTTATTTACAGATAACTAAAGCACATGGTTGTTTGATACACACACACACGCACACACCAAGATCCTATTTAGATTTGATGAAACATTTGTTACTGTTGAAAGAATTTTTCAGCTCACACTCCCTGACAGAGGATACATCTGTCCAGAGGTGTCAGTGGTTTCATTCCCAGTCTTTGAGGAGATCCTCAGAAACATGGTGTGATGTTTCTTTTTCTCCAGAGTTATGGTATGATGAAGGAACAGTTGTGCCCTTTTGCTGATTGGTTTTCTAAGCTATTTTCCCCCAATAGCCCCATGGGTCTGAGGACTTCTTCAAAGCCTGCCACTGATAAACAGCTCTGGAGAGTTTATGGTGGTGTGTGTGTGGGGGGGGTGGGGGGGGTGGCGGTGGTGGTGGTGGTGAGAGACATGTGTCCACAACTGCTGGTTAAACATTTCATTACTTGAGCAATGAACATGACTAGTCACTGGCTCAAGTGGGGGTGTGGGCATCCTCTAGAACCTGGAGGGCTGCATCAACCAGTTTTCAATTCTTCCAGATGGCTGCAGCACACTATTGCACCTCCCATTTTCAGCAACCAGTAGTTATGCCACTTCACTCATTGTCACCTTTTGGTGTGTTTTGGGAGGTTTTTGCTGCTTGGGGTGGGGCAACCAATATATTCATGTATAGCAAAGCCATTTGAAGAGGGTTTCATCAAAACTGGAGGTGAGTGAAATTCTTTGTTTGGTGGGTATACAGTGGACACATATGCTCTTTTTGACAGCAGAGCCTAAACATCCAGTATTAAACATCAATAATCCCTGTGCTACTGACAGTTCTACTAATTCGTATTACTGTCAGTGTTTTTATGCTTTCAGCCTGTTTCAATAAACTATCTTACCTCATTCTCACACCATTTTAACTCTATATATCAAATTTTATATGTTCCAATAAAAGCAGAACAGAATGTCCACTGTCTAAAAAGTTTTTTTTTTTCTTGCTGAACACCACAACATATTCCTGGCATTGATTAGTGAGGGTCGATGACAGAGAGTAAAGATCAGGCAGATCAACAAAGTGACAAGGGCAACAAGTGTCAGACAACATAAAAATTAAAGCCAGTTTCCATTTTGTCCTGTTTCTGTTCCTCTGCAAGATCAGTAGCTTCCACTCACAAGATAACAAGTAAGCACTGAGGTGAATCCTATAGTGGTACTTGAGTAAGAGACAGGACCTAAAAAAAATCTATTTAGCTGCCATCACCATTATTTACCCCATATGACTCAGTAACATAAGATATTATCCAATTGTGTTTAAAGCAACTTATCACCAACAAGATACAGTCATGTTTAATTTTAAAACTGGATGTTATCGCACGTAGCCATGGCTGGGTGAGTGCAACCCATATGCAGCCTGAATCCCAGCCTCATTTATCAAGTAGCTTTTCAAAAACGGGTTGCGAAAACGGGTTGCGCTTGCCAAGCCACAGGTGCATGTGATGACACTTGGTTTTAAAATTAAATGTAACTGTATCCCATCAGGGATTGGGCTCTTTAAATACAATGTGATAATCTCCCTAGAGGTAGTTACTGAGAGGTTTAATTATGTTTTTCCCACCTCTGACTGTTCAGAGATGTCCCTGTTCTATGAGAGATAAGAATCCTATAAGTATACATGCACACACACTGAACAAAGGCATATGAAGAGAATATGGGGGAAAGGAGATCTTTAAAGGAAAGTTTTTATTCTCTTTCAGTAATCTTACAGTAGCAAAAAAAGTATCTTGTACATGAAGGTGCATTACAGTTAGTTACAAAGTTACAAAAACAGCCTGTCATATCCAGCCAAAGTTAAAAGAAACATAAGCCCTTACGTGACTAGCTGAATATTCCTATTCTATTCACTAGACAGAGGGTATTCTGGGTCCTGGATATTAATGGGAAGCTGGGAGTATAAGCTTCTTTGCCTGGCCTTTGACCAAGCAGCACTTCCTCACCTCCCCATCAGTCCCAAAGTCTCTGTGTGTCAGTCTCTTTGTCTGTGTGTCAGTCTTTGTCTCTCTTATGTTAAACATAAGGCATTTCCTGTTTAATTCCTGTTTAACTCTCGTTTAAATCCTGTTTGCCCCCTAGTGTGATAAACCTCTCTGTGTGTTTCATGGCATCCTGAGTTTTTATAACCTCTCATCTGGAAGCATCTCAGAGATTCCTCACTTCTCCCAAGCTGGCTATCTCATTAGGCAATTGCTTATCATGTTGATACTCTGTGATGCTGAACCCCTCCCCCTCCCAAAAGGTAACTTAAAACCAACACATCCAACCCTTTGTATAAGTAGAGATGTGACCCCTCAGTCTGTTGCCCAGGTAATGGGAGAGCCCATTATCACACATGCTCCAAATCACAACAGTCTGGGAACAGCTGGGAATTAGAACCCAACTGGCTGTAATTTCATCGTACAACCTAGGAAAGTACAGGGTTAAAACATGCATGCAACACACTATACTACAATACTACAGGTTAGCTATACTGTCAATGTGTAGCTCTTCTTCTTCCTCTTCCACTTATATGTTAGTATGTGTCTTCTCAGTTGTTGCTCCCTTTGCTGGTGTTGGCATTGGAGTTTCCACTGAGTTTGGGTTGCTGCTTCTTCACTGAGAGATTTTGGAGTTGATATTGCAGATGTCTTCTCTGCTGTGATGGCTATTTGCTGAAGTTCTGCCATGTCTTTAAGTAACTGCTCCTGGGCTTCCTACAGTGTCCTGTTCCATTGCCCATCCATGGCTTTGGACTGTCATCTGGCTCTTGCCTTTCTGTTGTCTCACAAGGTAGAGTAGAAGTCATTGATTTTGCTGCAAGTCCTGCTGACTTGGCTCCTTGCTGTGATCTGCTATGTCCTGCAGCGAATGCACCAATGAAAACACAGTACCTAAGAATGTTCTAATCATTACGTGTAAATTGCTCTGTAATCTTTGCAGCAACTGGTAGGACAGCTCCATATTATTGTTCTTTTTTCTGTCCACAGGCCTTTGGCTCTTAATGCATTGTGGATGAAGGTTCTTTTAATTGAGTGTCCTGTGTTTTTATCTTTACACAGTATTTTTAATTTTTTTTTAAAAAAAATAACTGTGTTTTAATATAATTGTTTAATCATTTTTAAAAACATTTGTATTAATAAGATGTTAGCTGTGCTTTGCTTTCAATTTGTGGTACAAGATAAGATCTTCAAGTGTGAAGACATATGATTAAATATCAAAATCAGAATCACCCAAGCCATCATATTTCTCTGTATGGACACTTGGGTCCCATACCAAGAGAGATGCAGGATATAAATTAAACAAACAAACAAACAAACAAACAAATATTACCCCATGGGACTGAGAATGAAGATCCAACAAAATGTTGATATCATGGCATATCTTTCACAATTTTTGCAAGGAACCAAGAAGCATAATAAATAGTACCAATCAAACTAGAGATAAGTACTGTAGCCCAAACTGTTTTCTAGTTGGGTAACACTGCCCTAATTGAAAGCCTGGTTTCAGAAGCAATTCTTTACTGACTTTGTTATAGGTTACTTACTGTGAAAGCAAGAAGCCCCAATCCCATCTGGACATAAATGGAACAGCCCCAGTGGTTTAGTCATGGGAGCAATCCTTCATCAGACAAGGTTCCTCAAGCTGTTCACCAGCATAATTTATATATTATGATTCCTCAGGTCACGCTGAGAGCCGGATATGACCAAAAATGGAGAAAAGACAAAGGAAAGGAAAGGAAAGGAAAGGAAAGGAAAGGCCACCTTTTGCATATCCAATTGTTACCCCCAGTCATCCCTCATATTTTATGTCAAACTTATAGTAAAATGGACACTGGCCTGGGTAACCCATGCTTGACACCTGTGGAAGCTGACCCTTTGAGTTGGAGATTCTTCAAGTTGGAGACTTGAAGAGCTAGCAGAGGAAGGAGGTCATCCACCTTGATGAGATCATTGGAAGTTCCAGTACAATCCTTTTTGTGCTAGGTGATGGGATCATGGCCCAGGTGCAGGACTGGAAGCACATGGTAAGCCAAAGGGCTTGAGAGTCAGTGGTCTAATCCCTTTTGTCTGAGGTGTGTGCACCCAGCAACCACTGTATTCAGTCCAGTTTCAATCATTTCCTCCCTCACTCAGGAAACCATCTAAAGTGATTTAATTCATGCACAAGCTAGGATGATGTCCTCTAGCTATTTCCAAGGTATAAATGTTGGCTGGAAAAAGCCCATTTTGGGACTAGTTTGCAAGCAGGCAGCCATGTTGCTGGTTTGACCAAGCTAAACAACTCAGTGTGTCTGCTAACCCACCCACCCCCATCTGCTGCAGCCATCGAGTTCTTCTCTTCTTAGGAGTTAACATCAATTGGACTCAAGATCCAAAGCTGGTAATGGATTACCCCTTAGCAAAGCCTCAATTCTATTCACTGCTCCCACCTTTGATTTCTTTAGCCCTTGTGTGCGAGCTTGGAGTATGTGTGTTTGTGATGCTTATTCCCCTTAATAAAGTTATACTTCTTATTTGGAACCCTGCCTCTGGAACTCTGTGTGATTATGGACCCTGTAAACATTGAGCTTGATCTGTAAGGTCGCAGTTTCCCCAACCGCACTAGAAATCCCATTTTGACAGATTCCCTTAAAATAAATATATTGGTTTTGGGATGCCCTCCTTGGACTCTGAGCATTTTGGGTAACACAATCATAAAATATTTTTAAATAACCAATTTACATAAAACATATGTAAGCATATCGACATCCATAAAAATGGCACGCACACACATCTTTATAATGTTATAAATGTTTACATATAGCAATCTTTTAAATTCTATATTAAACAAAATTAGTGGCCATTTTCTTTGGTTTAAGGACTTTGATTACGTGCATTATAGTACATGAAAACATATTCATGTGGCAAAGCCAAACAGGCAAGCTGAACATAAAATCCATTATGGATTACATTATGGAGAACATCCCTCCAAAGGCATTCCCAGAAGCAAATTCTGATATTCATCCAGCAAATTCCTTTGCAGTCCCTGAAGGCAACTAATAGAGGAGACTCCAGTTTTGCACAGGAGTCAGTGGTTGGCTTGATGTGCAGAACTAAACATAACTGAAGGGGAGATATTACAGCCTCATGAAGGCCTACGGTATCAGCTGCTCAGAAGATTGGAAGAGAATCTAGTGATGCTTCATTCCAGTCTCAAAGCACTGCAGGGCAAAATGAATATGGCCTCTCTTCATATTGAAACAGGGGTTGGTGGTACTTTTGTAGTATTTTGCTTAAGGCTTACTTACTTTCTAAAGTAACCTGTCAGAGATACTACTTCTAATTTTAGAATAGCTTTCTCCAGGCATATTTGTTTAATCTTGTTTTAAGGGAGGGATTTATATATGTATATAATTGTATTTTAACTGGTGTACACCACTTTGATTGTTCATACAAAAAGAAGAATATAAATAAAAGTTTTATTTTATTTATGTAGGCACTGAGAAATAGTTGGGAAAATGACTTCTTAGCAGAATGAATGCAATGACTTTAATAACCTGCTAAAGCCTTCTACAATGGGTGAGTGATCAAATGATAACATCCACCTGCCCCAAACACAGGCTTGCCATCTGTAGATCTGTGCATGGCCCCACTTCACTCATCCCAATGATGGTATGTGCATATGGCTGTACACATGGTGTGCTGCCATTAAAACAAATGGCACTTCAGCTCCTACAGTTTATGGCATCCAGAGGAGGGTCTGGAACAGAACCCCTGTGGATAAAAAAGGCTGACTGTACTATGTCACTAGTGCTAGGGTCATTGTTCTTAGATTGTAATCTTATACACACCTACCTTGGTGTAAAATCAACTACACTCAATGTAACTTATTTCTGTGGGAGGCAGCGGGAACTGTATAGGCTTGCTATTTACCACTCTAGGTTAGTTCCGTGTAGGATGTCAGGACTAATGGCTGTTCATAATTGTCCAACAGGAACAGCCTACAAAACTGAAATGAATTTATTTTATTTTTTAAAGATTCTAACCATAGCGGCTCTTTATACTGAAAGAAACAATGCAGGTATATACATGAAATTTTATAAAATGTTAATACCCTGCCCTTGACATTATACATGATTAAATCACATAATTAGGGTAATTAGATAATTAGGGATTGTCTTGTTTTAAATATGAGTTAATTCATATGGCTATGACTACTTTATCTCTAGTTGCTCAAATGAATGGAATTCCTTAATTATTTCTAATTTTCTGTATGTATATGGGTTTCTATTAGATTATACTGGAAGAAAGGATGAGCCATTACTTAGAGAGGGAGGCAGAAGGCTAAGGATCTTGTCAAGGAGGTGTAGATATGTCAACTTCCACCTCTCACCTCTGTATAGGAAAACTATGTATAGGAAAACAAAATTGCTTTCGAACCTGTGGCCTCCAGATGTGTTAGACTACAATTGTTGTCAGCATGGTCAATAACAATACTGATTGTAGGTGAGATGGAAGACATCTAGGCCACAATGTTAGAGAACGCCAGTCTATGCCTTGGCATAACTGAAATGTTGTTCAAGATGGTGCATATTTAACTCTAAGTTTAAATTACTTATTATGTGGGAAGGTGTAGAATGAAATAATCTCAGCAGATAAACAACTTTTAACAAAAGAGAGAGAGAGAGCAGATATGGATTGGTAGCAGCTATTGAGCCAAACAAGTGTGTGTGTGTGTGTGTGTGTGTGTTTTAAAAGATATATTTAAACATGGATGCAAGTGTAATGTTTCTCATAAAGACTTTCAGTTACCATTTCTTTGTTATCCATGCAAAAAGAAAGCTTTTGTAAGGAAAGTTGTACTTACAACATTTCCAGGTTCAATTATTTCTCATAAAACTGCAAGACAGAAAGCATTTCCTGCTGTTTTGCAGAAGGAAACCCTCCTCCCCAAACACACACCCAACATATACACCTACCCATTTCTAAATGCCTTAGCAGTGCTGAAAGAAGAATGAAAATGAAAGACATGTGTTTAGCCATTCCACGAGCATCAGTTTCTCTTTATTACTATTTTATGCAGAATGAGAATGAGTTTTCACTAGAAGCACGTTTTAAGTAAGCTTCAGTAACCTTGGTTGTCTCAATCTGTTGCTAAATACAGCAGGGGGAAATTCTCACATCTTACATTTACATTTTCAGGGGATATTTATCAAATTAAATTAACCCTCTAAAATGTCACATCTGCTGGAGAATTCTGTTGTTAGATTAGTTCTACAATTACATTTCCAGTGCACTGAAAATGTGTGACACTTCAGTTCTCCAAATAATAGTTTTGTTCAATAGCCAAGCTGTTAGACTCTTATTAAAAAAGTGTTCCTTGTATAAGCACTTCTTTTTTAGCATTCCAGTTTTTATTTTTACACTTATTTATTTGGTTGGTTGTTGGTTAAATGCCCTCTGTAAATCCATTTCATTGCCTTGATTTGATTTTTTTTAAGAGCCAAACTAATAGTTGTGCACTCTTCCTAGCAACACTTGAAAACATCTCAGCTAAGTACAAAACTGTCATGGTTATCCTGATTATTCTTCTGTAAGAAAATGTTTAAAACAGAATGCTCATTACATTTAAAACATGCTTTCTTCAAAAATAGAGAGATTTAGTCCTGTTTTAAGTTAAATCTTGTTCTTTTCTGGGGCAGCCTATAATAACAAAGGAACAACAGAAACTGTAGGAGCTGACATTAACTTTGTTATTGTAATTTTGGCTGAAGATGTTTCCAATGCATAAGGCCTTACTACACCCTGAGAGTGACAAACCCCATGCTGTAGAGAAAGAAACTGACTTGTGTTTTCCAATACAACAACTAGAGTGAACAGCACAGTTATTTGATAAGTAAAAGCACATAAGTCGTATGCATGCATGCATTCATTCATTCAATGCATTTCTATGCCAGTATTCATTTTATACTGGACAGTGTGGGAAAATTCATTAAACAAGAATTGAATTAAAACAATAAAGTGTTTTAATTTTAAACACCTATGTCTTGTTTCTACCTAGCAACAAAAAAGTGATACTCAAAATGAAGAACTTGCTGAGCTTGGTATATAAATTATAAACCCCCAGAACATCAGCATTTTTTTAAAAAAACAAAGTAATCACACAAAGCAGTATAAAATTATTTGAAAGACATGCAAAATTTTACAAGAAAGACATCCCAGGAACATTCCAGGAAGCTGGATTGAAACTGCAGCAAGCACATGCTGCCGCTCCAATCCATCTTGAAGCCAGCTAAAAAAGGAGCAGCAAAGATCCATTCCTTTTTTGGCCAACAAAAGGCCAGCCTTTCCCATTTGGCAGGGGTTTGAAGCTGGCTGCAAGCTGCTCCAGCGATATGCAGCGTATAAACGCCTTGACGCCAGAATGTTTTGTCTAAACAGCTGGGCAACTTCAAGATGTCTTAGGATTATGCAGCATCTAAACACCATGCTCCCATAATGCCTGGAAGACAGCTTTACCAGGCTGTCTGCTTCAGCCCATAGATATTTAAAAGAAAAGGCCATACATTGCCCATTGCAACCTCCCCCCCTCTCTCTCTGTGTGTGTGTGTACACCCTCCACAATTTATGAAGACCCATGATTTGCATAGGGGTTTTCTTAAGCAAAGACTACTAAAAATACCAGTCAGCAGTCTTGGATTATATCTTTTTGGTTCCAAGCACTGTATCACTTTTATGTATCTCAGGAAAGCAGCCTCTTTTAAGATTACAGTGACTGACAGGACCTCCTGTATTAAATAAAATATCATCTCCCAGTTCATTAATTTGATTTATCTGACTCAGTACAGATGTACTGGATGTCATCAGGAGGGTGTAGGGAAAACAACAAACAACATATTTCAGGAATCATACATTTGCAGTTCTAACTGGAAAGCTGATACAAACATTGGATATACATTTTAATATGGAGCACCATGGCCTAGAAAGCCAGTATGCTAAGGTGATCTGAGCATTGGATTAGGACTCTAGAGACCAAGGTTCAAACATCCACTCAACCATGGAAACCCATTGGTGAACTTGGGAAAGTTGCATTCTCCCAGCCTCAGAGGAAGGCAAAGGCAAACTCACTCTGAACAAATTTTGCCAAGGAAACCCCTTGATAATTTCACCTAAAGGTAAGAAGTGACTTCAAGCCATGCAGCAGCAGCAACAACAACAGCAACTATGGGCTGCCTGATTTAGCTATGTATACAAAGTCACCAGAGTTACCTACTACAAGTACTTTAGAGAAAAAGGAAAATTATAGATTCACATAGTAAACAAAAATAATACCATACTCTCTCATCCTGGAGGATAACATATGACATCATCATTATGATACAGCCTCCTTTCTAGGCCTTGAGGTTATCTTTTACCTCTCACTTATAGAAGGCCCCTTGCTAATGACACGTGCCCAACCTCCACCTTTTATATACTTTCCTTAAATGTATAAGTGTCTTCCTCTTATAAGTTTAATATTTTAGGTAGCATGTTTGTCTGTGCCTATATATGAGAGAATTCCCTCAGTGCACTTTCTCTCCCAATCAGTATCCTTTTCTGACCATATTGAGACCCTTTGTCTCTTTCTCATGTTTCTCTATCGCCCCATAAGAATACTTCTCTGACCCTCTTTAGGCCCAGGAGTTTATCAGATGGGAGAAATTTCTCTTTATTTCAAATGGAGCCAATTGGAGCCAATTTGAATTCATGTGAATTCGCTAGTTTAGTGAATGTATGTGAATTCCAATTGCATTCGGAATGCATTCAGAATAATTTCCAATTACCCGAAAATGACTCCCCATTGCCCGAAATTGCTTGAGATGCTTTAATACGAAATAACATAAAACCCATGATTGTGTTCAGAATGACATCCCTTTTGCCCGAAATGGCGTGAGATACCTTAATAAGCAATAACGTGAAACCCCATGATTGCGTTCGGATTGCCATTAGATTATACTTCCAATTTCCACCATCTGATAAACTCCCCAGTCAGATTTCCTATCTGATGCTGTCCCTAGAACTCTTACTCAGGAACCTCCCCTGAACTCAACTCAAATCCCTCATCTCTCCCTCAACTGAACTCACTGCCACTTACTCCTCCCTTTTATACCTACTCCTTCCCCTGCAGCTTCTCCCTCATAGTCAGTCCAAACTGTGATTGGCTGTCAGGAAACCAAGTCTGCCCAATGACTCTGTCACAACTATCCACTTTAGAACACTCCATTCTCTACACTGGGATTTCTCAGCCAAGATTTCCTGGAATGCTAGGGATCCATGATTGTTGCTGGTGGTTCCATGAAATATAGTGATGGCAGGGAAAGAACTCCTTTAGGTCAGAGTATATTTACACTTATGGTAGAGGAACCATGTTCAAAATAAAAAAAATGTAAAATTTAGAATTTTGTCTGGCATCTTTTCATAGTACTACAATATTAACAACATCAACGGCCTAAGACATTGCTGGAAGAGTGGAGGAAGGCAACTGCATTTCATGTCTTATTTCTGACACACAAAAAGTTTCAATAGTTAGGTGAGAGTTTCTTCCCCTTCACTAATCTTGTACATCTTCAGCCAACTTTGACAACCAATTTCCTGGATCTTCATTTTCCTGATTATTCTGACCAGGGCTCAGGTAATGTTTAAAAGAATTTTATGGTCAAAATATATCTCCGTATATTTGACTTTAGCTTCAACTTTCAGCCAGTAGAAAGACTAGCTCCAAGGATGGATAGAGACACTCAACCATAGCATGAGGCCTGCTGTCTGTATACATTAAACTAAATCAGAACCAGAAGTTTTGAGGAAAATATTGGCTCAGATTTTAAGAAAAAACTTTTTTTCCAGCCCAAAAGCCACCAGAGTAAGTACAATCTAGTTCTGCCCTCACTTCGGGGGAAAACAGTCGGTGGATAAGAAGAGGCTTAATGCGGCTTCTTCGAGTGATGGATTGAAGCTGCAGCAACCACACGTTCTGGCCCCAATCCATCATTTTTTCTGGCCCCAAAAGATGTGGCAAAATGCCCCTCCTTTTGGGAGCTTAAAAAAGGATGCTTTTGCTGTTGTGCCGGCACTTTTTGGCACTTGTTTTGGTGTGCGCCATCTGAACACCATGCCAAAGGAGCACCATAAAACTCCTCGCTGTGTAGTCAGGCAGGTGGTGTGACAGCGCCTTGGGGGTGGAGTTGGAGTGTGCAGCATGTGGCTGCCATGTCCCCACTCCACCCCGGCACTGACACTTTTAACCAGTCTGTTTAGCCTCTTTCTTTGGTATGCAAGACAGATGACTTTAAAGGGCAGAAATGGAATCAGTTAATTCTTGGTAACTCCCTATTGTTGATGTATGCTCACATCGTATGTTTACATTTGCCCTTGTATTTTTTGAAGCTTACGGAAGTAGATATCTAAAAGGACTTCACCCAGCACACAATAGCCAGGGGGCTGCTGGATACAGAGTCACTTCAATGGCCACTGATTAGATATGGATGGCTTATTCTATCTGCTTTTGAGCATTGAGAGAAGAAGCTACAGTGTTAAACAGGGGGAGGCCAGCCACAGGTGCTGGTGAAATGTCACGAATAAAATCTCCCAGATAGTCTGGCCACATAGTCTGGCCACATAGCCTGACACCCCCCCCCCCGCATAAAAACTATGGATGCCAGTCCTGAAAGCTTCCCTCTCCCCTCTGTGCTCAACAATAGTTGAAACAAACAGTAGGTGGGGAGAGGATTGATGGTATCACCTTCAGATGGTCTCATACATTTTTTGGGGGGGGGGCTAATTTATTGGGAGGACTAATTAGACTGAAGGAGCAGTCTCCGCCATCTCTTGCAATGTGTGTGATAGAGGATCTCTATTTGCAAGGGGGAGGAGAAGGGAGAATGGTTGTTGTTGTTGTTGTTATTATTATTATTTTAATGATATGAGAAGGAAAGGAAATCCTCCACCAGTAAATGAGCTAGGAAAATCACTCCTGTTCATAATCCCTCCAGTCTCAAATCATTGTACTGCCCCTCATCTTTGTGGGGAAAAGGGAATGGCAAGGAGAGTTAGGTGTGGAAATTCACATCAGTCTTAAGCACAGTGCATCCCAAAGTGACCTTTGAAACGAGTGGGCATTTTTATGAGCATTTCACTTAATCTTTCCTGTCACTCCAGAGTGAAGCAGCTGCAAGATTATTGCTGTTGATATGTCTTATATGTGGAATCGTTTTGTTTTGTTTTTGTGCAGTTTGAATTCCCTTTTCAAGGTTTGCAAGTGGCTCTTCGTCTCCTTTCATTTTTAAAGTGGTAAAATGTAAGATACATGGCAATGCTTTTCTTTTCTTTCTTTCTTTTTCTTTGAAATGTAAATTGATTATGATATATTATAGGAATATAGTGAATTCAGCATAGAATGGAAGGCTTCTTCTTTAATGCTCCTTTCATTGGAGTTTAACATATGGGAGGAATTTCTCTCAATTGTGAATGGAGCCAATTCGCTAATTTAGCGAATTTATGTGAAATCTGATTGCATTTGGAATGTATTCAGAATGACTTCCCATTTTCCGAAAATAACCCCCCATTGCCCGAAATTGTGTGAGATACTCTAATACGCAATTACGTGAAACCTCATGATTGCGTTTGGATTGCCATTGCATTATACCCCCAAATTCTGTCATGTGATAAACTCCTTAGTCAATAATGTAAAAAGCTGATCTCAGACAACATTAAGAAGAACTTTGGATATAGCTAAAGAAAGAGACAAGCGTAACTAGCTTCAGCAGTTGCTCACTAGGCTAACATTTCAAGAGCTCTTGAAACAGACTGATTAGCTATCTTAGAGTGGAGCATGGGATATTTCTTTAAAAAAAAAAACCAAATGTTGTGGGTGTAGATCTTTCCTACAACTGTTAAAGTCTACTTATTTCACAGTATGCCTATCCACATTAATTTGTACACCATACTAGATTTAATACATACAACAAAGATTTAATTAATAGATTTAATACATAGAACAAAGATTTGTGGGTGGGCACCTTAAATGCTAACACGTTTTTAACAGCGATGGCATACAATCTCAGCCATCACCAGATGCATGGAGTCTTGCCTCAATTGCCTAATTATTAGACATATGCAAGCAACGGGAGGTGGGGGTTGTGTTCAGGGAAACATAAAAACAGGGGATCATGATTTCCCTATATATGCTCGCTTGTGTTTTGAGGTACTCACAGGTTGGTTTTCTCTCCCTTGATTGCCAAGGATGTGTGAAAGAACATGACGGGGAGGATGGTGACATGTCCCCATTGTGAAATTCCCACAGGAAGGTAAACTGGCCATAAACATATGTTTAAATATATTGTTTAACATAATTTTTGTGGGTTTTTTTGGGCTATGTGGCCATCTTCAGATGAAAATGCTAGCCACAGATGCTGGTGAAATGTCAGGAATAAACTCTTCCAGAGTACGGCCACATAGCCTGAAAAAAAACCACAAAATTTATGGATCCTGGTCCTGAAAGCCTTTGACTGCATATTATTTAAAGACAAAACATGTTAGGATTTAAAAAGAAACCTCAGGATAATCAAACACCCTTTCAAAGCATAAAATGTAACCTTCAATAAATACATGGGCCTGATCCCAGTACATCCTAGAGAGGAGGTGATTTTTGAGAACTGTTATGAACAGTTCTCAAAAATCCCCTCCTCTGGAATGGATTGGGAATGGAAGGGAAGGGAACAGAATGATTAAGAGACTTCTGTGTGCGATAAAATGTGCCCCCCACTCATTCCTCACTCTTTCTCGCCCCCTTCTGTTCCATTCTCATCCCATTCCCTGCGGGCCCTGTGCAATAAACTTATATGACTCTGGAGACCAGAGTTTGATTCCTATGTCGGCCTTAAAACCCCTGGGTGGCCTTGGGCAAATCACACTCTCTTAGCCTCAGAGGATTGCATTGGTAAAACCCCTCAGAAGAAACATGCCAAAAACAAAACAAAAAACAACCCTAATAGGTTTGCTGTAGGGTCACCATAAGTCAAAAATGACTTGAAGGCAGAACAACAACTACAACAAATATTTCAATTCCAGGGAAATCTTAACCCACTGAAGATTCCCTAGAGTCTTTAGTGAGCACTCCTTTGATTTCTACTTCCCATTCAAATTGATACTTTATTGGTTGGAAAATGTGAGTGATAGCAGTGGCCTTCTCAATCAGAATAATCAAACTGATATGGCAAAAGCTGGTCAAAAAAACACACAAACACACAGGGTCTAGCAGAGAGAAAAAATTAGCTTAGGGGCAAAACAGACTGCCCCGATAGAGTGGCTTCCTGCTGCCCCTTTGAGCTCTGGATTGGGGCAGCGGCAACTGCATACTATGGCCCTGATCTGGCATTTTTGGCCCTAAAGTAAATGGTAAAATGCTGCTCCTTTTTGGTGTGGAAAAACAGCACACTTGCCGCCAAGGCGGCAGTTTTCAGTGCTGCTTTTGGTGTGCAGCATCTGAATGCCATATCAAATGACTGCTGTAACACTGCACACCATGCAGTTAGGCAGGCAGAGTGACGCTGGATTGGGAGTTGTATCAGGGTGAGCATTGCCCTAACACCACTCCCCATGCTAGCCCCAAGCCGGAGCTTACTGCCAGTCTGTGCAGTCTGTTAGTCTTATTTGTTAAATATATGAAAAGAGCTTCAACTCAAATCGTTGTTTATAATAAAATGAAATGGGTCCTTGGTATCCACTGGGATTTGTTTCCAGTTCCCTCCATGGATACCCTCATCTGTGGATGCTCAAGTCCCATCAAATACAATGGTGTAGTAAAATGGTATCCCTTATACAAAATGGCAAAAGAAAATGTTTTTTTGGAATTTATGTGTATTTGTGTGTGTTAATATTTTCAAGCCATAGATGATTGAATTCATGGATAAAAAATCATTGGATACGGAGGGTTGAATGTGTTGCGAGAATATGCAGAGATGACGCAGAGCAAAACTTTGAAGCCTGTGAGTTGCCAGACAAACAAACCAGCAGACTGGAGCTTGGCCAGCAAAACACAGCTGCTAGATAAAGCATTGAAGCCTGGCTATTCTCCAAAGAGGCACTGTTTATTTCTTGTTGCAATCACACGAGAGAACACATCTATGCAGACAAACTCCTCCTACAACAAACCCACAAACTGTGCAATGGTGACCTGAGCTTATATACACATTTGCCATGAGGCAATCTAGCCCAACCCCTTCCTGTACAATTTCCTGTGTTACATGTAATACTGTCCCCCATTCGAAATTACACAGCATATTTACATATGTAGTATGTGCTCCTTGGCATACTCTGCGACCTTGGACATTCACCTGCTGTCTGGATTCACAGCTGCAGCCACTTCCTGGCTATGAGCAATGAGTGTCCATTAGCTTCTTTGCCACATCTGAACATTTTCAATACTGTTCCATACATTAACAGAATGTATGTGGTCTAATACAGGAAGGGCAGGGAAAAAGAAAAAAAAATACAGGTTAAGAGTGATGCAGGGAGAGAGAGGGTGATGGTGAACTTAAGAAATAAGAAGTAACCATAAATATGTGTATGTTGTGTATACATTCCTAGAGAGGAACATGTAAAGTAGCAATTAGTGAATACAGACATGCAAAGGTCATTAACTCTACCATTTGACTTTTCAAATATCATCTTGACAAAAAATAAAAAGTTTTCTCACAATATACTGCCATTCCTTTTCTTTCACAAACATATCTCCAATACAAAGGTTACATTCCATACAGTGAGTGATAACGGTCAGTCACCAAGCAATATGTATCATTAATTGTTAAATGAATAATTCAGAGAGATGTGGCATGAGGCCAGTGTGAGTAACTTTTGTATGATCATGAATATAGAATGGAACTCAAATAGGCAGACTATTTAAACCTTAAAATATTCCATTAAACTTGTTTCCAGATCTGGGATTCATCATAGGATCTACTACTGATAAATGCATAATGAGATGTCTCAAGAGCTGATTTACAGATGCATGTTCATGCTTCTCAGTCCTGGTTACAATGACAGGCATCAAGCAACTTATTAAGTACTGTGCTTTCAGACAACACAGAAATTTTACTTGTGATAGCTGACCTCACAAATCATGCGATTATATACAAGTACATGTATATCGGATCCAGTCCATTGTCAACATCCTTTTATGTAATCCATCATTTCTAGAGGAAGTACTGGAATTTTCTTTCTTGAGATTTGTTAGAAGACTCAGGAAATAGGAGAGATTGCTTAATCTCATCAGGAAAGTGAACACAGCAGAATATAAGTGAGCAGGAAACTAGGTCCATGTGTCTCCCAATTAAAACAGAGTCTTTAGTTTACTTACAAAAATTGTGCAAAGAAAATGAGGTAGAAAAAGGTGACTTCTTAAGAAAGTTTCCTTCAGCTTGCAAGAGAGGGCAGGCTCCTCCAGACAAGAACAAAGAGAGAAGGTAAGATGTGTTATTTTTAAAGAAAATTTTAAAATAATAAAAATGTTAAAATAATAATAATATTTTAATTTTTTAAAAATAATAATTTTTATCTTAATTTGAAAAAGTTTAAGAATAACAATGTAGTGTGAAGGGCCACAGGTAAAGAGATTAAAGCAAGCTCAAAATGTTTGTTCAAAGGGAATTTCCCTAGTTTGCTACTGAATTTTGTTGAAATTTGATGAAATTTGCAGCCAAATCTTGGTGGTGAGGTGGGAACTCTGAGCAACACAAAAATCATCTTGTGACTGTATGTCACAATACTCACCCCTGATTTATGTTCTAGTCATTCCAAGAATTACAGCATTCTAGGTACTTGGATTTGTTACTATGAAGGGATATTTTATGGAAGCAGTTACACCCCTTAGATATCAGAATAAAAGACCCCTCTTGATATTAAGTGATAAGCAAACATCCCTTATGACCCATCATATGGGAGGCCTCCATTGGCTCAAGACAGCACCTCACATCCGTAAAGCTAGAATTTTCCTAGTGTTGCCCCCAGGAGGTGTTCCCACACAGAAAGACACGGTAATAAAACAAATTGGCCTCTGGCATGGGAAGAAGCGAATCCATCCACCTGGCCATTCTATCTAGGAATTCACTCCTTTCCTTCCTCCTTTTTGGGGAAACCTGAACTTCAAAAGCATATAAGTTACATATCAAAAACCTCTTTGATCTGGTCCATGGAAGCCCTGGTTCCCTTTTGTCACATGGCACAGAAATTCTATTTAAACTACAGACCTTCCTTTGTTCGTTGGCTTAGTTTATTTCTAGGCAGCAGTGCAGCCAGATTTGCCTCTCTTTGCTGATCTGCCAATGTCTCCATGGTCCATCTGAACATCAGCTGAAAAAGAAGCCACAAACATTCAGGCCATATGTCCCCTTCTAAAGCCTTCTCTATTGCAACTTAACTCTTTATCCCCTATTCCTAGTCGAGCTGTGTGCCTCTCTCTCTCTCTCTCTCTCTCTCTCTCTCTCTGTATTTTCCTCTTTTAAATAAAACTTGTAATTTGAAGTTGCCCCTGGACTTCTTAATACCTCATAACCTAGTATGCATTGACTAAAAGATTCCCAACACAGCCAATTTCATTTGAGCTAATTATATTTCCCCATATACTTGTATCTATCTATTTGGTGACGCAATAGTGAAGCCTTGGCTGTGGTATCAAAGCCTCCACCTTGCAGTTTCACATGTAACATGCATCTGTATCATCTTTAACATTTTTTGATGATAACTTACAGAAACAGATAAAACTGTTAATATAAACAAGATAAAACTTGAAAATAAGTTTGTGCAAACTAACAGATGTTTACTATTGATATCCAGGCAGACGAAAAATACACTAATAAGATATGTGTGCTTTTTTTACTGAGATAATTTTTTAAAATTTCCTACATATTTCAAAACTGTTTGACAGTGCACAATTTCTTTTTCATCTTTTTCTAAATTACACTGCCAGACTACCAGTACTGATTGTGCAATAAGGTCCTGATAGAGAAAGGTCTGATTGTGCTTAAAGTCCTGATAGAGAAAGTGTTGGATGCATTCAGGAGCAAACTCGTTAAGTTGGAAAGGAAAGCACATATTTTCCAAATATATCACTGCAGTCCACACACATCATATACACAATAAAAGCACAGTCAAAATCAATGAAGAGGAACATTATTTTACATATTGGATTGTGCATGCAGTGCTCTGAATGATATGTCAAATGAAAGTGCAGACCATGTTAATTTTCAAGAAAACAGTATTTTTTTTAGCCACTTTGTCAGTAAGAGAAAAGAAACAAAACATATAGATGTAGCCAAAAAGAAGAGAAATATCTGGAATGAAACATTTCAGTTTTTCATCTCCCCCTAACTATTGTTTACAAGACCTGATTAATTGTTATTGTTGTTGCTATTCAAATTGTTTCTGGCTTATGGTGATCCTAAATCAAACTATGCGATTTTATTTGTAAGGCTTGTTCACAGGGATTTGCTATTGTGTTTTTCCAAGGATGAGAGAGTGTGACTTGTTTGAGTTCACCAGTTGGGTTTTCATACTGAGCCTAGATATGAATCCTGATCTCCAGACTCCCACTCAAACCATTGCCCCCGCTCTGGCTTTACATGAACAAAATTAATTCCACTTCTATATAATAATAATAATAATAATAATAATAATAATAATAATCAGCAACAACAACAACAATTCCCAATCAAAGCATACCCGACAGATGGCCATCCAGCCTCTGTTTAAGAGTGTGTTACAGAAATCAAGACGAGAGATTACCAAAGCATATACCATTACTTCAAGGTCCTTTCCATCCAGGTAGGGACCTGACTGAAGTGAGACATCTTGGGGCAATCAAAATGCAATCCATATCAGTACAAGCGAAAGGTCAGTCAGGGAAAACAAAGAAAAACAAACAGCTTCATTTATATACCGCTTCATACCACCTAAACAGTGTCTAAGCAGTTTGCAACTATAAGCTATTTGCCCCCAACAATCTGGGTACTCATTTTAGCGACCTTGGAAGGATGCAAGCCTGAGTCGATCTTGAGCCCTTTTTTTGCTGGTATTGAACTCGGAACCTTATGGTTTTGATTGAGTGGCTGCAGTACAGGCATTTAACCATTGTGCCACCAGGGAAGGCCTGCTGGAAGAGATCCATCTTGACAGCCTTTTTAAAGGCATCAAGAGTGGTCATATGTCGGATCTCTTCTGGCAGGTCATTCCATAATTTAGAAGAGGCAAATAAGAAGGCTCTCTGGGTAATCGCAGTCAACCTGGTCTTCCTTGGCAGAAATAAGTTCTTCCCAGAGGACCTGAGTGTGTGGGGTGGATTGTATGGAGGAAGGCACTCCCACAAGTAAGCTGGAACCAAGCCATGAAGGGCTATTTAATAGCTGACCTGTAGTGGTAAAATGCTAACAGGTCAAAATACAAACTTAAGAGTTTGAGGTTGAAATAGAAAAGGTTGTGTGCTGTTAGTAACAGAGGGATTTATGAGGTATGAAGGCATTTAAGAGAGTAAGATCAGCGGTAATGAACTAATAAGCAATTTCTGAATAGTATCTGCATTACAAAGGAATAGAAGAGATACTGCATGGAATGGCAAAAGTAGTATATGGGGAAGTGATAAATAAAAAATCATTTAACTGAAGTTAAGAGGAAACATATCAAAAAATAATTTAGAAACTACTGTACTGACATAATGAAGTGTTTTTAAAGTCCCTGGTACTCTTATTCTAGTACTATTAGTTGAATTTTGCAACTGTACAATAAAAGCTGATTGACTGTTACAGCTATACCTTAATGCAAATTATTAAGACATCACTTGTTTCAATGCTTTCAGCCCTCAGAGAATTTTTTAATATAACCTGAAAAATGAATTTGGCTAGAAGCCAGCTTTGCTGGGCTGTCTGTTTCAGCCTTTAGTTACATGGAAACACATCAGTACTGATTCATTATCCAAAATTCTGAAATCTGAAATACTACAAAATCCCAAATTATCCACATTTTTGGGGGGGGGGGGGCTGAAATAGCGACATCTTTGCTTTCTTTTCACTTTGTTTCATGCACACAATTCTTCTTCTTCTTCTTCTTCTTCTTGAAAAAAATCCTTCTGGCTATGTGTGTAAGATGTATATGAAACATAAATTAATTTGTATTTTGAGACTGGTCTCATTTCCAAGACACCTCATTAAGTATATGCAACTATTCCAATTTTTTAAAAAAATCTGAAATATAAAACACTTCTAGTCCCAAGCATTTTGAATTTGGGGATCATCAACCTGTATTATGATATATTTGTTGAAATTATGCTCCTGAGAGTAATTTCCTGTGATGGAAAAAAAATGCACATAATGAAAAATACTGTAGTCAGCCCCTATGGTACTGTGATGGTTGGAGAGTAAAAGTCCAGCATTTACTTGCAGAACCAGAATCTTCTTTGTCTAATAAAAGGGTTGAGACTAGCAATGAAACCAGGAATGAAGTTCATAGCATGTCTAGTTTAAAATCCCTCCCTCTTCATATAGCTGGGAGGGAGATTGTGGAACACAAACAGGCCCCACTGTGTAAATTAGTCTAGGAAGAGAAATTAATTCATTGAGAAAAAGTAACAGTCTTCTTCATTTGCCATTCCTACCCACTTCATAATACTTCCACCACTTCCTCAGGACTCTCCACACATTGGTGTGGGGCTTTACAGTGGGCCAGCCTCTGTTTTTTAATAGCAACACTGGACAAAGGAATTATGGGGAAGCCAAATATTACACCCCCTGATTTCTAGAGGGACTTCACCACCCCCTCTTTCACCAAGTATAAACTTTATAAATAAGATACAGAAGGAAATGATGGGAAAAATACTTCTCTCTTCCTTATTTTTTCTTGTTCAACCTTTTCAAGTTCTTCATGCCCCACACTGCTTAAATGTATGAAAATGCCGTTTACTCTCTGTGAACCTTTCCTTTGAAAATATAAGACATGTAGAACAGTATGGGGGGGGGGGAGAAGAAGAAAATAAATCATTCAGACATTGACAGGCTTCCCCTCCCATACCTCCATGAGGCCTTTGACCGATGCATTTGGCCAGCAATCGTAAACACCCAATACTTCTTCAGCAGGTAAAATACTTCCATATTATCCTCCACTGAAAATTTCATTCCAATAGCAAGTAAGGGAAAACCACTCAGCTCCAGTTGATAGCATGTAGGCATTACTGTGAAATGGCTGGAACTAAAGAGTCTACAGTTATGATTGAATCTTCCTGAAATATAAGCACTTTAAAAATACATATTGTTCTGTTTGGTGCCTCTCCCTGCCATTAAATGTAGCAACAGAAATGTAAGTGGTCTAACTGCTAGAAAAAGATGGTGGGGGAGAGACCAAATGGCATTCAGTTCCATTCTTGCTAATGTAATAGGCTTTGAGCTCTCACCCCTCTCTTGATCTCCCATGTAGGTTGAACAGCTGTTTATAGACACAGTTTGGGGCAGAAGGAAACATTGGTCTCAGCTGGACTGATGGAGTGAATCTTACTTCCTGACTTTTCCATCTGCTGCAGCCAGGTAGAATGTGCCCTAAATAATAATGCCTGTAACAGTCCCCTGTGCTTGTGCTCTTTTTAGAGACAAAGCCAGCCAGAGTTCAAAATCATGCTAAAATTCAACCAAAATTTCACCTCACTTTCATTTATTTTTTTGTCAAGAATTGCACATCAGAAACGGCTGAATTGTGTGAGTTCATATACAGTACGTTTTCATCGTTTCTTTTACTTTGCATGGTAGCCAAAAATAATAGAAAAAAATTCTAAATATTATATCCCACATCTGGATGTCATGGGAAGGAGTAAGTTGCTATTTTTGGAAGCATGAAACTGCTTGGCCTTTTGAGTGATTTTTTTTTTCCTTAGAAGAGAGCTCTTTTCAGAATATGGTATTGTTGGGATTCTAGTCATGGCACTTAATTCTATCTCTCTTTTTCAGTGGATTCAGGTGTTGTAGAGGAGGAAATGAATTGGTGTCTGGAATCAGAAATTGCCTGAATAAAGGCCATCCAATGAGAAAGTAGATCTTTCAGTCAATGGTTCCTGTGTTTGGTGAGGAGGTCTTTGACTTGTTTTGTTCTAAAAAGAAAAAGCTATTGGCCATGCTACCAGAAACTAATGGGAACCAAAATACAACGATGACTAGAAATTCACAAATTTCTCATTCCTGTCTTAAAAGATATATTTGCAGTCTGGGGGGAAGGTACTTGTGGTACCTTTGCCACGGCAGTTAGGTTGCTGTCACACTGCAGAAATAAAACACTTCTGGGATTTGCAGTTGGATGGGGTACCAGAGCTCTCTGACAAGTAGGTTAAATATCTCACAGAACTACTAATCCCAGAATTCGATAAGTTTAGGCTATGGCACTTGAAGTGGTGCCAAACAGTTTTCATTTCTGCACTATGGTGGCAGCCTTAGAAATGCTTGAGGAATCTTATGTAGTTACATTTCCAAGTGAAGTCTCTTCATCTACCTCTCCTAGATTACTATATGGACTGGAATATAGGGTTGTTTTTTTTGGGGGGGGGAGGTCTGCACCATAATGAATTCCATGAAGCTTTATTTTCTTTTCTCTCTTTTTTCTTTTTCTTTTTTCTTTTCTTTTCTTTTCTTTTCTTTTTTTTTTTTTTTTGAAAAGTCTTGTTCTTTAAGCAGGTACTACCAACTAAAAGACTAAACTATATGGCAACTGCTACATACATATATAATAGGCATGCATGTACACTTGAGTGCAACAGAACATGATAATGACATCCAGTCCCCAAAAGACAAGGATGCACATGTTCCAAAGGTTAAAGGTCATTTTGCCCTCCTTTTAACCACTAACCCAAATGCATGCACTCCATGGGCAGCCTAATCCCAACCTCTGCTCTAAATTGCTTTAGATGAATTAAGGAGCACTCTCTGGTGATGAGTGAAGGACACAGTACTGAATAATTCTTTATGCTGTTTGATGAGGTAGGATAGGGGGCTTATCATGATAGCAGTTTCCCCCTTCATTTCTCTAACAGGTTAAAAGCCAGTGTCTCTGATGGCATGATTTTATAAGATCAAAAAAGGATGATGATGGGGGGGGGAGCGTTGGCAACTTGTGATAGCTGTGCACTATTCCTGGTTCATTCTTATCTGCTGGCCTGCACAATGCTGACAGCACCTACAAGTCTACAAGGTGCTAAAGAAAAATTCAGAGTCTACCAATGCCACCGGAAGTCCCCGTTCCATTCCCCATCTGTCCCACAGAAGGCCGATTTTCAAGAACTGTTCAGAACAGTTCTTGAAAATTGCCTCCTGTGGGACAGTTGGGGAATGGAACAAGGACTTCCGGCAGCATCAGCAATGTTCTCGTGTGTAGTAAAACACATGATATCCTCATTCCCTGTTCCCTTCCTACCCCCTTCTGTTCCGCACTGGACCCGTTCCCCAAGGTCCGTGCGATAAGCTCCTGAAACATCACCAGTAGGTTGCTGTCCAGCTTCCTTTTGAAGACATTCAAAGAAGGAAACTCTACCACTTCTCTAAGCAATTGAAAAGGTCTGACCATTGCAGAATATAGAGGGACTATTCCTTTCTTTGATTTGGAAATTATGCTTCAATTAATGCAAGGTAAGAAAGTCTTTGCCTTCTTTGCCACAACATCACACTGCTGGATCATGTTCAGTGTATGATCAAATAATCCCAAGGCCCTTTGCCCATGCAGTATAACTGTGCCAAATATCCCTCATCCTGAACCTGTGTGTTTTGTGTTTGTGGTTTTAATGTAGAATTTAGCATTTGTCTCTGTTCAATTTCATTTTATTAATTTCATCCCAGTTTTCTGGTTTATCAAAGTCCCTTTGGATTCTGTTCTTATCTTCCATTGTGTTAGCTACCCATCCATTTTGGCATCATCTGCAATTTTATTATTATTAATTTTTATTTACATAGTGCCATAAATTTGCATGGCACTTTACAGGCATCATCAAATCAGCATATAACCTGCTAATGGCGTACAATCTAAAAGTCATACAATATAAACTATACAAAATTAAGCAAGTTATGCAGTTGAAATACAAACTGTAAAAACAGCTAATAAATATAATTAAATATAAAACGATAAAACAATATTAAAATACAGTTCTAAATGCTTTGGAGAACAAGAAAGCCTTCAATTAAGGATTCCCTCCATTCTGTCTTGAAATATCAGCCACCTACATGATCCACTGGTTGCATGGATATCCCACTTCACATATTCCATCATCTACATGAGTAAGAAAATAACAGACAGGAGTAGTCTACACTGGCCAAAGAAAGCAGCTTCCAGCCCCTTTGAAGGTGAGGTATTTAGACCATGCATGGAGCAAAACTGGGTAGAATGATAAATGAAGGATTAAAAACCAGAGCAAAGAAGCTGAAATACTCTGACTCAAGGCAGAAAATGCACTTTTATCACACCAGCATACAAACAGCCTGGTGCCAGTATGGGACTGTGACAAAGCAAAAATGTCATGGCCAATAATGCAATGGAGGTAATTACAAGATACACAAAATGGAGGGTCCAGCAGGAGAGGCATGGGGTGAAGGGGGCTGAAGTGGGCATGTATGGGGGCCCTCCATGATTGTGTTTTGCCAGCATATTACTTAGCACATGGATGCACCAATGCACTGTACAGGCGGTGTATCACACATGCAACTGTGTGGCCAGTCAGTGGGGTGGTCATGCAATGGAATAGCATCCAGGTAAGGAGAGGGAGGTAAGTTGAGGTCACAGGCAGTGTTTTTGTGTGATAGTTGCACATGAATGGTGGGGAGGAAACAATATATATATATATATACACAGCACAGCTTGATGCTGTTTCATGGCTTGGGGATGTTCAGCCACCTTGGGTACAGGTTCTGCAGACAGCTGGGTCTTGACTCACATTTGGAAAAAGCAGGATCAAGCCACTTTCCCTGCTCATCTGCTCTGGCCCTTTGAGTCTATGGTAACATATGACACATGCTCATATTCAGTTAAGGAAGTCACTCAGCAAATCTTTTGTGTGAAAACTGATTGTGGCACACATCTATTGCAAGCTGCTTTGGTACCACGGAAGATGATACCATATATTTTAAAATAACAATAAAAATGATTCATAAAATCTATGTTTAGACTAGGGACAATGATTCCAGTGATTCAAAGTCCCCTTAAATACCATTTGTTTTGTAGCAAGGATATGTGTGTGTGTGTGTGTGAGAGAGAGAGAGAGAGAGAGAGAGAGTGTATCTTTTATTAACTTACATATCATTTGTAATCATTTGTAAACTTGCCAAGGAGGTGAGTGGTTTGAAAGTGTTCTCCTTTGATGTACTTATTTATTTATTTACAGTATTTCTAACCAAGGGGGGACTCAGAGCGGCTTACAAGGCAATCATTAGATGCTGACAGTATACAATTTAAAACATAAATACAGCAAAATTAAAACAAGCACAATCAACAATAATTTAAAATCTCAATATATAATCCTTCCATATCCCAAAGCACTAATCCGTGTTCTTATGACTATCAACCTTAGCCAGTCCCAGTGAAGTGCTGCATTATATTAATGTGCAAAAGCCTGGTCCCACAACCATGATTTTACTTTCTTCCTAAAGGCCAGGAAGGATGGGGTTGATAGTATCTCATTTGGAAGTGCATTCCACAGGCGGGGGGCCACTGCCGAGAAGGCCCTGTTTCTCGTCCCCACCAGCTGCAATTGCGAGGCTGGCGGGAGCGAGAGCAGGGCTTTCCCGGAAGATCTTAAGTTACGAGGCAGGACAAGTAAGCCAGGCCAGAACCGTATAGAGCTTTAAAGGTCAAAACCATCACTTTGAATTGAGCTCGGAAATGGACCGGTAGCCAGTGGAGCTGACATAACAGGGGGGTAGTATGCTCCCTCTATGAAGCTCCAGTTATTAGTCTGGCTGCCGTCCATTGGACTAGTTGAAGTTTCCGAACCATTTTCAAAGGCAGCCCCACGTAGAGTGTGTTGCAGTAATCTATTCGAGATGTGACCAGAGCGTGGACCACTGTCGCCAGATCAGACTTCCCAAGGTACGGGCGCAGCCGTAGCAGTTTCAGTTATGGCCTTGTACAATTGACATCAAGTGGCAATATCTTTGCCTGAAAAAAACAGAAAAAAAAATGAGAGTAGAAAGAAAAGAAGCAAAACAAAGGAGCCCATTTTAAAGAAGGAAGAAGACCCTGCTTATAAACTTGAGGTATTTGTCATACCTTGAGGCTGCCTAACAATCAAAGGTCTCCATATAGTTTGTAAGTACTTTAAAAACATTAAACAAAATAAAATAAATAGCACAAGGTTTTTAAAAGCACAAAGCAAAAACAGCAGTGGGAATAAAAGCTGTGCAGCCCAGATTTAAGCCAGAATAAAAAGATAGCACTGGAGAGAACGAAAACAATTTGAATGCTGGTGTAACCCAAAAGTGGAGAATGAGCAAATCTGAATTATTGGAATATGCTAGGTATTTTACCCCCCCCCCCCCCAATCTAAATCAAATGCCTTTGTGCAAAGATAAAAGGAGCTACTGGCTTGTCTTTCCAGTAGATAACTGGAAGGCAGAAGGCTTTTAGTTGGCAGAAAATCTTACCTCTTAGACTCCCACCAACAGCGCCTGACAGTTGCTTCGCTCTGCTGCCTTTTTCAAACTCCAGAATGACAGTATGGACTGAGCCCAATATTCAGTTTAGCTATCTGTTACTAGATTTAGCAACACTAGAAATAGATTGGGAAGAAAAAAAGTTTAAATAATATCCTTCCCTTGACAAATTCTTGACTGTCACTCCTGTTTACTCTAAAATACCCCCCACTGTTGCAGCCATAGCACAGGCTTATAGTTTTGAATCTCCCAAATAAACACCATATGATTCTGTTAGAGAGGCTTTGAAGTACAGTCTATTGTTGCCAGACACCAGCTTTCTGCAGACAGCAACATCTTATTGTTGGAGTGTGAAGGAAATAAAGAAAGGGACACCAATAGATGAAGCTGACAAACCATAACTTTATTAAAGGAACAGAGTATCATACTCTAGCTATTGACCTTTGTGCCTGAATGTGTTGAGCCTGCATGTCTAGCATGACTGCAGTGGATGACCTACTGCAATGTCTTCCCATCACAATTCATCTCACACCAGAAGTCCAACTAATAGATAAACTACTTTACCTTGCCAGGAAATGTGTTTCATATGAGCCACCCTAAACTCCCTTGAGCCAGAACATAACTCTGGTCCAACTCTAGGTTTCAGGATGCAACAGACAAAGTATGTTTGGTGGCCCTCAGTATCAGGAAGGCCTTTCACTGGAAGACATACTGGGTGCAAAGTGAGCAGCAATGTTGAAAGACCATATGGCTCCAATGAATAGCCTTTTTAAATCCCCACCAGTATCACACACTAACACCCATGTAGGAATATTCAGAAACATTGTAGAGGGTCCCTGAGGATAATGTGTTTGTTTACTAGGTGACTTGATGCATCTTTCAATGATGGATAACAGGAGGAAACATTATCAAAGGGACCATCCAACCCAGCATACGTCCGTGTCCCATCCTCTGGTACACACTAAGAAGAGCAATGCATGGCTGGAGCAACTCATTATTTTAATCTACCCTTAATGTCTCCCATGTAGCATTGCCCAGGAACTTGTAGAGGAACTTAAAGGATGGGTCTTGGTGCTGCAGTGTGTCTTTATGTGTGTGTTTGCACACACAAACTTTTAAAATGGGCCCACCTAGCTCAGTATGCAGATATCAGTGACAGTAAATTACAAAGGCCCTGGTCTTTGCTCAGGAGTAATGAAACAACACCAATCTTCACTATCATAGACAAATATTCCACTCATGAGCCATTTCAACCTTGTGAGCTTCCTGTTATTTCCCATTTCAACCAAGATGGTTCCTCCAAATGCATTTCTATCCTCTACAGAGTACTGTTGTTTCTGTTTCCTTTCCAGATCAGCTAATATTTCACAGTAAATTCTACCGAGGTACAAAAATATTACAGAGATCACAATAAAAACATAAGAACTTGAAGGCTATTTGGAGCTGAAATGAATTCTTAAAATCCTTCCTGCTAAAACAAACAAGCAAAAAATCCTTCTCCATGTGTCTCACCTTGTTGGTAGGAAAATGTGTTGCACTACCTGACCTGCCTTGATGAATAATTAGCAAAGTAAGTTTTGTATGGAGTTCCTGCTTCTCCAAATTGTCTAAAGTTCACAGGATTACAGACTGAAGAGTGGATCATCAGCCCCTTGGCAGCATCTCCCCAGTTTGCCAGCCATGGTGGATGGAAGTGTGGTAGAGCTTTCTGATATAACTGATCTTTTCAAAGAAGGGGAAAAAACAATTATAAAGTACAGTTTTTAATATATAATATGATACTGGTATGGATTCTTAGGCAAAGTGGTATGATGGAATGTTGACCACTTTGAATTTTATTGGTTGGTGGCCTGTTTGAGACTATGACGATATTGATATAGGCTGCAGCCACAGAAAAGGACTGTTCATTCAGTATGAGAAGACAGAAGAGAGCTGAAGATTTTGTGTAACTTGGAAGATACAGCCACAATGGTAGCAGCTGCAGCCATAGAAACAAGACCCAGAGAACCAGTTAGGAAGCTGAGGATGTGCACTGTATTTTTAAAATATACATTTTAATATACTTAGTTAATGTGGACTAGTAAAACCTTCTTTTTGTGTCTTGCAACGATGCCTAGCTACCAAAATCACAGAAATAACTATTAAATTAAGAAAGAGTTTATCACACGATGGGAATTGGAGGTATAATCCGATGGCAATCCGAATGCAGTCATTGGGTTTTGTGTTATTGCATGAAAGCTGATCACACACTTTTTCAGGTAAGGGGAAGTCCTTCCGAACGCAATCATGGGGTTTCATGTTATTGCGTGAGAAACTATCACATGCAATTACGGGCACTGGGAGGCAATTTCGGGCAGTTACGAACAGGATCTGGCATCAATCAAGTAAATTCGGTGAACTAGAAAATTCACTCAATTCCGAACTGGCCCCACTTTTTTTTTTTTTTTTTTTTTTTTTTTTTTTGAAATTAGAGAAATTCCTCCCGTGTGATAATGTCCATAGTGACAGTGTGGGGTTGAAAAATTATACTATAAGAGACCATGATACAGTTGTGTTGTATCAAGGTTTTAATCACATACAAGACAATGATCACTATTCATGCTGCACCGGCCTGTACATATATTGTGCCATGGTGGGATTTTGTGGATCCTTTTGACTCATTTTATTATTAGATAGGATAACCATTACAAAACCTTCTTAAATTAAAAAAAAACACACCTTTTCACACACTTGTCACGGCAACAGATGGAGCAAACATTAACAAAGATTCATGGAAAATGCCTTCAAATTATTATTATTATTATTATTATTATTATTAAAACAGAGGCATGCTGTTTATTAGAAAAAACAAAGCATAAAAATAGGGGGAAATAGATTGGTACACAATCAACAGTTTTGTGTGTTTAATGCTCTTCTAAGTGCTTAAGGAATTGCATTCCTGTACAAGTAAATGCAGATTGGAATGAGTTATCCCCTGACTCTTATTGTTAACTAAAGCTGACTGTGTTTGAGGGCAGATAGGATGTACTCATTACTGCCCAAAAAATTTAGGTTCCAGCAGGATGAGGAATATATTTAATTTCTGTTATTCTGCCCTTTTAAAAGAGCTGCATCTCCATTTTAGAAGAGAGGTCCGCTTTCTTTCAGAAAGCATGCAGCTTATATACATGTTGGTAGCAGCCTTAACAAAGAAACAACTACAAACTTGAAATAAGATGCAGAAAAATCCAGTCTGACAAATATTCATGGAGGACCAAGGTACGAAATGGATTATTTTACAAGGATGGCATTCAGTCAATGGCATTCTATATAATGAGATAATTCTCTGATGTGCTCCAGCAGCAAAGAGAAGAGGTTGAAAGGAAATGAAGGAAGCCCTTGTGTTTTCAAAGGTTACAGTGATCTGCTTGTCTCTTGGAAAGAAAGAATATTTATTCGCTCTTTCATTAAAAATCTAGCCAGCTGGTGACAACAACAGGCTTTCAGAGGGATGTCTAGTAGAAATAAATATAGTCCATCTGCAAAAAAAGAATAGGTGTTTAAAGAGGCTGTCAGGAATAACAGCAGTGCAAAGAAAAGCCATGGCATTAGACACTTCCAGTATCTTTAGATGCTAAGCCTTGGGACAAATTTTATCTGTTTATACACTTACCAAGATGCTCTTGATTGACAGCACGGTCCAAAAGTCATGCATTGTATGGATCTTGCTGTTGTCTAACACTGGGCAATATCCAGTCTTAAGTTAAGCCCTTTGGAGTCTATTGATTTCCTTAGGAGTTTAAGCACATACTTAAATCTCTTCCTCTGAAATCAATGAGAATTCAAAGTATTTAACTTTAGATGCTTCATTTTCAAGAAGTACTCAACATTTAGCTACCCTGTACAGACAAAAGAAAACATGGAGAAGAAAAGGTAACACTGAGACCTTTGATAATCTAAAATCTACACTTTCAGCCCTTCATAAGGTGAAGTGTGTCTGTTATATTTGCAGGTCACAACCCTTTGGACTTTTAGCAGGATTTAAACTGGGATGGCCTCAGATGGTCAATGAAGCTAAACTATTTCAGTGCATAAACTATTTGATGATTATTTCTAGTTTGGAGCTGGAAAGATTTTCTAGAGGAGGTGGTGAAGTATGGTTGTGAGATGATCTTTAAGCCTTTATGAATGCCAATCATAATTTAGCAATGTAACAATGTTAGAGAAGTATTGGAGCTCAGTTTTAGAGCACCTACTTTGTATCCACAAGGTCCCAGATTCAATCCTTGACCTGTTCAAGGGGAACAGAAACAATCTTGACCACAACCCTAGAAACCTACTGCTATTCGGTGTTAGCACTGTTGGGGTGAATACATTAATGGTTGCATTTTGAACAAAGCAGCTTACTATG
Organism: Urosaurus nigricauda; assembly: GCA_034509955.1. NCBI lineage: Eukaryota > Metazoa > Chordata > Lepidosauria > Squamata > Phrynosomatidae > Urosaurus > Urosaurus nigricauda. Next base: position 127,229,921 of record JAOEGL010000003.1, read on the forward strand.
TTTCTGTAAAATGTGAGACATGTTGGTTCAGAAGGCTGTGAACAAGTCACACATAATGAATACATGCTATTGGCAGGCTGCTGTATAACAGAGCTTTTATGAATGGCAGACTCCCAAACACATTAAAATAAATAAGATTTCAAAAAACAGTAAAATGAAGTAGATAATGCACTACTGTAAAAACCAACAAACAGAATAGAACACAGTATTAAACCAATTAGAAGCACAGAGCAGAATAATGTATATTCACCATGCTTGTAGGATTGTGGTTAAGGACTGAGTATGATTCCAATGTGTGTGCAGCCCTCAGCATCTTTGGAAAAGGGGGGGATATTAATGTGGAAAATGCAATAACAAGTATTCACTGGCTGAGTTGTTTGTAAGAGAGATAGTGGGGACAGCTTGAACATAACTAGGCTGAGGTAAAACCTATGAGTTATAGCAGGGATTGTCAGCCTTTGATCCTCCAGCTGTTTTGTATTTCAGCTCCAAGAAGCATGTACCAGCATAGCCTGGTGGATTCTTGGGACTGAAGTCCAACATATCTGGAGAAACAAAGGCTGAGAATCATTGGCTTACAGGAATCCCTAAATGAGGTGTGCATGTGGCCATAGGGGCAGAGGACTGGAAGATAGCAAAGACAGCCCTGTTTTCTCTATCTGAAGTGAGCACATGAATCATCTGACATTCATCCCTCTTGGCTCTCAGGTGGTCCTGGGATGGAACACATGGTGTCAAACAAAAAGGTTGACGTGAAGGTTTCACACACTGACTTTGCCTTTGCTAGCTACAAAGTTTGACAAGTAAAAATAAGGCCGAAGAAGAGACCCAAGATGAGATGAGGCCATCATAAAAGTAGACACAACACTGAGAAGACAGACCTCTGGAAGGTCAGCAGCAGGTGATAGTTTGCTGCATTGGAAAAGCAAATATTTCCCCTTCCACATCCCATTTCTATTCCAAGTGCCTTCTTGCTGGAATATAGGCATGTTTATGTGTTATCTCTTAAGCTTAATAAGAAGCATGCTATGAAGGAGACCAAGGAAAGGACATGCCAAAGAATGCCAGGCTGTAGAACTGGATATGAAATCAACATCTAAATCAGGAGTGGCTAGATAATATAAGCTGCAGGAACTAAAAAAGATCAGAATATGTGTGGCCCATTTTGTCATAGGGCCATAGGAAGTCATTAAAATTGCCTTGGTGGACCCATGGTCTTGTTTTGGTTTCACATGGGCCATCTGACACTACAGTTGAGCCTTTTGAAGACATCTGTCTCCTTGTAGTTCAAATGTTTGGAGGATGACATAGGACTGTGCCTCCTGGTTCCACCATGCCATTGGGATGATTGCAGTAGAAACTCACCCCTGAACCTTCCAAAGGCATTGCCAGAGAATGTACTACTCTAAATGTGAAGGCTATCACAAGATTAAAACAAAACAAAACAAAAAATAAGAAACAACCCTGACATTAATATGGAGGAATATTTGCACAGGGCTCAAATATGTGTGTATAGTCATTGGTAAGGGACGGCCAGGGGAAGGGACGGCCCTGCGCGGAGTTCTGGCCACCGGCAGAGGGGAAGGGACGGCCCTGCGCGGACCCACCGGAAGCCCCCGTCGCGCGCGCACCTGCGCCGAAGAGCTCCAGCCGCAGCCAGGACGGGGTCGAGGTCCGGCCGCTGGTTGGGCCCAGCCAAGGGGCCGGCCACGGCCGGTTGGGACGCGCCGGCGTTGCCCGAAAGGGCCGGCTTCCTCCCTGGGGCTCCTCGGCGCCGGCACGCATGCGACGGGGGCTTCCGGCGGGTCTGCGCAGGGCCGTCCCTTCCCCTCTGCCAGGCGCGCGCGGCCCACAGGGAAAGCTTGTCCCGCCCTCCGCAGGCGCAGGCCTCCTCCCGAAGGCTCGAGGCCTAAGCAGCGGAGGACGCGCCGGCCTTGAGTGAAAGGGAGGCCGGACGTGGCTTCCACGAGGCTGGCTTCCTCCCCGGAGCCCTCCCGGTCCCTCCTGCAACAGTACTTACAGTAAGTGTACTACACCATTTTTTCTTCTTCTCAAGTCACAGTGGTCCCCCGGGTTATGAAAATTTTCGAGTTACGTAAACTTTCGTAACCCGGGGGACCACTGTATTCTTGATCCATGGCAGAAAACCACTTCTCCTGCTCCTCCTTAGGATAAGACTGCAATTCCTCAAAACTCTCTGGCTACCACTGAGCAAGCTCTTGCACCCTGCACTACAAATCTATCTACAGGTCTCCTCACCCTTTGAGTTCTCCTTGGAACAATCACTTTTGTTCTGCCTCTTTTGTCCTCACTTTCAGAACTAGTCTGCACCTCTGTGTCTTTCATGGACACCTTTTCAAACTTCTGTGTAGTGACCGGTGAGTGCAATGTTGGATGTGTTTATGTGTGATGTTCTGCAGAAGTACTAGGTTCACACTCAGTAGATGCTTCTTGTTTTGGCACCCCTCCATTTCCAGTACCTATGTCCCTCTGCCCCAGCTTGAGAAAAACCTCTTTGTTTGCATGTAGCTTCTCCCAGCCTGAATGTTTTTCAAAATTGGCACTTCTGGACAGCAAGATATCCCCATGACCTAGGTGAAATCTGTAACTGTTTCCAGAATACCCCACAAACATCAACCTTCTCCATTTAGGATCCCCCTTTTTCCTGAAGTTTGCAGGCACATACACATTTGCATACTCCCCCCCCCCCAAACTCTCAGGTACTTGAGATTAGGTGGTCTACCATACAACATGTGATATGGTATTTTCTTAACAAAAGAATCCCAAGTGCAGTTAGCAATGTGATTTGCTGTCAAAATTGCTTCTCCCCAAAGCTGCTCAGGTGCTTCTGCATCGAGCATCATGCAATCTTTCATTTGCTTTAGAACCCCAATACGTCTCTCTGCTATGCCATTCTCACTTGGGACAGCCGGGTTCGTCATATTATGGTGTATCCCTTTCCTCCTCAACCAGTTTTTCAGGTTATTGGACAGAAATTCACCACCTCTATCTGTAACCAATGACCCCACCTTGTATTCAAACTCCCTTTCAATCATATTGACCCAATCTTTGATGTGTTCAGCAGCTTCACTCTTTTCCTTCATGAGCATCACATACGAAAACCGTGTGTGACGATCTACAATGACCATGAAGTACTGATTTTTGCCCATGGTTTTGGCCAAAGGACCAGCCAAATCAGCATGCACAACCTGAAAAGGTCTTTGTGTGGTGCATTTGCTGCGTTTGGCCACAGGAAAAGCCTTCAGCTTTATCCTGCTGCAAACTGAACAATCCAGGTGGTTTGCACAAGAAAACATTTTAAATTCTGGAAACACTTCCCCCAGCTTCCCCAAACTTGTGAAGCTTGTATGTCCCATGACTCTATGGTAGTAATGCACACAGTCTGAGTGCAAAGGCACGTTGTTGATTATTGCACATTCTGCCTTGTCAACCATATAGTACATTTTGGTTTTTTTGACTGCTTTAGCACAAACCTGGTCATTCATGCTAATAATACAATCATCCCCTTTGAAACTTAAGGCATACCCACTAGTAGTTAATGCAGACACACTAACCAAACAATTTTGCAACTTAGGAACACACAAAACATTTGAAAAGTCCTTTCCAAAACTTGGAATGAACACAGTTCCCATTTCTTTTGCCTCCCTTGGTGTACCATCAGCCAAATCAACTGAATGTACTTTAGAGGACACCTTATTTTTCAAAAGCTTTTTATCAAAAACCATATGTGCACTGGCTCCGGAGTTGAGCAACCAATAATGTTTAGGGATTACAGCCTGGTGGGCTTTATAGACATTGTTCTTTACCACAGCAACAACACCTTTCCTGGTCACAGGATCTTTAGGCTGTTGTTTTCTTGCTGCTGCCAGCTTCCTGCAGTCCTTCTTGAGATGGCCTGGCTTCCCACAATGGAAACACTTTCTTTCTCTGGACACAGCTGCCTTCTCCGGTTGCAGGTCCTTGAAATCCCCGGTTGGGTGTAATTGCTTTGGTACTGCATGCTGCCTCTGGATCCCTGCCTTGTACTGCTGACATTGGCTTTCTTCCAAGACACATGCAGCCACCAGCTCCCAGTAATATCTGCCTCATTAAAATTTTGAAAACTCCAAAGAATATTTTCAAAATCTTCAGAAAGACTCCCATGCAGGATGTATGCTTTCTGCTCAGATGTTAGGACAACACCTCTCATCTGCACCTGGCTGAACAAATCAGATATCATCTCCAGATGCTTCTCTGGCAACTGTCCTTTCTGCATTTTGCATGCATACAGTCTCCTACACCAAACCATTTGAGACAAAGCTGTATTAGATTGGTGTATTTCCCTCAAAGCATCCCAGACTGCCTTTGAGGTTCTCTTCTCCCGAACATCGTTGATTTGCGGCGGCATGATTGTTAGCAAAATTGTGGCTCTGGCTCTCTTATCAAGGTCAAGAGTATCAGCTGTGGGTCCTTTTTCAACAATATCCCACAGCCCTTCCCTAACGAGCAAAGCTTCGCAATATGAACTCCACCCAGCATAATTAGTTTCATCTAGTTTGGGAAATTTAGCTCCCTCCATCATTAAGCAGTGTAAAGACAGAGTCCTGGCAGTTTTCCCAGCTTCTACTGTCAATAGTGATAAGACATAGACAACAGTCCAAAAAATCTTACCACGCAGCCTTCCGGCACTGACAGAACATCAACCAGCAACTAACGGAGATGCGTGAGTAGATAAGATCTGGGCCCATAACCTTTGTTAGTGTAAATAAGCAGAAGTGTGCAGTTCAAGCAATCTCCGATGCCTCCGATTCCGGCAACTCTGAAGCTTCGGCTTTATCAGGAATCCTCCTACCAGTTGTTGATGAAAACAGACTGGAGCCAAAAGTCTCTTCTCAGAGGCTTTATTTTTAAGTTGCTGTATTTACAAATATACATACGCTCGTCTGACAAATTCTCTCCAACTATCCATTACAGAACAATTACCCAACAATCCTCACTGAGTTGTGTAGGCTGGTTATAGACTTATGTCATGTGGTCACAAACCCCACCTCATTTGGTGATTCTACTTCTATTTGTATACCCTGCTTTGTTGTCCCCTCAGTCAGGAAGACACAGTTGTTTTCATTATGTTTATATGCAAGCAAGCACTCTGACCTTGAGCACTGTCTGCTCCCAGCCTTCAGCTGAAAAACAAGTCTAGCCATAATTTCTGTTTTTCCTTTTTGTGCACATCTGTACATTTCATACTCAGGCCTCAAAGCCTAACAGGGGCACCCCAATTATTTTTTTCAAGCCTGTAGGCAACCAAATTGGAAAGGCATGCTTTGATTTTCCAGTCAAGTTAAAACTGAATATTCATTAACAACAATTAATAATAAAAGGAAGAAGTGAGAGGATAAAAAAAAAAAGAATGGGATCACCTTTAAAACTGATTGGTTTTATTTTAGCATGATCCTTTGTGTTTTTTTATTTTAGCATGACCCACAAAGAGCTCTGTACTACAACTGAATAAGTAGGTTTATATTCACAAAAACAAATACTATGTTTTAGAAAACACATTAGTCTTAAAGATGCCCCACATTCTCTCTCCACCCCCCTGCCTTTTTAAGGTGCAAGAGACTAACACAGCTGTGTGCCTTCAAGGCATTTCTGACTTATGTAGACCCTAAGGTGAACCTATCTTGGGCTTTTCTTGGCAGTTGCGTTTGTGAATGATTTCTTTATTTTATTTTATTTAGGAATCTCAGCATATATTTAATCATCCTACTGTTCAGGCCCTTTGTCCCCCAAATTATGTTTTGTTGCAGAATGCATAACTAGACTTACAATGTCAGTATTCTGGAACATTAACAATTAAACAATTGTAGTTACTCCAGTTTTAGCTACTTACCGTGTACAGGTTTGTTGGTTTGGTTTTTTACATGTGATATGAGATGGGACAAAATATGTCCCAGCAAATAGATTATTTTTGGCCACTGGGTTTACCACTCGCACCCCGCATGAACCTAAAGTATTTTATTTTAAAAATGCCCCATGCTTCTTTTTATGGTAAACTATAATGGAGCAAAGCAGAAGACAATACACTAGTTGCAGTGTCAGTAGAATTCTCATGTTAATCCATAACCAGAACCCTAAGCCTTACACTAACTTCATTATGCTGAAATTGTCCTCTGGGTCAGAGGTACACAACTTCATGAGGGTTAAGATGTAAGTTTCTGGACCCACAATTACTAGATAATGTTGTATCTCTTCCTTCTTCTTTAATGAAATCACTTTAATGAAATCACTCAAATATTCTCCGATTCTGCCCTCAGTAATATGTACTGAGATTACCCCAGGATGTTTGTTGTTCTGGATATTCTGTGAGAAAAGTAGCATAAATTCTAATGCCACACCGTTCACTATAATTTGAAAACAGATAAATACTGGTCAAGTGTTAATTACTTTTCTTTATCATCATTACAGAATGTTTTGAATTTTCATATTATCTGAACCACTGGGAAGTTCTATGGATATTGAAATACAGTCATTTTCTCTAGCACTGGTCTCTCTGTTTTCAAGTTTTGGATAGATAAGGATAAGAAGTTGGTGTAGAGTACATTATGGCTCCTATGAGTATAGATGTGTCCCTGATTCAACTCTCTTTTCAGCTGTGTACTCACATTAGGGTGGGGAATGTATTATCCTAAGATGTTGTGTGACTGCAAGGTCTAGCTAAAGGTAATGAGAGTTGTAGACCAACAACATCTGGATATGTTTTATATGATAGGTATATTAAAGATGTACTTTTGCTCCCTGCCAATCAATCTGACTCTGTTTTTTGGATTCCAATTGTTGTGAAACAGTATGATTTTCTTGTGTCTAGTGAGAATCTGATTTTCTTAAGTAAAATGTAGCTTAGTCCTAGTGGGTGTGATTATTGTTCAGTCCATGCTGAATGTTTTAGCAAGCTGCTCTGATTTGCTGTAGTATAGTAATGTTTCTGTGTTTCCTCTTGTGTCCTCTGAGTGCTGACCTGAGGCCAGAATATAATAGCATGTGAAAGCTAAGAACGTCATCCCCAGAATTCACAGGCAAAGAAGAAATTAGAATCTTCACAACAGCTCTGAGTGTCTGGGAGTTAATTACATGCCCAAAGCCACACATGAATTACTTTACTTAGCAGGATTATAAAGAAGGCTGATCCTATTGTTCAGCAGAATGAGACAGCCACATCACACTAGAGATTTGGGGGGTCATGCAAGTACAGCAAATTATTGGTTATTTAATTTGTCATTTTGCCAGAGATGTTCGCCCTGTTATGATGTTGGGTGAAGAGTACTGTTTGCTGCTCCATCTTTGACAATAAATCTTTATGAGCCAACTCAGGCTGTGAATCCAGATCTTAGAAGTTATGTCCTTGTGCTATAGTAGTGAGTGCCATCCAGATGTTCTCAAAAACCACAATACCCAGCATACTTCATCACTGGCTTGGATGGCTAGGGACGTCAGTCTTTGCTCATCTTCTTTATCAAAGGAAGCAAAAAGATTATTGGAGGGCCACATTGTTTTCTGACACTGCTACACTGCAATGCTTCTTTGGTACACTGGATCCTTAGTGGTGAAATGCTCATGGGAAAGGGGGGGGACTGACAGCACAACATGTCTATTGAAAAACTTGGGTCACTCAATCTTGCAGCTGTAGTACAGTTATGTTTCTGTGGAGCTATGGTGGCACAGTGGTTGAATACCGCCACTGCAGCCACTCACTCACAATCCACAAGTTTGTGAGTTCAATCCCAGCCAGGGGCTCAGGCTTGACTCAGCCTAGCATCCTTCCAAGGTCATTAAAATGAGTACTCAGCTTGTTGGGGGCAATTAGCTCACAGTTGTAAACCCTGCTCATTTGCTTGAAGGAGATAGGTGAACTGATATCAATTGCAAAGAGGTGACACTCTGAGGTCAGTTGGTCTTTGGGATTGGCAGCAGGGCCCCTGTTGGGATGTGACTTCCACAGCTCTCTGACAATGTTGATGTATAGAGAAGAGAAAATGCAGGAAAAAAGGAGGGTGCAGGGACAAAATGTTAGCAACTCCTGCTCACCTGCTATTTCTTTCCAAAAAAATCCCCCTGCCTCACCCTGCTAGTGTTTTCACCATGAAAAACAAACATTGAGGTTGCTGCAAACTTTTAATCCCACCTCTTTTATGCCTTTCTTTTTAAGAATTCGGCAACAGTTGTGGCTAGTATGCTAATATTTAGCAACTTGGGTACATTCTGTTAACAGTATTATTTATTGTTACAGTTTTGTTCCATGGTTGCAATCTCCAGAAAATTACATGAAGCTTGAAATAAACAGTGTGCAACAAAGTGGGAAATAGACTGAGTTATCCTTACACCTGCAGGGTTTAAATTTACAGGAAATATCAAAGAACCCTAGAGAGAGGTTTCAAACATGGTTTTGGCCTGTGTGTTGAAACAATTGGAGTAGAAGTGAGTGGGGGAAAAAGCTGCGGAAGGCTTTCTTTGCTATTTTTAGTGGTAAGAATATTTTGTCTTCATACATACAGTATTTTACACACAGAGAAAAGGAGGGGAAGAAATAAATAAACTGTTATAATGTGCACCTTTAAAAAGTAAAATATGCACATATATTCTAGGCAGGTCTAACATTCTGAGAGTTTCTAAAGGGCAATATGCTGGTTCAGAGCCATCAAGTTATTCCTGGTTTTCCAAATATTCTCATGATCTCAGGAACAAATGAGCATGAACAAGTAGAATTTCTTAATAATTCTCAGGGACCAGGAATATGCTATAAATTGGGGATGGGGAATATGTTTTTCTCCAGATACTGTTAGACTGCAACTTCTGCCTTCCATAGCCAATGTAGCCAATAGTGAAGAATGATGGAAACCTCAGTTCAGAAACATCTGGGGGGCCACACATTCACTACACCTGATAAAATGCAAAGGAGAGATTTGGAAGATTTAAAGGACAAAGTAGGGGCAGGGATAGCAACAGTAAGGCAGTTTGTGGCAGTGGGGTCTGGTGATACCTTCTGGTGTATATATATCAAGAATACTTGTTAATATTGCATCTGTAGTGAAAACCAGCCTCAGCATTTGAAACACCAGTGAGAAAAAGATACCAATTTTTTTTTATTGGTAGATCCTTAATTTTTTCCTCCTAAAATTACACATTTTATTTCTGCACACGAACCCACGAGTTAACATTTCTGTTTAAAAACATACAGATTTATCCACAGATAAACCACATGTAGTTTTTTCTGCACATTTTTTCTGTGCAGAAGTAAAGCAAAACAAATAATCCCACAATATTTTATGGAGGGATCACAAAATAGACATTTTCTGCCTGGAATATGTTTTCTGCACAGGAAAGCAGCATGTAATTTTCTACAAATAATTTTCTCCCAATGAAAGAAAGTATGATTAATGCAAAAATGCTCATATGTATGGGGAAAACTGCTGAAGTTGTTTAATTATTGCATATAGTCACAAAATACGTGAAATAACAAAATAGGATGCATATATTAACTGGTTGTATTGGAGAGATGGGTGTTTCAAAGAAATGATATGCATGAAAACCACAAGATCTAGGTTTCTGTGAAATCAGGATCGGGCCTTGATTCATATCCTGGCTTATAGTTGGGGAATAAACTGCAGTTTTCTGGTTTGGATATAAAGGGAAACTAAAAACTAGAAGAGGAAGAAGGATGGTTAATATAAACACATTTTTTTCTCAATAGATTTATAGGAGTAAGAATATTATCACTGAATGGAGCACAGAAACAATTTGGTACAAATCAAAAAAGACAGAATTAGGAAACAAGGAAAGTAGGTTTCAATTTTATTAGGATTCCCATTGCCTATCCATCTCGACACTGCCATATGGGGCTAGGATGAAACAAAAAGAAACCAGAAGGCTGTCCTCAGCATTAGTGTGGCTCATGAACCTCAGCCCCAGATTTCAGGAGGTGTGTGTGGTGATGGGAGGGACTTAGGGCTAAAGCAGATGGCCTGGAAGGAGTGGCCTCCAATTGGTTTGGGACCACAGCGACCCCATGGCCTGCTCCCAAAGCTTCCTGCCTTACCGAAAAGCCAATTCAGATCTAACTTTAGAAATGTCCTATATAAGCATGTGCACACGGATAATGTCAGTATCCAAAGATATCTTATCTTTCCCACCTGTATGTTCTCCAGGCTCCACTATGTTTTTTTTTTAAATACTTAACAGAATACCACCTATTCCCTTTCTTTTTTTTTCTTTTTTTCAAATTTATATATTCAGATTTTATCCATGCCATGGAGGAACTTCATTTCGATTCTTCCCATATCCATCATCTTCATATTAATGAGAGACTTATTCAGCATCAAAACCTTGATTCAGCACTGACCTAGGTTGCTTAACTTGACACTGGAGATGGGGATGGAGATAGGTAAGGAGTTATCTTTTAAATCAGAATAAAATGATTAATAAATGAGTCCTCCTGTACTCTGACACACACAATGCTCCATATTGTGTAAAAAAAAAATCAATCAGGTTAACCCATAGTTAACAACATTTTCAGTGCTTGCTTTGGAAGTTTTCATCAAAGATGTTTTTAAAGTATTTTTAAAAAGTTTGTGTTAATAACTATTTACAAAAATAAATAAATAAGTGTAATGGTGATTGTACAGAAATAGAAAGGTCTATACAAATTCACTTTGGACTGTTGCTATGAGAAGTTGTAACACAACTGACATAACAGGCTCTCAATTCAAGAAATAAACTCTATTATGACTCCCTTATTACAGACTGTTTCATTTTATTTCTTTTAAAATTGAAACACAGGGAACCTGCATCTACCTGGTTCTCATGTCAGTCTTTAGAATGATATTTTAACTTGTAGACTACAAAAAGAAATGCAAATATATTAATTTATTATATGGTTTCCTAACGAATGCTGATCATCTGTAAATTTTATTTTTGTTCTATTGAATTTTGTTAAGTCATATTACTGTATATGCTCAACTTTGAGTCAACATCATGTACTGTATAAGTTAGGAGTAGTTTTTGGGGCCAAAATTATGGATTTTGCCAGTACCTGTGGATAAGTTGATGGTAACACCTGGAGGCTCCTTCAGTGTGTGTTTGTGTGCACAGTGCAAGAGAGACTCTAATTAAGGCTTTTTGCCTCAGCTTTTCAACTTTGTTTTCAACCTCCACTCCCAGACAGCAGTAGCCAGAGTGAATGGGACCCTGTTTAACAACATTTAATCACCCAGGATTCTTTCTGTTTGGCTCAGGAGAGAAATGAATTCTTTCTCCATGGGGAAGTCTGAAAGAGCTGCTATCACATTACCATACTGACCCATAAATAAGTTGACCTGAGATTATGGGGTCAATTTTGGGGCACACATTTTTAGACTTATAGATGAACATATAAAGTAATTTTAATAAAAAAAATGCTGGGTGATTTACAATGCTAAAGTCACTAATCTACATGTGATCTTCAGATTGTATTTGTGGAAGAGTATGCAGATTATTAATGTAGGCTCACCAACAACCCCTTCCCCCTAGCCATAGGACTGCTAGGAACAGGAAAAGCAGTAAAAACAGAGAAATCAAATGTGGTTCTCCATTTGAGAATACCAAGGTTCCTCTTCAAACCCTAATCCTATCTGTATTTGGTCACAGCTCATATGTTGATTTGTTGGAAGAAAGCAGTGAATTTCCTGAGTAGTCTCTATACTATGAGAGCTGGAAGTGAATTTAGGTGCTTGATCAGGCAAAATAAATCAGAGACCAATTTGGATAGCTTTTTCTTTTGCTGGAGGGAATAATGTCTCAGAAAATAAAGTTCCAGATCAAGCTGTTATAAACTTATTTTCTTCCTCCATGTAAGATCGTACTTCTGAATGGCTAAATTTCATGTTTTTAAGTCATAGAAATACTTTTGAGGTAAAAACTTGCTTTTCTAGTAATTTTGTTGACTATCCTTTATTAACAGTAAAGTTGTTGTTTTTAAATTCACAATCTTACCATATATCCTGGCCACTTTCCTTGTGGAGACCCTCATGGCTAATAGCTTCATAGCAAATTTTCACAGAAAGAAAAAAAAATTCCATCATAACTTCAGTGCTATATTATATCTATTATGTATGCACAACAGGTTTTCTTTGCAATATCAAAATGCAAGTTTTTACAAGTAACCAGTCAGAGAATGTCTGTCTCCTTTGATAATCTCCAAATAAGTTGTAAATTGCTAGAGAAATTTCTGAAGACTATTATCAGCAAGGAAGGAAATTGTTCTGTAATGGGCCACTTGAATAATGTATTACCCTTGCTTGTAGGTTAGGTGTCATATCCGAAATTAGATTGTGACAGGTAAGAGAGAATAGCAAGATTTTGGCTATATCTTTAAACCCCTGAGCTATATAGGTGTCAGGGAAGATGAAGAATTGCTGAAGTGTACTCTATATATTTTGAATTTGCAAGACCATCAAGTTTATGTCCTGCTGTTGAGTTCCTAGGATCATCTTGCCAGCCACTGATAGACTAGATAGACCTTTGGTCTCTTCCAATAAGGAACATTTTAAAATCAAGTTGGAATGGCACAGGGCAAATCTACTCAGCCACTGGCAGTGACTGAACAAGTCAGCTAGCTGATTTGTTGGTACAGACCCGACAGTTTTGATGTGAGATATCCATCTCATGGATGCACATACACTTCCAAGCTCAGTGCAATGAACTGATGAGGTTGTTTTCAAAGGCATAGATAAAGTTCAGTCCACATGAGAGGCAGGAAGGAGAACAATATCAACTAGCAGAGAATAGAAAACTATCACCTCACGGTGGCATTTTTTCTGTCTTATTATTGTAAGAAATGTCTGTTATCCAGGCATAAAATGTATTATTTTGAATTTGAATTTAGGCATGTGGTTTTATGAAGCTGTATCCATTTGTTTATACACATATTTATTTATATACTCATTAGTCTTTAGGACATAGTGCTTACTAAACTTATCGATATTATTAAAAATGGAACAATATGCTAAATAAAATGTTTTAATTAAAATACTACAGAAAAGGGAACAACAAATGTACTTTTCACACTCACTTTTCTTAAACTTAGCACTGTATCATCAAAAAGCTCCTGTTTCTCATGTCTAGGAAATCTACTTTGGAGGTGAGTTTATGAGCAAGTCTAAGACTAAGCCCATATAAGTCATTCTTTATGTAGGTAACACTGACTCAAAGAAGAACCCAAACTAAATTTTGGTCTTTTAGGGGAATATACTCTTATCTAAAACTGGATCCAAAATGATTGATATTCCTACCTACAACTGCTCTCCTTTGTTGGGATCAAATTTCAGCTTCACAGCCTTTTGCAAATACTCTCTGTGCACTTGTTAAGTAGTTCTATAGTTTCCCTTCAAACCTGTAGGTAGAAAAAAAAATCGATCTGGATTCCCAAATCTCCATGATTTTTCAGAAACTGCACCTATTTCTTGGCAGAAGTTACCTATTAGCATGAATCACATTGCTTCCATCCCCAAACCAGGTTGCAATCTTGACTTAAAAGGTGGTTTTGCTTTAGTTTGTGTGTGTGCGCGTGTTTGCATTTTTATAAGCCAATGCCTAATAAGGAGAGAATAATATATTTTATAATACATACATAAAAATCTAAAATAAAGATAAAGAGCCAGCATGGTGTAGTGGTTTGAGTGTTGGACTATGACTCTGGAGACCAGGGGTCAATTCTCAGCTCAGCATTAAACATATTGGGTGAGCTTGGACAAGTTATATGCTCTCTCCCTCAGGGAAGGCCAATGCCAAACCCCTCTGAACAAATCTTGCTGCAAAAACTCCATGATAGTTTCACCTTAGGGTCACCACAAGCTGGAAATGACTTGAAGGAGCACAATAATGATAAAGATGAAATTATTTATAATAACATCAAAAGCCCACAAATCAGCAATACCTTTATTGGGACAACAAAAATGCACAAACTGCATGCTACATCAGGCATGTATCAACTATGGAAATGTGATGGGGGGGGGGGAGAAAAAGAAAGTGTAAAAAAGTTTTTAAAAAAACCCCAGTCTGCTCAGGACTGCATGGCAGGGGTTGGACTGGATGGCCCTTGTGGTCTCTTCTAATTCTACAATTCTATAATTCAATGATTCTAGGACTAGCAAGAGAGAGGGCAGAGAGGGAGAAAGGACTGAGTCACAGGCATATAACTGCCTAATCCCATAACTGCATCTAGACGTTTATCACATGGAAGGGCTAAAGAAACAGCAGTGTAATTGACAGCTATTAGTGGGCCTTGCCAAACAATGAAAACATGCACCACAGCCATGGGTGGACTGTAAAGCAGATACAGAGCAGTCACAATGTTCGACCATAGATGCCACTATCCTGGTTCAGTTCCACTCTTCTACCCTTATGCAATAATATTCCATCAGGTCTTGATATGACAGACTCTCTCAAATTAAAAAAAAAAAGTCTCACATAGTACTAGTTTATTTGCACAAGAACACATTCTCTATTTTAGAGTCTGGGGTCAGAACAGGAGGTTTTGCACTTCAAAATATTGCTTGACATTGCCCTAACACTCTTGCTGATTGACTCCAAGACATCTCACAAGACATGGAGAACAGACACACAAATATAAGTAAGTAAATTTTTATAAGTATCTTCAGGCATGATGGTACTGGTTTTTCCCTACTTGTAGGGATGGGGTTTACAGCTTGGGATGGGCCTATCTGAAAAAAAAAAAGGTCCCACTAAAACATATTCCCTTTTCATTTTTTTGTTAATTCACATCTATAGTGAATTTTAGGTAGTATGATTTGGAGGTAAGGTCCATTTATTTTGTAATTTTATAAAGTGCAATTTACATTGTGGGCATTAAATTAATACAGTGAAATAGAAGCACTGCTGGTTGTACATGAAACTAAAACAAGAACAACTTTATAGTACTGGAGCATGTTTTTTAAAATTGCTTCTCTTATGCATTTGCAATTTTTAGTTTATTTTAATGTATTTTTAATGGTGTTTTTCATGGTTTATTGTAAGCTGCCCTAGTAATGCATTTGAAGGGTAGGGCATAAAACCTAATAATAACAAAAAGGCATTCATTTTCTTTGATGTTTCTCAGTCCTTTTCCATTACAACTTGAAACATCATACATCTTCCTTATTCTGTGTCTGGCCTTTTTATTATACCCATTCACCCTAGTTCCTCACAACCAAGAATCACATTCTTTCACACTTTCTCCTCAGCACTTCTCTGACCACAGCAGAACTCTTCAGTCAAATCTTCATTATAAACTTGAACCTCTGTCTTAAATTAGATTTGTGGTCCAAGGTTCCTATACGTACATTATTGTTAGAAATGATATGTTATTGTGAGAGAGAAGAGACTCCTTGATTGTTCAAGGAACTGGAACTGCCTAGAGTCTTTAAATGTAAAGAGGGCCTCATATGGCACTCCAGATGTTTGACTGCAGGTTCCATTAGCTCCAGCTAACAAAGCAAGTGGTGAGAAATAATGGGAATGAAGCCTGGAAGCAAGTGGTTGCAAATTACTCTTCAAAGATATAACTACATTTTGTTTGACTCTTACAGCATTGTAAAAGTAACTATTAGGTTTATGTTTTAGTTACAGGCAGCAACCTTATTAAATGGTGGAGAAGGACTATGAAATGGGTCAAATGGTAAATAATACTGCTATCTTGTGCTTCCTTGTAGATGCTGAAGTGACAATGAGGTGGATGGAAAGAGAATTGTCCTGTATCATAAACTGGTGGCTTGTAGAATTCAGATGATATTATTCTGGATAGCCAAAAGATAATAATTTTAGTTTCTTTTAAGAAATGGAAAAAACAAAGAGTCATTTACAGCTGTGGCAAGCTGTATTGGACCAATTGTGGATTTCAGCTTGGGGCAGGATATCTGAAAGGCTTCTGCCTCCCATATGAGCCTCCCTGAACTCTAACTTCATTAGCAAAGACTTGTTATCTATCCAACCATACTATGAGTCCAGGTTGGTGAGAACACACAAGAGGACTTTCTCTGTAGCAGCAGCCAGACTGCAGAAGTCCTTCCCAAGGAAGGTCAGGCTAACACATTTATTATGGCATCACCCAAGTGGACACAAGCTTACTTCACTTGATGCATCTGACAAACTGGTTCTAGACCACAACTGATCACCTCTCTGGACTTTTCCAGACAATCACCATAGAGATGAAAAGAGCTATCCCCTCTGAAATTTGTCATGAAAGATCACTTGAGTAATAGGTAGTACAATGTGAATATCACATTTTCCTCTGTTTACTTTTAATGCAGACACAGGACTCTTTCAGACGTCGGAAATTGGAAGTATAATTTAATGTCAATTCGAATGCAATCATGGGTTTTATGTTATTGCGAATTAAATCTTCGCAAGCAATTTCGGGTAAGAGGGAAGCCACTCCGAATGCAATCATGGGTTTTACGTTATTGCGAATTAAAGCTTCGCACGTAATTTTGGGCAGGAGGGGGTTATTTTTGGGTAATGGGAAGTAATTTCGAATGCCTTCTGAACGGAACAGGAGTTCATGTAAATTCGCTTAACCATTCGGAGTTGGGAGAAATTCCTCCCGTTTGAAAGAGTCCACAGTCCAATAAAATGAGTCTCATTCCTTGACTCTGTTGCTTTCAGTGGGTGGTGAAATGGAGTCAGACAGTATTTGTAACTCTTATCCTTTGCTGTTCACAGTCTTTAGAGAAACAAACAGCTGACCCAGGTGTTTTCACTTCACATTTAAAGGAAAGGAAAGAACCATATTAAACCAGCATGGGGGCTTTCTCATGTTGCTGGCCTCAGGAGGAACTAAAGCAAAAAAGACATAAGTAAGGACTTCAGTCACCAAGCTTACAAAAGGGATCATATTTATAGACTAACAAGCTTATATAAGTATTACAACAATGACATTTTATTATTAAAATGTAATAAAATTGCATTGGATCTTCACAGCGTTCCTCATATGTCCCTGCAGGCATCCTGAAGGATGAATATGAAAGCAGTTATGAATCAAATATAATTCAGGCTACAATAAATAAACTCAGCAAACAGCCCTGAGGGTAGATTCAACATAGCAACTTACCATCTTTTTACTAGCTATAAAAAAAGCCTCAAGATATTATGTTTGGCAATATCCTCAGAGCTCTTTTAAAATCCTCTGCATCTCCACATTCAAAGCTTGTAATATGTCACTCAGTCTCCCAACTCTTTGACTAATCTACATGTGCAGTAAAGACTAATTTGTCCTTTTCTAAGCCTTTCAATGTAACCAGATGCTCTTTTAATCATACCTGAGACACCATCTAACTTTTCAAAAGCAGACTCAAAGCAGTATCCATAGCAAACTGTTTTAAGTTGTTTAGTTTCCTCATTTAGTCATTAATTGATCCCATTAATTGTCATTAATTGATTCTATTTTTAAAAAAGAAAAATTACATTTCAGCCTTTAAAAACCAACAACAAAACACCCTGAAATGACTCAAAAAGTTTTGCTCTTGTCTTGGCACTAATTCCTTGCCCTTCTTTTCCAGTGATCTTTGTGGCCAGTAAAAGATGATTGTCAGAATCCTCTATCACCTTTTACTTAATGTAACTTTCTGTATACTTAGGTAAGTAGCAGAGGTAATATGAAATCCTTTTAGGGGCTAAACAAACCGACATTTAACACTGGCTTTGTGGCAGAATGGGGCATGGAATCCACACTCCGCATGCCCTGATGATACCCCGGCACTGGCGTCATACTGCACACCTGACTGCATGGCAGGGGTGTCATGGCACTACTTTGGTGCAGCGTTTAAACATGTTGTGGCAAAGGAGCCCTGAAAAGGCACTGCCACAGTGGCAAGTGCTCCTTTTTGCTCTTGCTAAAAGGAGTGGCATTTTGCTGTTCTTTTTATCACCAGCCAAGCATCAGATCAGGGCTACAGTGTGCAGTTGCTGTGGTCCAAATCTGGCACTGAAAGCAGTGGGGGGAAGCTGCTCCTTTGGGGCATTATGTAGAGCACCTGAGTTAATTGTGAAAATACTTATTGGGACAATAGAAAAAGTACCCAATGTGGATCAGTTGTGTTGTCCATTGGTCCTATTGGGCAACTGTGACTTTTCTGGCCCTGTGATTTAATAATGTAACAGCAGCCCTCTGTGGGATACATACATTACAAAACTGACCAGCTTTAATTTCTGCATGTGTAAGGATTTATAGTCAAATTTGGGGAATATCACTTAGCTCAATATACCAATCTTGGCTCCTTACAATGACCAATGAGATCGTGAATCCCAGAATTTTTACGGAGGGACCAGAAATCACAGGAACTGACGCCAAAGCAGAGTCTTTGGATTTTTAAGCTAGTTTATTGATGCAAAGGGAAACACACACTCACACACACATTCACACACAATCACACAAGACTAATAGAAGGAAGGGAGGAAATGTGGAAAGAAAACACAAGGCATCTCTAATGGTAGATACTCGCCTGAGATGGTTTCCTCGGAATCAAGGTGGATGCAGCAACACAATGATGAGGGGTAGGAAAAGGGGTGTGTGGAACCACGCCAAAAGGCAAACTGACAGAGTGCCTGCCTGCCACCAGTGTGGAACCCCGAACAAAGGAAAAACTGGACCTTAAATAGGTTCTTAGTCACGTACACAGAGAGGATGCTGTGTTACATCAAAAGAGAGGCCGAAATTACATCTATGCAGGCCTCCTCGATGGGAAAGGACACTTGATACCGGAATGGCTTGTATCTGCAAAGTGTCACAAAGTCATAAATCCGTCCGAAGGTGTGAAGATTTCTCCTTTGTGGCGACTCCCAAATCAGACTTCGCTGGGTACGTGATGTCTTCGCTTACAGGCCATGGAGGACTGGGGGACATCTCCCATAATGCCTTTTCCATTAGGGTCATAAGGAGACATGCCTTCACTTTATGTATGCAGGACTTGCTTAGAGACTGCCATGATCAAGGGATGCCAGAGAGAAGGGATGCCTGATTACCTCTGCAAATGCATTCTGGGATAGGGATTTGTGGGGGGTATTTTATGAAATTCCACCATCATTAACAGATCCCCCCCCCTCGGAGATCTTTCAGTCTCATGGGCTCATGAGGATGAAAGACCTCCGAATCATTTCAAGGTCTTCAGTTGGATACCATTGTGAGCAAAGCACCACCATTAGAATTGCCTAGGAGTTGGTGAATTCACGTCAGGAACCCAGTCACACAACACACATAACCATACAGGTATAAAATGAGCACATTTGGGGAATGATAGGCAATGCATAAACAAAAGCAATCCAAAAGAGAGGAAAAAGGTTATAATGAAGACATACAAACAATGACTAACTATAGACGTCATGACTACTCTACAGAATGAAAAGACAGCAAACATAAATTTGCATGAGCACTGAGACATGGGCATATAGGAGCATAGATAGTCAAAAAGAGCAAATATAAGAATCAGGACACAAGCATGTATGAACTTTGAAAGGCAACATGAAATACTTTTGAGTTCCGAGGACCAATGTCCGAAGGCTTTGGGGGTAACATATCAATGTTCATTATCAGATTGGCCTCAATAGCCACGAGAAAGAACCAATGTCCAAGTTTCTTGGAGGCAGGAACCAATGTCTCTGAAGTTTGGTGTATGGACCAATGTCCAAGCAATCTTTATGTAGGAACCAATGTTTTTGAAGTTAGTTGTGCGGACCAATGTCCAAGCAATCTTTTGTAGGAACCAATGTCTTTGAGGTTAGTTGTGCGGACCAATGTCCAAGCAATCTTTTGTAGGAACCAATGTCTCTGGATCAGTGTGTATATGATGTGGTAGTGTAAGATGTGTATACTAACATGTCCATCAAGTTCGAGCCAGATCGGAGAAAGTGTGGTACAAAGTTCGGACTTTGTTCTGGAACGGACAAACCAAAAGTTTGGGAAGTGGCACCTTGCTGCGCCGTTGGTTGGTGTATGGTGTTGTACCAAAGCTGTTCTATTGGAATTAGGGTTATGCACTTTGTATGCCCAACCAATGTTTGTAGAAATACAACACCGTTAAGGTTGCAGGGACAAAACGTTGCAGCAGGAACCAGAAATTGAGATGTACGTATGCCTTGCATGGTGGCATAAGCAGTGTCTAGGAGTTAGCCAAAGTCTGCTGAGATTGTTAAGTGTCTGGGTAAAGGAGTCTATTGTTGTTTTACAGGAACCAAAATGTTGTGACAGGAGCCAGGAATCAAAGTTGTGTTCATACTTTTCCAAGTAGCATGAACAGTGTCCCATAAAGTTGCATTCCCTGTGCTGCTTGGTATACCAATGGACTCATACTGGTGTGTTGATGAACAGACATGCTGTCACCGGTGAAGTTCGTCTAAAAGGAAATGCAGCATGCAGTAGTGCAGGGATGCAGGTACAGACCAGGAACAAATCGGGATACATAGTTTTCAAAGCACCATCTGGATGAAACACTCTAAAGGAGAACAATGAGTGCATCTTGGAGGATTCTCTGGAGGACATCACATCAACCATGGTGGTGAAAGCAGGATATCTTCTGGTTTCTGCACCGTTGCAGATACTTCTGTGGATCAGGTTTAAGTCTGGAACCAAGATCTGAGCTTACCTCTCAGAGGCATTCTTAGAAAAAAGGATAAGGTGCAGTGTGAAAAGGATAGAGGTTTGCCTATTCTCATGCATAGGAGAAGATGGGAAAGAGGACATCATATTTCTAAAGGCAGCATGCCTGGGTCCTCCTGAAGACCCAGTTTTCTGACAGGAATGAAAAAGACAGGCTTTACAATCTGCGTCCAGTAGCTGAGAAAGTCTTGGAAAGAGACTATTAAAGGAACTGAAGCTCATGCAAGAGAAACATGTCAGTAGAGACTCAAGACTAGAATTAGTATAAACATTAACACATATAACAGATTAGTAAAACTAGCTATCATTAATAACACACATAGATATACAAGCAGCTAATATGACTGGCACTCTCTATAGACTCTATCAGCCCAAGAGACTGGTGGGGGCTATAGGTTGGCAACACAAAACCGCAAATGGTGTACGCATGTTCCACCACTAGGGGCTCTTTCTTGAAGCACCAAAAAAAAGGAAGAAGGGGAGAACAAAAGAAAGATCTCTCAGAGGCTGAGAGCGTGTGCCCAATCTTCTGTTTTGGGCTCCAAATGGTTAAGGTAGAACAATGGAGGCTGGTCTAGACTGGTCAAAACTTGAGAAAAAACATCTGACAACAAAAAATATGGAAAACCCATGAGTCGCAAGGGAAAGTGTTATAATTTTCCTCCCCCCCCCCTTGCTAACACAAGACACGTGGACCACGAAGAGGGATCAGTAAATGTAGCACCTCTGATTGACCACCAGAGGGAGATCTGTTTAGCATTTGAGGGGAACTCTCTTTGTCCTTGAGGCCAGAGAGTGTCCAGGTCACATCTTCACAGCCACAAGAGGTACCAAAGAACAAAACTATCATGGAAAATTATTTCCTGCAAGGCTCATCTGTAGGAGGGGAGACAGAGATAATTCCTGAGCATTTTGAGAGTGCAGCAAGCAAAGATGCACTAAGAAATAGCATGTGGAAGCTTGTACATTGATGATGATGATGATGATTTACTAAGTAAATCCTGTAATACCTCTCAGGACCAGAGAGGGAGACTCTCTGTCTGTTAAGCATGGCCAAAGACATTGAGCCAGAAAGTGTGACGTGAGAGTCACATATTCACAGCCAAGAACACAACAAGGAACGAACATTATATTTTGGGTGCAATCAACAGAGAAGGGTGTGTGGGGACAGAGAGAAAGGACAATCGTCCTTCTGAGCCCTGAACCAACAATAGCTTGAAAAAGGAACTGCCCAAACAGTATCACTTGGGAAGTTATGGATTTGCTTTCAGTTATGTAAAGTCTAGTCTTGAGCTTAATAGGGAATCTCCTCTCAAACCAAGTGCGTGCCTCATCCATTGCGTCTAAAACTTCCATCATTCCAGGGTAAGGTGTGGCCCAATGGCACTGTGCTTCAATGTTGAACTCCCAGTCCGTGGTAAACTGTGCTGTATAGAGTTCAGCCGCTCTCCCAGGTATCCAAAAAGCTATTAACATTAGGATCTTGAGCCTCCAGACACCCTGTGCCATCTCTTGTCCCTGTGGGGAGATAGAGAGGCATGCTTACTATGGGCGCCCTGGACTTCGATACAAACTAACAAATGTCTGAGACAGATCGATGGTGGGCAAAGGAGGGGGTTCTGGCTGAACCGGCCGCACTGGGGCTGGCCCTCCTTTCCATTCTTTTAACTGGGAAACATGAAAGTATTTTAGTCTGGCTCCACGGGGACTAGGGATACACACTTGATAGACTGAAGGGGAAACTCGTTCTGTGATTTCCACTGGACCCAGCCATTTCGCTGCTAGATTGTGTTTCTGCTTGAAGAAGTTTCTGTACATCACACTCTGTCCTCGCTCCCATAGCTGAGGATTCCGTACCCATCCCAACCTTCTATCCATGGCTTGCATGTTCTGTCCCAGCTTTTCAGCCACCAGTCTATGCATCTGCTGGATGCTTTCTATGAGGGTTTTGATCCACTCGTGGTTTAGGATAACAGGCTCCATGTCAGAGGGAATTGTAGTGTTTAACCAGAAGGCTTCTGGCATGATCATTTTCCTGCCAGTCATTACTTGGTGCGGCGTGAAGCCATGGGAAGCTGTAATTCCTCTAAGGGCCATCAATATTATAGGGAGTTTTGCATCCCAGTCCTTTCCGGATGCCTTAACCACCTTTTTCATAGCCTCTTTTAGGGTCCTGTTAGTTCTCTCTATATGCCCTGAGCTTTGCGGGTGTGAAGTAACATGAAACCGTTGTTTGATTCCTAGGGCTCTGCAAAGCTCCTGCATGACTTCCCCAGTGAAATGGCTGCCTGAATCATGAT
Organism: Urosaurus nigricauda; assembly: GCA_034509955.1. Classification (NCBI taxonomy): domain Eukaryota; kingdom Metazoa; phylum Chordata; class Lepidosauria; order Squamata; family Phrynosomatidae; genus Urosaurus; species Urosaurus nigricauda. Next base: position 127,252,895 of record JAOEGL010000003.1, read on the forward strand.
CTATTACAAAGGATTGAGGTAATCCCCACCGACTGAAGACTTGATCAAACAACACTTGGGCTGTGGTAGCAGCTGTGCAGTCGTGTGTGGGAAAAGCCTCCACCCACTTGCTGAATGGATCAATGATGGTTAGGCAGTACTTATTACGTCTGGGGGTGACTGGCAGAGGTCCAATGAAGTCTATCTGTAGCCTGGCCCATGGTCCCTCAATACGCTGGTGACGGATGGGAGCTTTGGGGCCACTGTTATCTGCATTTACCATGGCACAAGAAAGACAATTGTTCACCCATTGGTCTACATCCTCTTTCATGTGTGGCCACCATCCCGTTTCCTTCACTCTTTCCAGGGTGACAGCCTTCCCTCTATGCCCTATGTTGTGCACAAATTGGATGAGATCTCCCCTAACTTCAACTGGTACTATCCAATGATGTGTACCATCTTCTTCCCTGGCCCACCATACTCCTTCCTTTTGTACAATGCTTAGTTTTCCTGTGGGATCTTTCCCTGCTGACACCAAGTCTTTGATCTCACTATCCCCCTTTTGCAACTGTGCCAGATCAAGTGTGTCAGGAAGCATGGGTTCCTTTGGCTTCACATTTATGGGAGCCATTGGGGCAGTAACAGCTGCTTCCTTGGCCAGAGAGTCCGCCTTGTTGTTCCACTGTGCTTCCTCCCCTGCACCCCTCTGGTGTCCCTTTACATGTGAAACCTGCGTGGGAGCAGTCCTCCTTAAAATCAGATCAGCTGTGGCTTGCCACTTGTCAGCATGGGTGACTGGCTTGTCATCATTGGTTTTCCAACCTCTAGCTCTCCATATTGGGAGCCAATCTATGGCTGCATTTACAGTCCACTGAGAGTCTGTGTAAATGGCTAGTGGGACATGGGGATCTTCAAATTCTAGGACTGCACGGAGTGCTTCCACCTCTGCAGCTTGACTAGAGTGTGGCCTCACTGCCCCTTGTAAAGTGTGTCCATCATTTACTCGAACTGCTCCAAATCCTGTTAAACGGGTACCTTCAGGGCATGAAGAGGACCCATCACAGAACCAACACATGAACTTAGCTTGCAGTGCCTCTGCTAGAGACTGCCCTGCCTTCACTGGCCAGTCACTCCGGTTACTGAGGGGAATTGGACATTCATGTGCAGACCCTGTGACAACCAATCCATAGGGGGCAGATGGCTCACTGGATTGTCTTTGGTATCCTACATCCCTTTTGAGTAATTCTATGGTCTATTTTGCTATCCTAGAGCTGTGTACCTGTCCATCTTGTATTTTTCCAGACAGTATGAACTTTAGGGGTGTATGTGGAGTTTGTACTATGACTTTTGCTCCCCCTATGATGAATTCCCATCGCGTCAAGGCCCACACCAAAGCTAAGCAGTTTTTCTCACATGAGCTGAATTTTACTTCTGTGGGTGTGAGATTTTTTGAAGCATATGCCACCACCCGATGTACATTATTTCTAAGCTGCGTGAGTACAGCTCCAACATGATTGTCAGCTATTGCTAGCTGGATGTAAAAGGGCTGCCTCACATCAGGATGCACCAAAGCAGGTGCTTTGGCCAGATCTGTCTTCAATGTGGCAAAGGCTTCCTGTTGTTCTGGCCCCCACCTCCATTCTACTCCTTTCTTTAACAGCTCATACAGGGGTTTGGCTTTGATAGCAAATGCCTCTATAAACTCCCTGGAGAAGTTAAAGGTGCCTAGCAAGGCTCTTAAGGAGGCTACATCTGTAGGGGCAGGAAGCTTCCCAATGGTCTCTACCCTCTGCAAATCAGGAGTCCTACAATCCGTTTGGAGAAACAACCCTAGGTATTTGACCTGAGTTTTTACCAGCTGTGCCTTTTCCCTGTTGGCTTTGAACCCTGTGTCCCTAATAAGCTCTAGCACTTCCCTCGTTATGTCGGCTGTCTTCTCCTGTGAATCTGAGTGGACCAGTATGTCATCCACATAGGACAAAACGTGGGGGCGTGATGTAGGGCGCAACTTTGTCCACATTTTTACTACATGTGAATGACATATACTGGGACTAGAGTGAAAACCCTGTGGGACTCTCTTAAATGCCATTTGTGTTCCTCGGAATTCAAATGCAAATTTGTAATAGCAACTCTCATGGAGTGGGATTGAGTGAAAAGCATTGGCTAAGTCAATGACACTATAGAATTTGGCTCCGGCTGCAATTGCTGCTAGGATCTGATTGTACTTGGCTACCACGGGAGCTACTGGAGGAGTCACTGCGTTGAGTGCTCTGAAGTCCACGGTCATTCTCCACGTGACCCCATCAGATTTCAGTACGGGCCAAAGAGGAGAATTACAAATTGATTGCATGGGCAAAATAACGTCCCATTTGAGTAGACCCTCGATGGTTTTGGCTATCCCTTCCTCGGCTTCGCAGGGGTATCTGTACTGTTTCTGCGGTGGAGGATCTTTCCCTTCAATGAGCACACATGCTCTCTTTACTTTCCCACATTCCATCTTGTCTTTAATCCACACCTCGGGAAAGTCTGTTGTCCACAGGTCACTAGTGATGGGGAAAAGAGGGGCTGGTGCTTTCAAAGCTGCACATCTATGTATGGCTGATATGATTAGCGGACCTTCAGGTAACTGCCAGAGGAGGCCATTGGCTAAATCCAATGTCAGTTTGTTTTTCTTGAGGAAGCCTACTCCCAGAATTCCATCATCCTCTCCCTGGTTTTCACATGCTTGTATGGAGTCTATGATGCGTCCTAATTGCAGAGGTATATCTTCCCAAATTGCTGACTGATGTCTGCCCTTGCCATATCCCACTAGCTCCATATGGTCTTGTGTCTTTTTCCCCATCATCGCAAATTTGGGATTCATGGTATTCACTGCTGCTCCTGAATCCACCAACATTTGTGCTGTCTTTGGCTTGGTTTGGGGACCGATTTTTACATCTACCATAGGGCGCCCCCACAAATCCGGTTTACATGTGGCCACAATTTGTGGACATGACATCTCAGGCAGATGTTCTTCCCATTGGGGAGTCTGCTGTAGAGACTGGGGGTATACTGTAAAGACTGGGGGTGCAACTGGGGTGCTGTCATGTTCCTCCTGAAGGGCGGGTTGTGGGTAAGGTAGATTTCTCCGTGGAAAAGGAGTTGGAGGTTTTTGCACAGATTGTGCTAAAGAGCCTCTGCGAGGTGGCGACCTTCATGGGGGAGGTATGGGAGGCCTTTGTTCTGCTAGTGCTGGGATGTCCTCTTTGATTTGGGCAGCTGGGGTTTCAGCCCATGGGATCCTATGGTCTGCCCTTGCTCTCCGCGAGCGATGGGATCCCGGGCGTCCCTAGCGTGGCTGCACATTGTTTGTCATGGTTGAAGGCTCATTCACCAGGTTTGCCCCTTCAGAGCGTCTTCGATTGGTGGCCTTTTCTAGCATTCCCATGAGTTCTGGGTTAGGTTTCCCATCTAACTCTTCCTTCGTATAACCTAGTTTCCGGAGCTGCCTCCAGATGTTTATCCTCATTTCCTGGACTGACATATTTGGTATCTCGTTTTTTTCAGGTGAGTCCCTAGGTGGGCCTTTACTGTCCTTCCGAAATGGGTTGTTGAAACTGAATCTGGTATTTTCTGCTGGTAATTGTTGAGAGTGTGGCCCTGTATTCCGATACGTTACAGTGTGGATTGGGTCTCCCTCCTTGTCTGCCTTCTTCCCTGCAGCCCTGGACCCTTTCCCTGAGGCTGCTGCTGCCATTCCCTTGGCCAATTCCATTTGTGCTTCCCTGGTCCAATATGTTTGGGATGCTTCGTGTATATATTCCATGAACTCTCCCCAAGTCATGTTATGGAGTTTGAGGGATGTTGTGGGTCCTAGATAGGTTTTTGAGGCATTGTTCAGACCCTGGTACATGTCGCGAATGATATCAACATCATTCATCAATGGCTGTCCTTCCCTATTCAAGTGTATGGTTCCTGACAGGATCCCCAACATCTTTTTCCTGGCTACATAAGTGTCGGGAGATTCATCTGGTAGTTGCATCTCACTCTGGTATCTTGCCTTTAGGATAGTTCCTGGCCACAAGATCTGCACCATTCTAGTGATCCAGTCATGTAAATCCAGGTTAGCTAGGTCATAGTTGGAGACAGCTGCTTCAAATGGGCCAGTGTAACTGGGATCTAGACATAGCCTAGCCACTTGAGTCAAATCCTGTCCTTTGGCCTTAGGGTAAGACAGAATGACAGTGGACATCCACTGGACTCCCGTTTGGGTGTTCAGCTTCCCCAGCTGATCCGCCACTGTCTTAATCTCTGCAAGAGTCCAACTGACAGTTTCAATAAATGTCTTGGTGACTGTGCCATCAACATCAGTTTGTTTTCTCTCTACCATACTTCTGGTCTTTACAGGATCCATTGGGACCTCAGAAGTGCATCCCTGGGAGAATCTTTTATTTCCTTCTTTCTCTGGTGGGCTTCCTGAGGGAGGGGGTCCTGTTCCTATGCTCATGTGGTATGGATTTCCAGATGTGGGCAATGAGTTCCATTGTGAGCTTTGGGGCCCCAGTGGGGGTCCATAACTCGCATTTGGAAGGCCTACAGCTCCTTGCGCCACTGGAGGACTCCACTGAGGGTTGTATGGAGGGGGAGTCCAAGCCTCAGATGGCAAAGGTGATTCGCTCAGGACTTTTGCTTGCATAGCTGATTCTAAAATGCTTGGCTGTACTGTTGCTACTATGGCTCCCTTCAAATTCAGCCTCTCTTCCAGCTCCCTAATGCGGCATTCGCACTTAGAGTGGTCTGCCTGTGATGCCTCCTCGGTCTTTTGGGACAAGATGAAATCTGCTGCTTGCTTGGCCCGACTCAATTTTATCTCTAGTTCTTGGTTTTGGAGCTTTAAAGTTGCAATCTCCCTCTCAGCACGATCTGCTCGCTGGCTAGCTTCGTTGGCAGTCCTTGCCAGTAAGGTGTTCTCTGTTACCTTTTCTCTAACTTGGGAGACTAAATCCCCAATCTGTCCTTTGGCTATTTCAACTTCCAGTTTGTGTCTTTTATATTCTTCTACTATATCATGAGAGAGCATCCACAGACCCCATGCTGCCACATGATCTTTTTCAGCTTGGGGCACACTCCTAACTCCCTTCTTCTTTGTTTTTAGATTGTAGGCTTTCAGAAGGGTGGCAAAGGGATCCTCCGTGAGGAATACTCCTGGCAACCATGGGTTGGGTCCCTTTTTAAGAAGCCACCTCTGCAGCCTATCTTGGGTTTGTTCCTCCTTGAACAATTTGACTCCTTGCATGCTTTCCTCCTCCATTCTCTCTCTCTCTCTCTCTCCCTGTTATATGTACCTCAGATCTCTAGCCTATGCTTACAAATTTTGGATTACTAAGGGAGCCAAGAGGAGAGACCAAAAGGGAGTACTGGAAAGAGGGGGGGGAAAGGGGGGGTGGTTGAAAAGGGAGACTCAGAAAGAGACTGAGAGGGAATTATGGGAAGAGAATGAGGGGGGGGGTTGGAAAGGGAGACTCAGAAAGAGACTGAGAGGGAATTATGGGAAGAGAAGGAGGGGGGTTGGAAAGGGAGACTCAGAAAGAGACTGAGAGGGAATTATGGGAAGAGAAGGAGGGGGTTGGAAAGGGAGACTCAGAAATTGAAAACCTCTAAAGTTATCTTTAATCTGTCCTCCTAAACCCTGAGGACAATGGCATCACCTAGGTGGGACTTCCTTCCCGCTGGCTAGCTATCACAAGGGACGGGATGAGGAACTTCTTTTCCTCCTGGCTTCAAAGGGGAAAACTTTTACCCCGCCAGAAAAAGGAGATTATGCATGGGTGTATGAGAGCTGGCTTCCAAATGGGATTCCCTCTCCCGCCAGCTAATGAAACTCGTGGGTCGGAGACAGCACCCTTTGCTGCTCACTGTCACTTACAGCTGAAGGTCACTACTGCAGTTTAGCGCCTCACAACTGAAGCTAGACCCAGGGCACCAGGGACCGACCAGTTCCCTTAACTGAGTGTTTTCACTGTGGGAGTTCAGGGGTGCCATCCTAAGAGGGGATCCTTCCCTCTATAGTCACTTAGCAGAACCCTGAACTGTGCCCCACAGCTAGGTCCCCCCCTTTTGAGTTTGATATATCCTATATCGAGGAGTTTCCTCCCCTCTCCAGCCAGGATCTGTGGGAGTCCCTCCCGCTGACTGGAATCTACCCTTGTGCCCCAGTAAGCCCTCGAGGTTGGGACGTCTCCCCTCCTCTCCTGCTTACCTTTTGCAAGGGGTTTGTGTGCGTGTATGTTGGATGGGGGTTGTGGGGTAGTGTTGCTGGGATTCCTAGCAGGGTAGGGCCTTATCACCCCCCCACGATAGAGACAGACGAAGGTAGGACGTCAGGAATCTGCTCTGACACCACGTCCAGGGGTGATCACACGTCCGCCACTGGATTACTAGGCGCAGAGCCAGCTGACAGAGCGTGCAACCAAAGATAGAAATTGGGGTGCAGCCAACCCAGATAGCCCACTTCGCTCTATTAGCCACTCTTGCAAGAATCAGCATTCACACTCCTTCCTAATTATTTGCATTTGTGACAGTTTTCTCTGAAATTCTGTTCCCTCTACGTTCCAAGATCTAAACAGTCCAATTGCGCGGTTGGAGTGCTCAGATCTTGGGGGATTGCCCCAGCATTCTCCACCAAAATGTAAGGATTTATAGTCAAATTTGGGGAATATCACTTAGCTCAATATACCAATCTTGGCTCCTTACAATGACCAATGAGATCGTGAATCCCAGAATTTTTACGGAGGGACCAGAAATCACAGGAACTGACGCCAAAGCAGAGTCTTTGGATTTTTAAGCTAGTTTATTGATGCAAAGGGAAACACACACTCACACACACATTCACACACAATCACACAAGACTAATAGAAGGAAGGGAGGAAATGTGGAAAGAAAACACAAGGCATCTCTAATGGTAGATACTCGCCTGAGATGGTTTCCTCGGAATCAAGGTGGATGCAGCAACACAATGATGAGGGGTAGGAAAAGGGGTGTGTGGAACCACGCCAAAAGGCAAACTGACAGAGTGCCTGCCTGCCACCAGTGTGGAACCCCGAACAAAGGAAAAACTGGACCTTAAATAGGTTCTTAGTCACGTACACAGAGAGGATGCTGTGTTACATCAAAAGAGAGGCCGAAATTACATCTATGCAGGCCTCCTCGATGGGAAAGGACACTTGATACCGGAATGGCTTGTATCTGCAAAGTGTCACAAAGTCATAAATCCGTCCGAAGGTGTGAAGATTTCTCCTTTGTGGCGACTCCCAAATCAGACTTCGCTGGGTACGTGATGTCTTCGCTTACAGGCCATGGAGGACTGGGGGACATCTCCCATAATGCCTTTTCCATTAGGGTCATAAGGAGACATGCCTTCACTTTATGTATGCAGGACTTGCTTAGAGACTGCCATGATCAAGGGATGCCAGAGAGAAGGGATGCCTGATTACCTCTGCAAATGCATTCTGGGATAGGGATTTGTGGGGGGTATTTTATGAAATTCCACCATCATTAACACATGCATATGAAGACAGAAAATCCATATAGGATTCCAGTCCTAGATACTGTCAATAATTCACTTACTTGCTAAATCAGACGCAAATTAAATTAATTATTAGCACAGTTATTTTGAGCCATTACATCTTGCCTTATTTTTTGTCTTTCTAACAAGAATCACAGTCTAATTCATCCTATTATGATAATTGATGGGAATTTACTTCACCTTATTTTTGTATGGAAAAAAAAAACTAGTGTGTTTTTTTTTAAAACGGAATGTGAGAAAAAAGAGAAATTGACAAATCCTAATGCTGATATTAGAGAGCTGATGTGGTGGCTTGAGCATTGGATTAAAACTCAGGAGATGCGATTTTGATTCCGTGCTGGGCCATGGAAACCCTGGGTGACCTTGGGTGAGTCACACACTCTCAGCCCAAACAGCCCTATGGTGCCTTAGTTTTCACCATATGTCAGAAGAAACTTGAAGGCATCAGCAATATTGATGCTGAATGCTTTGTAGTAAGAAGAGATGGTCTTGAACAAGCCATTGAGCTTCTCAGTAATGCATTACCATTGGCTTGCAGCATGATACTAAGAATGGGTTTTGCTGGGTGTTCTCAGTGAAGTGCCAAAAGTCAAGGAGTGTATTTGGCTGGAGACAAATTGAACAGTAGCTGGCTTGTTCAGATATCTAGGTGCAAAGGGTATTGGCTATGATTATTTTCTCACTATTGATGGAAATCTTTGTTCATTTTGTTCTTCCAAGGTAATATTTCTCTTTGCTGAGAGTGATTACAAAACATAACAATTATATCTTTGCTTGCTGCTTCATGTAATCTTTGTTGCAAAAAGTTCAAGGTGGCTTTTTTTTAAAAAAAAAAAAATTATTACGTGCAAAATTCAATTGTTTCTTATATTTTTCTTTGTTTTGCTAATGCAGCAGTTGACACAAGGACTGATTTCACTCTCATACAGGATGTGAAATGTTAGTGACACTGAGACACATTTTATTGGCAAAAATGAGAAAGTCTATGAATATTCTTTGAATCCTTATCTCTCTCTCTCTTCCATCAGTTCAATTTGTGGGTTTTTTTAATTTGCAAAATATCATTTTTGATTTTTTCCCCTAATTTCTCTTACAGTAGTTACTTATATCTCTATTGCTTGTTTGCTCCCCCCACTGAGTTTCCTTTGATTTACCTTTCCAGTATTTATTCTTTCTTTCATCCACTATTCTGATAAAAGAACAACAGTTTTTGAGTGATTTCAAAAGATATCTCACATTTTTTCCCAAGGGCCTTCCAAACAATAGAGTTAAAATGCAAAACATAAATTTTGGACTTCCATACCAAGTTTCATTGTTCTGCTACAGTGATCAAGGAGGATGCTGAATTATAGGCAAATATAAATTCCCAACTAAGAAAGTTAATTCAATGTCTCTGCTAAATCACTAACAATTTACTTACTTGTGGGTAGCTGATATCATCTGTAAATTTTGGACAAATCCCAAGGTTGGCATCTAGGAATTAAATATATATATATATTCTTCTTCCTCTCATAATTTTCTGACATATCTTTTCTGAAGCACCACAAGGTCCCTCATATTTCCTGATAAAAGCAGGAACAGATCTGGCAGTGGATTTTTATTGTATGAGGTTCAGAAGTGTAATTTACAACAGGTCTCTGTCATCTTGCGGCTCATGTGTTCCTATATTATAAGGGTGAATTTATTAAGTAATCATTTCTATCCCAACCTGGTGGCACTGATATAAACAATCTCTAAAAGTAAATAATTTTGCACAGTTTATGAGTTTGTCATCTACCCCATCACCCCATTGGATCATCACCCCATCAATAAACATTAATTTTCATATCTTGTTTTAATGCATTTTACTTTCTACTGCTTTTAATTTGTTTTAAAAAAAATAATATGAAGAAATACACAAGTTATGGCAAATTCTGCAGAAATGAATTGAAATAAAGAAAATCCCCGTTTGTAGTATCAAATTCAAAAGGCACAACTATTCTCAGCATGGAGAGCGTTATAACGCATCTTCCCTATCATACAGCTCTTAAATATGAGAAACTCAGATAAAATGGCTTGAATACACAGATATTCATTCAAACACAAACTTCCTTTTTAAAGGTGACTTTTAGGAGATGAGTACAGAAATCCCTGGGTGAGTCTGACAGTTTCCTATATGTGAAGTAATTCTAATCAAAAACAGGTTAAAATGATTTTTTCCCACACAACCTTGCCTTTTGTCTCCTTTATTCCAGCTTGGATGATCAATGTAAATCCAACACCGTTTTGGCATGCTTAAGACATTGATTTCACTCAGTTTAAGTAAGGATGAAACTGCACTGGGTTTAGGTTATAGAAGCCTAGTTCCAATGAGATACTAGTGGAGAGAAAAACACCGTGGCTCCTTTTGAAACTTCCTACTGCACATGTGTTAGCACAAAGAACAACACATCCAAGTGTACTCCTGCACAAACAATTGCACAGTGGACAAAGGCTGGTTTTCTCTTCTTTTACTAACAGGCATGCTTCTACAAATGCAATGGACCTTGGATTTATACTGTGGCACCACTGAATGAAAAAAGAAATTTGTTTTAACTGATATTTTGAAATGACCCAAATTATGGTCTGAAAGACTATTAGCACAGGTATGCACATGTACAGTGGCACCTCAGTACCTGCATTGTTCCCAATGGTGGCATACACACAGATGCACTAGTGGCCACATGTATGTCACACAACCATTAGGAACAATGTGACTTGAGATCCTGCATTTTCATATCGGGGGGAGCTGCAACAGATCCCCTGTAGATAGCAAGGTCCAACTGTCTTTCAGTATCCCATCATGGTGGGTGGTGGTGGTGGTGGAATAACACGAGTAGCAATATCTGGAACTTTCTATTAGTCTGTTCAAGATGCTAGCCATCTAGAAATAAGACCCTGTAACCCAAGACTAGTGAATGGCTTGCTCTTCAGATATTTTGGTCAGCAACTCCCAGAAATCTACCCATCATAGCCAATGGTAAGAGATTATGAGAACTGGAAGACAAAACATCTTGGTTCTCAATGGTTCTGTGATGTTCCACCACATCAATTAAATCCCAAGTACAAGGTGAGGCAGGATGAGAGGCTCTAAAGAGACTAAAGTGAAATACACCGGTAGGAAAATTTTATATATATATATATATATATATATATATTATGACAATGGTATTGAGAGAAAAGGGGTTATGCTACATTGAACAATTCAATGGCCAATATAATTGCTGGACTAGGAACTTGGTATTCATTGAGAATGCAAAGAACAGGAAAGCAATCAAGGTCCAGAAACATAGAAGTAATTATTTAATTTTCCTGTTCCTTTCCTTTTATTATCACTGATTAGGATATAAAGAGATATAGATATAAATATAATGCCATTCATAGGCCAAGCATTGCATCAACACTTGTTAGGCTGTCAGGTGAATTAGGTTAGTATTCTACCTGTTTGGCATAACAGGGATTACTGGAAATTGTAATTGCTCTCCTCTGCTTTCATTTTCTGTGGAGCCAGATGCATACTGACAGCTGGCCATATGTTTATGATGGCAGAGTCAGCAGGACTCACATCTCTTTCTCAAAAACATCTGGATATACTGATGTTCTGAAAGAAAATTTGGAACAAATTGGTTTTGTAAAGCATATAATATCTGGATTTTTTAAAAGTTACCATAGCTTCTCTTATGGCTGAGATACTCTTTAACTCCACCAACATAGTTGTGCAGGAAGTTTATGAAGGAGGGTGATGGTGCAATGGAACTCTTCTGGTGGCCCATCCAGCCAGTAAATGGCCATTTGGACTGAGAAAGGTGAAATGCTGCTTCTCAGTCCATCTCACTGTCTCAGGAAAAATGTTGCACAAGAAAGTATTACAAACCTCCTCAAAAATACTTGGCATAATCTTTGGTTACACCAGTGAATATCAACAAAAAGAATTCCAGCTCATGTAGAATTACCTACAGCACAATACTACACAACTCCACTTTCACTTACTTCAAAGAAAGCTACTCCCAGGCAACTAGACATAGGATTGTAGTCTTTAGTTAGAGATTAATTGAAAAAAAACCTATAAATTACATGTTTTCAGATGATATTATTACAGAGCGTCACAGTTTGATTAAAGATGGTGATAATTACAGGACGTAAGATTTGGGGTTTCATTCCCCCCCCCAAAAAATGAGTTACTCAAATATTAATTACATATGACAGCAGAGATGAGTAGATTTTCATAACACTGTTCATTAATTGTTTCAGAGATTGCATAAGCTACCGTATTCCCCTCTGTCATCTTTCACTATCCTCTTGTGACTGTCTTTCATATTCCATGAAACATGTAAAGTTATTAATATGTATTCCAACATGTGGTTTCATAATTTTATGTGTTTCCTATAGAATTTGGTGCCCCCCCCTTTTTTTTTAATGCAGAGAAACATATAGATTGTAGAAGGCACAGGCAGACTATGGGTCTCATTTTCATGCAGTCTGTTGACAATATTGACAATATTTTGCTACATCTGTGCATTTTATTGATTCGTGTTAAGAGAGCACATCTAATAATCCATAGACATATTGCTAAGTATTTATCTCCCCATTGATGCATTCAGTGATTGATTGTTCTGTATGTTTTTGAATTGTGGCCAAGAATAAAGAAAATGGATCAGTTTGATGTTCCATAATTACTTTAGGATTCCACCATTTTATTAGTTTTATCCTCATTTAACTCCAATTGGAAATTCAGATTCTATAAAAGAGCAAGCAGAAATGTGTATATGCTGATCTAAAAGCAGCTAGTTTTAAAAAAAGAAAAAACAAAACAGAGTAGTATCCTACATCTGCATACAAGTGAAATCATGTGAATATTCATTTCAATGTCATTTGGACTTTTTTTGCATAAGGAAGCATGTTAGTGGAACTTTTTTTAAAAAGTACAACTTTAATGATTTTTTTTTTTAAAAAATAACTATTGTGTGATGGGCCCACCATCAGGCATTCTTCTCTTTTCACGCTGTGATGTTTCTTTCAGCTAACTTCTTTTTTTCTCTTAACCCACTCCCAGAGTTATTTGTAAAGGCAATAGGAAGATTTCTAGATTCAGTCAGTTTGTATGCCCCAGTATCTCTGTTGGTGCATGGCTAGAACAGAAAGATCCTGTGAAAGAATCAGATCAGGCAGAGGTTAAACATAAACAAGAGGTTAAAAAGAGGGGTCCCTATAAGGTTTCTCTATAAATAATAAAATGAGGCTGGTTAACTATCCTCTATCATGATTGCAACTGTAACTTCCCTTTCACTTTCCCTGGCCTCTATCCTATCCTACATCCTATTTCACTTCTCTTTCAAGATGATCAAATTTCCAACTGACTTATTACATGCATAATATTCTCAGTGTCCTCATTATATTCTGTAATTCCTTCTACACTCTGCCTAGTTCAGGACATTCTCTCTGCGTATATCACTTATCATTTTCTCCTTGCTTTCTTTGATATATTTGCTCAAGTAGTTGTCTCCCCTCCTCTTCAACAGTTTGTTATAATTATAATAATCTCTGGCCACCACTATTGCATGGTAGATACAGCTGATCAATATCACTTTGAAGTAGGCAAGGTTTGGGGCCATCATTTTCTGATCGTCATCTTCTCTTCCTCCTCTAGTGCATTTGTGCTGCCTGAGTCCAATTAACAATTCTAGCAAGTTATTGGATAATTTTTTGGCATGTTATGGCCCAGCAATTTATGCTCTGAATTATATATCTAACATTATGTTTTGATCGTAAAATGTTGTATATTATTTTTGTACACTCTGTACTAGTATTCTAGTAGTATTTATTCCTTAATTCTGAACATTTTCCGCTTGTAATATTCCCAAATATTTGTAATTCCTATCTCAATAAAGATGTCTGATAGGTTTAAAAAAAAAAAACAATATTCATAAATCCTCAACTGAGGAGAATCCTTGCAGTTTGGGATTTGTTCTGTGCACAAATTGCATGTAGCTTTTGTGTGTGCAGAAAATAGAATCATCTGTGGAACAGAAGAGCTTTCTTCACTCAAAATAATATGTCTGTTCAGAAAAGATATTTTCCATGCAGGATTTTTTTTTTGGGAAGGGGGTGTTTTGTTTTTGGTTTTTGTTTGTTTGTTGCACAGAATAAATCCTGAAATGCAAATAGCTCTCAAAAACTTCAAAGAAATTCCTTCAGCTAGAAAAAATTGCTAAAATTACTAATTGCTTTCCCAAAAAAAGGAAATTAACAAAGAATTGCATCCTTGGTGGTCACATATCACTGTTCACAAATATGAGACATCGCAACACTGGATTGGGAGAGAAGTCCAGAATTGAGAAAGTGCGTACTTGAATCTGGAACTTGTACCCTAAAATTTCATGCCAAGGAGTACTCATCTCTTCCTTTAATCCATGCGTGGACTGGGCAGCCCTTCAAACAGAGGACTAGGGATGTGTCCACACTTCAGAATTAAAGCAGTTGACACCACTTTACCTGGCTTGACTGTATTCTACTGAATCTTGGGATTTGTATTCATCCTGGCTTGTCAGAAAGCTTTGGTGCTGTCCTGTTTTGCCTTTGGGAAGTGAACTGGAAGGCTCAGTATCCCAGAGATTTTACGGAGAGTGTGCCCAAGCTCACCCAAATGCCAGTTTAGTAATAAGAGGTAGTCCAATCCGGTCCAAGTTGTTTACAGTCCAGGCAGGCAGTCCAAAGGATTGTCCAGCAGAGTAGTCAGAAGACCAGGCAGAGTTCAAGGCAAACAAGCAACCAGTCATGGAACATGGCAACAGTGTAGATTTCTCCCAAGGTAAATGTTGGTTGTCAGCCACACTTGTCTAGAGAGGTGCTGGATTATTTATAGCCCACCCAGGTCTCCCAGGTTCTTCCTAACTGCAGCATACTTCCTATATAAATGATGTGAGTGTTTGCATCTTGCCCTGTCCTTATATCTCTCCATGAGAGTAGGCAGTGGTAAATCTGGCTTTTTCTGAGTTTGTTGGCTGCTGGGAATTTTGCTCTTGTGGCTGCTGAAGCCTTTCATCTTGTGACTGCAGACCTGCATGACCTTTAGGCTCCCAGTCTAATAATAATAATAATAATAATAATAATAATAATAATAACAACAACAACAATAATATTATTTATTTATTTATTTATTTACACCCGGCTCTTCAGCCCTAAAGGCTATCAGAGCAGCTTACAAATATTATTTTAATTAGACGATTCAGTCTTCATTCTCAGAGTCCATCCCCAGGTACTGGAGGCAGGACATGACAGGTGCCACAACAAACTACAAATTGTGGGATTCCACAGGATAGAGTCATGGCAGATAAAATGGTTTAATTTGGGTTTAATTCTGCAGTGTGGAAATACTCTATGATCTATAAAGTAGGACGCATGGCTATCCTAGGTCATGTGAAGCCCAATCACAGGAATAAAAACAATATCCAGTTATTCATTTCTCAAAATAACTTATTTGAATAGCTGAATATTCTTAAGGTCCTCCCAAATGCCTATGCTGTATGCAAATCTTGTTTACGACGCCTACCTCCTGAGAAAACCTGACTATGAGACCACTTTAACAGCCCTGGCTAAGTGCTAGGGAATTCTGGGAACTGTCATTTGTTGTGGCACTAGAGCTCTCTGACAGAGAAGGCTAAATGTCTCACAAAACTACAGTTCCCAGAATTTTCTAGCATAGAGCCAGCACAGTGAAAGTGGTCTCAAACTGGATTATTTCTGCAGTATGTAATTGATCAAAGTTACTTTCCAACCAGCAAGAGACTGGCCAGAACCAGGAGACACGCTTCTCATGAAATCTCTTGAGATTTGACATCTCACAGGAAACCCCAAACCAGTGCAAATCTTGGGATGGTGCTAGCCATCATGAGATTAGGGATTTATTGCTGCATGCACTGCTCACTATTAGCAACCAGAGATGGGGAGAAAGATCAGACTCCGCCAGACTCAGAACAGATAACTCCCAGAACATTTGATATAGAATTTCACCCCGTTTCCCATTTTCATATGTACTAAATGCTTGGGATTGGCCCATGTTGAGCACAATTTGCATCCATTATTTCCCACACACCAGATATACGTCTGTAAAATCACACAGGAACACTTTGGGAAATACAAAATTGAGAAAAATTATGTGACCCTTCTATTATAGGGTCTTTCATAAGAAGGCTCCGAAACAGCTAAATAAAGACTTTACTTATTTCAAAGCCCTTACTTGAAATTCAGATGTCTGTTCAATTAAGCCACAAAATGCTTTGACAAATTATGAGTCACAGAGAAAGAGCCCTTTTTGTCAGTATTTTTAATAGTTCTCCTATTAATTCTTTATTTTAGCTGAAAAGTTCATGATAGATGCATAACTGTTCCTTTTAAAAAGAGGTTTGAAATGATCTGCCTCCAGATGAGAAATAGCATAGGCAGAAAAAGAAAGCAAGATGGCTTAAACCTGAATCCAGTATTCACAATTAGAATTTTTTTCTCTCCAAGATATCTAATTGCCACTTCTTAGCTAAGTGATATACCTCTCAAAATGATTGCTAATGGGGGGAAAGTAAACAGAATGCAGTTTGTTTTCTCTAGCAGAAACAGGAAAGTTATAAATTTAGCTGAAAAGGGATAAAGCTTTTAATTATTAATAAGCCAAATAACCAAATTCAGTAGAATCTATATTGTCCAAAAATAATTATTAAAGCTATCCTAAACTATGATTGAAATTGAAGTTAAGTGCCAACAGCACTTAACAGCATGCAGCTTAACATCCCATCTATGATTTCACTCCTGTGCCCTTATCTATGTTTTGAGCTTGTGAGAGAAAGAAACAGCTGTACAATTTTTTTTTTAAAAAAATAACCAGTTTCTTGCCAACCTCATCAAAACCTCTTGTGTTGTTTTGTTTCTCCCTTTATTTTAATCTCTTTTTAAAATTCATTTTTATTAAATGAAAATAACACAATAAACACAAATACTCTCTCTCACACACACATGCACGCACACTAACACATACATGCACACTCCAACTAAAAACTATTGTACAAAATCTGCAAACAGAAAAACAAAAACAACCCTAATATTACTTTAAAAACGAACAAAAACTAATGAAAACAATGACTCCCCTCAAAACCAAAGGTTATAGCCCCCTGCTGCTAGACTTCCTTTAATTTCTAATACATAAGTCTTCTACAATAAAATATAGTTCATTTTACAAAAATTAAAAATTATAACTGACTAATAAGAATGCATGTAAGAAATGAAAAGTTCCCAGTGTTTTTTTTTTATGTCAATGATTTCTCTTTAATCTGAGTTGTCAATTTGCCCATTTCTGAAAGTTCAACTATCTTCATCAATCCCTCTTCTTCAGTTGGAGTAGTAGCTTCCTTCCACCTGTGAGCATGCTCCCTCTCTTTTAATCTCATCTCCTTAACATTCCCATTACTTTACTCAGATTACTGAGATTACTCTGATCCTCTGGGTGGAACCTATTGCAACCAGTGAAGACCAGATTGGTTGCAACCACCCAGAGGATTTTTTTCTGTAGTCGCTTCCACTTTATGTGGGGGGATATTTTATTCCAGGAAGGCCTGCCTGACGAGATCCGTCAAATTACCAACCTGGATGGCTTTTAAAAAGCCATCAAGATGGATCTCTTTCAGCAGGCCTTCCCAAAATAAATCACTTGGCAAAAATATCCCCCACATAGGCACATAGGAAAACGACACTGCCACTGTTATTGTTGGGAACTGTTGTAATGTTATTTAACTATTTTTAATTGTTATGTGAATTTTAATTGTAATTTGTTTAATTCCTTTCTAAGGGGGTATTTATATATATTGTTGTATGGTTTTAAATACTGTAAGCCACTTTGATTGCTATGGCAAAAAGCGGGGTATAAATAAAAGTTTTATTTTATTTATTTATTTATTTATTTATTTATTTTTACCTTACTGAGTTAAACAGGAACACTAGTGACAGTCCCAGTTTTATTCCTAATTCCATTTCCTCACACACGTGACCTTTTATTCATTAATCTGTGCAAAAGGCAAGAGGACCATCTGGATGCAAAGAAAACCACTCCCCATTCTAAGATGTCCTTACTACTTGTTGGGTTAAAATCTTTTAATTCCAGAATTAACTAAACAATCTAATCATGAACTCAATCACGTGGTTTGGCTCTTGTGAACTGAGCATGTGTAATTCCCCATCCTTACAGGACTAGCAAAAAGCAAGAATTGATTTAAAGTAATCAGGAAAATGAGGCTTTGAATAAAGAACCAGCTGCAAAATGTGTTGGTTCTCTCTCTCATGTTTAATTAATTAATAACAATTAATAACTTAATTTTGGAATCAAGTCAGTGCTGATTTTCCAACTGAAGTAAATCACTTCAGTTAAAACAGTTGTCCATTTTCATTAGAAAATTGATAATTTACTTAAAACTTAATTGATTTTAATGAATTAGCTCCTATCTCTGCTCATTAGGATATTTGAATATTCCACATGCTTTATCTAAAAAAAGACTTGCTGAAAACAGAAAAAGAAAAGTTGAATCCAGATGCTGATTCTGCACAAAAGAAATTACACTTTGCTCCAATGATCCAGTTGAAACATAATTGTGAAAAATGAGAATGTGGAAAAGATAAAATTGTATGCTGCCTAGACTTTTCCTTCTGCTGCAGCTTGAGGAAATATCACTATGTAGAATTATACTTGCCTGATGATAATTTATGAAGTACTTCATATATATTTCCTCAGTACTCCTTATAAGTATCCTATGAGGTAGGGCTGTGTTTTTACCATATTTCTGATCTGAATGAGGTCTGGTGATAGTTGCTTCTTTAAGGTCATGGAGCAAGTTGCAGTGAAATCCTATCCAAGCGCACTTAACAGTAGATCCACTGCATTCAACAGAGCAAATGAAGACAAATAATTTAACAATTCTTCTCTGTTGTGAGTTGAAGACTTGTCTGCACAAAACCCAAAACAAACCTCAACCATCACAGCATACTAACTTTCAATGACTGGCTTTTGGATTATTGTAATTGGTTGAAGCCTGGTACAAAAAAGCTGCACTGCCTGACAGCTGCAGTGAGCAGTTTTGTGGATCCAAAACAATTTAGTTGACAACATCAGTAAGGTCTAACACTGAAGATTCATGATTTAAGAAGTGGAAGTGCCAGACCTAGGCTATTTTGGGGGGATATGTCTCCTTGGTCAGACCAATACCAGTAGGCAATACGAGTAGGCAACTTACTTAATAACTTGCTGTTGCAGCTGGATCAAATAATAGGAAAATGCCAGTGTGTGCTAGGCAGCCAGGATTAGGCATAAGTACATAGGAAAATCTATGTGGGACCTATATGTATGTATGTATATATATATATATATATATATGGCATATTTCATTCAATGTCCTGTTACCATAGTGGCCAGCCAGAGAGCTATGAGAAGCCCACAAACAGGACATGTAATAACACCTTTCCCAACTATCAAAGACTGGCAATATCCAAAGATCCTGATTAGATACTGATAGCCTCATCCTACTATGAAGGCATTTGATCTTTGCAAATTCTATTCTGTACTGGCCTGACTTGTACCTCCCAGGCTTGCATGCACACTGGAAAGTAGTGAATTGGATTTCTCAATGATCGAACTGTTACAGCACCATTATTGGTTCAAAAAAGGTAGCCTTACACAACTGGGGAGAAAAATGCACAATAAAATTAGTTACTTGTGACATGGGCTTACCAATATTTGGCTAGACAGATTTAGTGGTGTATTTTAGCTCTTTCTAGTGAACTAGGCAAGTTGTGGAATGCTGCCTCATCAACAGTGTTGAAATAAAATTCAACTGACATGGTTTATGTAAATAGAATTGACAGGAACTCTGATGTCTTATGTTTTGTGTGTTTCAAGTTAGCTCTCATAGACATATTATTTAACATGCAGTCTATATTGAAATCAATTTGTTAATGATGGTTATTATATCTACAAATCTAACAAAATTTGCTGAGACTGGTGTGCTTTAATTTCACATACATTATTCCTGGTTATTTTCCAAATGTCTAAATTGCTTTCATTTTTTATAACATTCAAGTTTTATTTTATTTTATTTTATTACAGCACTGGGGTATGTAAAAGACAG
This sequence comes from Urosaurus nigricauda, assembly GCA_034509955.1. Taxonomy (NCBI): domain Eukaryota; kingdom Metazoa; phylum Chordata; class Lepidosauria; order Squamata; family Phrynosomatidae; genus Urosaurus; species Urosaurus nigricauda. The sequence goes on from JAOEGL010000003.1 coordinate 127,272,614, forward strand.
AAGTAGATGGTGGCATTTAAATTATGGGGGCAGTGAGCAGTTCAAGACTCATTTCATCTATTAGGTTAAAAGGTAAAGGCAGTCCCTTGACATGAATGTCTAGTTGTAACCGACTGTAGGGGTCGGTCTTCATCTCCGTTTCTAAGCCAGAGATCCAGCATTGTCTGTGGACTGCTCTGGCAGTCATGTGGCCAGCATGACTCCACCAAACACTGTTATCTTCCCACAGAGAAGTGGTACTTGTTTATCTACTTGCATTTGCATGCTTTCGAACTACTAGGTTGGCAGAAGCTGCCAACCCATCAATCAGCAACACTGAATGTGTCTAATGTATAGTGGGGTTTGGTTCCAGGACCCTCCGTGGATAACAAAATTCATGGATGCTCAAGTCCCATTAAATATAATGGCACAACAAAATGGTGTCCCATATATAAAATGGAAAATCAAGGTTTGCTATTTGGAATTTATAATTTTGGGAATATTTTCAAGCCATGTATGCTCAAATCCATGGATAAAAAATCCATGGATAAGGAGGGCCAACTGTAGTTAAGATCGCCAACAACATGCTGGACAATGTGTATAAAGAGGGGGGAAAATTCAGCTGTTGTCTTCCCATCTTAGACTGCCACTAATGGAACAAGAGCATGGGTAAGAAAAGGTGGAAAATTGTGACTTGCTCTAGCTTTTTCTTCAGAAAGTTTCTTCACAAAGTTTTGCACAAGGATTGTGAGAAACTGCCTGGAAAGATTTACTTCAGACTCAGTTTTCCCACTTTCCTACACAGAAATCACTTGTCTATGTATGAACAAACCATTGAAATTACCAGCCTTTAAGGCTTTCCTTTCATTCTTTCAATTATTTCATGTTCATTCAGCTGAAAGTGCACTGCATGTGTGTACGTGCATACCCACTCACATGAAAAGTATCAGAAGATATCCACTTCTTCTACCATGAAATTGCACTGGAGTACCACTTGGGAGATTTTGTTCGCTTTGAAGCCTGTTTCTTGTCACTACAAAACCTCAGACTGTCACTGATATAACCATGAACTTAAGATGATAGTAATTGCCCTGCAAGCAATTAGAACTCCTCTCCTTGTTCCTGTAGATCTCAAGTCTTTTAGAAGTTCAATTAAAAGAGGAAAATTAGACAAGAGAAGGGGAAAAACTCTCTTATTCTCCTGAATTAACACATGACAAATATATAGGGGTCGTTTTTTCATTCTAGGAAGAAGTATTTTGGGGTATGCCTGGAAGAGTATGTCCTGCACCCTGTTGTCAATGGAACTTACCTTGTGTGAACTGGTTTGCTGAAGTTAACAAATGGAGCCACCCTGGTTGGGATCAACAATAGAATTTACGCCAAGGATTAGAAAGGTACTGTGTGCTCATATTTCTCATGGTGTGTATAAACAAGATTGTACTGTATATGATCCATTGTATTTTCCAACATATAAGATTGTATGTACAGCACTGTGCAAATGTACAGCGCTATATAAAAGAAGAAGAAGAAGAAGAAGAAGAAGAAGAAGAAGAAGAAGTAGTAGTAGTAGTAGTAGTAATAGGTAAAAGTATTCCCCATTGACAAGGTTGTCAAGTTGTGTCTGACCGTAGCAGGCAGTGCTCATTTCCATTACTAAGCCGAAGAACCAGTGCTGTCAAAGACTACTCTGTGATCATGTGGCCAGCATGATTGCACAGAATGCTGTTTACCTTCCCACTGGAGTGGTATCTATTTATCAACTTGCATTTGCATGCTTTCAAACTTCTAGATTGGAAGAAGCTGGCACTAATTATGGGTGCTCATTCCATCATGTGACACCAGGGCCTCAAACTGCTAACCTTCTGATCTTGCAATCAACAGTGTCAGCAATTTAACCACTTGAGCCACTGCATCCCTATTAGTAATAATATAGACATGTATATATTATCCCAAACTCCACTGTCTAAATCATCTCACACACTCCACACACACACACACAAAGCACTACTTCATACTTGTGAAGACCCTACTCATCTTAATGCTGTATAATTTACAATGACTCATGCTTCACAGGTGTAAAAAGCAGAGGAGCATTTTAAGATCATTTAAAAGTCTGTTATCGACTGTTCAAAATACACCTCAGAAGTGTATGTAATTGTCAACTGTCACTCCTCCCACTAAGCAAAGTGAGGTAGTTGCCTCAGAACAAGCTCTGAGTGTCATAAAAAGAGTTAGCTATTAAATTTCTATGGCTGGATTTTTACTGCCTAGGATGAAGGGAAGTGCTTACAGGATTTTTTTGTTTCATGCGTCAAAATAACTTGGGTGGATTTGAGTATTATGTGACCTGACGAGGATGGCAAGCATTCTCATCACAGGTGACTGTTTGTTTTTTTCTGTTCCACTTCAAGTTGGAAAGTATTTTAGGTTAACCTTGTCTATACAGTGACTTAATACACAAAACATTTGCATTATACTCCTCTGCACTATATAATATACAGGACAGTTGTAGCAAATGGTGGCTTTACATCATCATAAAGTGCTTTCATTCACAAATGTTGGGTACTTTCTTTTCACTTTTCATCCTGGCCTTTCTATTCCAGACCAGGGAGGGAGGGAGGGATGGAGGGAAAGAAGCTGCTTGGGACTCTGTAAAACAGATTAGGGAGTTTATCAGATGGGAGGAATTTCTCTCCATTTTGAATAGAGCCAATTTGAATTCACGTAAATTCGCTAGTTTAGTGAATTTACGTGAATTCTAATTGCATTTGGAATGCATTCAGAATGACTTCCCATTGCCCAAAAATGACTTCCCATTGCCCAGATTTGCATGAGATACTCTAATAATAATGTAAAACCCATGATTGCATTTGGAATGACTTCCCTTTTGACCGAAATTGTGTGATATACACTCATACCCAACAACATGAAACCCCATGATTGTGTTCAGGATATTATTGGCACGACCTGTTCAGAGGGGGTTTGCTTTCCTTTCCTCTAAGTTTGAGTGAGTGTGACTTGCCCAAGGTGAACCAGAGGATTTCCATGGCCAAGGGGGCGGAGGGGGGGAGCATTAAATCCTGGTCTCCAGAGTCATAGTCCAACACTCAAACAACTACACCAAACTGGCTATCATGACCACACTAACTCTCTGGCTCTCCTTCTTAAACAAAGAAAATTTGAGTGTATGGTTTATACTGAAGCATGCAACTGTTGTCTGCTTTTAGTAATAATATGTCAGTTATGGAAAATTGCCTTTCCATCATCCTCTTTATATGAGTTCTACAAGTCATCCTTGAGCCTCCCTAAGACCCTATAGCCCACATTTTCAAAAATGAGTGAAAATTTCACTATAGAATGACTCCAAAATCTTCTGGAGCAGTGTTCTGAATTGACATAACCCCAACCTTCTGACTTCCACTGCAAACATTCTAAATCCCCTCTCCTCATTAGCTGAAAATTGGCCCTCAACTGGAAGTGACTTATAGTCATTTCCTGCTCACATTTTTTACTGGTTTTGTGGGTCTAGAAATTGACCCCTTCCCTCTAGGCATTTGTCCATTCCTGCCACTCATTGAACAGATATCCTCACCAGGCACTTTTATTAAAAGTGGGTTTAGTCTGTTTCATTGTTTTGTCTGGTTCCTTTGTACTGTGATGGATTGATAGAAATCCGTTTAAGCCTAAACTGATACATGCTGTGCTAGTAGGATGTGAACATGGACCAGAAAACCCAAATTGTAGAAATCAAGTCTTGTGACAACTCACCTTTCTCTGAATGCACAACTTAGTGACAGGTCATTTTTATTCCTGGCTCCCTTGAGGACCAGAAATCTCATGTTCATTAATTACTAGCTTCCATTATCCACTTTCTGACTAAGGCTACAGTTCCATATACTCCGACATTTTAACACAGTTACACTTACCTGAGAATAAATATGCAGAGAGTCAAAATTGCACACAATAAGTATATTTATTAATTACATAGCCTATTTTTCCTCCAATTGATTTAAGGTGGTGTACATGGTTCTTCTCCTCCCCACTTGCTTCTTAGAAAAGCCCTGAAAAGTAAGCCAGATTGAAAGCAAGAATAACTGCTCAAAGTGACTCAGTGAATTTCTTTTCTAAAAAGAGATTTGAACCTGTTCATCCCAAATTACAGTTTGATATTCTAACCACCATACCACATTTGCTCAACCCTGAACCAAACTTATGCATATAATCATTGCTGTCTCTGGAGTTATTCTTTTCTGTATTGTTAGATAGGGTTTCTGTTGTTGATTTTTCTCATTCTATGGCTGAAAACCTGTACCCTCATTTACCTTGAAAAGTAAATTGAAACAGGGATTGAATAATTTAGAGAGTGTACATAGGGAGTAGTTCCTGAATTATCTAAGGTGTCACACAAGGAATTCTTGGTTTGCCTGAAGCTTGAAGAGGGGAGAGCTATACTTGAGAGCTACACAAAAGGCTTTCTGGGATGTACCTGAAGGAATACCTCCTTCCAATCTACATGATGGACATATCAAGGTGGACATATACAGGCAGAAAATGAGAAATAAATGTGGTGAACTTGGGAAAAGTATCCTAGCATGTGCTTTGAACAACTCTCATTCTGATGGGCATATTAACCACCCTTGATAATAATCTTGGCCCACAATCATGAACAATAAAACAGTTCCATTGAATAGATGTCATTATTTAGTTAATCCTTTTTAAATCACTAGAGGACTTCCCCCTCTTCACTTAGACATCCATTATAACCTGATGTTAATTGCTTTTGACAAGGGGTATATGAAAAGTCTTTTAGTCTATGATTCACTAATGGAAAAAGCTTCCAGCAAAATTATTCTCTACATGTGTACTATACTTATCTTTGGTTTAATTCTCAAAAGAAAGGGAGATCTAAAATAAATTATCTAAGGTAGCATTACTTTGGAGCAGTAAAAATAAACATTTGCAACCAATATCATTGAGTAGATACTCAGGTAAAAGAAAAGATAGTAGACACATGGTAACTGAGTAGAAGATTAGAAAAGAACCCGTGGTCCTGTGTAAGTTGATTGTATTACATTTCCTTTGCTTCAGGGGGATTTAAGCAATCAAACAGTGTGCAGGATTTCAGCAAAATAAATACATACATAGAAAGGGTAATAATAGCATAAATATACAAATATTTCAAATTCCTGATAATTTTTAACTTTTAAATAGTAAAGCATATGTTAAAAGAAAACAGGTATACTGTATTACTAATCTTCATACCCAAAGCCTACCTCACTGTATTCTTCCCTTTGTCACATGTGCTGAGGCATGAACATACAATATTCTGTGTGCTGAGATTAATGCAGGGAACAGGTAGGAATATGATATCCAGTGTCTTATCTTGACCTTAAATAGCATTGCCAGAAAGTAATTCTCATTCACTTCAGTGATATTTCTGTGCAATTTCTGCTCAAAATGATGGTCAGCAGTGTTTCCAAGTCAAATATTTTAACAAGATAGTCTTCTTTGGTATGCAACTAAAAGCTAATTCACCAAATTGCTTTGTCTCTGAAGCTCTGAGAAGGGAAAAGTGTTGCATTTGAAATACTGAGATGGTTTATGTAAAGGGAGATAAAATGAAGTTGGTTTCAAGAGAGCTGGCAATGGAAAGACTATACAGAGTAGTATTTATACAATAAACTGGAGTGACACATGCAGTTTGGCTGAAGATCAAATTTCAGATTGGATCAGCCTGATTCTGTACAATCAGGTATAGATTCAGTCATGTCAGGCTTAGCATCATGGAATGGTTGAGCCATCCCAAAGGACACCTGTGCTCACTGGAGAAATGCAATAAACATTGCAGTGCATGGTGGAGAAGGAACTTTGCCTTCAATCCAGGATGTCACAGCTGTGTATTCATGGTGTGATGAGGAGGGGTTTGAACAGAGCTGGAGCAACAGTTCTAACCTCCAAGCTATGGCAAAAGCCCCACTAGCATTTTTGGAAAGTTCTAGTCATGGCATTTTCAGAGTTTGTTTTCATTTGATCTCACTGAAAACTATATATTTCCTGCTTTTTATTTATTATTTATTTATTATATTTATTTGTATCCCGCTCTTTTCCCAGGACTGGGACTCGGAGCAGCTTCACAGCATTAAAAACAGTAAAATTAAAACATTTTTTTAAAAAAAAATTGTCCAACATCCCAGTCTGTCCTTATAACAATTCCTTAAATGCCTGTGTGAACAGGTAGATCTTAACCTGCCAACGGAAAGCTATCAAGGAGGGAGCCATTCTGATCTCCCTGGGCAGGGAATTCCAGAATCTAGGAGCAGCCACTGAGAAGGCTCTCTCTCTCATGTTCCCACCAACTGTGTTTGTGATGGTGTTGGGACAGAGAGAAGGGCTTCTCCAGAGGATCTCAGAGTTCAGGCTGATTCATACCAGGAAATACGGTCTGCCAAATAGTGTGGACCTGAACCATGTAGAGCTTTATAGGTAACAACTAGCACCTTGACTTGTATCCAGAAACAAACTGGAAGCAAATGAAGCTATTTCAACAGGGGCGTTGTGAGGTCTCTGTAATCTACCTCTGTTAATAGCCTGAAAAATGTTTTTTCCCATTCACTTAGTTTGTGATTATTGCACTTAAAGGTAGAAGTGGTGTTGCTTTCAACAACAAAAAAGTCACTGTACTGGGAATGCTTTGAAAAGTGAAAACTCCTAGCTTCAGCCAGCTTCCCAGCTGTCTCTGGCCAAGGTCTTTTAGATGCTTTTCTCCTGAGCAATGTGTCTGAGAGAAAGACCTTACATTGGCCTGTTCTGTCTATGTCTTTTTCTGGAGCTAGATAGGTGGTTGCCCAGTGGACATTCTCCCTTCTGGTCAGGCTCTGAATTGTTTTGTGAAGCTATGCAGTTGCCATAATAGGGATATGCTATGTTTAATTATTTACTTCCAAATGGAGAATGAATAGTTTAATCCATTTTTTCCCCTGCTACCAGGCTTCCTTGAAAACTATGCAGTTTTTGAAGAGGTCTCATAGAGGGGAGAAAGTCTGCAGCAGCAAAGTTATGAGAATATTTCTCCAGCCCATCCTTGCAAAATATTAGAACCGTGGGGAGAAAGTCAAATAAGGATGGAGAGGCTCTCGATTCCAGGATCCTCTCCTGCCTACCTGCTGTGGAAGATGGGAAAGAAGCCACTCAAGGGTTGGAGAGGCTCTAGCCTGGCCACCTGTGTCCTATTAGCTGATTCACAACAATTCAGATGTTGTCATTATGTGCTAACTATCAGGACACAGCACACAATGATGTTCCTGACTTTGCTCTCCCCCAACCTCATGGCTGAGGAGGGATAGGAAATATGTGAGTCTGTGGGTGAGAGAGGACTAGTCATCAACTCTGTTCAAGGACTATGGGAAAAACAAAGGATGGTTCATAAGAAAGATTCTCATCAGGAGTTTTGGACATGCAACAAATCTCTTTCTTGATCCCTCCCCCCCCCCCCCCACCTTTCAAGCATCTGAATGTTCTTTCCATCCCTCTGTAATACATAATTATGCTGCTGGATCTCATCACCATTTTACATCCTGGCAGGAAAAGACTTGCTCCTGATATGATGAAGAGTTCTTGAGAGGGAGTTTGGCAATGCATTTGCGAGAGACATTGTATAACAGGAGGGGAGGGGGGGGGTCTTCTTTATTTTATGTAAGCTTCCATAAGCTTCAGTCAGTTCTGTGGGCTTGCATTAGGAGAGGGTTTTTTTCCCCCCATGTTCTTCTTACACTAAAATTTTCTTCAACTGTTTCAGTTAAATAGCTTCCTATTTATTTATTCTCTACTGAGAGAGACTGCCATGTAGGGAATAAAGGGAAAAGTGTGTGTGTGTGTGTGTGTGTGTATATTAGGAGTCAGTTTTATAAAATACTTTCTCCAACTTTTACTAGCAATAATACATTGCTTATTTGTTTGGAGCTTAGCTGGACTCTTCTAGTTTTTATAACTGTTTAATGTTCTGCCCCTCCCTTAGTCTGGAGTCTGTTCATTCACTCAGAAATTTAGACATTAAATAGTTTGGCAACTATTCTAGCCTAAGACATCAGTTAAGAAAAACAATAGATGCATCATTGTTTGTTTGGTAAAGCAGAACACATGGACACCACCATATTATTTGTTCAGTTTTTGCTTTCATATTCATTAAAAAAAAACTTGGAAGCTGACTCAGTTTCCCAATAGAAGTGAATGGGGAAGGAGTGGCAATTTGAATTTCTGAATCATGAACCCAACTCTTTCCTTACAATAAACAACACCTTAATAAATGGATTATATGAATGGTGCAAACATATTTAAACCCAATTTAAGCTATACATATGAAAGCAGTTTTGCTTTATTCCAGATAGGCTATGTCTACGAAGAGGAAGAGGAGGAGGCAGTGGCGGTGGTGGTGGTGGCAAAGGAGGAGGAGGAGGAGGAAGGAGAAGGAGAAGGAGAAGGAGAAGGAATAGTAATGTCCCCATCTGGATGAAAATGCATGTGTGGAGAAACTAGAAGGACATTTTCTTTTTTAATGTGGAGTCGAAGGCTTTCATGGCCAGCATCCATAGTTTTTGTGGAGATTGAAGATGCCAGCCACAAATGCTGATGAAATGTCAGAAAGGAACTCTTCTAGAACATGGCCACATAGCCCGAAAGCTCCACAAAAAACTGTTTTCTTTTTTGTTTAACCTATGGTCAGATAGATGTGTTTTGCTTTGAAAGATAAAGCAGACTTTATTTTAGAGGGGAAGAGAATGACAGTAACATTCAAAATGCAAGAGGTTCTTTTTCCATCTATAACTGACATTTTTATATGAGAGCATTTCTGGTATATTAACAAGCTGTTAATCATGTGGAGAATGTCTTGAGCTTTGGTGTGTTAAGGGAAAATAAGAAAAGAAAAAGAGAGCTGATTTTTAATAATATAAATCACACAACTAGTTGTCACTATTTTGCACCTATCTCTTTTTTCCCCATGCAGTCCTTTCAAGACAGATAATTTATATGCTGGCTAGACTGGCTGCTAACTTAGATAGCTTTAAAGAAGATTACACAGACAATTCAAAGAGGAAAGGTCTATCAGCAGCTATACAGGCATTCGTTGGTATGACAGCAACATATTGCCTCCATATTTAGAAGCAGTGCATTAGAAACTGTGCGTTAGAAACAGTGCATTAGAATGGGGGTAGCTGAGATCCTATATTGAGGTTCTGTAGTGTAAACTTCCACATGTGGAGTTACACGTTAATTGTGCTCTATAACCATTGTGTTGAATATACAAAGGTATAGTGGTACAGAGCTGTATGCACACCCAGATATGCAACCAAATGCACAGCGGAAGAAGTGCTACCAACATTTCCAGCTTTGTAACCAATGGCTTAGCTGTTACTGATTATTAAATTATTGTAAGACACCTTGGATCCTCTTTTGAGAGAAAGGTGGGGATGTGAAGTGCAATAAATAAATATAAATAAATCATTTCAGCAGGATGAGATGGATATGCATTTCATGAGAATGTGTATCTGCATATGCAATGGCATCACACATATACTGTGGCTTCCATGACTTTTAACTGAATGTGTGCAATCACCTACTGAACAAAGATATCCAGTTTTGTCGAACATGTGTATAAATTCCAACTGCTACTGTAGGTGAATGTATACACATGTAAGACAACAACAAGATTCTATGAGAGATAAGGGCTGCAGGAACTGTTCCTACAGCAGAAGCTGGTGAGAAGAGAAGATTGTGCAGAGATTTGTTAAAATTTGACAGTTCTGTATACAAGGGAAACTGGAGACACTGAAAAGAGGAATCAGCATCAAGAGAAAAGTGCTGGGAGTAGGTGGGACTTCAAAAGGTGAGCATCTCTTGAGAGAGTTCCACAGATTAGATGGGCTCATCAGGAGGATCAAAATATGGCCTGTAGGCTAGGAGTGTTCATCTCTGAATCACACATTTGTCTATGGCAGCAAATTGACGGTGGCATGGTCACATTTTGTGTTATATCTATTTGTTATGAATGCCTTTGTTTTAAATTTTGCACCTATACAGGTTGAGTCACCTTTATCCAAAATGCTTGTATTTTTTATTTTTATTTTTTGGATTTTGGAATATTGATGAGATATCTTGGAGATGGGACCAAAGTCTAAAAATGAAATTCACTTATCTTTTATATATACCTTGTACACATAGCCTGAAGGTAATTTTATACACCATATTTTAATACTTTTGTCCATGACACAAATTCTATGTATGCTGAACCAAAGAAAATGTGTCACTATCTCAGTGACCAATGTTTTGGACAGTTTTGGATTTCAGAATTTCAGGTAAGGCACTAAAATCAGATGGACTCCAAGATTCTGCTTCTAACCATTCTGAAGCCTGGCTAGTTAAACGACACATGAGGCAAAAGTGAGTGAAAAGCAAAATAAAGCCACACTAAGGGGCTAAAAAATGGAGCAAAAAGAAGCTGGGTACTCTGACACAAGGCAGAAAATGCGCATCATCACACTGGTATATAAACAGCCTGGTTCCAGTACAGGAATGTGACAAAGCAAAAACGCAGTCACCAATAATACAATGAATGTAATTACAATATACACAAAACATTCAGTGCAACAGGGGGGCATGGAGTGAAGGTGGCATACATGGAGAGACTCCATGGAAAAAATACTGAGTTTTCCAGTAGACTAAAATTCTACACATACACAGCTACATAGAACTGGGGTTCAAAGATAAAGCATAAAGAATAAATATTAAAATTGAAAAAGAGATTGCTTACATTCTTCCTTTTGGTAGTTATTTAATAGTTACATTTTATCAAGCCTCTCGAAGTAAAAACCAATAGCTTCTTTCCATATCCTTTTAACATTAAAGTATCAAATATCAATATCAATATCAAGCATTGTCTTTCTATAGTTCAATGAAACAGTATAACCATTACATCACATTACATCATAATAAATATTATTCAATGTTGTCATCCTTAATACTAACAACCTACTAATATACACTATTTGTTTCTCTAAAATTTTATTATTGTTAGACTCAAACATTTGTCACGAAATCCTTTTCCAACATCCAGTTCTCATTGCATTAAATTCTATAGCAAGTTCTCATAACTCATTAAAACCAAACAGTATTATTTCAGTTTAATTTTAAATTGGATTCTTCATCCACCCAAACCCTGTTCTCTCCCTCCCCCCGCACCGCCCTGGTCCTCCCAGCTTCCCTCTTTACTTTTTGTTATGTCCCATTTATTCCAGTCTCATATTTCAAAGTATTTGTCCTGAGACAGAAGATAATCTTTTTTTCATATTTCATTCATTCCACTTCTCCTCATTATTGGATGCTAATTCCTTCACTTAGGTTTATTCCTCCATCTGTATAAATCACATGCACATCATTTTCATTTAAACTGCCACTTCTCTCCCCTCTTGTTTTATAGTTTCTCTTTTGTAACCAAAACCTTCTACAAACTACTTCTCATCAGTTTCATCAGCATGGACGTCTGATCTTTCCATTAAATTAATTTGAACTTGATTATCCATACCAATCCTTCATTTTGAGATTAGCCTCACTTTTCTAATACATTTGCATTATATCCCCCAACAATTCTGCCTTTATTTCAACAATCTCCTGTATTATTTCAAGTCTCTTCTCAGCCTCACCATCATGTCTGTGAATTTCTGATTTCTCTATAACCAGATCTCCATCAATAGTTCTTGATAAGCTCTCATTGGGAATGTTTCATCTTTCTTCAATCCAGCAACCACACAGTTCATAATCAAACTATTCCCTTGCCACAGCCCTGTTCCAGTCAATCTTATCAGTGTCAAAAAGACAATATCTTTCATTTTCTGATGATGAATTTTTTTCTTTTTAAAAAGACTAATCCATCCAATAAGATATGTATTTTAAATACTTTATTATATCTCTTTAAGCAAACAGCTTCCAGTTGATCTTCCAGGCAGCAAAATGGCCAGCTGAAGCTTTTGTGCTTTGTTAGTGCTCTGTTATCAGGAAGTCAACTCATTTGAGATGTGGTGCTGGAGAAAATACAGTGAGTTCTAGAACAGATCATGCCCAAACTCTCATTGGAAGCCAGGATGACTAAATTAAGGCTGTCAAACTTTGGACACATCATGAGAGGGCAAAAATAATTGGAAAAGACAATAATGCTAGAAAATGTAGAGGGCAGTAGAAAGAGAAGAAGGCCACATGCGAGATGGTTCAACTCAATGAGAGGCCATGGTCTGGACCTGCAGGATCTGAGCAGCACAATGAGACATCTTCAAGACAGGAGGTCTTGGAGATGTCTCATCCACATGATCCCCATGAGTTGAGGTTGACTCAAGAGCAGTTAATCAACAGCAACAATAAAAAATAGTTTTTGTGGTGAAAATGCTGGGCAGAAGGATCTCACACTGGTGAAAACTTTCTCTGGATTAAAGGAAAATTGACGGTATTACAAACAAGTGTCCTGAATCATTGTTCATATGTTCACACATGAGGAAGCATGGACTGAATGGGGAAGGATTAAGGGTGCTATAGTTTTGCCTAAGATATGAAATGCATCTGATCTGATTTCATGGATCTGATGGATACTATGGTGGCAACTTTGAGCCTGTACACACCGACCTGAGACATCGGCTTGGGGGGGGGGGTGGAGTCGGGGCATAGAATTTCCATGGTGCATGCCCTGACTTTGCCTCCAGAGCACTGTGATATTGTGCAGCATACCACATGGCGTGCAGCATCACAGCACTCCTCTGCGCGCGAAAGGAGCACCATATAGCCGTGGTGCCACAACTACTGCACCCTTTCCAGGGTGTAAAAAGGAGCCATTTTTTGCAGCTCCTTTTCATACCATGGAAAGGCCAGGTAGGGGGCTGTGGCATGCAGTTGCTGCTGCCCCAATCTGGCTGAAAAAGGGAGTGGGTGGAGGCCATCCCTTGCTTTCTTAAAAACCTTAAATAAAATCTTTGGATTGTATAAGTGAAGAATTATATTCATTAGTGGTTGGATGAAAGTTTCATCAAAACTGCCTTCTTTTTGAAAATGGAAATTAAATTAGTTTATCCTTTAAGATTGGAATTTAAATAAACTCTGGAGAATAGAGTTTGAATGCCTGCTCAGCCATGAAACTCACTGGATGACCCTCAGCAAGTCACACTCTCTCAGCCTGAGAGGATGACAATCCCCCCCCCGAATGAAAGTTGCCAAGAAATTCCTGTGATAGATTTTCCTTAGGGTCACCATATGTTGGAAATGACATGAAGATACACACACACACACACACACACACAACTAAGAGGCAGTACAGACTGGCAGTTTATGCCAGCCTGTATGTGAACTAGGGCTGGGCATACACACATATCCAACCCTAGTTTTGCTGCCCCACTGTCATCATGGTGTGTGCCCATCCATACGGCACATGCCATGATGACGTCAATGGTTCACAGTGCCCAAATGGCACTGGCTAGGCATCATCATGCCATGCGAGCTTCCAGGAAGATGCTTAGAGCAGCTTCTTTTAGGGAGCGGGTCGGTGCTGCAGCGTGCGGCTACTGTGGCACTGACCCAGGGCAGGAAGGGGCAGCTTCCAGCCACCTATCTGTACTCCCCTAAAGTGTCTAACTATTTTTAAAGACCCTAGAGTATAGTAGTTTTAAAAAAGAAAAAGAAAGGAAGAATACCTTAATTCTGTGCAACATTTGAAAGCTCAATCAACTTATAATATTCTGGTCTTTACATCAGAATCCTAAATTGTCCTGGGAACTTAATATATTTTATGGATCTTGGGGTTGAGCCTAATTTACAAATCATTGGCTTTGGAGAAATCACAGCTGGCATCGCATGTATCTGGTTTTACTTTTAAAACGTGTTTCTTTTTTATTATTATTATTCTTTTAGTGTCTTACACATGAAATGGGTGGTTTTGGAGTAATCTAGAGGATGTCACTCAGAATTCTTTGTAATACAATGTCATTGATTTTCTTTTGAGGTTGCAAAAGGAATAATCAAGTATGGGAGTTAAAAGTAGTGTAGAGTCATCACTTCCATGTTACTTTGTGGAATACATGAAAAAAGCAATCAGCAAACTGGAATTTACTATGGAGAATATTAATTAATTCAGTAAAGAGGAGGAAACTGCACATCTGCTATGTAGGCATGGAAAATTTGAAATGTCTTTATTCTCTTTTCATACATCTTGCTATTAAACAGTCTAGCCATTATTTCTGACAGTCTTTCAGAAATATGTTAGCAAATGATCTCTCTGTGCTTCTTCTGAATCTAGGTCAGAGTCCAATGGCCAAAAGAACATCAGAAATTACAAAAGAAATGCAGATATATGGTGTATCTAAATTTAGAGAATGTCTAGACTGGAACTAGGCATTCAGCTTGCAGTTGACTTCAAATTCAAGATGAAAGAACTTTAAGATTTTTTTCTAAAATGAAAATAGGAGAAACCAAAAGTGACAGATTTGTGCACATGTCTCTTAACTCTTAAAATTCTGGGTTTGAATTTCATTGCATGCAACTCATACTACTGCTAAATTGTTAAAATGGGCAATCCCCCCCCCCCCACAGTCTCTTCATTTTTAACTGCATTTCAGCTTTACCAAAATTTTCAAATGTCTTGTTATTCAAAATGGAAAACACCATGGCATTTGAGAATTCTGCATGTCAGAGAAAGTATAAACAATTACTTTCCTTATTGTTCCTGGGAGAAAGACCCTGTTCAAGAGAACATTCCTGTCAACAGTCATTTTAGCTGGAACAATGGTTGTAATCAGAAAACAGAAAACAGTGTTATGGATGGTAAGCAACTGTTGTCCGTGTGTGCATTTTATATGTGTTTTATTGAAAAGAAATGTGAGATATCTACATAGATCATTATTCTGGCCTTTTTCCAAAGTAAAACAGGAGGTGGTTGCAACTGACCTGCTTGTGACATTTGTTAAGAATACCAACTGACCTAATCTATATTGCTGGTGGTACAAATGTTTGCCATATACAAACATAAGAAGATTTTTTTCCCTCACAGGAGCATAGAATGTTCCACAAATGATGTCCTCCAGGTATCTACAGCAGATGGTGCCATTTTAGTCAAAGTTCTGCTTTCTTGGACCATCTCCAGAAATTACTTTGTATTAAAAAGCAAGTATTAAATATAGCATATGTTTTTCTTAGAAAAAGAAAAGAAAAATACTGTACAGCCTGTTCTGCCATATGTTCTAAATCAGATCAATATTGTTAAAAAATGAAATAAAGCAAGAATACTAACATTTACATGTTCTGAGCCACTCCCAGAGATCTATTTCAACTGAAATTCTTTCAGCAAGCAGTTCTTTATATTTTCAACATATTAAAAATGAAATTCTCTCTCTCTCTCTCTCCCCATCTCTGTTAAAAAAAATATATTTTAGAGATTCCCAGAATACCCCCTGAAGACTTGTATTAGTCTTATTGAAATTATTTTACCTTCCCTAAAAATCCTTTGCCAAAGGGCACATCTCCAAATGTGCTTCCAATTTGGAAAAGTTAAACACTTAAACAGAGAAAGTGTGTGTGTGTGTGTGTTTGAAATTGCATCAGCTTTGCAACTCTTTGGGGAAGATTTTGCTCCCTGAATGTTGGTCCTTCTTGAACATTTAGTTCCACCCTTATTCCTTAACTGGAAACAGAAGTGAATATTGTGAAGTATGACCTTCTTTACTTGGCAAATGGAGATAATGGATTTGGGTGTGACTTAATTAGCTGTTAGTACTGAACCTGATTGAGCAGCCAGCCCACTAAATAATGCTTTTTGGAATGCTTTTGTGCAAAATCATATGGATAGTTATTACAAAATCAAACTGCATGGTTGCATATAGTGAATTTTTATTAATTTAATCAATAGAACTCAAGGAGACTTTGTTATGCATTACTTCTGTAAAGATAAAATATATGATTTTTTAAAAAAAATTTGTCGGTGACCTCCTGTCATTTGAGCAGAAGAAGCTGTACAATACCTGAATAAGTCATAGTGTCAAGGAACACCTCAGGTTATCCCAGAAGCTATGATGCTGTGGAAGGTCATGTCACTTGTTATTTTGATACCTTGCCATCACCACATGTATATAGTGAATCTCATCCCTATGAAACTGTTGTGGATTTTTGATCCTTGAGAAAATTCAGTAAAATATTTTCTCTGCCTATTTCATTAGCCCATCTTTATATGACTGTAGAGTGTGCTGCCTTAAGAGAATCACCACTAGTCTGTTCACCTTTAATATGATGTACATACGATTCTAGCAGCACACTCTTTGTTTCTGTGGAGATTTCAATATGGGGATGGGATAGCGATGGGATCAACCCCCCATCCTTATCCTGTCATTAACCCATCCATGACTGTGATGGTGTGAACGGTTTTCAAATCATAGTACCAATCCTGCCATTAACTTGTCATTAAAGTGGCATTGCATTAACATGAACTTTCATTAATGCAAAATGCCGGCCAATGTCACTTTAGGATGGGATAATGACAGGATCTGCATGACTTTATCTGAAAGCCTGTCATGCGATCACAGTAATTTGTGCCTCCCGGACAGGATAAGCATGAATACTGACTGAAAGTCATTCCTGCGATTGCATGGGAATTATGGGAACATGAGAGGAACATGATGGGTCAGAGTCAGGACGTCACTCGTCTGATAATATCCTGTGTTTGTTCTGTGTTTTCCTTTAACCTTATTCATTGCTCATACACATAAAAGATATAAGGAAAAATGCAGCCATGTTAATTCAGATTCTACTGCCAAGAAAAGGCCTAGAAGAGCCTTCATGTGTCCAAAGCACCTTAAAGTACTTAAGCTTGTGGATATTGTGAGAAAAACTTAGACTATTATGTTTGGGGGGAAAAACCCTACAGTGTCATGTTAAAAATAGGGAGGTAAATTCATTTATGCCAACTTACAGGTATACATTTAATTTTACTAGCAGTTTGTGTCAAAAATATTGCCATTAAATTCAGTGATACACAGAAATTACAATTTATGAGTAACAGCCATACAAACAACATTATTAAATATTCTGTATTGTGTGGTATGGGACAAAGTCAGGGGGCATGTGACACAATGAGTTACTGCACCTGGTGATGCCAACCCAAGTGATGCTACTGGTTTAACTGCCAGCAGTGTGAGAAGGATCAGTCTACTCAGGAGAATGAAATCAATAAACACTGGCTTCATGGAATAATTGACTTTACTACATGTAACAGATAATCATCCCTGTGTACTTACAGGTTAAGTATCCCTGATTTTTTTTTTAAAAAATGTAAGGGACTAGAAGTGTTTTGGATTTTGGATTTTGAGGGATTTCATATTTTCATATACATAAACCAAGTCGAAAAATGAAATTCATTTATGTTTCAGATCCACTTTATACACTTAGCCTGAAAGATAATCTTATTAAAATATTTTAAATAATGTTGTCCATGAAACAAATTCTGTGTACACTGGACAGTTTTGGATTTTGGAATATTTTAGATTTCAGAATTCCAGATAACAGATACTGAAATTGTAGTACTTTTTGACATGCCTTTGTCTGACATGCCTTTATAATCCATAGACCTAGCAATAGCCTGAGCTGTATTCTTACACATTCACACTTATCTGAATCAGTTGTAAATCATCCTCCAAACATCCTGCAAAGGTGGCTGAAAGAGAAAAAAAGCCTCTGTGTCTGAAACCCAGGAAGTGTCCATGAATCGCCATAGAAACGGATTTGGCAGAAGCGATTGTAAAATGTTCAGAAAAAAAAAGAAGGGAAAGAGGACTTTTTTATGTTCCTCTTGACGCTCAGTTAGCGTTTATAGGAGTCTGCCTCTTTCCCTGTTTTTCTCTGAATGTTTTACAATCGCTTCTGCTTCCTGGGTTTCAGACACAGAGGCTTTTTCCCTCTTTCAGCCACCTTTGCAGGACATTTGGAGGATGATTTACAACTGATTCAGGTAAGTGTGAAAATCTTCACTATCTGCTATAGGTCCTACAATAATTTTACATTAGAAAAAAAAATTACTTCACTGAATGTTACAAGACATAATATCTTTATTACATGCCATCTACAGACAACAATTTTTCACCTTTACCTCATAATAAAGATGCATAAAGATGCCCATTTTATTTTCTATGAAATAGAAAACAAATGTAAGTTTTTCTACAAGTGTTGATATCTGAAGCTAAGGGAACTATGGTCCAAAACACACTGCAGAAATAATACAGTTTGAGACCACTTTAACAGCCCTGGCTCAGAACTAGGGAATCCTGGAAACTGTAGTTTATTAGGGCACCAGAGCTTGCTGACAGAGAAGGCTAAATGTCTCACAAAACTACAGTTTCCAGAATTCCCTATTATTTCTGCTGTGTGTTCTGGACCTATATTCTCAAACATCTGACAAATCCATTACGTACAACTGTTCACATTGTGCAGAGGGTTATGCTGTACTTATAGCTTGTTACTTTTATTAAGTAATCAATTATAGGCTAAGAGTAGTGAATTGAATTTCTCAAAAAAAAAAAATCTCAAAATTAACCAATGTAATAACTTTAAAAAAGAGAATGCTACAAAACACATGCTGCTCCTTCCACTTTACCATCACCCAAGCAGTTATAGCAGATAAAGAAGCACCCAGGCCAACATTTGAATCACGTCATATTTAGTTATTGAGTCCACTAATATTCTTCTCCCATGTCAATAAAAATGTAACTTAAATATTAGACTTGTGCTACAAAATGAGTGTTTTTCCTAATTAAGTTATAGCTATATTATAATATTGCTGTTATTGAGGAAGAATTAAGTAATTATTTAGATGTAATCCATTTCAAACCCTGGTCATACCTTCCTGTTATATAGCTGTAAAAGATTAAAGACCTGGAAGGAAAAATATTCTCATTCTACTATTACCTATATTCAGATTTTTCTTGAATCTCAGTTTCTCCCTGTCAGATGTATGAATAAACATTTGGGGAAATCTCTTATGCCTTTAACAGCTGTATAAGAGGTAGCATCTCTATCCTTATGCCTTTTCAAGGACTTGGTTCCCAAAGAGGAACAAACTAAGCCTGTTCAATGTCTTTATATCATGTAGTTGTTAAGGCACCCAACCTTTTGGCATTCCTGCCAAGATCAAGGCTTGTCAAAGGCTTGTCACAGCAGGAGACTACTTTGTAAATGTTTTCTCCAGTTTCTCTCTCAATTTCTTCCCTATGGCTCTGTTTCTCAATTGCTGCTCTAGAACAACTTTTAAAAGCCATATCTTTAAAAACATTAATTGTGTCCCCATTCTAAATGCCCAGGAAAAAAACCATAAATTGGATTGCATGAATTATTCATCAAATCCAATTTAACAAGAACGCTACTCCATTTGATTAGGCACCTTTGAATGTGATCACAGAAGGGGACCATTTTCTGTGACAACAGAACACAGAAAAATTATGCCTTGACATTTGCTAAATTGAGATCCTAGAAAAAAATCCAAAGGGTATTATTCTAAGAAGTAAAAGAAGTACATGAGAATATACACTCTGTTAATAAGGTCATACAAACAATGGCATAACAGTTTTCAGACCACTTGCTAGGTCTTAAGGAATACCATTGTACAGGGTTTGTTTTTTTTCTTCATATAATGAACTTAACATCCCACTGAGTGTGAACCCTGCAATAATGCTTTCTAAATGAATGCGCTCACTAAGCCTTTGTCTTGCTTGCTTAGAATATTAACAAGCAATCTGATCAAGAGATGTAGAGATACCCTCTCCTTTTATCTTTCCCTTCTGATTATGCTCTTCCTGACATCTAAGAACATTGATCTTTGAACTTTTTTTCACCTTAGAGAAGCTTGACTTTTCCTGTGTGCTTGATACAGGAAGTCTGAACATTGGTGGGCTCTTCATGGCTTCACACAGTGGGCCTGAATCCCCCCCACTTTTTTATTTGTAATTTTTATTACAGTTTTAATCAAACATATGTATCCACATAAACACATATAACAATATACATTAAACACATAACACGTACAACATAACATAACACTTGTATTCCATTTTTCTTAAAAAACAGGCAACATAAATACTTGGCTTCCTTCTACTCTGGATCTTTTTCCATCTTTTTCTTCTGATTTTATTGTTTTATCTTAACCTCTTTTAGCTATGCAAACTATACATTAATTTATTTTCTATTACTTATATCATTATTGATTATGATATTATCTACTTAGCCATCTTTATTTTGTCTTTGGGTAAATTCTTACTTTAGTTACCTTAAAGTATATCATAACTCAAAATGCATAGTAATTCCATTTTTCTTATATATCTCCTTCTTATCCTATTTTATTTCTCTGCATAATTCTGTCTGTCATTATACAACCTTTTGTAAGTCCAGATTCTCATTAAGTCTCTACTGTAACATCTTTCCATCCTCTTTTTCAAATAATCATAAAATATAAGCCCATCTTTTAAAAGCCATTCTTTGATTTTCCCTTTCATTCAACATGTCATTTTGTCCATCTTTGCGATTTCAAAAACTTTTGTTAACCATTGATTTATATTTGGGGTTGTTTCTGTTTTCCACTTTTGCATGTATACTATTCTGGCACATGTTAATAAATAAAAAAGTAATTTTCTATATTTTTTCCCACTTTGTCATCCACCATTCCTAACAGAAAAGTTTCTGGTCTAAATGATAATTCTATGTTTAAGTACATTTTCAAAATCTGTCCAATATTTTTATGCTTCCAGACATGTCCACCAAATGTGGAAGTATGAACCTGAGATATGAGAGCATTTCCAGTAATTGAGCTTGGAATTTTTATACATATAGGCAAATTGGGGGTGGATGGGTGGGTGGTGGTGAATAAATGCCCATAAAAGTCCTTTTATTGCTTCTTGCTTGTTTTGGTCTGTTAATTATTATGTGTTTTGCTTTGCTAATTTTATTTTTTGTTATAATCAATATGTATTTTTGTTGTTGCTATAATTGCTATGTATTTTTGGTTTAATTGTTATGTATTTTACTTTGCTAATTTTACTGTTGTTATAATTATTATGTATTTTTGTTGCTATAATTGTTATGTATTTTTGTTATTGTTATTGTTAACTGCTATCTGATTTTATTGTTATTGTTTAATGCATTGCCATTTGTTTTTTTTAATTCATGTTTATTATTATTGCTTATTTAATCCCCTCTGTTGTAAGCAGCCCGGATTCCCTGTGATTGGGCGGCATATAAATAAATTGTTGTTGTTGTAGTTGTTGTTGTTGTTGTTGTTGTTGTTGTTCACATTTTCCTTCAAATCTTGACAGGTGGTGTATTTCAGTTTTTTATTCCATATATCCTCCCATTGTTGTAAATCTATACTACTCCCTATTTTTGGCCCATTTAACCATATTATTCTTTATTTTCTCATCTTCTGTGTCCCATTTCAATAGCAGTTTATAATATTTTGAAATCATCTTTTTCTCACCTTTTTCTATAATTTCATCCCATTCCATTTTTTAACCTTCCCGCACCAGATTGGGGCCAGGGGCAGCCTCATGGGAAGCTCCTGTGGCCCCAATCCTCTGCTTTTCCAGGCTGCAGGGAATCAGCAAAATACCACTTCCCCGCAGCCTGGAACAAGGTGTCCTTGGGGCTTCATGCCCCATGGACACCGCGACAGGCATGGGGAAGAGGAGGAAGGGGCCACCCGGATCCTTTCGCTTCAGCATCGCTGGTGCGGCCATGTAAATGTGTGCGATGCGATCCTTTTTCACCCGTTCAAGCCCATACCCAGCACGTATCCTTATCAGGTGAAAATAAACTTGTGATAATCTCCCATGAAGCTATGATTGCATGATTCTTTGAAAATTTTAAAGAGAAGCTGCTGGTCTCAGTATACAAATTAACATCTTTTTTAGCAGGGATAGGGACTATTTCACCCCTTTCCATTAACATGATATTTTTTAGTCGATTGGTAAATTGTCTTATTTCCCATGCAGTCAATGTCATTGGTTAACCTTACACATAGGTGCAAATTAATGTGTAGCTAAAATGCACAGTATTGGTAGATATTTTTTTTTAAAAAAATATGGGACATAGGTTGCATTATAGAGCATTCTAGTTCTATATTCCAATCAGTCAATGATTCCTTTTTCTAGAATACTCCATATCACCCTCATCTGTGACTCGTTGTCTATTTTCCCTTCCCAGAAGCCAGTTAACATTCTGTGGTCACCGACCTTGCTCAGTGCTAGATTAGGAACTCAGTCCCTCTGCACCAGGCAGTTATCAGGGAGTGGGGGTGTCACCCTTAGATCTGACCTTTGTAAACTGTGTGATTCCCTATTTACTCTGCTACACTTCTCACTTGTTTTACAATAGCCCAGGTTAGGCTATCATCCTATGAAAACCACATGTGAGCATAATATTACATTTCGGTTTCATACTCAAAGGAATGGTCTCAGTAGCTCTATCTCCAGAGAACTGTCCCAGTACTTTACTCACAGGTGGGGGTATACAAATTGTGAATCTTCCCCCAAACAGTCGTCTACAACAATCCTTAATTGCCTTTTCTTGCTGAAACAGATGCAGCTTTTTTTTTTCCTACAGGCAAACAGCAGCAGTTTGGGAAATGACACAGTCCATGCTTTTTATTCCATTGCTGAAGCTGCCCATAACCAGTGACCTGTTTGAGAGGCTCTGTTGACAAGCACCACAGGTGTCCATGCTTAATGTTACTCTGGAGTGCTTTTAATAGATAAGCATACTCTATCTGCTATGGCAAAGAAAAATAGGACAGGCAATCAGACAACCATCTTTCCTCACCTGAGAAGAATACTTAACACAGGCCAAGGGGAAAGAAAACAACCTTCCTGCATAATGCCCTGAAATGCCACCAGTATGTTACCTTTTATCTGTCATCTTCTTGTCTTTGGTTAACTGGACAAAGGAAAATAGCCTACACATAGCAGCTAATGAGATTCTTAGAAAAGAGAAAGAAAGAAAGAAAGAAAGAAAGAAAGAAAGAAAGAACCTGAAAACTGAAGGAGAGAGAGAAAGTGAGAGACTAAATAGAATGATTGTACTGCAGTCTACTTATTTGTCCTGTGTTGTGTTAAGTCATTAAAGACTTTTTGGGGTGCCCTGCACTGGCCAAATAAAGCAGCTTCTAACCACTTTGAAGATGGGGTGTTTAGATAATGCATGATGCAAAAGTGGGTGGAAAGTGAATTGAAGTTCCAGCCATGGCCATAAACAACATAAACAACATAAACAACAGACACACCTATTGGGTAGCTGCTAAAACCCAGAATCACTGCCTTACATGCACAGATAGCAATTCTCTCCTGTGCAGTTTATTTATATAAACAATTCTATCAGCCAGTATTGTTGCAGAGGAAACAAGACGTTGATATGTGGTATTTCTATTCAGAAATTATTTGGAAAGTAGAATGCATTTTAGAACAATACATATACATAGAACCAACAGGTTTGTTGTCTCACACTTTGGAAGAGAATTGCAAATTTCAAACAAAAAAAAATTGCTTTGATTCTTCTGCTGGTTTTAAGTCTTGAATTTGTGTTGAGAAGAGAAAAGGTCAGAAAAATTCAGTTGAATGATGGATAAAAAAAAAATCTTGAAACTGGGGTGGGGGATTAACAGAATAAGTTAAAGTGACAAATTTATGGGCTGTGATTCTAGATCATTTGCTTAGGACCTCCCTACACTGACAAAAAAACTGTATGCACCTCACAGTTTCCACAAGATGGGCACACAACATTATTGATGATTTGCAGAGAGGTCATTGTGAATTCTAAAAGAATGTTGTTCAGAAGGCTTTGATCCAATTTCTAAAAAGTCACTTTTTATCCCAAACTTTTCCTTATAAAACCTGTATTTTCCTTTGTGTGACTAGCACTCCAAAGTGTCATCAGAGTGGACTTGGGAGAAGGAGTAGTTTTTGATGGGTGGGACTGTTTGAGTCTGGTAAGACTGCTGTAGTGAGGAGTTAAAGAAAACTTACTAGGTGACCTTGGGCAACTCACACTCTCTCAACCTAAAAGGAATTGAGCTAAGAAAACCCTATGATAAATTGGAGTCAACTTGAGGGCACATAACAAGAAGGAGAAAAAAATCTTGTCAGATTATTTTAATGAGATCAGTAATTTGTTATTCCCAGACTCTACAACTGGCAAGCCCAATGAAGGAAATTCTTTCTGTGCAATCTTTGCTCAGCTGGAATTAAATGACCATATCCAAGGATTTTTTCATAATAAACCATGAGATGAAAAATAACAGCCAGTATTCTTTACAACCTACCTAGTCAAGTTATGGATGAGTAAATCTAGGTAGGTGTTCCATATCATGATCACTACTTAGTCATGATTGTGTCACTACTACCATTTTTGTAACTTCTCCTCCCAACCAACCTTAGTGGGCACCAGCTGCATGGGGAGAAAGAGTATCATTCTGCCAATGAGTGAATCTGTTTCCATTAGTTTTAAGGGGGTTGGGTCAAGCAAGGTTACTGATAGAGAATACTGGCCAACTACTGAAAAGTGTCTCCTGTAGTGTTCTCTATGATGTATAAAGGATGGCTGGAAACAAGTGTGGGCAAAGTTACATTACAATTTCTATGAGCCCTACCTGGCATAGCTAATTGCAAAAAAAGTGGAGAGCTGCAGTCCAACAGCATCTGCCACACTTCGCATAACACTTGCTTAAAAGGACTGGTTAGAACATGTATGGAACCAATTGCACACTTTACTGAATTATACCTTCTCCCAAGCCACACTAGCTGTGCAATGAATGGCACGGTTAAAAAATACATGCCATTGACAATGTCTTCATGGAACTTCATTGGTCGTAGTGGCAATAAAACAGGCAACAAGCACAAATCAGAAACACATTCTCTCATTCTGCAGAGGACAAAGTGTAATAAAACTACCGATAAAAAGTTCACAGCAAGTTTCGGAGTTCCAAACTCACAACAGGATCTATGCTTATAATCAAGGCTGTCAATTATAATGTAAGGTTGAGCATTAGCACTTTGCTGTTGATGTAGCAACAAATAAATGGCACCATGAGACACAACGGCTCTTTTATTTTTCCACTTTGTTATTTTATTTCATTATGAATCATTCAATTATCTGGCCCATTTTAATGTGTGCCACCACACAATTTCCCCTGATCTAAGGAAGAATAAAAAAACACCTCCTAAATGCTACTAATTGCAGCAGATGGAATAGCACAGCTTATTGGATTTGTGACCTCTGTGCACATCAGAGTTGCATAAAGGCCTAGCATTGTTAAAAGCAACTTCTGACTCAAACGTCATTCATTGAAGTTCCAGAAAAGATGTCAGTAAATGAAGAGCTGAAATAGAATTACTTGTTGACACAGATTTTAACAGCTGTCTTAACTCCACCTTGACAGTCCTGATGTGTGATAACATTTTCCCCTAAACAGGCTTCCACAGACACACTCTACCAAGAATTTGGAGGCAGGACCACCAAAGTCTGGTTTCTGATTGGGTCCCTGCTTACCTGGGAGAAAGGTTCCTATTTTCACACATTGCAGATCCTACATAATCTACATAAATTGAACCTAAATAATGAGATAATCTAAATAGTCAAAGAATTTCCATACATTGGATTAAACATTGAACAGCATGGAAACCGGAGCCAAGAAATCAGAAGAAGACTAGGCCATGGGAAGGGCAACTATGAAAGAAATAGACAAGATTCTAAAAAAATATAGAACTGAGCACTAAAGTTAGAATTGCCCAAGCCATTGTATTCCTCATTACCATGTATGGATGTAAAAGCTGGACAGTGAAAATAGTAGATAAGAAGAAAAATAGCTCATTTGAGATGTGGTTCTGGAGAAGTGTGTCAAGGATATCATGGGCAGCCAAAAAGATAGATAGATAGATAGATAGATAGATGATAGATAGATAGATATAGATAGATAGATAGATAGATAGATAGATAGATGCTGTGATTATATCATGAAAAGGAATGAAACTCAGAAATGACTGATACCCATCCCTCATTTAAAAGACCTATGATTCTTGCTATTTTGTTTATGGTATTTATTCAGATTTTTCCGTCCCAAATGTTGCTCTTTTTTTTACTTTCATGCAATAGGCAGTATCCTTCATTCTCACAGTGTAGGAGTTACCGTGTACAAATTTATGCATACACCTACTTTCAACTGATTTCAAGAAGATGTCCATTTCAGCATAAAAAGGAAAGGCGAGGAAGGAATATAGCAGTATTTTTGGGACTAGCCACCCTCTCCATTCTTAATCGTTTGATTTATTGGCTGCAGTCCACATTTCTGTCAATGTTTATCCAAAGTATGGGAACTCTTTTACTATTTCAATTTCTTCATTGTCTAGGTTGAATTTGTGTAGATTCTCCATGGTCATTATTTTTGTTTTATTTATGTTCAACAGTAAGCCTGCCTTTGCACTTTGCTTAACCTTCCTTGGTAGTTGTTCCAGGTCTGGGAGATTTTGAACTAGTTTTATGGTGTCACCTGAATATCTTAGATGATTGATATTACTTCCTCCTATTTTCACTCTTCCCTCTTCATTGTCCAAGCCTGCTTTTCTTACGATATGGTCTGCATATAAGTTGAACAGATAGGCTGATAAAATTCAGCCTTGTCTTACCCCTTTGCCAATTGGGAACCATTCTGTTTGTCCATGTTTTCTTTTGACATAGCCTCTTGTCCTGAATCCTCATCAGGACTATCAGATGTTTTGAGACTCCATGTCTTTAAGGGTGTTCCATAGCCTTTCATGATCTATGCAGTCAAAGGCTTTGCTATAGCCTATAAAGCGCATGTTGGTTTTCTTTTGGAATTCCCTCTTGCACTCTATTAGTCATTGTACATTTGCATTTTGGTCCCTAGTACCCCTTCCTTTTCTGAATCCACTTGGACCTCTGGGATTTCTCTCTTCATTGGAGTCTATGTTGCAGAAGTTTGGGCATAATTGTGCTTGTGTGGGAGATAAGTGCTATGGTCCTATAGTTGCTGCCTTCTATTCTATATTTTTTTTAAAAAAAATCCCTTTTTTGTGGATGGAGATATATAGTGAACGCTTTCAATCTGTTGGCCATTGTTTTGTTTTCCATATCTGTTAACATATGTTGATTACCTAGAGTTGACTCTATCAATGTGGATTGCAACAGTTCAATTGGGATACATTGGTTCCTGATGATTTGATTTTTTGCCATTTCCTTTATTGCAACTTCCACCTCACTTCTTAGAATTTGGGGTTCATCTTCATATGGCTGTTCATTTCACATGTCATTCATTTCATAATCCCTTTTATATAAATCTTCTGTGTATTGCATCTAATGTCTTTTTATTCCTTCTTGAATTATTTTATTTTTATTGTCATAGAGTCCTCAGTTTTAAATTTCCTTTGATTTCTGAAATCTTGTGGAATAGATCTCTCATTCTTCCCTTTTTGTTGTTTTCTTCTATTTCTTTGCACTGATTGTTGTATTAGTTTTCTTTGTCTTTTTGCATTAGCCATTGTACTGTTGCATTCATGGTTCTTAGTTTGTTCCTTTCTCCCTTTTATTTTGCTTCTCATCTTTCCTTCGTTATTTGTAGCATTTTATTGGTCATCCATGGTTTCTTTGCTCTCTTTTTGTCTATTGAGTGTGTCTGTCTGCATTCTTTTTTATTATGTCTGGCTTCAGAGTTGTTCTGGTTCTTGGTCTGTTATGCTTAGTAGTGCAAATCTGTTCCTTCCATTGTCAATAAATTCTGATGAGATATTATTGAGATCATATTTTGGTGCAATGACTGGTTTTGTTTTCTTCTTGAGTTTTACTCTTATCTTTGATGTGAGTAATTTGTGATCTAAGCCACAGTTGGTGCATGGTCTAGTCTTGGCCACCAGTATGGAACTTTGCCATCTTTTACTTCCAATTATATAATCTATTTGGTTTTTGTCTTGGCCATCTGGTGATGTCCATGTGTATAGCCTTCTTTCTGGTTGTATGAAAAATGTGTTTGGAATGAATAGGTTGTTGCCTTCACAAAAATCTATCAGATACCCACCTTTTTCATTTATTTTGTCTAATCCAAATTTACCTATTGTATGTATGTGTGTGTGTGTATATATATATATATATATATGTTTTATATCATTATTATATGTATTTATATCTATATTTATTTATCTCTATACTGAACAAAAATATTTTCTTGCAAGTTGGGGGCTGGCCTTGTACATGTGGTAGTTAGTGAGTAACATTTAACTCTGTAAAGTCAGGATGTAAATAATATTCACATGTTTTCCCATGCTCAAGGAGAAAGAGTTTCTGAATATACTGTATCAAAAACAAAATTTAAAAAAACCTCACAAATTTTTCACTCTTGTAAGGGAGAGGGCACATTTTGGTCAGCAACAGCAATGCAGAAAAAAATATTTTTGGTTTAGGGGAGGGGGTTAGTTGGGTTTTTGCTTTTGTTTTGGTTTTGGTTTGCTTTTGCAGAAAATGTGTTTGGTACAAAATCCACTGCATTTCCCTAGGGGGGAAAATATTTTCATTGAACAAAATGTAGCAATTTTCACAAAACTTTCAAAAATGTGAACAATAATTGGAAAAGGTCTTACAACCACAGACAAAGCGGGCTGGTGTTTTTCCCCAGTAGGACAATTATTTTTCAATTTTGTTAAAAAGAATATGAAGAAAATAGCCAAGCCTGAGTAAAGCCAACCTTTGAAATGCTGTACAAAAAGCCTATGGGAAGGAAATATTTTTTAAAAAAGATGTTTGTCTGTCAAACAGCCAGATATGCTCAGTGAGAGCTTGGGATAGAGCCAGTTAAAAGTAGGTAAGGGCATTTGGAAATAGAAAAAAAAGACAAAGGCAGATGTAACGGATTAAATCTTGAGATGATCAGATGAAATTATGGTCAAAAACCCACTACAAAAACAATCCAGTCTGAGACTGGTTTAACTGCCCTGACTCATTGCTGGGGAATCCTGGGAATTGTAGTTTCTTGTGGTACCAGAGCTTTCTGAAAGAGAAGGCTAAATATCTCACAAAACTGAAGTTTCCAGAATCCCTTGCACTGAGCTAGGGAAGTTATAGCAGTCTCAAACTTGATTATTTCTGCAGTGTGTTTTGGACCTCAGTGTGTTAGGAATAAAAGAAATAATAAGGGCTAGAAATAGATAGGGATAGAAAGAGGGAATTTTGATTTGATGGAAGTTCAGAATATGAAAGAGTTCATGGACAACCTTTGTTTTAGTTGAAGTGTTACATTATGCTGTGGACAATGTTTTAACTTGTTATACAAAAAAGTATTTATTGGTTTTATTTTCTACATTTCTGTCTGAATAATTTAACAATCAATAAGGAAGTCTGGTCACATATTACTACACTAAATCCAACAATCAATGCATCTGCTTGTCCATTATGAGTGTCATTTTGAGGTCCCAGAACCAGAAAAAGGAGTTTTAAGGATAAAATGTTGAGGTCAGGGATGAGAACCGAAGGGTTAGCACTTCAGGGGCAGCCTGGATAAGGGATCCATTAGGCATTCTCACATGCATGAAAAAAAGAAGCAAAGGTCTTGTGCTCAATGTAAGGTGACATCATTGACTGTGTTATTTTGATGTGAATTGATGTTTTAGCTGTAGTGTTCGTTTGCACATTTAAGTTTCTACTTGATGGTTTACTTACTTGCTTTTTACTTGATGTTTCAAGTGATGAACAGGGTCATGGGAGCAAGATTTTTCAGTGATGGGATCTACAGTGTTAAGTGAATGAAAGCTGAGGAATTTTAAGTCCTATTGAATTCAGTAGGACAGTTATCACAGTTAGCTTTCACCAACCAAATTCATTCGGACATTCTTGCTGATACTAAACAGTTCTGCTCACAAATTCCAATGAAACAAAATTCCATGGAAGGTAATTTAGCATCAAGAATGCAAGATAATTGCATTCTTGATGCTTAACTACAACATATTGCACACTGTAATGGGTAGTTCAGTGTCTTTCCTTTTATAGTAATTGTTATTCTAATGATAGCTAATAACTGAATTTAAAACAGTTGCTTTGGGATATGTAACTATGGACCTCATCACACAGGCCCTGAGGAACGTGCCTGGCACACAACGAAAGGGAGTGGAAAGGGAACGGAATGGGGAAAGGAAGCTTTTTTCCGCACACCAGAATGCCACTGATGCTGCCAGAAGTTCCCATTCCATTCCCCATCCATCCATCCATCCATCCCACAGAGGGTGATTTTCAGGAACAGAATTTTCAGGATTTTCAGGAACAGATTTTCAGGTTTTTCAGGAACAGAACCTGAAAATCACCCTCCGTGGGATAGATGGAGAATGGAACAGGGACTTCCAGGAGCATTGGCAGCATTCCAACGTGCGGTAAAATGTGGTGTTTCCCCATTCCTTTCTGTTCCCACCCCCTTTTGTTCTGCACCGGGCCATTCCCCAGATCCTGTGCAATGAGGTACTCTGTTTAAACATTTTTAATTAAGAGAGAACATGAATGTCATTGCTTGCTATAATCAGAGAGCACGATCCAGCCTAGACTGTGCCCACTAAGGTCTCTTTTCCACTTCCTTGCAAGGTCCCTGCTGCTTCCAGTGGCAGCTACAGCAAGAGGACTGGACATTTTGTGGTGCACTTCCCATCACTCACCAGCAATTCAAAAATGGCTGTATTGGGGAACTTAAAAGGTTGATTGGGGGGCTTGCATATATAATGACTAGTAGAAAGGAATTATGATGATGTAAGGCAGAGCCAGCGTGGTATAGTGATTTGGACATGGAAACTCACTGGGTAATCTGGGGCAAGTCACAGTCTCTCAGCCTCAGAGGATGGCAATGACAAACCTCTTCTGAAGCAACTTGCCAAGAAAACTCTGTAATAGGGTCACCTTAATTTGGAAATGACTGGAAGGCATACAGTACACACAAGGCAGACTTATGATATTACTTCACATGGTGTTAGCCTATAATTTGCTTAATTACTTTAAGATTTATGTTTTACATAAATCTTTTACATATACCTGTTTTAAATAATGTCCTAAAGTTTTTTGTGCTTCCATTTTAGGAAAAAAAGCAGAGAAAGAGATAAGGTCAAATCAAGTCAATTGTTGATTCTACATACTGGATTGCAAAAAAGGAGTCCTTGTTGATATGCAAATGGACTATAAATTTCCTAAACTTTGAAAATCTCCCAGTGCCACATGGCCAGAGGAGGAAGGGCCAGGCTGCTAAAGATACCCCCCCCCACACACACACACAATACCATCTTAACTAAGGACAGAAACAGCAAAATGCAGGCATCTTACTAACATCTCCAACTTTTCTCCTGTTTGGTAACATCTTGCCCGATGAAGAAGCCAATGGAACTTTGAAAGCTTGCAACAAGTATATTGTGCATTTTGGCTGGCCAATAAAGGTATAACTATTTAATCCCTCTAACCCTACACGACCACCACATTTCTCTATGTCTCAATGCAGGTAGCTGCCTCACCCACTTTCATGCTTCAATTCATGTAGCTAGTCCTTTACATTGTAGTTATGCATAAAAGGTTAATGGCTTGGAGTGGATGATGATGGCTCTTGTAGTGCGCAAAGGTTTTATGCTTCTGTGGTTCTCCCTCTGCTCCATGCAATGCCTGGTCTTCTAGAGTTGATCTTTACACTCCCCTCTGCATCTTTGCACAGGGGTACAACTGTGGCAATGGAATGAGGGAACTGCACCCTCAGATATAACTATTTCCCCCAGTGAAATTTTCAGTCCCAAGATGTATAGCATTGCAGAAAGTGAAAAATACTGGAAAAATTCCTACATCTTGAATCCTTATATTTTCTGTGTTCACATTCTCTTGGTAACTTTGCTAGCAACTTTTCTTTGAATGCTCAAATTGTATTTCTGGATGACTGAATTAAGTTTTAAGTAATTTTAATTCTTGAAATATGGAGATAAAAAGAAAATTTCACTGGGGGACAATGTCCCCATTTTGCCCTCCCCTCCAGCTACATCCCACTTTTCCCTCCTTTCCCAGGATATTTATGGCAAACATCACAGGTGGGCACCATGTAGCTTCCTTCGTAAGAAATTGTTTTAGTGTCCTTTCCCAGTATGCCTCATGACTCATATTGTTTGTTTGATTGACTAGACTCATCCATAGCAGTTCTTGGATGCACAGCAGCTGTTGTTTATCAGCTTAATGCCTCAGCTGGGCATACTCACCAGTCTCTAGGAGTGTCTAGAGAATTTCATACGTGGATATGTGTATGGACAGAATTTCCACTGGATTTCTGATATCTCTTGGTTTTGTACTCCAGATAAGGAATCTAACCATGGTTTAACATTGTGTTGTATGGAACTGGTTATGTTGGGGCTTTACAATCAGGCTCTACTGAATTTTTGTGAGGTTTTAGGTAGTCTAATTTCTGATGAGCAAGATGGCCAAAGCCCCCAGACTCCTGGAGAAATGTGTCACAGTGACATTCTAGTACAGTTTGTCAGAGTCTAGCTTACTGTTAATGTCACAACCTGTTTGTGTACACAGTGAGTGACCCTTCTGTGTCAGTAGAGCAGTAAATCCACTCTGGCATTTCTTTTAAAAGTGATATCTGAAGTGCTAAACCTTGTTCCTAAAATAGGTTCAACACTTTGATACTTCCTTTAAGGTTAAGAACAAAATCTAGATCAGACTCACCACCCTGCTTCCATGGAAGCCACAAGAAGCCAGTGTTGTGGCTTGTGGATATTTATTGGTTGTTCCTAGTTTCCCTTTTTCCTGGTCCATAAAGGGGTTGGGTGCACTACATTTTGCACCAGCTTAAATGTGGCAGATCTGGGGCCTGTCCCATTTATTAACTTGTTATAGAAGTTTGATTATTATGGAATAAGAACAATCTCTTTCATAACATGCACATCTAGGGGAGAAAGCGAGCCTTTGACACTCTTACTTTGGGCACTAGTTTGGCTGTACTTCTAAAAAAAGAGAAAAGAAATCACACAGGATTTTTCTTCTTATTGATCTCCATACACAAAAATGCAAAGAAATATCAACATTAAAGTAGTCTTGCAGTCACTTTGTAGTCTATCCAGAGCCCTGAACATGAGACATAACAACTCTTTTTAGGATGCTTTAGAAAAAGAAATGTGAATGGTGTGTGTTCATGAAAATATAACATGAAAATGAAAACTTTAAAATCGAATTAGTTGATATGCATTAAGTCAAAAGGCTTGCTAATGTGTTAATTTTGCTCAATGCTTCCAATATGTCAAGTGCTGCATAAGTGGTAAGAACAATTTGACTGCTTTGAAAAGCAACATTTCAAATAAGAATTGACTCAAAGAAGGTTTCTTTGATTTTATTCAGAAGGCTGATAATTAGACATGGAATCTTTTTATAGAATCATTTTGAAAGATAGTTGCTCGTCCTTGCTCTAGGTTGTCTCCTCCCCACAAGACTGTGGCAGGGTACAGGAGATGAGCTTCAATTCTGTGCTCATTGCAAGGATTGCTTTCACTTTGGACTCATATGTAAAGATACATATATTTACTTAACAGACACCCTCAGACTGAAAACAACAATACAACACAAATCTATCATAATGGATATTAAAGATACATGCAGACATGTGCAAGAATCTGGGATTATTTGGCATATTAGAACTATTTTTTCTTGGAAAGTAGAGTTTCTTCCATTCTGTATTACCAAACTCTTTTGAAATTAAGAGGCAGTTTTCCTTTTAAAAAAATTGCTGCTCATATATAGTAGAGTCTCGATTATCTGACATAAACAGGTGGGCAGATAGTCGGATAGCCGAAAATGTTGAATAATCTGGAGGGTCCAAGAAAAGCCTTGAAATCACTATGAATTACAAATGTATTGAAGTTTTATGGCAGTAACAGTAAAAGTAAATGTAAAGAAATCACTGATCAATATTGTGATGAACAGTATAAACAGTTCAGTCCTCTGAAAATTTAAAGAAATCACAGAAAATTTAAAGAAATCACAGCAGCCGCAATGTTGGGTAATGAGGAATGTTGGCTAACCGAAGGATGGACAATTGAGACTCTACTGTAGTTAAAGCATACTGAAGGCTCAAAAAGGCAACTTTCTTAGTCAGAAATTCACTGACTTCCAAAAGTTTCCTGAAAAGCTGTTCCACTCTAAGGAGTGTATCCCATTAAAAAAAAAAAAAAAAAAAAAAAAAAAAAAAAAAGAGCAACTTACCCCTTCTTTTTACAGTCGCTTATGGGATGCTGCTGGGAATCATCACACCAAAAATTCCGCCAATGCTGCCGCTGTACTGCATCCCACCTAAATAATGTCTCTCAGATGTTCTTAGTCTGTTGCTTTTCAAAAATGGGAAGCTTCCAACTTTGCAAATCAGCCAGCTGAGTGCGGCTGGAACCTGGGATTTAGGCAGGATGCAGTCAGGCGGAGGCATCGAAGGCATTTTCTGTGTGATAACTACCAGCTGCATCCTGAAAGTTTCTGTAAAATGGAAAGGGTAAGTCAGTTTATAAAAATGCGATAAAATCCTAAATAGCTACTCAGACCCACAAACAGATTCCCCCCCCCCTCTTTTCAGTTTCACATTGGTTCTCGTGCCAAAGATAGCAGGCTTTCCTCTGGAATACCAGAACTGAAGCCCAGCCTAATAAAAAGTCTCATTATTGATTCAGGCTTTGGAAAATATGGACATTCTAGGTGCATCTATATTACAGAATTAATGCAATTTGATACCACTTTAACTGCCATGGCTAAATGTATGGAATTATGGAATTGGTAGTTTTGTGGGATTGTTAGCCCTCTGTAGAGAATTCTGGTGCTGCAACAAACTATAAATCCCAGGATTCCATGGGATGGAGCCATGACAGTCAAAGCAATGTCAAACTGCATTAATTCTGCAATGTAGATGCAGCCGTCACAACAAACTGCTTCAGTAAAAAACTTCTTGGACCAAAATTATGTCATAATGTTATAGAATACTCTTGATGATTTATGATGATCTAATGGCTCCATATATAAGGTGTTTACAGTGGCATAAGGGGCAATTATATCAGCATAAATCATCAAGAATATTATGTAGGGGTAGAAATAATATTTGAAAATATACCCATCAAAACATGTTTCTCAAGTTCTGATAATAAAGACCCTGAACTAAGAAGAATAATTGTATTCCACGACTTACTCTGTGAAGAATTGGCATGATTTTTTCACAGTCAACAGCATTTTCTGCACATTTTGACCACAAGTACAACATATTTTGAGTAGAAAACCATATTTATGAATTTTGCACAGAATAAATCCCAGCTACAGCATTTTCAATGAAGATAGACACATGTATTATTTTCTGTGCAAAAAGCCATGTACAAATGTTGCTTAAAATTTGCATGATTTTGCACAGATAACAGCATTTTCTATACATTTTGACCACAAGTACAACATATTTTGAGTTGAAAATCACATTTATGAATTTTGCACAAACAAATCCCAGCTACATCATTCTCAATGAAGATAGCCACATGTATTATTTTCTGTACAAAAAACCCATGTACAAATTTTGCATAGATTAAGTCCAAAACTGTGAGTAGTCTTTGAAAACAGGCACCTTCTCAGATGCCAACAGGCATGAATTGACTTTGATATGGAGAGGCTGAGTTAAGGGGGAGAGGGGAGGCATGGGGCAAAAGAAGAAGAGGAAGAGGAACCCCCTTTTTCAAATTTCATCTAATCCAGACCCATCCATGAGAGCTGCAGAGCAGAGTGCAACAACATACTGAGGTCCATGGTATGACCAGGAGCTGTTCTCCTACCTGCCAGGATGACACCAAAACACTGTTGCTATAATCTGAAGTGGGATATTACTGGTGCAACTCTTTGGAGTACTGGGTGGCCATCAGTCAAGCACAGCAGGACCTGGTCAGAGCTGTTGAAGAGCTGCTCTCTAGTGCGCCAACCAGTATCCTTGTAAGAGCACCTTTCAGTTGTGGGGGGTGCAACGCCCCCATGGTGATTTAGACACTGAGCTGCTGGAATAGTTAGCCTTGTTCAAAGTGAATCTTCCCCTTCTGTACTTTCTTGCCTTGATCACCACCTTTGAGGAAGCAAATATCCACACTGTGTTGCTGCCATTCTCTATCAGCTATCTTGTTGATTTTATTTACATTTAAGTTTTCTTAGAAATCAGAGTTTCTCAAGCATACTAACTTTGTTCTTACTCACTATTTTCTCCTGCTGCTTCTCCTTCACTGCAGAAATGAGACACTGAAACTCAATACCATCTTTGCTATTCAGACATAGTGTCCCTGTGCCAATACATATGCAATCTCCAATACAACATGGTTACCAGGAATAATGAGAACTGTGAAGTAATCAGGTTGCAAAACAAAATCATCTTCAAATAAAAGGTAAGGGGGAAAACCGAAGGAAAGCTGGCTTGGTATTCATTATTAGCTGTACAGCTTGTGTGCTAGGATGATACCTAAAATTAAAAAGCTTCAGAGAGATAACAAGCAGTTTTGAAGGAAGGTCATTTTGACTTCATAAACTGAAAAAAATCACTCAATAGTTCATGTTTTGGAAAAACTAAATGGCATCTCTGCGGGAGATACTTACCTTTAGCAGATGAAAGAAAACTTTGTCCTTAGACTTTGAGCCAAAATTAATTTATCCCATGATGATAAAGGCCAACATTTAGAAAAGGGAGATAATAAATTTTACTGTACATTGGACAGTCTAAGGACAAGCAAAATAATCCAGTAATTCTGGATAATAAAAAGCATAGTCACCTCCCAGTTTAATTCAAGAGAGAGAGAGAGAGAGAGAGAGAGAGAGTGTTTATACACACACCCACACATATACATATATTGTAAATGATATCATATATACATAAAGAACGATGTTTGAACAAAATTGATTATGAAGTAATTCTCGATGAACCATGAACACAGTCTTTAATAAAAAGCCTGACATGCTTTGCCTTCTTTGTTCGATGCTGCTCAATATTTTCATTAACTATCTTAAGAATGGAACACAAATGGAAAATCAATGCAAGGCTAAGGCTTGGTTGATAAAAAATAATATTTTTAAAAGACATCTGCAGATATTTGCAAGTACATTTTAGCAAGTGCTAGATTATAAACTAGTGTTCTATAGGAAGAAATATGTTTTCACTGTTATAAGGAAACTCAGCAAGCAAGATGCACTTTAAAAAGCAACACAAAAATTCAGTATTTATATATAAACACATATCTAATCAATTAGTCTGTCTAGCTTAGTATTATTTATTCAAACGGGTAGTGGCTGTCTAGTGTTTCCATCAGGAGTTCCCCCTCCCCTTTCCAATTTGTCTCCCCAAAGATACTAAAGATCGAAGTAGGGACTTTCTGGATAGAAAATGGAGCCACCTGACAGATTGCCATGGGGGAGGGGAGGAGAAAGCCATCTGGGAGGCTATCCAGGGGCCCAGCAGAGCTCTCCAGCATAGCGCCAGGCTAGCTGGCCCTGGATTGGCCAGCAGGGACACGGGGGAGGGGGGAGTGGCACTTTTGCCCGGTGCCAGGATTTCATGTCCCAGAGGGCACCAGGAGGTGGAAGTGCCACCTGATTGGGTGGTGGCCTGGGCAGAAGCAGCCCGCAGTAGGTTGGAGCTGGGAGAGATGGGACCTCCAATCTATCCCTGCTCCTGATTGGGCCTATTTAAGGCCATGGGTACATGTAGTCAGGGGCTTTAAGGATGGATGAACTGGTACCTTCTTCCAAGACTGACGGTTCCAGATGGGCACTGCAGAGGGAAGATGTTTCTTTTGTGGGCAATACTGTTGTTTAATTCTTCGCAGGTCCAATGGTGACCAGTATGGCAGGGAGTCCTCCATTATGCTCCAAATACTTCATGGCTCCTACCTGTGCCCATTGGAGATCTTGCAAAAATGCACAGCATCCTGACCTCAGACTGAAGACCTTCTGTTCACCCACATCGATGGCTCTTTGCTGACACAGTTCCAGGTGGGGTCAGTGCTTCACCTGGCTTTGCAGTGCTTGGGGCTGCCACCAAGGGACGTTGGGGGTTACTCTTTCTGCATGAGGCAGCCACCTTGGTGGCAGGATGCAGCTTACCAGTGGACTTTATAAAAAGACTGGGCAGGTGGAAGTCAGGGACTTATGCTGGTTACATCCACTTGGGAATGGAATTTTGTGCTGGACTTTCATGTGGTTGGGGGTTTCAAGTTCCATAGGTTTGGTGGAAGGCACCCCTCCTTGGAGGTGGCAGCCTTCAGTGGCAATAGCATAGGTCTTGGATCCAGTGGGTGTGGTTTCCAGGGCTGCATAGAACTGGATTGGGAGTCCAACAGGGACCCGGGGGTGCTGAGAAGATTCCGGAGTTGCCATTGCATGGGCAGCATCCCCCAGAGACAAGAGCCCTGGTGGTGCAGTGGTTAAATGCCTGTACTGCAGTCACTCACTCACAAGCCGCAAGGTTGGGGGTTCAGTTCTTGCCAGGGGTTCAGGGTTGACTCAGCCTGGCATTCTGTCTATGTCATTAAAATGAGTACCCATTTTGTTGGGAGCAATTAGCTTACACATTGTAAACTACTGAGGGAGTGCTTAAGTGCACTGATAAGCAGTATAGAAATGTACTTTTTATTGCTATTGCTAAGGGGTGGAAATATGGATAAGCGAACAACTGATTACCAGGTGTGAATGGCCAATTAATGAGTCACCCCCCTTTTTTTTGTCATCACAAAGCTTGGCCATGACTAAACTATTGGGTCCATCGACCAATAGTGGATAGGTAGATGACAGATCCGGACCTCATGCATGCAGGCCAACTCTATGTTTCTGTTGCTGAATAAAGTTGTGGCCTGTTTCTCTTTGGTCAAGATTCCTTGTGATCTTTGTTGCGGCAACTCCCGTCAATGGCAAATATGTGCTTTCTGGCAGCGCCCATACGCTTTAGTGCAAGGGTGGGAGTAAACTCTGCACCCTCCCTAGCTCTAAAATCGGCTTTTTGAGCCCTTATCACGCCACTTTGTTCCCGTCTAGATTGGGCCAGTGTGAAAATTTCATTTACTCAGAAACCAAATCATGTTTGTGTGTGTGTGTGTGTGTGCACGCGAAAACAAGGTCCCATACAGAAAACTGTGTGTTTTGCAGAAATGATATTTTTGTGTGTGTGTCAAAAAGCTCATCTCAAAATGTGAAAATTTATTACAAAAATGTGCAAAGGTTGTTGCAGTCTTATCCAGTGAGGAAAAAATCTTTGAATTTTTGAATGAATCACTTACCAACTGCAGACATTCCCACCTACTGGATCACTGCTAAAATATCTCTCTTTCTTTTCCCTACCCCCCCCCCCCCAAAATCAGGTCCAAACCAGTCCAAATATGTATGTGTCTATGTGGACATATAGACAATACTAATCATATATTGGGTGATTAAAAAAAGAATGGTGCAAGAGCAAAGCTGTTCTTATTCAGTTTTGCACTACTTTAATCACCCTCATATATATATTTGCCAGAGAGTTGTTGATTTTAGAAGGTGGATGGCAATGAACTCAACTCAAAGAAGTGTCTTAGATGTTTTTTAACGTGCTTTCCCTTATCCCTTTTCCTTATCCAAAATCCTTCCCACAGGGCAACAGGTGGCAATGCTCTTCTCTGAGAAATGTTAATATCATCTTTGCTTGCAAACAACTAGCATTTCCTCCTAGGTTAGAGATTATAAATCATACTTGCTCTACTGTATTTGAAGAATATGTCTGTACTTAGGTTCCAGATCACAGGATTTCATAGCATCTTGAGCAGTCTATTTTACCTCTCCTTTAAAACACATAGTAGATCAGCATGAACTCAGTATGCACAAAAAATAAAAGTACCAGCAAAATTAGCATAATCTATGTGTTTTCAGTGGTAAATTGAAGGTCTTGTCCATCAATACGTCATTCAGTACCTTAGCTATCAGTGACAAGAAACAGTCATCTGCAATTTAAATGTTGAGGTCATCTGTCATTTTCAAAGAGCAATCAATGTAATCCATAAATAAGGCTCAGTCTTATTTAAGACTGGAGTAAGGAATAGGTCAGTGAATGTCCCCATGAGCAGCATCTGATTTTCTGCAAGACATTATTTTTTCTTTCACTTAAAAAAAAACTGTTTCATTTGCTGAAAATAATTGAATTTAAACATTTTCACATAGGAGCATATCTCTGACTAAGTATATTAACATTCATTATTACCAACAAAATGAAGAGGATTAATCTGCATTTCATGTACCTATTTACTTCATATCCATTAAAATCTCCATTCTTGCCTCATTTCTCAAACAGTTTAATTTTTGCTATTAAAGTTGGGGGGGGGGAGCTGCAAAAATGGACCAGTCATGGTACCTATTGGAAATCCATTTTGATATCATCAGATCTCTGCTAGAGGTTTACAATGAAAGGTTTGTAAGGCCAAGATTTGAGGAAACAAACTGATAACTCTGCTGAAGCTTTGGTGAATGTGTATACCCACTTGCACAATCACTTCTCTCCTCCCTAAAAACTCCTCAAGTGGTGCAAATTAGAACTTTCAAGAATCAAGCAGTGGCAGCTTTCATAAACAAACAGCTTCATTTATATACCACTTCATACCACCTAAGCAGTGTCTAAGCAGTTTACAACTGTAAGCTACTTGCCCCCAACAATCTGGGTACTCATTTTAGTGACCTAGGAATGATGCAAGCCTGAGTCAAGCTTCGGCCCTTTTGCTGGTATTGAACTTGCCACCGTATGGTTTATTTATTTATTTATTGCATTTATATCCAGCTCCTCAGCCCTAAAGGGTATCAGAGTGGCTTATAATTATTATTTTTAATTAGACGGTTCCCTGCTCTCAATCTAAAAAAACACGACACAAAAGGAGAAGGGAATGGTGGTGGCCTAGTTTCTTCCTTTCATGGTTGGTCATCAGGTATCATTATAATCCCACCTTTTCCCAAAAGGGAGGTTTGAGGTAGTTTTAAACAAATTAAATATATTAAAATTTTATATATATATATATATATATATATATAATAAACATACACAAGTATTAATGTATAATAAAAATATGAAATAATGAAAATAACAATGAATCCACAATAAAAACATGCCAATAAGTCCAGTTAAAACAGAGTGGTCCAAGAGGATCCTATAACTGATGGTAGCAAAAGCTGCCAAGAGACCAAGCAGAACTAACAGTTTTGGGGCAGAAATCATCCACCAAGGAAATCAACGCCCATCCCTCAATCACTGTTGGGGCCATCATTACCCAGTACAGTGGGATCTAGGAAGAGATTTTTTTAATAATGGACTTATAACTGCCTCCTTTAGATATATTGCTGCTTTGCCTTGTTGTAGAGAAACATTAGCCATTTTCTTTACCCAATCAGCCAGTCCCTCTCTGACCTTTTGAATGGGCCAGGTAGGATAAAGCTCTAGTACAAATACAATGGCTCTTATTTCTCCAAGAATTATGTTCATACCCTTGGTCTATACAAACTGAAAAGCAATCATTATAACTGAGGAAGCAGGGGTCAAAGTTACATCCATTGAGTCTGTATCAATTTCAACATCCAAGTCACAACAGATTAGAATAATTTTACCTTGCAGGTGCTGAGCATGTTGTTCACAGTAGGTTATCAAGTGGTCTGTATTATCTTCTTATGGGCCAAGCTCTAAAAGGCTCCTGACTACTTTCAGCTGCTCCACTGGATGTTTTCTTGCTGATACAGTGATGGTAAAGAGAGAGGAAGTAGGTTATCAGGACTTACACCTCAGCCACTTTAATGCCACACACATATTGTCAGAAACACAATTATTAATATGAGAATTCATTATCAAAATGAAATATAGTAACATATTTACAAAATTAAAACATTATTGGAGTCACCACTAAATAATAATCACAATAAAAATCCAATGACTTTTTCCATTATTGCTAGGCTTATTTTCTCTCAAAATGCCACTGTTTTAGTTTGAAAGTAAGTTTTAGGCAGATGCTCCAGATAAACATAAGAATCTATATCCACATCTTCTCTCCAGGAAGCTTGTTAGGTAGGTGGAGAATTTCCTGGTCTTAAAAAAAAAAACACCACCAAAGTGAACAAGATTAATAGCTCAGTACAGATGAGTTATTGAACCAAGAAACTAAAGCTTTAGATCTTCCCAGTTCTATTCTCCTCAACCAATTGGAGGTCTAGAAATCAATAGCACCATGATATAGCCACAGTATGTGTTAAAAATTGATTCATTTTCAATACATCTCACATTATGTTTCTGGGTAGCTTTTTTCCCTCCTGAGTGTATGTCAAGCAGTATTTCAGAATCATTGTTTTAAAGGACTTCAGGTGCCATGAAATCAATCCCAGTATACAAGCTGGATTCACTTGAGCTTAACCACCCAGTCGTCTATAATCCCCAGTTATTAACATCATGTTATTATCAGATTGTGACTTCATCTAAGTATAGATCTAGCCAGTGAGGGGTTGGAATTTAAAATCCATTTGGCCTAAATTCCAAATTGCATTTTGGTAACCCAGTGACTTTTTTGATCTTTAAAAAAACATGAAATTCCATATCCCCCTCCTAGGTTCCAAAGCACTTTGAAATGTGTCACGAGGACCATTGTTTCAAGGAAAACAAGGCAAAATCCGTTCCTCAGCTGATTGAAATGCACCAGATCTACATATGAGAGAATAAGTTGATATAATGGGGAACCAGTGTGACATAATCATTTGAGCATTTGATTACAAATCTGGAGACCAGGGTTCAATTCTCCACTTGGCTATGAAACCCAGTGGGTGATCTTGGGCAAGTCACTCATAATAGGGGGTTCTATGATTCTATATGTTCTCAGCCTCAGGGGACAGCAATGGCAAATCTCCTCTGAACAAATCTTGCCCAGGCAGCCCCATGACAGTTTTCTCCTGGCATGGCAGTCTGGATTCTACTACATGAAATTGTAGATAAGTTTTGTCACTGTGAACATTTTCCAACATCAAAGAAGTCCCTACATACTCTTTTGCATCATGGATTTTCTTTTTCTATGTCACGTATGATTCACCAACTTCATTTTGTGGTTATACCTCATTGCCATTTCATTCAGCTGAATGCACAATGTACAATGTCAAATTCATAAAGTTCTGCCCAACTTTATTTTTCAGGTGGTATTCATGCCATCTCTTGGAATATGAGGTTACATACAGAAGGTCATCATACTAAGCATAGCTTTACAATACTCACTTTCCTGGTCTTTTTATCACATTAACAATTAATGTGTGAAAAAGATGATAGCCTTGGGAAATTGTTTATACAGCTAAAAAGACTTTCATGGACTCCAGCTCTAACAGGTTTTTATACAACACTCCTATTTATCTTTACTTTGTACTAACAGGTTGAAATATTTTATAGCACCTTTCTTCTTATCTTTCTTAGCACTCGCTTCTACTAGGATTGCAAACTGTCACAGAAAAGATGGCTGATTTTCATACCTTTGTATACTTCATTTATTTAGAAGAATTATCTCCCACTTTTACTTTGGGGAAAATGGACCATGAGAAAAATAAATCAGTTTTTAAGACTACCTTTTTTCCCTTTGAATGACAACAGTTAGCATTCAGGTGGTTTTTAATAATAAACATAGGCCTAAAAACAACATAATGTTAGTGAAAGAAAATAGAGCACTAGCAGGGTTTTTCCGGTTGCACAAGGATTCACATGTTTGTTCTTGATGTACTTAGATGTGCAACCATTGTGCAAGTAGTTTTTTTCCAATCAGTTGTTCAAATAATTGCATAACTGGAAACTAGATGTGATTTATCTTTTGTGAACAGTCCAGATGCAGACAACCACTAAGTGAATC
The DNA here is from genome assembly GCA_034509955.1 of Urosaurus nigricauda. Taxonomy (NCBI): domain Eukaryota; kingdom Metazoa; phylum Chordata; class Lepidosauria; order Squamata; family Phrynosomatidae; genus Urosaurus; species Urosaurus nigricauda. The sequence continues at coordinate 127,316,560 of JAOEGL010000003.1, forward strand.
AGAGTCACATTGTGTTGCACACTTTAAAGACATCTGGACCTACAATGTAAGCTTTCTACAACATTGTCATCTGCAGAATTATAAATAAAATCCCCAAATCTCAGCCACTCACTGTGTGTGTGTGTGTTTGTGTGTGCAGACATGCACATGTGTGTATACACACAATGGATGAAAAAAAAATGCAAGTAATTTATTGATTTTTGCCTATGATATGCACTTTTGTTCTAGCCACTTGCAATATATTGGGACAAATAACATGCCCTATAGTTTCTTGGTAAACTATTTTGCAGCAAAGAAAAAGATAAAGGTACTCTGATTGTCAGTTTGTTGGTTAGCACATTCAAGACAAATTGAACTTGGAGTCAGTCAGTAGTCCATGATACATGAAGTCTACATTTCATTTCATTTCATTTTCATTTATATTTATTTTACTTTTACTCCACCTTGTCATTTCATTTCTGGGTGTTTGGGTGGAGTACAGTTGAAATCATACATGCAAACATTCCTCTGTACATGAATTATTTTATACTCCTCAATGCACTGGAATTCTTATTGAGATACATAAAACTGTCACTGGTCACACAAGGCAAATTTATCCTTGTGCATGGGGTTTAAATAATGATGTAAAAATATTGAATAATGACACACTGGTTCAGTGGTTATGATGCTAACTCTGATGACCAGGTTGACAGATCAGCAGTTCAAGACTCAAGCACTGCATGACAGAGTGAGCTTCCATCACGAGTCCCAACTTCTTCCAATGTAGCAGTTCAAAAGTATGTAAAAGTGCAGTAGATAAATAGGTATCACTCCTGTGGGAAGGTAACAGCATTCCCTGCACCTTGGGGTTTAGTCATGCTGGCCACATGACCATGGAGTCATCTTTGAATATTGGTGTAATATGGTCACTCCTTGCTGTTCCTGTAATTAGCCTGCCATGTTCTGTACCAACTGAAGTTTCCGAACTAAGCACAAGGGTAGCCCCATGTAAAGTGCATTGCAAAAATCGAGTCTTGAGGTTACCAGTGCATGTACTACAGTTTTGAGGTCCCCTGGTTTCAGGAAAGGACACAGCTGGAGTATCAGCCAAAGCTGATAACAGGTGCTCTTGACCGTCATGTTCACTTGATCTCTCATGTGAAGCAATGAGTCAAGAAGCAGCCCCAAACTGTGAACACAGTCCTTTGAGGAGAGCGTGAACCCCTCTAGGACTGGAGGTTGCAGCCCAATACCTGGTTTAGGGGCCCCTACTGTAAATGCCTCCATTTTGTCTGGATTCAACCTGAGCTTGTTTTCCCTCATCCAATCCATTACTGCTGCAAGACACCAACTGAGGGGAGAAATGCCATCTGCCGTCGTCGCTGATGACCAAGACATGGAAAAATATATTTTGGTGTCATCGGCATATTGATAACACCCCGCCCCATGTCTACGGATGATTTCTCCCAGCGGCTTCATGTAAATATTAAACAGCATCGGAGACAGGATGGCGCCCTGAGGGACGCCACAATTAAGCTCCATTTTTGAGGAGCAACTGTCCCCGAGCATCACCCTCTGGAACCTGCCCGAGAGAAAGGAGCAAAACCATTGGAGTGCAATGCCTCTAACTCTTAACTCTCTCAGGCGTCCCAAGAGGATGTCATGATCTATTGTATCGAATGTTGTTGAGAGGTCCAGAAGTACCAACAGGGTCATGCTTCCTCTATCGATACCTAGATGAAGATTATCAGTTAAGGCGACCATGGCAGTCTCTACCCCATATCCAGTCCTGAAGCCAGTTTGAAATGGATCAAGATAATTGGATATAATTTATGCCTCCCTGAGGGAGGGAATATTTCCATCCCATTTAAAGTGAGCAATAGTTAGACAGCTCCTTAAAAAAACCCTCCCTGGATCCCCTGATTAGAGCTAATTATAGTCCGGTTTCTTTACTACCATTCCTGGGTAAAGTGATCGAGAGAACAGTTGCCTTCTAGCTGCTGGCCCTCTTGGATGAAGCCAACTATCTAGATCCATTTCAAACCGACTTCAGGGTGGGATATGGAGTGGAGACGGCCATGGTTGCCTTAGTCAATGATCTCCATCTGGGCATTAACAGGGGAAGTGTGACCCTGTTGGTACTCTTGGACATCTGAGTGGCCTTCGATACCATTGACCATGGTATCCTTCTGGAACGCCTGAGGAAGTTAGGTATTGGGGGCACTGCATTGGAGTGGTTCAGGTCCTATCTCTCAGGCACATTCCAGATGGTGTCACTTGGGGACAGCTATTCGTCCAAGAGAGAGCTCAAATCAGGCGTCCCTCAAGGAGCGATTCTGTCTCCAATGCTGTTTAACATTTACATGAAGCCACTGGGAGAGATCATCCGGAGACATGGGGTGCAGTGTTATCAGTACGCTGATGACACCCAAATTTATTTCTCTATGTTGCTGACTGATGCAGTGACTAAGGATGGCATCTCTCCTTTGGATGTCTGCCTTGGGTCGGTAATGGGCTGGATGAGGGAAAACAAACTCAAGCTGAATCCAGAAAAAACAGAGGTACTCACAATAGGTACCCCAAGTCCAGGAAAGGAATTTTGTCAACCAGTCCTGGACGGGGTCACACTTCCCCTAAAGGACAAAATTTGCAGTTTGGGAGTACTCCTGGATCCATCTCTACAGTTGTCATACCAAGTTGATGTGATGGCCAGGAGTGCTTGGTATCAACTCCGGCTGAACACCAACTGCGCCCTTACCTGGACAGAAAGGACCTTGAAGCAGTAGTACTGGCACTGGTAATCTTTCGCTTAGATTTCTTTAACATGCTTTACATGTTCGGAAGCTTCAGTTGGTACAAAATGTGGCAGCCAGATTGGTCACCAGAACATCTAGGTCAGCTCATATAACACCTGTATTAAAATCTCTCCACTGGCTGCCGGTTAGCCTCCGGGCACAATACAAAGTGTTGGTCATTACATTTAAAGCCCTTTATGGCTTGGGCCCAAGTTACTTGAGGGAACACTTCACAATCCACCTCACACTCTCAGAATATCAGGGAATGCCAGGCACCCAGGTTAAAATCAACTTCCGATAAGTCATTCATGGTCACAGACCCTAAATTATGGAACAGCTTGCTGGAAGAGATCCATCTCATTACCACCTTAGAGGCCTTTAAAAAGGCACTCAAGACGGATCTCTTCTGGCGGGTGTATCTACCCGACCTCTTATAAAAGATCTTGAAAACAAGATGCTTACTTCTGGGTTTCTGTCCCTTGGACACTAGATGGTTTTAGAAGTTTCTGTTTTAATTGTAACTAATAATCATTGTCTTAATATTCTATTAATTGTTTTTTATCCTATTGTGCTGTGTTATGATGTAATCCCACCTCAATCCACAGGGAGAGGCAGGAAGATATAAATAAAAATTTATTATTATATTATTATTAAGATTACATATACAGGAAAACTGCTGCATATCTAATAATATCTTACAGTACAGTGTATTATTATTTTTACCAGGACTATTTTAGCACTCTTTGTGATACAGGATAAACGTTTCTTTCTTTCTCTTTGTTTTGCTTATGTTGCAATTCCACAAAGACTCACCTAGGAATAAGTCTGCTGACCTCAATGGGACTTACTACTAAATAAAAAGGTAGACAATTGCACTATTTTCTTTATTTTATTGCAACTTTTTTTTTTTTTAAAAAAAAATGAAGCTTTATATTCCAAAATTACATTGGGAATAAAATTAAGGATTAAAAAAGGGCAAAATTATATGTTACTTGGGAAAAGTTAGAAGAGCATATTAAGAATATGATGCAATTCACCTTTCTTTAAAGTGAAACTATTACACTTCATTTTACTAGGGCTTTGAGGAAAGATAGCCCCTATGGACTATTTCCCTAGTCATTCAATGATTTATTACTTACTTTCTATTCTCTCTATCCTAATTTTACTGTACTTCATACTAACCACATTTTTCTCCTGCTGAGCCCTTGTATTCAGCATTCTGAGTTTTGCAAACCAGCTAGAGTTTTGTATTCATTTCCCAGATCCCCAAAGCAATTTTCATGTTAAACAAATTTTAACATTAAAGTAGATTTGTAAAATGGAATTAATTTTTGGTCTTTGTTTTATGAGCAGATTTCTTTCCTTCACCTTTTAAGATCTTTCTGCCTAACTTTGAAATCCTAATGAAACATTGCCTTGCCTTATTTTTAATCCAAGGATAGTAACTGATGGGCTGTTCACTCGTGTTCTCCCTGGCCTCACATTGTCTTGTTTGGATGACACAGACCAATATCCTCAGGCTGGGAATGAGCCAGAATCTGGTAGACCAGACACAGATATTGTGGATCCACCCTGATCCCAGGTCAAAGGGGTGTTAATACGGGGCAAAATGACCTGCTGTTTGTTGTGGAGTTTTAGGGGAACTGCATGGCAAATCCTTGCAGATTAGACAGCCCCAAATGTCCCTTGCCTTACTCTAGTGCTGCAGCCAAAGCTTTGTGAATTCAATCCCAGGATCTAAGGTCCACCCAGCCTTCCATTCTTTCATAGGTCAGTAAAATGAGTACCCAGATTGTTGGCTTACATTTTGTAAACTGCTTAGAGAATGTTTTAGTTCACTATGATTGCTATTGCTACTCCACCATTGGTGCTAGTGAGAAGACCCCCATTGCTGTTTCTGACATGGAAATGGGATGCCTGGCCATGTGGTTGTAGCCAGGCCCCTGTTTCCATGTCAGACATGGTGACATGAGTCTTTTCACTAGCAGTAATGGCAGAGGAAGGTAAGGTGTGCTCAATGGTAATGGGTCTGTGGCATGGGGATGTTTGGGTATGTAAAAATCTGTCTGTCCCCATGATAGCCCAGTTTGGGGCCCTGAGCCAGGATAGCAAGTCCATACTATCCTGGCCAGTCTGCTCGGGGCCTTAGTAAATGTATAAGAGGTGTCTGTTTTACATATTTTCTGTACAGTGTCTTCCCACTGCTGGTGTCTTGATGAAAGATGAGTTCATCTCTCTTATTTTCTGTAACTAAACTGGAAGCTTAAAAGAACAACAAAGGTGGTTTAACATCCCAGGGTCAATGAATGATATTTAAATCTGAACTTAAGGGTTAGAGATCAAACCAGATATGCTGAAAGCTTACTTTGCACCAAAACAGAATTCAGACTTCCTCCTATGTAATATATATCTACTAGAACTTCACTGTGTTCTGACAACATGATGTTCTGTGTTTCATTGAGCTCCCCTCACTGGTAGTTGTTAATCTGGTGAAAACACCTCGCTGTGGCCAGATTATAGTAAGTGTTATGGCAGAGAATGCAGCCATTTCATTCAGGAGTGGGAATTGTGCAGTCTGTTAGTCATATTTGACTGAACTCTGATCCATGGGACCATCCAGCTCCTCCCAACCCATGAGATTCTGGTGGTGCACTGCTTAAAAGCCTGTACTGCAACCACTCACTTACAAACCATAAGGTTGTGAGTTCAATACCAGCCAGGTCTCAGACTCGACTCAGGCTTGCATCCTTTTGAGGTCGCTAAAATAAGTACCCAGCTTGTGGGGGGCAATTAGCTTACACATTGTAAACCCACTTAGGGAGTACTTAAGTGCACAGATAAGTGGTATGGAAATGTACTTGCTATTCTTATAAAAATATTCAGATAAAATACCGAGTTTTTTTCAATTGTCAATAATAAAGAAAAAACCTTACTGGGGCCAGATTAAATACTTCCAGTCTGCATTAGTGGCAGGGTACATTCACTTCCAGTCAGCCAAGATGGCAGCTGCAATAGGGTGCTATTGCCTCAAAGCTTTGGAGGAGCAAAAATCCCTCCAAGCTCTAGAGCATATTCACTTTGACATTCCTGATATTTGTTATCAGCATTTCCCATTAAATAAGTACTTAAGCAAAGGTATAGACAGGCTGGCAAGTTGCACTATATCCCCCCCCCCCCCCGAATATGGCTCTTCCTATTAATGATAGAGTAAAAGAGCTAATTCCAATAGGACTAAATTGATATGTTTATAGTACAATGCCAGCTGGTTTGTCTATAACGTACTATCACGGCATAAGAGCAAGAACCACTTTACTATTATCATCATTGCTCTATGCCTTCAAGTTAACTCCCGCTTGTGGCAACACTAACAGATAAGGGAGAAATCTGTTGCAGCCCATGAAGACTAGGTTAGCGCAGACCTCCCAGGGGGCCTTTTCTGCTTCTGCTCCCAGGCTATGGAATGGCCTGCCGGATGAGATGCGTCTCATTACATCACTAGACTGTTTTAAAACAGCCTTAAAGACGCATCTCTTCCAGCAGGCCTTCCCTGAAACTGTATAATCTACCTGCCTCCTAAAATCTTTCAGCCAATTCCCAACTCCTTATCCCCCCCCCCCTCTGTATTTTGTTGCTACCCATGCTGTGGCCAACATTGCGGTTTTGTGTACTATGTTGTATTGTATTTTTATTGTTAATAATTTAATTTTAAACTTAACTAATTTAATCCTATTTTAAGGGGGGGAGTTTGGGATGGAATTCTTGAATTATTTTAATCTGTAATTTGTTTTTTAACCTTGTTGTACCCCGCCTCAATTGTTTTACAGAGGGGTGGGTAAGAAATAAACATTATTGTTGTTGTTGTTGTTGTTGTTTGTGTTTTTAGTGGGGAGGAGGCAATAAGATATATCCAAAGGGACTTTTACATTGGCTTCTTGTTCGACTGAGAGAGCAGCTCCCAAGGTAACTCAGCAGGTTTCCTTGACTGAGCGAAGATTTGAACACTAAACTCCTAGCACCTTAGTCTATACCATGCTAGCTGTCCTAGTTTATTATATTTTGCTAAATAACTAATTAATCTAAAATTAATTACAGCTCTTGATTCACATTGCTTGTGAGGACGTCATTTCTCTTGGATTTCCGCATTCCATATTCAGAGCCCAGTCAAGAAAATGATAGTCTTGTGTCTCCTAGACTGCAGTAGGGAAATAATATGCCACAGCATCCCCATATTCCATATTATGTAATCAAAAATAGCACAGATAAATACTTAAGACATAACCTTTATTTTAAATAGCTTAATCTCTCTTTTTTCCAGTGTAGGAGATGCTTTCAACTGTTCTTCGCATTCTATGAAGGACCAAGTAGCATAACCCTAGAACCGAGTGGCAGATTATCCCATCCCTTAATCCTAATTGACTAAATCCACAACAAACAGAAAGATTTAGTTCCTCATTCAGATGCCATGACTTCCAAAGTCTCTTCCAAAGGATTGCCAAGACATGGTTCTTCTCCTCAACCAAATAAGGTTGATTTCCAAACAAGGTTGGACTCCCTATGCTTCCTTCCTTGAAATGTTCCTTCTCATCACATGTGGAAACATTCAGAAAGACCAGTGGGCATCACAATAAGAATAAAGTGCCTTGTCAAATATGAAATGTGAAAATTTAGGCCTGTGATCCAAACATCAAAACGTATGGATGCCATTTTCAGAATGAATCCTGTCTTTATTCTAAGATTGTACCAGTAATCATTCAAGAAACTACTGCTTCCTGTAAAACTGACCAGCTTCAAAAATCAAAAATATGGCTGGTTTGTAAGAATATTTCATAGCTGACTGTATTTGTTAATTGTCAAGCAATGGTATTTAAAAAGACGTCCAGAAACAAATAATATTTGACAGCTGCCAGTATATGATTTTTTTTTTAAATTTCTTACTTTTATTTCCTATCTTTCTTCTAAAAATAGTGCTCACAGCAAAAATGAATTATCTTTAAATGAATGTGCATTCAAATTAGCTTTCACAATGAAATACTGAAGGGATGTCACCATGGCTGATATATTTGGCTTTTAATTTTTAAGTTAAAAATTTTTCTATTATAGAGGTGAATATTACTTTTGCTTTGAAAATTCTTAATAATTATATTTTAAAAAAACCACCACCTCAGGACAAAACTGAAAAATAATTTGTCACTATCCTTTCATCTAACTTCTCCAAATGAACTGTAAGGACATCTCTTTACATATTAATAAAAGTAGTGTGATTTCCAATGTCTCATCCAGTCTGTTCTACCATTATAAGCAACTTTGTTACAGATAACAAGTTTGTTATAGATCCATTATGTATAATTAATTCTTTCCTACAAGAATTAACATATAGGTAACTTATATGGGGATTGCAATATAAAAAAAAGAGATAAATTCATTCATTTTGCTTTGCAATTGCAATTGTTTACATTTTTTTTAAGTTCCTAGGCTCATAACCTCACTATTTAGGTGTGTTTTATTTTTCATACCCACATCTTGTAGCAGTCTGATAAATGATGATGATGATGATGATGATGATGATGATGATGATTAAATATAACTATTACAGCTCATTTTTAATATTGTAACTATAATAGTAATGATCAATTTTTGTTCCTGGAACTGCACTGTAACCAACTGCTTATATATAGGTTAATGAAAGAAGAGCAAAAACCACCACCCTCATAGTAAAGTGGTCTTAGGTGGGTGAGTTATTTAGTTTCATGGTCAAAGTGTGTCTGACTATATGTGCAAAGAGGGTTAGGCTCAACTTCCCTGTTAGTCATGAATTTCACTGAGTGACTCTGGGCTAGCTACCATCTCTCAACAGAACCTACTTCATAGGATCAATGTGAGAATAAAATGGTGCTGGGTAATGAGAACACCAGCTACCCTGAGCAACTTGGAGGAAGAAAGAGACAAAAAATGTAGCAAGTAAATGAGTTGCTTGTGATTCCACATAGCTTTCAAGCAGGGAAAGGTACTTTTGACCTTCAGCTTATTTCCAAGTAATGCTCAGTATGTGTTTCTGTATGTGTTTGTCTCCCCATAATGTCAGTGGCCTTAAAAAGGATGAAGTAGATAGCTTTTCCCCATTTTCTTCTTAATAAGGATATTGCTGAATTCAATATCTCTGCTGGGGCTTTTAAAAGTTCGTTCCAAGGGAAGTTAAATTTGTTGTGTACAGCAATACTCTCATTTCACTTAAGGGCAAATCATTGCTGCTTCTAGTGTCATAGGTTATGGGAACATCAGTCATTAACATAGATCTTTATAAGTGTCAGTGCACTGCATGTAGGATAAGTGAAGGCTGAGCTGCCAAGGCTGTCCCCTGAGAATCAAGAAAATAACTTTCTTTGAATGCTCTCACCACTTCCTACATTCATTCTAAGGTGTGATTTTTCAGACTGTTAAGGTAAGCCTCCCTGTGGTTGCTTCCTTTAACAAAGACAAAAGCAAGCTTTTCATTTAAAATGAGTGTGTGTGTGGTGTGTGTGTGTTCCTTTCTTGTAAAACAATTTTGATTTGGGGGGGGGGGGGGACACAGGAACATCTACTATTTTGCAACACACAAAACTAATTTGACAAGAGGTTTTGTGTGTGTGTGTGTGTGTGCATGTGGGTGTATTACCAAAGTATAAGTAGAAACAGATTGGTACGGTGGGGAAAAAATAAACCTTTTTTAAAAAAACTCCCTCCCCCCTCTTTTAAAATCTTTTCAAGGAAGTATTCCAAATAATCCATTAATTTAAACATTTTGATTTGGGATACTTCCCACTGGTGCTTTTATTTGAACCAATGTTTATACATTGGTGGGCTCATAAGAGATTCCCACCATGTGCTGTAGAGATGATGTCAGATTATGTAGTTTAGATAAGATGCTTAGTAGATGACATGAGTGGTTTTCTGTTGTGGCTTGGTCTTCTGTTTCTCATCTGGAAGCTTTTATATTGTCAGGCTCTTTCTCAGAAGCAAAGCAGAGTAGTGGTTTGTCTTTGTACATCTTAGCTGAGAAAGAATGTGGTCAGATAGAGTTTTTTTTGTTTGCTTGTCTGTTTGCTTTGTTCTGTTTTTGTTTGTTCTTGTTGTTGTTTCATTTTGTTTGTTTGTTTGTTTGTTTGTTTGTTTTGCTGCAGGACATTCCAGATGTAGACAAGTCCCCATGATGGTTTTTAAATGTGGTCAGAACTTGAGAGGGACAACAACATGAAACACCCTATAAGATCAATGGATATTGTTATAAATGGAATTGGATGCGTTGGGCAATTTCCATATGGAAATTGCAACGTGTGTTGTAATCGTAGGCTCAGTGGTGTCACTATAAATGTGTGGCTAATGTGGACTGTACCATGAGGGGCCTCAGACGGAGTGACACCAGAGGGGTGGCAGGAGGAGTGAATCCATGTTTGCCCCATGGCCATGGTGGTCCTCACTAGCCCTCTTGTCCAGGCCAGGCTTCATAACCCCACTTCTGCTCCTGCATTTGCTGTGGCTGCACAACCATCCTCGGCCAGGTCTGCTGTGCAAAAGGAGCCAACTACTAGCAGAAGAATATTTAACAATTTGCTGGTTGCCATCACCTCCCACTACAGTTTTGCCCTCCCTCGTCTCCCAGCCTGCTCAGTGGCCACGTAAAGCATGAAGAACATTGACAACAGGACATTCTTATTTCTGGATGACCAAAGAGTTAATGTGCTCCAAGAAATGCAGGAAAAGAGCAAGTGAAAAGGTGCCAGACAGATCTTATTGGTATATGGGGGAGCATCTGTTACAACTGAAAATATATGAGTTCATGCTGGCCTCACATTTCCTTGGTATATGGTGTCACTGTGCAGTAATTACATCACAGCCATCTGTGAGGAAAGCATCACAGGTTCAGACAATACAACAATCCACAGTGTAACCCATGAGGGATAGGAATGGGGAAATTTTTCCCCTCCCTCCACTGTTCACATATTTTCTCTGCCACCCTGCACTGCACCACCTGAATTGATCTGCCTTGCGAGAGCCACCATACATGGAGGAAGTCAGGCAATGTGATTCAGGTAAATACCTTAAAAGTACCAGATCCCTTCTGATCTTGGAAGCTGAGCAGGGTCAGCTCTGGTTAGTACTTGGATGAGAGTTGTTTTTTGTTAATTGCCATCAAGACAACTTCAACTTATGATGACCCTTATGAATGAGAGACCTCCAAGTCATCCAGTTCACAACAGCCCTGCTCAGATGTTGTAGACTTGGGGAAGCAATGGCTTTCTTCATTGAGTCCACCATCTGGAATGTGGACTTCATCTTTTCCTGCTGTCTTCTATTTTACCAAGCATTATTGTCTTTTCTAGACAGTCATATCTTCTCTTGATATGGCCAAAGTACAATCTTCTCAGTTTAATCATATTGGCTTCTAGGAAGAGTTCAGGTTTGACTTGCCTTTTTAACAGTCTACAGTATCTGTAGAACTCTTCTCCATCACCACATTTCAAATAAGGCCCGAACCAGGTGGTCCTAAAGGGACGGCTTGATGCTGCCACTTTGGAGCTGTGGCAACAACACACAGCCCTAATCTGCCATTTTTTTTGGCCCAAAAAGAAGTGGCAAAATGCTGTGCCTTTTGGTGCCAGGAAAAAGCCACCCTTGCACCACCACTGTGGCTTTTCCATGCTCCTTCAGCATGATGCATCTAAATGCCACACTGCTGGAACACCGTAAAGCTGCCGCCATGTAAATGGCCGGGCAACTTCACAGCGGCTTCCTGCTGGCTTGGGGCAGGAAGTGTGTATGCTACAGCCCAAGCCGCCACAAAGCCAGCGTATTGTACTGGTCTGTTCCAGCCCTACGTTGATTTTCTTACTATCAGCTTTCTCCACTGTCCAGCTTTCACAACCAAATATAGAAATGGGAAAATACAATGACATGAGAAATCCTAACTTTCAAAACATGGACAGGCTAATATGGGAGAATACAGTCCCACAAGTAACCTGGATTTAAACCAGGTCACAACCAGCAATTTGAATTGTACCTTGAAATGAAGCAGCAACCAGTGAAGTTTTGCAACAAGGGAGTTGTGTGCTCCCTGTAGCTAGTCCCAATTACTAATCTGGCTGCAACACTTTGAATTGGCTGGCATTCACTCTTGAACCTTCTTCAAAAGCAGCTACACATCGAGATCATTACAGTAATCCAAATAGAATGAAACTAAGGCATGTGTCACTGCAGTCCCATCCAAAATCTCCAGTAATGGGTGCAGCTGGCACACAAGCCTTAACAATGCAAAAGCACTTCTGGCCACCTGTGAGATGTCATATTCCACAGTTTAATCCAGAAATACACACAAGTGGCCATTCAGTGCCTTTGGAGGGAATATAACCCTATCCAACTCAGGCTGAATCCATTCCCTGAGCTCCCAACTGGCCAGGAGCACATTTTCTTGCCTGGATTAACTTTCAGTTTGCATGCCCCCATCCAGTCCATTACTGATAACATGCACCAGTTTAGAATCAAGCTGCCCTTCTTTGATTGAGATGGAAATTAGCAGTAAAGTTGGGAGTCATCTACATACTGGTTGCACCAGACCCTAAAACTCCAGATGACTTTTCCCAGCTGTTTTATGTACATGTAAAATAATACAATATGTTGACAAAACAAAATCATGAGACATCCCACAGCCAAGGGATTGAAGAGCATGAACTTGTGAGTTTGTCCTCCTAGTTCCATCCCAGGAGGTGGCTGTGACAATGACAATGTAGCTCTGCCCCAAACCTCTTTATTTTCCCTTTTAAAACCCTTTTACTCCTTTCTCATCTTGTGCCACAGCTGTCACCAATCCATGACAAAGACCTACTTTTTCCATAAACTGCTCAAGGGGACTTGGTACCAAAATATTTTCCTCAATGTTGGTAGCGTGTAACTATATCTTTGAAAGCGCTCCAAACAGTCATTTATTGAAACAATCCTATAAGTTTATTTGCAGGTTAACTTAAATACAGTATCACTTGTGCGGGATGTTGTTCACATTTGATATGTTATTGATATACTTTGTTACACTGTTTTCCATTTGTGGTTTCTTGTCCTTATAGTTTGTGTTACAGTAACCCACAACTATTCAAAATCTTTATTATACTCTTCTTTCTTTCCCCTTTATTAATTCTTTATGCTTCACTTTTTAGTGTCTACTATTCTTCTCAGAGACTAACACATCACTTCCCCCTGGACACTCTTAGTCCTCTCTTGGGTGCTTTTTAAAACTTTTAACTGCCTTTCTCTGTAGTATAACCTTTCCTCTCAGGCTCTTCAGACCCTCAGGTTGTACTAAAGCAGAAACTCTCACTTTGAGTTCTGTTCCTAAGGGGTAGTACAGACCGACACTTTGTGACAGCCTGACTGCAGACTAAGGTTGCATGAGGGCTAAGCATGCGCATGCTCAACAACCCTAGTCCACCACCCGGGCACCATCATAGTGCGTGCCAGTGCAGATGGCACATGCCATAATGACATTGCTTGTACAAAGCACACATACAGTGCCATGCACGAGGAGCATCATAAGGCTATGTCATGGCCCTTATGGTGCTCCTGGAGCACTGGAAATAGGAGCTGCGAGACACAGCTCCTTTTTCCAGTGGATTGGTGTCCGGTTGCTGCATCCCCAACCCTGTGCATCCAATGGCGGCATAGAGCCGCTCCTTTTGGGCTGTCTGTGCAGCCCCTAAGTCCCTAACCAAATAACTAACAACACTAACATCAACAGCAGCCCTCTATCATCTCTCCTGCTCTATTTATACCTACTCCTAACTGCACTCTCATTGGCTGGTTCTTGACCCATCCTGATTGGATGTTACCAGGGCATCCCTCTGCCTGCTTAAATCTGCCTTACTGAATGGATTGAAGAGCACCAATTTGTGGGTTTGCCCTACTAGTTCCCTCCCAGGAGATGGCCAGAAAGTATCAATGGTCAATAGGATTGATAACTCTGGCAGAACTAACAGGACTTGCTGCCACACAAATGAATTACAGAATTAATACAGTTTGACACCACTTTTAATTTTCATGACTCGTGGTGGTGCAAACCGAACCGAACGTGACAACCCTCTCTTGTTCGCTCACAACCTATCTTCTACTAAGGCACTGATATCTTTGGTAGCATGTTATGAAATATCTTTAAAGCTTTGTTTGTCTTGTTCCTTAGGTACAAAAGTTCCTTCAAACAACAACACTACAGCCACTCAGACAACCTTATCTCCAGTATTAAGGCCACAATCTTACTTAAAACCTACAGGCTTATTATAAGCCTCTCTTCCCTAGACTCCCTCAAGCCTCTCTAGTCCCTACTGGACTCCTCAGACCCTTCCCTGGTCTATAACTAACCTATAAGTGTTCCCTCAAGAACCCTAAGAGCACACCCTCCCTCCGAGGTGTCCCTTCCCTTCAAAACTCCAACAAAATAAATCCACTTTCGCTCCCTGTCGAGGCTCTTTTATAGCCCTGTCCAGCCAGCTTCTCATTGGCTGGACTCCTGGAGCTCTGTGATTGGCTGTTTCCACGGCCTGCTCACTACACTCCACCTGTGGAATCCTGGGATTTGTAGTTTATTGTGGAACCAGAGCACTCTGATAGCAGAGGCTAAATATCTCAAAAAACTACAAATCCCAGAATGACATAGGCATGTATTATCAAGGCACGGCAATTAAGATGGTATCAAACTACATTAATTCTGTAGATGCAACCACGAAAAACTCCCCCATATTGTTCCCATTTTATTTTACCCAGGAAAGTGACCAAGGCTGTCTCTGTCCTGCACTGAGACCTTAAACCAATGCTTAACAGATGGAAGAGGAACAGAACTCTGTTGGATGTTAGAGCTGTGCGTCACAAATCCTGTTCTGATACTTCACCTGTGCAGCTGCCTTTCGGGTGGGATGAAGAATGCTACCCCACCACCAGGAAAATTCAGCTGGTAGCCCCATCATGTTGAGCAAGGCCACCTTGCCCTTTTCCTCAGGTTGCAAAATATTTTGACTAAAATATGGTTCTCAGGTTTCATTTACAGATTTAAAAAAGATGCCATAGTTCAAGTCTGCCTCAGAATAATTCGTTTGATCTGGAAGACTTTCCACTAAAACTTGTTAAGTACTAACTTTTTATAGTTACTACAGAAATGAACTCTTCATCTATTCAGGGCTTCTCTTCTTATATGAGAAATTTCAGAGCTGAAACTTGGTACCGATCCCTGGCACAAATTGGTTACAGCCTCAGGGTTTAATTACAACTTGCTGAAAAGTGCATCTATTTGATACACATGCTTGCAAACACATTCCCCAGGTTACACTGAGGTTCATACATTACCTTTGCACCTAAAAATGAAATGACAGTTAGATGCAGCTCTTAAAGTATTTCATGTTTGAGTTTCTCCAATATACCGGTAATATTCCCTCTATACACATGCAAAAAAAGTTTATTTGCCCTGAAAATGCAAACATTTTCCATTCCTCCTTCCTTGTTTTGTTGTAATTACCTTCACTATTGTGTAAATGGCTCAGGTCAAAAGTCGAGGGGAAAAAAACATATAGAAAAAAGGTATTTCATTTATTAGTGTGCATTCACCTAGAATTCCTCAAGAAACAACACCTTTGACATTTTAGTGAAAGTTAACTGCTGGTAACAATGGATCAAGCCAAGTCATTTATAGAAAGCTGCATTATCCATTTGAGTCAAATAACTCACTCTACTAGAAATAGGTAAGCTTTGGAGGGATGAGGTCTATCATGTGTACAAGGCTGCGTGGGTGGATGGGGGAATGACCCAAGTTAGGAGCTTAAGAGAGATAGCTGGGACTAATTAGTCAGTTGGGAACAGTGCTACATAATGGAGGTGGATCCTCATTTGAATTAGTTAACCTGAAAATCTCCAGTGGGAAAAGAGCTGGGAGGCTGACATCCTAATTGTAAAACAGATTGAAGACTGTTCAGATTCAGATTCATTTCTGCATGAAAAACTAAAAATCAGGGCAAAGGTGTAGAAGCAGTATTATCTGGGATGAAATAACACAGAACCCTCAAGCTTCAGGGCATGCACAATATAGTCTATCTATGCTCTGATAATAGGGAATAAGGGGAAGAATGTGGTAGGAATCCTGGACTGATTTCTTGACTATCCAGTTAGGCAGAATACAGCCCAGATACAAAAGTGGCTAATGAGACTGGATTTTTAATGCTGCTACAAGGAACTGGAGATAACTGGAGATAATAATAATAATAATAATAATAATAGTTTTATTTCTATTTTCCGCCTCTCCCTTTGGATCGAGGCAGGATTCCAACAAGTTATTAAAATACAATATCATATACAATCTAAAATTATCTTAAACTAAAATACAATATCATATACAATCTAAAATTATCTTAAACTAAAATTATAACTTAAACAGTTATAAAAACAATGCAGTTCAATCCTTAGACCTAATCAGTTGCTATCATTTCTTCCGTTACTGATCTGGTTCTGAATTAGTCATTCAATAGTGTGTTATAGTAGATCGGGTGGGTAGGCCCACCGGAAGACGTCTGTCTTAAATGACTTCTTAAAGACATCTAAAGTGGTAATAAGACAGATCTCTTCCAGCAAGTTGTTTCAAAGTTTTGGGGCCGCAGCTGAGAATGCCCTGTGGGAAGTTGTCATCAATCTAGTGTTACTAGGTTCCAACAAATTCTTCCCTGTAGTTCTGAGAGTGTGGGACGGATTGTGTAGGGAGAGGTGTTCCTTCAACTCGGGCCCAAGCCATATAGGGCTTTAAAGGTAATGACCAACACTTTGTATTGCACCCGGAAGCTAATCGGTAACCAGTGTAACTATCTTAATATAGGGGTGATGTGATCTGTCCTCGATGCCTCTGTAAGTAACCTGGCTGCCACATTCTGGATCAACTGAAGCTTCCGAACTTGGTACAAAGGTAGCCTCATGTAGAGCATGTTGCAGAAATCTAAACGAGAGGTTACCAGTGCATGTATCAATGTTTCAAGATCCCCGTTGCCCAAGTAGGGATGCAGCTGGCATATCAACCAAAGTTGATACCACACACTCCTGGCTGTCGTCTCCACCTGAGAAGTCAGCTGGAGGGACGCGTCCAGGTGTACGCCCAGACTGCGGAAAAATCTCCATCCCTGGACTAAGGGAGCCTATCACAAGTACCTCCGTTTTCTCTGGATACAGCATGAGTTTGTTTTCCCTCATCCAGCTCATTACCGACTCCAGGCAGGCATTCAGAGAAGAGATGCCATCCTTGGTCACTGCAACAGCCGGAGACATAGAGAAATATATTTGAGTGTCATTGGTATATTGATAAAACTGCACCCCATGTCTCCAGATGATCTCTTCCAGCAGCTTCATGTAAATGTTAAATGAATCCCCAAATTAGAGATAATGAATCTCCAAATTTTGTCATTTTTGTTTCAACATTTCACTTAACCCCACTACCCTTTGTACCATCACAGCTTGGCCAGAAGAGTTGCTCTAGCATGACTCTTTCCACATATCAACATGAGAAGGTAACATGAGAAGGTTTCGGCTACATGACAGGATCTCACCATCATACCTCCCAACTGTCCCAATTTGGCAGGGATAATCCCAATTAATCCTTTGTTCTCCCACTACTTCTAAAATGTCTCAGTTTTTCTGTCCTCCTCACATTTACTATATCATCAGATTGCTTCATTTGCTGAAAATGGGATTCCAAATACAAAGGTAATTTCCATTCACTTAACTCAACAGGAAGGAGAGAAAAGGTAGAGCAAAATTCTGCTCCTCTGTTGAGTCATGCAAAAGCAAACTGCTGCAGGCTCTCCTGATTGTTTGTTCTTGTGTATTAATAACTTTTTGTCATCCTGACCACACTTTGATGTCACTCGACAACATGTATTCCTGTTTCCATCTATGAAATACTGGAGAATGTGCACCTTGCAATCCTTCCTCCTGGCAGGGGCTTTTCAGGCCTCCATTTTTTGCTCTTTGGTCCTTTGAGCCTCTGCTAGGCCTGTAGGGCATTGTTTATCCCATAGGCTTTGGTTAGGCCACTTTGTTGTGCAACTATCCCCATAGGCCTTATGTAAACCCTGGTCCAGCTTTAGTAGCCCTATTGGCTGTAGTAGGCCCTTAGTGAGACTTCAGCTAGGCATGTAGACCCTTCTTCTCTCTAATAGGTCTGTACACCTCAGTTGGACCTTGGGTAGGCCCCAGCTAGATTCATCAGCCTTTGTAGGCTCAGTTATGCTTTTAGGCCCCAGTTAACTAAGCTCAAGCCAGTTAGGCCCTGGTAGGTCTGGGCACAGTTTGAGTGATGGACTGGGACAACAGTCTTACAGTAGGGACATTATGGATCTGAAGAAGAGAAAAGCAGCTGTGGATTCAGCTAAGATCAAAGTTCACATTTTGACTCACCAAGATGCCTTAGAGAAAAAGTGACAGGAATAGATAGCAGGCATCTCTGTGAAGAGTGAGGATGGTGGTCCAGAGAGTATAATGCCATCTAGAGATCTTGAGGGAATGGGAGAGATGGTGGCTGAAGCTGATTCAGGTAAGGCTCTTGACAAGACTGCTAGGATTAGAGTGGGGTATAACTGGCCTTGAGGACCTTGGACTTCTCCATTTTGAGAGCCTAATATGCCAGGTGCTAGTAGTGATCACCTGCTAGAGTCCACAAGGGATCAGATAATGTAGGGTGAATAATGAAGTTTTCAACCTTTTCTATCAGAAGTTAGAGAAAAATTGATAAGAAGGAAATGGATGACAAGGGAAAAGAAATTCAAAGATATAGCTGTGTTAGTCTATAGAATCAGTTTGTAGAGAGATCTTGTAGCACCTTTGAGGCTAACCTGTGACTAACATCTGAGGAAGCAGACTTAGGTCTATGAAAGCTCATGCTGCCAACTTCTTTCTTTAGTTAGTCTCAAAGGTGCTACAAGATCTCTCTACATAAGGAAAAAGAAAGTTGAAGAAACAGACAGTTGATAAGGTAGCAGCACATTATTTGAGTGAGAGGTGTAGAGTAAGTATTGGTATTCAATTTCAGGGAATTCAATGCCTTTATATAGCCATGAATTTAAAATCACTTGCAGGTTTGGCGTATACAGCTAGGAAAGATTCAGAAAGAAGTTTCAGAAGGGAGGATGGTTGGTTCCTTCCCTTCAGCCCCTAAACTAAGGATGTCTCCTCCAAAGAAAGCTCCTGGTGAATACAGAATTATTTACCATTTGTCCTATCCCAGTGACATCATTCCTGCAGAACTGTGAATAATATATTTCATTTGATGCAGCAATAAGGGAGGTTCACAGGAAGGGTGCAGGGCAGAATTGGTGAAATGTGACAGCAAATCACCATTTTGTGTTCTACCAGTACACTTACCTATATTATTTTGATCTGCTGGGCTTCTCATTTGATGGCATGTTTTATATGAATCAGGCCCTTCCTATGGGGTGCTTCGTATTATGTGCAACATTTTAGTTGGGTACCTTTCTTGATTAGGCAGTTAGGCTGAGGCCAGGGCTAAGAGGAGTGATTCATTATTTGATTTTTTTATTATTCATTGAGCAGTTTCTGACTGGTAAATGTGGTTTTCTTTTGTCTGAATTTTCTTCCTTGGAAAACATGGATGGTTCTTTTTTTAGAAGCCTGAATTCTACAGAACTGCTTAGGTCAGCAACTGGTAAAACAGCTGTCATTCTGGACCTGATCTTGGATGAATATGCTGACATGGCCTGTATTACAGGACGAGGCTGGAGAGGTTAAACTCTCTCAGCTTTGCCCACCAAGATTTTCTGTGCAGTAGCAAGCAAGACCTGTGGGGCAGGGAGATGGAGTTGCAGTGGTCCATCACGATTCCATCCTCTTACTATGCCCCTCACATAGTTTGCTGTTTTTGAGTGTGTTTATTTAAAGGTGGTTAGCCAGGACAGAATAGGGATTCTGTTGGTGTAACACCCACCCCCACTGTTCAGCATTTTCTTTTCCTGAGTATTATCCATCCAGGATCAGGTACTGAATGACAGCTGTTTTACCAGTCACTGACTTAGCATTCAGCAGCAGCATTTTCAACCTGGGGAAGCTGTCACCAAGGTTATCTGTGTTATTTGGTCTGGAAGACAGTTTGGGGACAACAAGCATCACCTTGGGTTCCCCCTCTTCCTTGATATTTCAATTTTCTCCTCCCTCTGTATCTCTCTCTCTCTCTCTCTCTGTGCCCTGTATGACTCCGATGCGTGTCCCCTCCCTCCTTTGGAAAATAATCGTTCCTATAATAGGCTGACAGGACAGTGGCTATTATAAACAGTAGAATAAACAGACAGGAGGATGGTAAAAGCATGAATGGCCAATGTACGTAACAAGCCCTCATCTCTGTCAGTCAAAACGACAAGGGCCCTCTATTCCCATAGCAAACTGGCTGAATCAGGGCTTCAGTCCTGTAAGGAGTCAAGTCCCCTAAAGAAGCAAAGGTCCAGGGCAGCAGTGGAAACAGCAGCCTCTACTACCTACTACCTTCTGACAGTCTCCATGGTCCTCTGTATCTCTGTCAGGTATTGTATGGTATCCCCCCCATAGAAGTCCTGTTATAATACCTCAGTCAGGCAAGCCTTGGGTGTTGTGTGAAAAGTACTGCCTGCTGGGTTAGAGCCTCAGTCCTGCAAAAACCCAGTCCACCGAGATAAGCAGAGGTCCAAGGCAGCAAAAGCTCCTTAACTGTACTTACTGAATGATGAAATAATTAATTGATAGCTTTCTACTAAGAGAGTGATTTTCAAACCACAGCTTGTAGCTGCTTATACTACATGGGCTAATTCCACAGCTGATTAGGTTGGCAGTAGATAAATTTCTTTACTTCACTTGTCAGTTTCTGTGAATATCTAATATGCTAAAGATGTATAATGCATGTGCTTAACCCATGAAGCAATCCTCCTAGACAAACCCCAGTGAAGGGTACAGGACTACCTTTCAGATAACGCTAGTTGAATTCCTTATATCACTGTGAAACATTTTATGAATACCATTACTGAAATATCTTGAAAAAATAGAAGCCATAGTGTGATGTTTGATAGATGTATCAGAATGTATTCCTTTTTTAATTATTAACATTTGTGTTGCCAGAAGCGACAACCAAAGAACAAGATCCACTCCACAAGAAAGGATTCCCCTTTGAACAACATCTATTTCTGACAAGAGTTTGAGGCCTAAAAAGTTGTCAGGGTTATTTCAAGTCAGTCTATGAAAATTAACTTTGCTTCATTTCATTTTACCTATTGCTGCTAGAGGAATTTTGCTCATCCACCTATCCTTCTCAGGAAAAACACAGAGACTTTGCTGTGATGTAAGCCTTTCTGAAGGTATTGCCCCAGTTTCCTGGCTGTATTAGCCATGATAATGCAAATGTTTCACATGGAAAAGGCCCATGCATTGTAATTTTAAACTGGCTTACTGTAAAACATTCTTTGTGGAAATGGTTCAAAAAAGCCAGCTATGCCTGGAATCAGTGGCAAGGATATTGATCTGGTTGCCCTACTGTATACATAATATTGCTGTGTTAAAGGATTTACAGTGGCTGCCAGTCTGTGGCCATTTAGGAGATTAGCACATCTAAAAAAAGCAACTTACTGCTGCTGAATTCAATTTAAATTCAGGATACACCTGGATTTTATTGCATGGATTTTTGCTGCCTACACCGCTGGGAGAGTGCATCCCAGGTAACATCCAGCTAGAATCTGAGCTCAGCCAGCCTATTTGCAAAGACAGGAAGCTCCCGGCTTTGAAAAGAGGCTGGCTGAACTCAGATTCTAGCTGAATATTACCCAGGATACACCTGCCCAGCAGTGTTGGAAGCAAAAATCCATATAATAAAATCCAGATGTATCCTGAATTCAAACTGAATTGGGCAGTGGTAAGCCACTTTTTTTTTTTTTTTTTTTTTTTTTTTTTTTTTTTTTTTAGCTGTGCACTAATCTCCTTAGTTTTCACCTTTTCATATTACTACACTAAGCCCTATATAATTAAGGATCGGTTTACCATACAAAACCATATATAATTCAGGATCAGTTTACGAATTTATTTACTTGTTTATATTCCCAGTTTTTCCTCACGGTGGATTATAACAGATTAAAATAAAAAATAATTTAAAATTTCCAAAATATAAAAGTTAAAAAATGATTAAAATTTAAAATTAAAACCAGTGAAAAATATAAAGAGCAGGGACAGTACAACAAAAATAATAAATACCTGAAGATAATAAAAATAACAAATAATTAAATATCCCCAATCATAAAACTTTTTAGGCCACCCACATCTTTGAAAGAAGACACATTGTCCATGCCACAGATTTGAGATTTCTAATTTTTCCTAACATAGGAAATGACTTTTTCCGTGATGGCAACTACTCAATAGAATACCTCTTCTTCAAGTCTGTCATAAGCCATTGTTAGGAAGACTGCAATGTTACAAAAACACCTCCACACACCCCTATCCAAAAATGCATCTGCAGAGGTAATCAGGCGCCCCTTCTCCCTGGCAATCGCTTGATCATAGCAGCCTCTAAGCAAGTCCTGCATCTATAAAGTGAAGGTATGTCTCCTTATGACCATAATAGAAAGGCATGATGGGAGATGTCCCCCAGTCCTCCATGGCCTAAAAGTGAGGGCATCACGTACAAAGCGAAGCCTAGTTAGGAGTTGCCAACTGGAGAGATGCTTCACATCTGGGACAGATTTATGACTTTGTGACACTTAACAGATACCAGCTATTCTGGTATTAGTGTTTTTCCCATGGAAGAGGCTTCCTGTAGATGAAGTGATATGTAAATTTGGTTTGCTTTGATGTAGGACAATAGGCTTGGCTGAGGACGTGACCAGGAGCCTATTTAAATATTTGCTATTCCTTTGTTTGCTGTTCTGCCTTGGGATCTCGGACAGACTTCTGGTCGTGGTTTGGGGTTCTATGCAGTTCCAACCCCGTTCCCTTCCCCTTTTCCCTCTCCTAAGTCCCACACAGTCCCCTTTTCCCTATTCTCTTTGTGATATTGCTGCACCGGCTTGGATTCTGAAGAGCTATCCCAGACAAGTATTTCACCATTAGAAGGCCTGTTCTTTTATTATCCCACATTTCCTCCTTTCTTCTGTTAGTCTTATGTGATTGCATGTGTGAATGTGTGCATGAGAGTGTGTCTCCCTATATAGGAAGAAGTGGAAAAAAGCTGTTTTTTTAAAAAAACGGCTTTTCTCTGCATAAGGACACTTTTCTGCTGGCTTCAAGGCATGTGACATCTAAATGCCACACCTTCAAGCCAGCCTGAAAGAACCTCTTTTTGCCTGTCTGTTTAGCCCCATTATTCAAGGTGAGGCCTGACCAAGGCAGAATATTACTTCCCTTTATCTAGACACTGTAGTTCTATTGATGCAGCCTAAAATTACATTTGCCTTTTTAGCTGCCACATCACACTGTTGACTCATGTTCAACTTGTGTGAATGGTTCATTAATTCCACAGACAAAACTTTCATATTTCTTTACTATACTTCACACTCATTAATTCAGATATTCCCAGCTATAGAAGTGGTAAGTTCTGGAACTGTTGCACCAAAGAAATTACATCAGTCTTATTAAATATCTGGCTAAAATTATTTTATTTCCCATCACTTTTAACCAAATAATTGATGTTAAGCTTTATTGTGGTTCTTCATATTTTACAGTGATATCATTTGTTGCATATTTTCTGATTTTACTGAATTTATATTATTTTTGAAACCTATTCTGTATGTTAATTTGGATATGACTATAATCATATCACTGTCTAAAAGAAGGATTTCCAGTTCTCTAACTAGAATGTAGTTATTGTTCTTTGTTGACTCAACATAGTGAATTTTAAATTTTATTCAACAAAAGTAGAAACAATTGCATTTTAATGAAAATTTAGTTGAGATATTTGAAGATCAAATGAAGACCCCATTATCACATTTTGATGCAAATTTTGCTTTACTGGCTATTTATAATTTTCAATGTACCAAAAATTATTTCTTTTAATTCAAATTCTGTTTCATTGTAGAGTTAACTTAATTAATCCCTAAGTTGCATGTTGTTTGTTAAATGGCTACCCAAACAACTGATGTATAAAAATCACCCTAAGTTCATTCTAAATATTTTCTATCAGTGCCAAATAATGCAAAGAGAACCAAGTGAAAATTAAGTTCTCTGTTACTGAGGAAAATGCCTTGTTTCCAAGTTCATTATTCATATTTACGCCTCTATGACAAAAGCTCCTTATGGCTATATCTCTGTATCAGATCTTGAGGAAAAGAGTGTGGATGCTTCATAAAAAAAGAGAGAAGAATCTGATGAATAAGAGAGAGCTTGACCATTCAAGTGTATGACATGGACAAAATGAGAAGTGTTGGGAACATCTGAAAGAAAAGATTGATGCAGCTGATAGAAAAGTGAATTTCAGCCTTCTGACAAATACAGAATGTTTAAAATGCTGGCTTGGTACTGCAAACAAAGGGTTTAAAGGTGAGATTTCTCAATAGGTTATCTACTGGTTGTCTTATGGTACCACACAATCATGCAAAATTCTTAAACAATTTTTTCTCATTTCCACCTCTAGAACTGTATCAAGATGTGTGATGTCAAACAGGAATGATATTGCAGCAGCAGCTCAGGTTTGAAAGGAAAGAAGAAATGACTTGAGGGGTGGACATCAGTCATCTTGGTGATGTCATAGGTATCCAACCTTGGTGATACTGTACCATTAAGCATTAGCCACCTTGGCTCAGACAGTGTCATTCAAATAAAAACCCTAAGCATAACCACATCATGAGAAGGCATTACTCATTAGAAAAGACAATAATACTAGGAAAGGCAATAGAAAGAGAGGAAGATTGCACACCAGCCACCAGCTGCCAGCGCTGTGGCTTTTCAGCACTCCTTTGCACTGTATCATCTGGACACGGTGACAGAGGAGCATTTGATGCCACCCGCTGTGTTGTGTGGCATGCGACATCTTGCCGGCATGAGAGCAGAGTCAGAGTGTGCGTCGTGTGGGCACCACGCCCCCATTCTGCCCCCATGCCATCCTTTGATGCCAGTCTGTACAGCTTGATATTCTCCTAATTCTACTCATAGATCAGATGGGATTTGTAATTCTTGTTGTTTCTGGCTAGCTGGGAATCTGGACTCCATTGTCCAGCCTCCGCCAGCCTTCCCAACAAGAGCTCATGGCTTTGGCTGTTACTTCTAACAGATTCTATAACTATACTGTATTTGATGTATTATTAAGAAGCTGGCCACTGTTGCAATCCTGAACAGGCCACAGGCAATGAGCACTTTTTTGGAGATCTTTTTGCTAGTGGCCTCAGCACAGCTTTGGCCCAATCTGGGGGCATGCATCACCTGTATGCTTCATCCCCTGATAGGCCTGAAGCCAGCACTTTGGGGCTGTGTTTTTTGGACCAAAGACAAAAAGCCCTTATGGTGATTCAGGATTTTTATAACCTCTTGAAGGTTTGTGGTTCTGCACATCTCATTGGCAATTGCTACCTCATCACCAGTGACACTGAATCTCATTGAAATGCAACTGTACCTCTTCTCACATTTAACTGTTTGTTCTCTGGCAAGAAGGTTCTGATAATGGGAAAGACCTGGAAAAGACTCCCCCACTATTACATACCTGATTTACACTTTTGGGGAAAGAAGTGTGCAGCTATCCACTATCTCATCATCAGGGCAGAACTGGAGGCACAGCATCCCTGCCATCTCCATGCATTGATGTACATGTATCAGATGAAGTAAACACTCCTAAGGGCAACTAAATCTTAAAATAAATGAATGT
The DNA here is from genome assembly GCA_034509955.1 of Urosaurus nigricauda. Taxonomy (NCBI): domain Eukaryota; kingdom Metazoa; phylum Chordata; class Lepidosauria; order Squamata; family Phrynosomatidae; genus Urosaurus; species Urosaurus nigricauda. The sequence goes on from JAOEGL010000003.1 coordinate 127,342,192, forward strand.
GTTCCTTGCTAATGGGGAACCTTGCATCCCTACTTAGCTGAGCATATTGGGGAGGAACGTCCTTTATAATGCCGATTTTGCACACCTCATTTCTCTTCTGTCCTAGATTAATATATCACATGAAGCTTTCAGATTAAATTCTGAAGCCAGTAACATCTAGCACATGGCTCAGGGTCTTTATGGGGTGATTTAGACCGCCCAAAAGGGGCGGTCCACGATCGCCCCAGGAAGCAGTGGGATGGGGCCAAGGCTGCCAGACTAGCAGCCTCCGCAGCCCCATCCTGTCGGTTCCCCACAGCCTCTAAGCGGGGTACAGCGGGCGCCCTGGGCACCCGCTGTACCCCGCTTGTGAGGTGGGCCTGAAGGGAGGAAGGGGCTGCCGCCAGAGCCCCTTTCTCCCAGGGTCTTTGCCGCAGCTATTTAAAAGTCTCGGCAAAGACCCGCCTCCAAAAAGGAGCTCCGTTTGGAGGTCCTTTTTTGTGCCGTGGGAAGGGCACAATTTGTGCCCTCCTGCGGCACAAAGGCATCATGGTGTGTGCAGCGCATCTAGCAGCTGCGCACGCCATTAAGCCATCATGGTGCGCCCGTATGGACGCCACCATTTAATTATGGAGGTGCCCATATGTGCTAGGGTTGGGGAGGGTCTAAAAGCTGCACCCTCTCTAACCCTATTCAAACCGCTTTTTGCCCTAGATGCGCCTCTTTTGGCACATATAGATCGGGCCACTGGGAAGTTTATAAGCCTCTTCATCTGTTTTTGCTGATATTTTTGCATATCGTCAGTGTTAATTATAATGTATATACTGTAATCAAAGTTTAGTGGCTTGTAGTACATGATTCGATGTATTGCAAAACACCAAGGTGATATTTAAACATCCTGTTCAGTCAAAAAGTGGAGTTCACTCATAATACTTCAGTAAAGTTGAGATCTCAAAGAAGCTATATTAAAGCCTTGCATGTTGTGCACATTTACAGTCAACTTAAAGCTCACAGAATGTACAGTGAATGCAACAAGGTGGAAAATGGAATAACCAGGGCACCCTGCAGAGCTCAAATTTACAGGAAACATTGATGAAGCCCAGAGAGGTTTCAAACACAGGTTTGACCTGTGCTTGGTAGCAACTGGAGCAGAAGTGAAATGAGACTTTTAGGCTTCTCTTACCTGTTACAATCCTAGTAGTAAGCTACCCTTGACGCATAGGGCACTTTACTTGATGCACAGGGCAAACAATAAATCAGTCATTGTACATGAGTTGCTCTCATGTTACGCCTCTAGAAAAAAGAAGAGAGAAGCATCTGTTTCTTTTGCAGGTATAAAACAACATTCATGCAAAACTATCAAAGGATCTCTCATAATAAATTATCATGTTTAGATTAATCAAATCTGTCTTGACATTTCAGCATATGCTAGGGCTGTTCGACAAAAACTGCAACAAGGAGAAACATTAAGTGAAAGAAGCATTTTAAAAAGACCTGTGTTTTGCTTTTGATTGTTAAGTAAAGTGCATTGAACATTTAAGCCATATTCAGTATCAAGTTACCACAGTGCTGCTAGAAACTACTTTCCACATCTCTAAGGTTTCAAACTACAATGCTAAGAATGCTTTTCACATCACTTTTCATTTTATTTCATTTTTTTTAAATTTTTCTTCTTTCTTTTCATAGCTAAACAGCAATAAAATATGATATGCTTCTGCATAGTTATCTCTACTTGTTGAACAAGTCTTATTTTATCTACAATAGTATCACAAAAGGGCACCATGCATGTTCTCTTGTGGATGTGGTTGCCACACCTTCATGTCTGCTTTTCATGGATCTGAAGTTTCTACTTCTTTTAATAAAGCAAAATTTAGAGTAATTGGAAGAAGGAAGTATTTTCAGTGAATGTATGAATAGCATTCTAGAATAGCAAAAATAATTTTGATAAGAGAAATAAAATGTTATGCATCATAACATCAGCCCTGGTGGTGCAGTGGTTAAATGCCTGTACTGCAGCCACTCACTCAAAACCATAAGGTGGCGAGTTCAAGACCAGCAAAGGGCTGAAGCTTGACTCAGGCTTGCATCCTTCTGAGGTCGCTAAAATGAGTACCCAGATTGTTGGGGGGCAAACAGCTTACAACTGTAAACCGCTTAGACACTCCTTAAGGGTATGAAGCGGTATATAAATGAAGCTGTTTGTTTGTTTCTGTGTGTGTGTGTGTGTGTGTGTGTTTTATGCAGGAGTTCTAAACTCTTTAGAGGGTCAGTGGATTTCACACCAAGTAATGACGGAATTAAATTTAAACATTTCTCATCTGAAATATCTAATATATGTTAGGGAACCCAAAATAGTTTCAGTAAGATTAGCTAAGTTTCTTGCAAATGCACTTTGGACATTATTATGGCCACATAATTTCAAAAGGTAAATGGAAGCAATATCTGGCTATTGGATATACTGCACCCAACATATCATTGGCTTTCATGGAAGGATCAAACTGTAGAGGACAGTGTGACATCATATAGTTTTCCTGCTTCTTCCCTCCATTAGATTGGTAAGCAGGACAACGTGGAAAGCAATTTATAAACAGAGACCTCACTCTACTTTGTGTGCATTCTACTACAGCACTCTACTTTGTTTAAACCATGTGCCACCCAGTGAAAAGGTCCTTGTTTAATGAAGGTTAATGTGTTCTGGAAGAATCCACTGCTAGGACTGCACTTGACACAACATATACACCAAGACAAAAATTCTACAGTTCTCCATTGTTGACTGGGAGGGTCAGTGGTCTGTTGCTTTGAGCAATTTTGGGGCTTTCTAGATTGGCAGGAAAGTGTGACATGAAGTTGCCTTTTCCTTAATGCTTAGCAGCTGCACCACAACCTTTAGATGGAGCTGTGCTGTTCCGCAGTTTTTAAAAAAGAAGCTGGGAAAACCAGCACCTTTTTAAAGGCGCTTCTTCTCCCCTAAAATGCAAAAAAGGTGTTTTCATGGCACACTTTCCCTTTTTCGCATCTAAAGGCTAGTTTCATGCAGCCATGAACACACTTTTTTTTGCCAATCTAGAAGGCCCGTATGTCTCTTTTAATAGTGTTTCAATCTAACAGGTAGCTTTGCTTGCCAATTTGAAAACTTATACTGTGTTTCAGCTTTTCTTTTATGTGATATGCTATTCCATTTTGAGCATCTTCTGGACTCCAAGAAATCTATTTCGGTCACAGATGAGATAATAGAAATGCTTCTGCATGACACTGTTTTTCTTTTTCCAAAATGTTTTTGCAATGGATTTGATATTTTGCTGAGATTAGACATAGTTTTGCAAGTAACTGTTAGCCAGGGTAGAGTAGTGGTTTGACTGTTGAACTATGACTCTGGGAGACCAGGGTTCAAATCCTTCCTTACATGGAAACTCACTCGATTACTTTGTGCAAGTCACAGTCTCTCAGCCACAAAGAAAAGCAAGTGCAAACCTTACTGGAATAAATATTTTCCAGAAAACCTCATGGTAGAATCACCATCAGTCAGATCCTGCTTGAAGGGATATAAATACAGCAAGCAAAAGCATTTCAAAACCTTCAAATATTATGATTATCATTATTATTATCATTATGAACTCCTTTCAAGAATTAAGCCTCACTGGAGAAATGATTTAATTCTATAAAATGTATCCCTGCTTTGCATACTTAGGTTTCTTAATGTATTGTAATTGTTTTATGAATTTTCCAAACAAAGTTTCTTTGTTTTTCAGTTGCATGCATCACTATACACTGTTTTTTAAACCAATGACTGCAAGGTTTAATGTATGTTCAGCTCTCTCTGAACTCCTATTAGCTAAGTGCATCTTTGTTATGCTTTGAAAAGATTTAATATAGTTCTATTTCTCTCCGGTCAGAAGCTCTGATCTTGCTTCTTACTGTGCCTGCAACAAATTGAAATAGATTTGCTGAAACAATGGGTCCTGACTGGGATGCTTGCCTGGCAACAACAGCTTCATGACAGTTTTCAACCCCTCACATTCTTCTCCCTGTGGGATCCTTCCATAGTTTGGCTGCCCTTAATGGCAGACATACAAAGCACATTGTAATGTCAGATGTTGTTGTTGTGCACTTGATAGCATCTGATCACCTCACCTGCCCCCACAAAGCAGCCATTTGAAGGGTTCGGCTGTCTTCTTAGTTCAGAAGCACCAGTCCCTGTGCAATAATTCTGGACCACTGCCTTCAAATGAGAGCACATCCCACTTGGGAAGGCTTCTAGGATAGTGGCACTCTGACAATACTAAGTCAGCTTTGGACTTTAAAAGGAAAATGTTCAAAACAAACTTATTTAAAGGAAGTTTACATTGCACCACTCTGTGGTTTATTTCCTCACACTTCAGACATCTGAGTGAGTTTTCTAAATATTATAGAAACACTTAAAATCAACTTCCGTTGGTTTCCAGCATGGAAAGAAGAGAAGGACAGATACTCCTGTTGTGATTTTGCATGAGGACATTTGTGTGGTTCTCATTATTTTAAGTAAATAACAGCTGCTCATAACTCTTACACACTGCCTAGATCAGCTCTAAAAATAGTGTTTAAAAACAGCACACATTTTATTTTATTTTTTTCTTGGACTGCTGTGTTTTTCATACTGTTTCTTACAGTTCCTACCACCTACATCAAAATACCAAAGAAAACAATATCAAAATATCCAAATACAGAGTTTCCCTCTTTAAAATTGAAGATGAAGATGTTAGCAACAGTAGGCCTTCAGCAAATTGAGAGCAATTATTATTTTTTTCTAAATAACTCAGAGACTAACAAACTGAGCCCATGGATTTCCAAACTGCATTGAATATGTTCCATTTTCCTATTGAAGACAATTGGGATTTAAATGTACTGGCTTTTTGCTGGAACTTTGTTGGATTTAGAAAGTAATATTTATTTTATTGTATTATAAAATAATACAATAAAATAAAATGGAAATTGGCTTTATAAAGTACTAAATTTGCCTTTAAACTCACAGTTACTGATCAACCCAATTCACTGAAAAAATAAAACTAAAAAACATTGAAACATAAAATTAGATGACTGCATCCAGTTTGGCATTTGGGATATATGAAAGCCTGTCAGATTTTCTTTCTTCTGTATTCAGATTTATTAAACCCCACATTATTTTTGTCCTGAATATAAGCAATTTGCAAATGTCATCAAAGCTTTGGTTTAAAAATGAGCAGGACAAAATTCTCAACTGTCTGTACAAGCCAAATTCAATAAATATTCCAAGCATTGGGAGGATTATGTTGTACTTACCATCCATGTATGGAGGCTTTGAAGCTGAACAAACAGGGATTCAAACTGTAAAAGGGACTTGAACTTTGGGGAACATAATTAGTTCAAATAGCAGGAGGCAATCCCAATTTATACAGAGGTTGCTAAGGGCATAGATCCATAAGACAAGGTTTCTTTAAATTGATTTGTAAATTTATTATGGGATCAGGCATACAAAGACAGACATTCACTCACACATTCTCACAAGACTCAGGAATAAAGCAAGTTAGCATGGAATAGACACAAGGCTTTTCTAATGGTGATATTACCTGTCTGGAGTGCTCCAGATGAACTGATGTATAGTTGAACTCAACGGGATACAGGGACAGCACCATGAAATGAGACAGAGCTGGACCAGAATTCAAAGTGACATAGTGTCCCCATAAATTTTATGTACTCACACTTAACCAGAATTTTGGTAGTCTTTTAGAGGCTGCAAATAGCCTGGGGTGAAGATTGATTGCTGTATATCAAAAGAGCAAACTTAACATAAAGGTTTCCTTGAAGGAGATAGATTCCAGGGGTGGGGGGCAATGGGTCTTAATATCTTCTGGCCAAAAGTCATCCAGGCCGTGAATCCTCTAGCTTCCTTGTCTCCAGAGGTGTGAATCTCTCTGAAACTGGTTGATTGATCTGCAAATGTGTGCTAGGGTTTATGTGACCAGTGTGCCTATGTGACCACCGCACCTCTGGGTGCATGGTGGCCATTTTAGGGTCATATTAGAAAACATACACACACAGAAAGCATGAAAACGTTTGATTTATCATAACAAAAAACAGTATTTCAAAGAGCTGAGCACTAGAAACCTTGAGTCTGGATGGCTTTGGTCATTGTCACAAAAACATTGATTTCTTTCCATTTCTAATATGAAGAAACTTGCAGACATGTGGTAAATTCCTATCAAAAATGAACTAGAAAGAAATCTTTGGGGCTTTACAGATTGCCCTTTTGGGGTGGTCTGCAGCTGCCCCTTTAAGCAGCGGGATGGGGCCAGGGCAGCCTCACCAGCAACCCCAGTTTTCTGCCTCGAAGTGGGGTGCAGCAGGTGCCCTGTGCGCCCGCTGCACCCCAAATTAGCCAGCGGTCCCCAGGGGACCCTCAGCTTCTTTCCCCTGTGTCAAGGGAAAAAAAATGCAAGAAAGAGCTCCATTTCAGGAAGGGCACCTATGGTGCCCTCCTGTGGTGCAATTACATCATGGCGCTCACCACATGTCTAAATGCAGCGTGTGCCATGACGTAATTGTGGCACGCACGTATGGATGGCAGGGAAACAAGATGGTGCCATCCATACGTGCTAGGTTTCGGGAAGGTCTAAATGTTGTGCCCTCCTGATTCCTAAATGCACCGCAAGGGCTCCTCTTCGTGCCCGTATGTATCAGGTCTCTATGTCTTCTTCTCCCTATTTATCCCTATTTAGAAATTCATTTCTATCCCTATTTTACACTATCATAACTTCATATCATAACTATAATAATTATCATGACTTCATATCATAACTTGTTGCTGTGTTCCTTCAAGTCATTCCTGACTCATGGGACCCGAAGATCATGGGGTTGTCTGGAGCTGAGAATACATGACTCACTGAAGGTCACCCAGTGGGTATCTATGCCTAAGCAGGGAACTGAACCCTGGTCTTCAGAACTGTAGTCCAACATGATCATTACTACACCATGCCTAACAACACATCACAAAGATGCAGGACTAGCATTCAGCCTGCTATGGCTGCACCCAACATGCAAATAATCTTGTTTAAGAGCTGGTGGCAACATCCATCCACCAGTTTATTCCTACGTGGTCTGTGGACTGTCATAAAAAAAACCCTAAACTTAATGAGGCAAATAAACAGGGAAACTATTGAAAGCAAGAAACTCAGTTCCTAAGCAGTGTTTTTAGGCCTGTGACACTAATAAAGTGTCCATAGAAAAATCATTTTTGCTCCCACAAGAGCAATATCTTTCTGGGGCATGTATTGGTGCAGAGAGAGAAGTGCAATGAAAAATGACACCTGAATACAAAGCAATGGAAATAGATTGAGATATAAAAGACAAAGGCTCTGCATTTTACTTGAGAGCTTTGGCTGCAGCACAAAAACCATTTATTCAACTGTAAACACTTATTCTAAAGTGGCTTGGGTTTTCATTGCATTTTCAGTTCTCTCAGTATGGATCTACTGGTGTTTCTCTTTAATTCTAGATTCTTTTGGAGCCACTCCTGGCTAGTAATTATAAAGCATCATCCATCCTGTACATAGGGCCTTACATATTCATGTAGACATAAAAGAAATCTGACAAACAAGAGGTAAATGGCGTTATATTTCCTTTCCTATTTTCTTTAATGCAAATGCTTTTAGAAACAAAATGCAAAACATACCACAGTTTTTGAAAGACATGTTAAGCCTTCTGCTGTAAAATGCAGGTTATACCTTAATTATGCATTACTACATTATTGGCAACTCAGCACCTAGTTTGAATTTTACATCATTTGAATATGAATATGAATTTGAATGGACAAAATCTATTTTGATGGGAATTTAATAGGCCAGCATAACTCTCAAGTATGTGATTGTGTTAAGGAGAGGGCTGTATATGAGAAGAAATCCAATTTTTGACACACACCCTCCCAGATTTGCACCTTTCTAAATATATGTGGCCGGGAAAGCAACTCTAAGATTGACGAATTCTGATTGTGAAAGAAAGCAAAATGGACAGATTAATATACCCAAATGGAAAGATCTCAATGCTTAGCTTTGAAAATCTAGGCTTAAACCCTCTGCGTTTGCTGTGATGAATTGGGTTGTCATATTATTTTTTCTGTCAGGCTTCTGAGACTATACATCAGGCAGGTACAGCATGGACTTCTATATCCTGAAAATAGTGGCACCTGTAAATTTAGGCTGGTGCAGATGATTGAGGAATTTGTCCATTTCTTTCACATTTTTGTGTGTGAGAATTTGCAGATTTTACAAATGTCTTCTTAAACATGATAAAGTGAATCTGAGATTATAAAAAGCTGAAGCTTGGGAGTAGCCATCCCTAGTGTGAGGTCAGTGGCATGAAAGTTCAGTGAGTTTTCACTAAGGACACAGAAAGATCTACATTTTGTATTCCTTCTAAACATACTTTCTTTCTTTCTCATTAACTTGAGTAGACAGGTTGGTATGAAATATACTGGTCATATGACATATTTTTGTGTAAAACAGATACCTGTGTGCAGAAAACACAATTGACTTGTCTGAAATTCATCACATTTATTTACAGTCTGGAAATCTAATTTAGAAAATGGCTTTCAAAATAGTTTACACCTGGAGGGTGGAATCCTTATGACAATAAAAGAATTACATAGAGAGAACTCCTTTTCCTTTTCCGAACATTCAGAGAGCAGGGGAAAGAATATCTGTGCATCATTACCGATACATCACTCTTTGCTTTCAAGCATTATAAATGTGACACCTTTTTGTCCTTGAAAAGCAGCTGTATTTTTCCTGCTTTTGTCCCAGATGGTGTTAAATGACAAGAGGAGAGCTACAGAGGCAATTTAAGAAAGTTGCTTAATTCTAAGTACACACATCTTGATTACTTTATTTAGAGTGGGGAAACGGATGGTCGTACCATCTCGGCATTTCAGGTGGTTGGAATAATTTTTTTCTATTTTGAGAGGGGAGATTTACTTTTCAGATTTATTGTCAACTCCATGTATGCAGGATGGTGGTGCACTAATTATGGATGTCAAGGGTGGTGGTCTAGAGAAGCAAGAAGTCGAGGAAGCACTTAAGGGTAAAATAGGATCCATACCCAGCCTCTTGAGTGATATAAAATTATCAGACTTTTATCACTCAAGCCAGTGAACCAGCCTATAGATCTGTGTGGAATCCTATTGGTTACTTCTTTATTCTTACTTTTTAGGGACAGCTCTGAATGGCCAGAAATCCCTTGGGGGATTTTTAATCTGATTTTCTTCAAAAGAAGAATAAATCATAACTTTCCCATAACAAAAGGAAATAATATGAGTCTCTCCAATTGGCAGGTGTACAGGGAGGTGAATGGCTTCATGCATAACATGCCTTTTTGGAACAAGACCAACTAAGATACAAGTATTTGCTTTCTATAGCTGCAATTCTGTGCATAATTAGGCTGATTCTATCCCAGTTTGAATGGGATTTTAACATTGCATCGCACAAGGTTACAATGAACACAGAGATTTACATTTCATAATTCTAAGTATTTTTTTGTATTTTTAAACAGGTCACATTATATTTATTGCTTGCTTAATGGCTTGCTCAGAAACCTTTTGTCTTTTCCACTTGACCATTTTTAAAAAAGATGTTTTTGAATAGTGGTCACATGGATAATAGTCTTACCTCACCACTGCCTGGAGGGGTGCTGTTGTGCTGGACATCCTTAAGGCTGGCACTAGTGTTTTTTACAGGACTCTTAAATGGCTGTTTTGAGTCTATTCATTCTGGAAAGCTGGTTCTTAGTGGAACGGGGAGCATGTGGGGGCAGTGGGACTTTTGTTGTGTGATTCTTTCTTCTTTCTGTTTCTTTGTTCTTCCATTTTGCTCTCTTCCTTCCACTTGCTTTTCTCCACTCTGTTTATTTTTCCTCCTTTTTGCTCTCACTTTCTCTCACCCTTCCATTTCTACATCTTTCCTTCTTCTCAGTTTCTCTCCTTTCTGTCCTTCTTTCCTTTCCCATGACAAATTAGGGTCACACACCCCTTGCCATTCTGGCACACACCTTGCCAGCATGCACCCCTCTTGCATTTCCCACTTGGCATTAGTGATTTGACAAAACCTTTGTTTTTCTTCTCGTCCACTGAGAATTTTTTTAAAAAAATAATTTGTTTCAAAAGTCCCACTTTCAAAAGGTTATTTTGTCTCTCCCTGTCAGCAGCTAGAGAAGTATTCTTGACAGATTTCTCGAATGACAATGAAAGGCAAGTCGAATAATTACGCTAATTACATCTGTTGGTGCTAATTTAATTTGCATTCCAAACTCAATTACCATGTCAAAAGGAGGCTTAGCAGGGGTTGAAAGAACACAAATAAACTTTAATTGAATTCCCAACCAGAAATGGTAGAGTTAGGGGGATCCTCAAAGACCATCCAGTCCAACCTCCTTCTGTTATGAAGGAATATATATGATCCTAGAGGACATGTAGTCTGACCCCTGTTCAACATCAGTAAATGCCACTCAGCCTGCATCCACACTGGAGAAATTACCCATTTTGGCACTGCTTTAACTCTTTCTGGCTCAAGGCTATGGAATTCTGGGAGTTGGAGTTTGGTTGTGGGGCTCAAGAGCTCAAGGCTTAACACTTTTTCTGTCTCAAGGCTATGGAATTCTGGGAGCTGGAGTTGGTTGTGGGACCCAGAGATCAAGGATTAATACTTTTTCTGGCTCAAGGCTTTGGAATTCTGGGAGTTGGAGTTTGGTTGTGGGGCCCAGAGCTCAAGGCTTAATGTCCTCCATTTTACCAGGGTGACCAGACATCATCCTTTATCCAGGTGGACATGTCCTACATTTCTGCCCACAAGGAATTTCAAAACGTCCTGGTGTGTTCAGAGAGTTTGCCTTTGGTGACTTGGAGGTGTGTGCGATTGTATGTGTGTGTGCCTTCAAGAGGTTTTCTTGACAGGTTTGTTCAGAGAGGGTTTGACTTTCCATCCTCTGAGGCTGAGAGAGTGTGACTTGCCTAAGGGTTTTTTAAAGGTTTGTTCAGATAGGGTTTGACTTTGCCTTATTTTGAGGATGAGAGTGTGTGACCTGCCGAAAGGTTTTCTCGGAAGATTTGTTCATAGGGGATTTGCCTTCACCTTCTCTTAAGGCTGAGAGAGTGTGACAAGCCCAGTGAAATTTTTATGCCAAAGAAGGGATTGAACCTTGGTTCGCCTCCACCACTACCTCCTGTCACACTTCCTCAGACCAGTTGACAGCATGAGCTGCATTTAGTCTCAGAGGTGCTGCAAAATCTGTCCTTGTATTCACACGTGTGACTCACAGAAGCTCCACCCCCAGCAAAAACACACTCTCCCAAGAGTTTTGAAAAATTCAACTCTCACGCACTTAAAAATAGCCACCCAGAACTGCTCTTCTCCTCCTCCTCCTCCTCCTCCTCCTCCTCCTCCTCCTCCTCTCTAGCAGCAACTGGGCTAGAAACGTCTATGAAGACTCTGGGAGGGGTTATATAGAGCTAGACTGCTAGCTCCACCCCCTAGTTACTCACAGAGGCTCCACCCCCCAGCAACAACATACTTTCCCAAGAGTTTTCAAAAATTCAACTCTCACCCACTTAAAAATAGCCAGCCAGAATTTATCTCCTCCTCCCTATGTCCAGAAGGAACTGGTTTAGAAAGGTTTAGAAAGGCTCTGGGAGGGGTATACACAGTCAGACTGCTAGATCCATCCCCTAGTGACTCACACAAGCTCCACCCCAGCTGGAACTTTCTAGAAAGATTCTGAGACTGCTAGCTCCAGCCCCTGGTGACTCACAGGTGTGGCACAGAGGCTCTGCCCCCAACAACAACACACTCTCCCAAGAGTTTTAAAAAATTCAACTCTCATCCACTTAAAAATAGCCACCCAGAACTGCTCCCCTCCTCCTCCTCTCAAGCAGGAACTGGGCTAGAAACATCTAGAAAGGTGCCGGGAGGGGTTATATAGAGCTAGACTGCTAGCTCCACCCCCTAGTTACTCACAGAGGCTCCACCCCCCAGCAACAACATACTCTCCCAAGAGTTTTCAAAAATTCAACTCTCACCCACTTAAAAATAGCCACCCAGAATTGCTCTCCTCCTCCCCATGTCCAGCAGGAACTGGTTTAGAAAGGTTTAGAAAGGCTCTGGGAGGGGTTATACAGAGCCAGACTGCTAGCTCTACCCCTAGTGACTCAAGGAAGCTCCACCCCCATCTGGAACTTTCTAGAAAGTCTCTGAGACTGCTAGCTCCACCCCCTGGTGACTCAGAGGTGTGGCTCACAGAGGCTCTGCCCTCAGCAACAACACACTCTTCCAAGAGTTTTCAGAAATTCAAGTCCCACCCAGTTAAAAATAGCTACCCAGAACTGCTCTCCTGCTCCTTCTCTCCAGTAGGAACTGGGCTAGAAAGATTCAGAAACGCTCTGGGGGGTGTGATATAGAGCTAGACTGCTAGCTTCATCCCCTAGTGACTCACAGAAGCTCCACCCCAAGCTGGAAATTTCTAGAAAAGCTCTGAGACTGCTAGCTCCACCCCCTGGTGATTCACAGGTGTGACTCACAGAAGCTCCGCTCCCAACAAAAACACACTCTCCCAAGAGTTTTCAAAAATTCAACTCTCACACAGCTAAAAATAGCCATCCAGAACTGCTCTCCTCCTCCTCCTCCTGTCCAGCAGTAACTGGTCTAGAAAGGTTTAGAAAGGCTCGGGGAGGGGGTATGTAGAGCTAGACTGCCAGCTCCACTCCTTAGTGATTCACAGTAGCCCCACCCCCAACTGGAACTTTCTAGAAAGGCTCTCCTAGCTCCACCCCTTGTGACAAACAGGTGTGACTAGCAGAAGCGCCACCCCCCAGCAACAACACACTCTCCCAAGAGTTTTCAAAAACTCAACTCTCACCCACTTAAAAATAGCCACCGAGAAGTGATCTCCTCCTCCTCCTGTCCAGGAGTAACTGGTCTAGAAAGGTTTAGAAAGACTTTGGAAGGGGTTATATAGAGTTAGACTGCTAGCTCCATCCCCTAGTAAATCACAGAAGCTCCACCCCCCGGGAACTTTCAAGAAAGGCTCTGAGACTGCTAACTTCACCCCCTGGTAACTCACAGGTGTGACTCACAGAAGCTCCGCCCCCAGCAATAACACATTCTCCCAAGAGTTTTCAAAATGTCAGCTCTCACCCACTTAAAAATAGCCACCCAGAACTGCTCTCCTCCTCATCCTCTCCAGCAGGAAATATTTTATAAAGGCTCAGAAAGGCTCTGGGAGGTGTTATATAGAGCTAGACTGCTAGCTCGTTCCCTTAATGACTCACAGAAGATCCACCCCCAGCTGGAACTTTCTAGAAAGACTCTAAGACTGCTAGCTCCACCCCCTGGTGTCTCACAGGTGTGACTCGCAGAGGCTCTGCCCCCCAACAGGAACATACACTCCCAAGAGTTTTCAAAAATTCAACTTTCACCCACCTAAGAACCTCTTGAAGGCACACACACATACACTCGCACACACCCCCAAGTCAGAAAGAGTTAAAGCAGTGTCAAAACGGGTTATTTCTCCAGTGTGGATGCAGGCTGAGTGGCATTTGCTGATGTTGAACAGGAGTCAGACTACATGTTCTCTAGGATCCTATATATTCCTTCATAACAGAAAGAGGTTGGACTGGATGGTCTTTGAGGATACCCCCAACTCTACCATTTCTGGTTGGGGATTCAAAGTATAGTTGTGTGTGAGCCCTCATATTTTTTCAAGGAGAGGAATGTTCTTTAAACTTGTTTGGCAAGGAGAATTCATATCCATGAGTGATGCTAAAGGAAACCCATCGTGCATTTTTATTTTTATTTTTAAATTTTTGGCAAGGACAAGGAGAGTTCAGAATAACCATGAGTGAGAGAGTGTTAGTTGGATGAGGTGACCCTTGGCAATTCCCCCCACCCCCTTCTTCCCTTCTGTGAGAATTTTAATGGTCTGAAGGCATCCACCACCTCTCCTTTTGTTCTCATTTGTTTTTTAAAAGCAAAGCTGTGGGCAAAGAGTGGGGAGATATATAACCCTAACAAAGGAAATAGCCTCTGGTAAAACTCAGTATGAATGGTAGCTTTGCTTACGCAAAATACTCAAATCCTGGCTGAAGAATAGTGAGCTGAGAAGTCCCGTCCCTTCACTTCATTCAGAAATTATTAAAAATCAAAATTCTTCTCATTGATCGAGAAATATTCATAGAATCATAGAATCATAGAATCATAGAGTTGGAAGAGACCACAAGGGCCATCCAGTCCAACCCCCTGCCATGCAGGAACTCCAAGTCAAAGCATCCCTGACAGATGGCCATCCAGCCTCTGCTTAAAGACCCCTAAGGAAGGAGACTCCACTACACTCCGAGGGAGTGTGTTCCACTGTCGAACAGCCCTTACTGTCAGGAAGTTCCTCCTAATGTTGAGGTGGAATCTCTTTTCCTGCAGTTTGCATCCATTGTTCCGCGTTCTAGTCTCTGCAGCAGCAGAAAACAAGCTTGCTCCCTCCTCAATATGACATCCCTTCAAATATTTAAACAGGGCTATCATATCACCTCTTAACCTTCTCTTCTCCAGGCTAAACATCCCCAGCTCCCTAAGGCGTTCTTCATAGGGCAAGGTTTCCAGACCCTTCACCATCTTAGTTGCCCTCCTTTGGACATGCTCCAGTTTCTCCACATCTTTTTTGAAATGTGGTGCCCAGAACTGGACACAATATTCCAGGTGGGGCCTGACCAAAGCAGAATAGAGTGGCACTATAACTTCCCTTGATCTAGAAACTATACTTCTATTGATGCAGCCTAAAATTGCATTGGCTTTTTTAGCTGCCGCATCACACTGTTGACTCATGTTCAGCTTATGGTCTACTTGGACTCCTAGATCCCTTTCACATGTGGTCTCATTCAGCCAGGTGTCCCCCATCCTATATCTGTGCATTTCATTTTTCCGCCCAAAGTGCAGAACCTTACATTTCTGCACTTTGGGCGGAAAAATGAAATGCACAGATATAGGATGGGGGACACCTGGCTGAATGAGACCACATGTGAAAGGGATCTAGGAGTCCAAGTAGACCATAAGCTGAATATTGATAATTTCTTTTCTTTAAAAAGCTTACGAAATCTTCGAATAACAGATATTTCTTCAATTTTTCGAATTTTCGAGAATATTCTTTACATTACTACTTGGCATCACGTAACAAGACCAGTTGCCTCTCAACCCACCACTACCCACAGCCACCACTCCTAGCCAGAGATGCCCTCTCTTGGGAGGTAAATCTGTTTTCATGGCAGACCCCCACACACAGACACACACATCAGCAGCAGCCATGTTCATTGCAGAACCACCCTGTTATAACCAGTTTTATGATCAGCAGACCCCTCTCCCAACACCAGCACTTCTTGGTGGCCTGCTCCTCCCACCATCAACTCCTGAGGCTCCAAAGCCCTTAAAATGCCCCCTTCCTTTCCCCCCTGAACCACTAAGTTCTTCCTTGTTGGCCCTGTAGCTGTGGGCAGCTACAGGACCTGTTCTGTTGCTATAACTGGTGGGGAGGAATGTGAATGCATACACACTGCCACGTTGCACTGTCCTACTACTACCTAGCACATTTCTTTACTAGTCTTCTTTATTCAACAACATGCCCCCCATCTCCCTAGTGAGGGTGCACTAATCTTGCTATTTTCACCACTGTACTGGCATTTCTGCCCATTCAGAGGAAGCTAAGCTGTGTTTAGTGTTATTGTAACAAATAATCAGAGGAGTTAAAAGCTAAGGAAGTTGGGCAGAGGTTCTGGATGAAGCAAGCCAGGAAATAAATGTACATAAAGTCATGTGAGATAAAGTAGTAAATTTGTAACTAAAGTAATTTGTACACTGTAACATCCATTAAGAAAGATACAGTTATAAGTCCTGAATGCAAATAAAGTTCTTTGATTTGTGTCCAATAAGGAGTTGTCTGAAGTGCTTTACAGATAACATCAAACACAGTAACAGGTATTTTAAAACACTACCAAAAGGATTAATCACATTTAATAATAAAGACACCAGTTAGTGGGTAGATAGCTGTCACATATTAATTGGTGCCAAGCTGTGGGGTCCAAAAGATCCATTGTGCTGGCATCAGACAGTGGAGTGGAGTCTCCACACGAACTTAATACCATTCAGTAATAATGTTACTGCAGTAAATGGAATCTCTGCATTCCTAGCATGCCTATCCATTTACTGAAGTATGGCTCTTAGTCATCTTTATTTCTTACTTATTGTGGATTGGGGTAGTTAGGGGTGAGGGGATCACAGTTGTCTCCCATTATGTCTCCACAACTACAAAGGCCAGTATTTTGCATGTAATACTCTGATTTTAAGCCCACTCTATAACTCATTACAAATAATCCCCAAATGAGCAGACTATTAAATAGAGACTGGAGTAGCCCTTGTAGGTGATGGAATTCTTTAGACAAACTGAAGCACTAGCTTCTATGGTCAGTTCCTCCATTGGTATTATGCTATTCTTGGATACCTGACTTTTTGCCAGTGTGTTTTCTTGAATGAAGTAATTTTGGAAACCCCACCACCACCCTTATTATTTGTGATTTATTCAAAAGTATGTATACCTCTCTCTTTGGTCTTCAGTGTGGCTCAAGAAGATAAATTAGCCTGACAGTCCCTGCTCTTCAGTTTGCAATCTGACTTGGCATGATGCATGATGCATGAGAGATAGGGAGAAGATTTGGGGGGATCCAATTTGGTTCTCATGCTAACAGTCTGGATTAAAACTGTGACCTTCTAGTGTGGTTTCTGCTAAGTGAAAGATGATAGTGGGGCTAAAACAGCTGGCCTCAGTAGAGGTAGTGGAATAGGCCTGCTTCTCTTCTCTCCCTCTGCTATTTTGTTCTTCAAAGAGACATTCTTGTAATCAATATAAAAATGATGTATGTTTCACAGAAAGCAAGTTGTATAAGCAAAGGGTGGCACTTCTTTGCTTAAAATCAATTATAGTTCCTCTCATTTCCATTCTTTATTTTCCATCTGTCATTTCCATCCTGCAGCATTTCAACATAAGTGGCTGTACTGAACAAAGGACTAGTGTAAAGCTTTAGCAAGTACGCTTACATTTAATTTTGATGATGAAACTCATGTGAACTGCAAAGCAATTGATTTTTATTTAATAGTAAATCACCCCCTACCCAAATCCCTGAAGCTTCTCTGGAACAGATTCTTGAATATTTGAAAATTCTTGAGGATTTTAGGATTAACTACTTAATTTGTTTTTCATTAACAAAGTAAACCTCATCCTTTTTGTACAAGTTAAATTTTTCAGCCTCATTCTTAGCACACTGATGCTCCATTGTGTTGTATAATGAAGAACTTTTGGATGGTTGGTCTTAAACATCTGGTTTGTTCAGTCAATTACATTATTGTATGCTTGTCAGGGCCAGTCCTACCATTAGGCAGAATGAGAATGCCATCTCAGGTGACAGATGCTATGAAGCATGAAGCAGACGTGCTGCACTGTATCAACAGTTTGGGTAGGCCACATAGAATCATAGAGTTGGAAGAGACCACAAGGGCCATCCAGTCCAACCTCCTGCCATGCAGGAACTCCCAATCAAAGCATCCCTGACAGATGGCCATCCAGCCTCTGCTTAAAAACATCCAAAGAAGGAGACTCCATCACACTCCGAGGGAGTGTGTTCCACTGTCAAACAGCCCTTACTGTCAGGAAGTTCCTCCTAATGTTGAGGTGGAATCTCTTTTCCTGTAGCTTGCATCCATTGTTCTGGGTCCTAGTCTCTGGAGCAGCAGAAAACAAGCTTGCTCCCTCCTCAATATGACATCCCTTCAAATATTTAAACAGGGCTATCATATCACCTCTTAACCTTCTCTTCTCCAGGCTGAACATCCCCAGTTCCCTAAGGCGTTCTTCATAGGGCATGGTTTCCAGACCCTTCACCATTTTAGTTGCCCTCCTTTGGACGCGCTCCATTTTCTCTGCATCCTTTTTGAATTGTGGTGCCCAGAATTGGACGCAATATTCCAGATGAGGGCTGACCAAAGCAGTATATAGTGGCACTATTACTTCCTTTGATCTAGACTCTATACTTCTATTGATGCAGCCTAAAATAGCATTGGCCTTTTTAGCTGCCGCATCGCACTGTTGACTCATGTTCAACCTGTGGTCTACTTGGACTCCTAGATCCCTTTCACATGTGGTCTGGTTCAGCCACGTGTCCCCCATCTTATAACTGTGCATTTCATTTTTCTGTCCTAAGTGCAGTACCTTACATTTCTCTGTGTTGAATTTCATTTTGTTAGCTTTGGCCCAGCTTTCTAGTCTATTCAGGTCATTTTGAATTTTGATCCTGTCTTCTGGGGTATTAGCTACTCCTCCTAATTTGTTGTCATCTGCAAATTTGATAATTAGGCCCCCAGTACTGTCATCTAAATCATTAATAAAGATGTTGAATAGGACTGGTCCCAGGACAGAGCCCTGTGGGACTCCACTTGTCGCCTCTCTCCAGGATGAAAAGGAACCATTGTTGAGCACCTTTGGGTGCGGTCAGTCAACCAATTACAAATCCATGTAACATGTTCTTGCTGTGTGCCTTCAAGTTGTGTCTGACTTATGACAACCCTAAAGTGGACACAGGCTTTTCTGGGACTGAGGGTATTTGCCTCACCCAAGGTCATTGTAGGGGTGGGTGTTCCAAGGCAGACAGGAACTCAAACTGTGATCTCCAGAGTGGCAGTCCAGCATGCAAACCACTACAGTGTTCTGCCCTGCACCAATGATCTAGCCTGCTAACTCAAAGTGTAGTAAACAATGCTGTTACATGGAGAGTATTGTTTTATTTTATACATGGAAAAGGGTAAGAGTTGTATATTGGTCATGTTGACTGGGGATGGTGGAAAGTGTAGTTTGACGGGATGGGTGATGGCTGATCTAGACCAATTCCCAGAATCCTATTACATTCCAGCACATTTTTAGAATCAGAGAGATTTACGGACTTAGGGAGCAAACATGTATACGTTAAACAGACTGAGGTTATACTGGTTGTGGTCATCCAAGTGTTCAATAACTTCCACTGATTTCTCTGGGGATATTGAGAATAGAGCTCAGCCTTCATGGAGCTGAACAGGCACTGATACTGGCACTTCTAGAGTGATGAAGCAACTTTTCTTCCCATCCCAGTAGTGATCCTGAAATAGATGTTAAAAGAGTACTTTGTAAAAGTAATTTATTCTCATTATTTATTCAAGGGTTTGAAAAGTCACCCACTGTCATAACCCAGTGCAGTGCTGAAAGTAAAATATTATCCATTATGGAGATCATTACTTTTCTTGTTACTATCCATTGGCTTTATTGTTGATGCATGTGACACCAGAAGTCCAGTTGTGCCAGGAACAAACGTCACAGAAAGCTCTGCTGTACAGTTCATGCAAGTTGGAGAAATCCTTCTCCCACACAAAAGCTGCAGACACGACAACTGCTGAGTTCTCTTTAAGAGGCATTTAGTCTTTGTTGTAGTATTTACAGGTACTTACATTGACTGACATAATGCTCTGCCACCATCAACTATATACCAGCCACATGGAGTATTGGCATTACTTCCTTATATACACAGTCACCACCAGAGATTCTGGTCCAACCCTCAACTGGAGTGTTACACAGTTTCCTGTCCTTTATGTGCCATGACTGTGCATTATTGATGTTTGATGACTTCATGTCATGTCTTTGTGTCATCAGCTTCCTGTGACTCAGCTTCTCTTAGAGCATGCCAAACTTCAAAAGCAGTTCATTGTCATCATGGCTTATTGATGAACTCTGGTTACGTCTAACCTTTGTTCCTATTTCAGCATTCAGGACATTTTTACTCTGGAATCCATCCTGACATTTATTTCTGAGGTTGGAATGTCTTAGGATAATGGCATACATTGAGAAAAAGCAATTCAATGCCTTTATATGTTCTTTAAAAGCTGTCATTGACAGCAACAAAAACATTACTAGTAACACTTGTGACCACACTTCATTCCATACTCCTGTTTGAAATATAATATTGTTAAAATTCCATTACCCCACAAAAGCACATTGACTATATTAATTCCATGCTCTATTCTGAATTAGGGATGGAAAGAATGCTAAAAAATAAATAAATTGGAAAATGGTTGGAAAAATGAGTTTATTGAACATCAAAAAACCCTGATGAAAAGGAAAAAGGGAGAATCTTCACAATTTGGGACTTAATCTATGTGAAATTTGCATGTGGTTGTTTTATTCTGAAAAACAAACAAACATTATTTTCTGCATTAAAAATAGCCTGTTTTGAAGAAAATAATATTTCTGCACAAAAATAATATTTTCTATGCAGAAAATCTGTCTCCTACACAGAGAAGGTTGTTTTCTATAGAAAAACAACCATATAAGAATTTTTGTGTAGAACAAGTCCAGAACTGTGAAAAGCCTTCAAAAACTACAGTTTTCTGATTTTCTTGCAGCAGGGGAATAATTACATATATTTTCATTGATTCTTTCATGAAGATTAGCAAAGAATTAAATCCTGATTCTAAAGGCATACTTTCATTTTCTCCCATACATTTGAATAATATTAATTTCTATGGACTTTATCACGAGGAGGAGGCAAGTGTCATTAAATTGTGCTAATAGTACAATCGGGGGGAAAGATGATCACACCCTCATGCACTTATCCTATCCATGTCCCATCTGTAAACAGTAATGGACACATCATTGGATAATAATGGGAGTTTCAGCTATTATGCAATGATTATTATTATTACTAACCTTTATTTTTATAGCACTGTAAATTTACACAGTGCTGTACATACAATCTTATATTTAGATAGTTCCCTGCCCTCAGGCTTACAGTCTAAAAGAGACAACACAAAAAAAGAAGGGAAAGGTGGTGGGAAAGGAGATAAGGTCCAGTGGTTCTTCTCTTCCTCTGGGGCCTGGACCAAGGCAAATGGACTGGAGGGAGGACTTGACTTCTTAATACATAGTTAAAAGGAGGCAGCCTGGGGCAGATGGCACAATCCTGGGAACGCTTCTATGATGCGTCCATTACTGTTTACATACTGGACACAAATGGGATGAGTGCACAGGGTGTATGATAATCTCTCCCCCCCCCCCAACTATGCTATTAGCATGGTTTAATGATGATAGGAGGACTCTTGTCTTACGAGTGATATAGTCCTATGTGACAAAGTAAATCCATCCTTTTGAAGACAAACCTAGCATGGGAAAAAAAATCATCATTAACACTGAACTAATGCCTATTTGGGATATGTTTATGCAAATTGGAGGCTGACTGGAAATCCTCAGAGTAATTGTTCTCAGTAAATATACTCTTTACCCAGGTGTCCATTGGTTACAACCTATTTTTGTGGGGAAACAATGGCCTGATACATATGGGCGCTTTAGGGTGCCCTCGTCACATGTTAGGGTTGCCCGGGGGCAGAGCATATACACGCCCCGCAACCCTATCATGTGACAAGGGCGTTGTTACTGCACAGTGCCGTATACACGGCATACGCAGCAACTACTTCATAGCTGTGCAGCGTCTATACGGTGCTGTGCAGCTGTGACACACAAATGCACAGTTCGACACTTTTTGCATCACAGTTCCTTTTCCACCGCATCTTCACCATTTAATCTGGTTGCTGTGGCGACAATGCGGCGGAAAAGGAGGCGGCTCCAGACCGCCCTTTTTGGGCTTCTATACAGCCCCAACATCTAGTAGAGCAACAGTGCTGTATAGCAATTGTGGGAGGGATATATGGTTTGTGAGATCTTCAGCCACAATTCCCATTGTTCATGCTGATTGACCACACTGGCCAGGACTGATGAAAACTGGAGTTGAGCAACAGCTAGAAGGCTACAGGTTCCCCACCTTTGTTTTACAGGCAATTATAATCAATCCACTTTGGAATAATGAGTAGCAGGTAGGTAAAATGTATATGTTCTCCCCACCAGGAGAATCCTCTTGATGACTGTGCTGGTATAAGTGTTCTTATGCAAAAGGCTGTACTTTCTCAAAAGAACATTATGACATGATGTTCATGGTTGTCTTACACCTGAGATGCCATTGTACATAGCCCAGACATTTGGCAAGTATGGTCCTTAGCAATGAGTGAAAAGTTAGAGTAAGTATTACACACTGAATTGATGCTTGGTTGGACTGAACATTCAAAGCTGTACTGCAGTATAACTACAATTGTGTAAATTTACACTCTGCAACCAGTGAATAGGATATTGGTGGTTAACCAAGATGGGCAAAAACATGTGAGTAATCCAAAGGTTACTGAATTTTTTGTTTTCTTCCAAAGTAAATTTTGTTCATGGGTTTGAGATCCCATCTGATCCTGGAAGCTGAGCAGTATCAGTCCTGGTTAATACTTGGGTGAGAGACTGCCAATGAATATCAAATGCTGTAGACTATATTTTAGCAGAAGAAACTGGCAAAATCACTTCTGAGTATTCCTGAGAAAATGATGTGAAAATCATGATGATGCCAAAAGTCAACAGGGAACTTGAAGGCACACACACACACAGTGTTGTGAGTTAATTACTGCTGAAATGAATTAGACCAATATTTTTACACTTTAATACATAGCTAGCTTTACAACTGGTTGACTGCAGAGATGTGACGATGCTGGCAGGTTTGCTCCTTGGGGGGTTATGCAAACATCAGATAGAGGTTTTGATCCATTACAATTGTCCTTGCAGCTCTCTGCAACCAAATGTATACTTTGTTAGAACTGATAAATGTCTCTGTTTCCAAGATCTTTTCCCACTGGGTGTAACAAATTCATATTGTACGTCTTGAATATACTAATTAGGGAGAACAGGGAGAAACAGCAAGGCAAACTAACCTCTGATGCTGGGGTGTGACTCCAGAATGCATTTATGCTAAGGAAAAGGGGATTTTTAAAAAAAATAAAATAAATGACTAAGGTGCTAATACTAGTAGGAAAATAAAAGTGTGTTATTTTTGTGCTCATGGAGGAATCTTTACTGCCTTCTGTTTTTCTTTGATGCTTAGACCATAAAAGGCTAAGAAGTAACAATGTAGCTTCCAATACAACAGGAGTAGGTTGACACTAGGGGCCAATGGGATTTTACTTGAACCTATAAAGCTACTGATTCAGATGACATGACTCCTCTGTGAGAGCAATTAACTGACATTGTCTGCCTTACCTACAGACTGCCATACTTACAGATCACAAACATTGCATTTTTTATGGTTTGAGAAGTGTGGAAAGTATGAAGTTGAATGCATGAGAGCTATAATCTAAAAGAATTGTTGTGGGATAAATTGCATTTAAGGATAAGACCCTACTGACCTTTGTGGATTTGGGGAAATGGAAATACATTTGATCCCATGCCAACAGCATTTTTTTAAAAAAAGGGGGGGGGGAAGGAAAGGAAATTAAACTATATCAGGCATTATTTTCCTTCCTAATTTTCCACCTCATCTTCACTTGGAGATAAACCATGTACACACCCAGGACAAATATTTCATATTTTCCATGTAATTCTCTCTCTACATATCAGAGCTTGATAAGTTTGAAAAAGTAATTATCTACAGTTATAACTCCAAATCTCCCTCTTCCAGTAGTTGATAGGTGTTATTGTGTCAAACTACACACACACGCCCTCCATTTCCATGGACTCTTTATCCATGAAAGCAATCATCCATGGCTTAAAATATTCCAAAAGAAATATAAATTCCCAAAAGCAAACCTTGATTTTGCCATTTTATATAAGGGAAATTTTACTACACCATTATATTTAATGAGACTTCAGCATCCATGGATTTTGAGATTCATGACCGTTCCTGGACCCAAACCCCAGTGGATACTAAGGTGCCATGGTATCTATTTAAAAATAATAATTTAATGTGTTACTCTTTAGAAATAACTTAATGGTTACGTATTTCTGATCCTATTCATTCTGTAAAAAAAAAAAATCTGTCTACAGCAGTACAAGCCAGCAATTCAACTATGCAATATTCCTTCTCTATTATTCAGTTGGATATATATATATATATATATATATATATAGGGTTAGATGGCAACTTATTAAAGCCTTGCCAGTCCTCAGCTGGCTGACAGATGTAAGTGTCTCTATTTTCAAGTTTTTAATGCTGTTCTGCTGAAATCTTATGCAATGATTGTTAATTATGGTAAGAATGTCCTTGAAAGAGATATGAATAAGAGTCATTCATTGAAGAGCACTCATTTACTAAAGCAATGAGAGAAGTGGTGATGTAGTGGGAATGAGAATGTATTTGCCTCATTCTCTGCTGTAAGCAGGCTTTTGTGATACTTGTTTGTCTTCATTTATCTTTGTTTTATCTTCATCTTGAGTTTCTCAGAAGTCTCCATAACAGAGCTGTTGAATGGTCCGAACCTGAGGTGAAAAGATATAGCATGTATTTAAAGTTATGTGAAAGGTGATTTAAACTGATGAGACCAAAGCACATAAAATCCAATTTCTAAAATAACTACAGAGATGAGATTGGCATCTAGGTGAGTCTTTGGATCTGCCCATCCTAACCCTCCCCTTCCCAGGAAATCTTCTAAGGAGATACTGACTGCAAGGTGTATAATTTGGGATGTCAGTCCAAGTGAGAGACCTCATGAAGGGGGGTTTCCTCTTGATCTCTTTTGAAATTTTTCAAGGATGGGTGTTTGATCTTAATATGTGTGTTTCATCAAGTTTCCCATTGACTTATGCCACACCATAAATTTCACAGGGCTTTCTTAGGTAAGGAAATATAACCTACAACACCCAGTATTCATTAGCAGTCTCCCATCCAAGTATTAACCAGGGCTGACCCTGCATACCTTCTAAGATCAGATGGGCTCTAGTGCTGTTAGGATATTTAGGCCACTGAGCTCCCATCACTAGTGACAGCTTCTGCCAACCTAGCAGTCTGAAAGGATGCAAATGCAAGTAGATAAATAGGTACCACTTTGGTGGGAAGATAAACAGCATTCTGTGCAAACATGCTGGCCGCATGGTCACAGAGTCGTCTCTGACAATGCTGGCTCTTTGGCTTAGTAACAAAGATGAGCACTGTCCCCTATGGTCGGACACAACTTGATAACCTTGTCAACGGGGAATACCTTTATCTTTCCTCTGAGGATAAAGGGAAAATGTTTTTGTTTAAAGAAGATGGCCAAGATCCAACATGTAATTGTAGTTCTGAATACTCACAGGCATTTGGTCCTCAAATCCTACCTAAACTCCAGAGAGTTGCTCCATGCAACATATATCTGTGGTGTGGGTGAGTGAGACACTTCAGAATGAAGCAGCCAGTCACCTCCCACCCCTGACCTGCAGTGAGTTGCAGTGCAATAAGATTTGATACGTCTTGCTTTTTCTCATCACATCATGACTTGGGAATGAGAGGAGGTTGGCTGTGTCATTCTGAAGCTCCCACTTGACAATACCACAGGTTGCCAAAACATAGAGAAGCTCTCTGGAGTTTAAGGTGGGATTCAAGGGATATTCATGTTCATGGTAACAGTGCCACAATTGTGAATGCACAGCATAGGCACACTTACAGATCCATATCTCTAGGTTACACATCTGTAACTGCAATGCAGGTTTAGCCATTCTATATATACAGGTTGAATTCAAAATGCTGGGGACCAGAAATGTTTTAGATTTCAGATCTTGTATTTGAAATATTTGCAAATACACAATGAGATGTCTTGGACTGAGTTGTATTGTATTGAGTTGTATTGTAAAGCTATGCTCAGATGGAACTATGATACATATCTTTTCCGACCTCTCACTAGACTCACATTCCTCCCGCAACTCCCTACCCCTACATTACTATGCCATAGCTGATGAAAAGCAGGGTCAACAGAGAACTTCCTGTCTCTCTTCCTAAATCAAGACATACAACAACAATGCCATCCCCTAGGACTTCTGCACAACCTCCACCATTTTGGAGGATACCTTTGCTCTTCTCCATCTGATTACTGACATAAAACAAGATGCTTCTCTGGCACCACCTGCTTTCCGATGGCTAGTATACAGCTGTGGTGGAGATGTGAAATAATAAAAAGATGCAGTTTGATACCACTTTAAGTGCTGTAGCGACATTCTATGGAATCCTGGGATTTGTAAGGTTTTTACAATATAGCAATATAGCACTTGCATTTCTATAC
This sequence comes from Urosaurus nigricauda, assembly GCA_034509955.1. Lineage (NCBI taxonomy): Eukaryota > Metazoa > Chordata > Lepidosauria > Squamata > Phrynosomatidae > Urosaurus > Urosaurus nigricauda. The sequence continues at coordinate 127,368,387 of JAOEGL010000003.1, forward strand.
TGCTTTACAGTGCTAAGCACTCTTTGAGCAGCTTACATTGTGTTAGTCAATTGCCCCCAACAAGCTGGGTACTCAAAAGGATGGAAGGTTGACTCAGCCTGGAGCCCGTCATGATTGAACTCACAACTTTTTGGCTACAGTACCACAGTTTAACCAGTAGGGCTCCTGGTACAAAGTCTAGCTTTCTCTGCCAAAGAGAACTGAGGCATCAGAAAATTAAAAATACTATGATTTTGTAAAATTGAACTATGGCAGTTAAAGTGGTGTCAAACTGCATTATTTCTACATTATAGATGCACCCAGGAATACATATCCTGTGTGAGTTGTGATTGTTGTGGTTGGGAGATAATGAATTTCTCCTTCTTTATTGACCAAAAATTTCCATAAATCTGGTGTAATTTTAATTATCTGTTTGTTTTTTTTACTGTCCTACCTTTCTACCAACATAGGAGCCAAGATGGTTTCCAACAAGGCTAAAATATGAAAGAGCTAAAAACCTGGAATGAAGCAGTTCAAGAAGCCCTTTGCTTGCATCCTTAGCTCCGTGGGGCTTGAAGCAGTAGAGGGAGTTCATGTTACTGCCCCTTAAGCCATGGTTTGCTAGAAGAAAACATATCCCAAGTTATTGTTGTTTTTAATGAATTGTTGATCAATATCTTGCACGCTCTTGACACAAATTCCCAGAGGCAAAGATGCCGTGCTGCTGCTCTCAGAGGAGAAATAATGGATGACTGAGATATTCCATCCTCAAAATCCAAAACACCCTTAATGTGAAATTATAATGAACTTTCAAGAGTTTAATAAGCCATATCCTCAGTGTGTGTGTGTACTCATGTATACATTCATGTATACACATACCAGCACCAGCAAGCATGAAGGCGAAATTATGTGTCTGGGGAGGAGAGTGGATACAAAAACAAACTGCAAAATCAATATGCCGAATCAGTAAAGGCCAAGTTTTCCTATAATGTGTCTGTCCCAGTACAATAAAGCTTACCTTCTGAATCACACGTGTATTGACCTAATTGCATAAATATTGACATAATTTTATATGAAGCCTCTTTTAGCCTTAGTGTAACCACAATGTCAATATTTATTACATGGAATAACACTGAACTTTGATTTGTTAATTTTGATTGATAGTACTACTGTATGAATTATCATATACCGTAGGATGAGAATTCAAATGACAACTGTAGTGTTGTAAGATGCATCTCTGTCTTGTTCTAATTAGGATTTATTGAAAGAAATATTTGATGAATCATGGACCATCATTATACTGGATCCTTTTTACCCATTCTTTAATAAAATCTACTGCTCTTAATATCTAGAGAGTATTCAAACAGACTGAATGGAGAATTTGCTGGACTACAATGTACTTTCTCCCCCTCATCACCACCATACATATTTCTTATCCAATTGTTAATAATCACTAAAGCAGACCCATAAAATTAATGGGAATATGGCAAATTGAAACTTATGTGGCTTCCATTGATTCAAATGGTTGCTTCCTGCTGAAACTAACAATTTAGATTTAGACCCAACAGAAGTGTCAATTTTTTGTGCATAGACATATAACATGCATGAAAAACAACTAGGGGAAGAAAAATCATACCTACACACCTCACACAAAACTCTCAGAACAAGGAGGTCTATGATAGAAGAGAGACTGCAGAAAGCAGAGTGGGTACAGGAAAATAGCAGGAGGGAAAATTCCCTTCCCTGGAGGACCCTTAGACCACTGTTAGGGGCTATTTTCTGAAGAGGGGCTGGGGGGCTATTTTTGTCAACTCCAGTCCATTTACTATATTTGGTCCTGCTTTCCTCCCCTTGCAAGCCAACAGAGAAAGCTTCCTCTTCCCTAGCAAAAACTAGGTAACAGAAGGAAGGGCATGGAAAAAAATGGTTGGGGGGGATGGGTGGGTTTTTATCATTTAAATGCTTTGTGCCCCCATCTTAACAATTTTCATTGTTTTGGGATGAAAAAAAAATAACATGGAAGATAAATCCAAATACTGTAATTAGCTGAGGAACTCCTGCTTCAGGAGCCAGGGCAGGATACATTATTGCAAAGTGGAAGCAAGCCAAGATGAAGTTTACGTGGAAAGGGAGTTGAGTGACTAAAGCCATTTGTAAGGATAGTCATGTTACAAATGAACAATAAATGGTCTTGTTATTTGTTGCAGAGTATAGTCCTATTGCTGAGAATGTGATGCCAACACCTGCTTTTACCAAGGCCACCCTAAGGTATTTGGCTATCTGAGACCCATCCACTCTCTCAGCTCAAAGAGCATTATACCCAGAGCTAGACAAATTGTTTTGATACAGAATATAGAAAATCCCTGGGAAACTTTTTTTTCTGTAGCATGAGAAATACAATAACAATTAATTACCTGAATCTTCAGCCGGAGACATCTGCCTCTCTTTGCCTATAGTAGGACTGCTCCTATGTTTAACCATCCCCAAATCTGTTACTGCCAGAAACCTTTCATTTCTATTAACGAAGCCATTTTCTAACCTTCGCGGGATTAGAGAAAAAGCTTGAAAAAATGTCACTTGTCAAGGCTTCCATAAGCTAGGAAACCATTTAAAACCATGTTTAATGATTTCTGAAATGATGCGCTTGTGATTTTCTTTTCCTTTTTTGAATGTAGTAATATCAGGCCTCCTGTCACTAAAGCTGGCTGGAAGTCTTTGAAAGTGAGAGGCAAGTTTTCACACTTCCCCCTAGCCTGTCAAGAAAAATGAAACACCATGTGAGGATCAACAGGCAATACTGGCTGCAGAAAAGTTTATAACAAACCTACGACTGTGCAGAGAAACTATATGGAAATCTGTATATAATGAACTCATTTGAAAACAGACTACACCAAAACTTCATTTTCCCCTTCCACTCCAGATGTGTTGGTCTACAGTTCCCATCATTCCTAAGCATTGGCCATGCTGGCTGGAATTGATGGGATCTTGAATCCCAAACCCGCCTTACACTATCTTAGGATATTTACTATATCCATGAATGTTGCACATGATATTATGACTGTTGCAAAGAGAAGACATGACTTTTTGTCTCTTCTCATAGTGGCAACATTTAGGGTCGCCCCATTAAACTGATTGGTAATAGATTGTGAGTTTTGTTTTCTTTTTGTAAAATATTACAACTTTACAATTACAAATTACAATTACACTTCATTTATGTGAATAACTGCCAGAGGATGAGATCATCACCTCTAGTTTAGATGGCTTTAAGAAAGGATTAGATATATTCATGAGTGATTATCCCATTACGGTTATTAGGCATGATAGCTAGTTAGAATCGCTTCATTCCATGGCAGGAAATCACCGAATAGCCATGGTTCCTTCCTTCGTCTTCCTTCAGGGTATGCTTGCAGTCTTCCAGGAGGTAGCTCGCTAGTTACTGAAAGATGTAAGATACTGGTGTACATAGACCTTTTCTCTGATCCTGCATGGTTCATCTTTCATGCTTATGTCCTTTACGGTACATAACTTACCACAAAAAAAACCCCTTCAGATCAGAATGATCTTCTCTCCCCAATTATTCAGTCAATTTTTAAAAGAAATAATTCTTTGCTACAGTGACATCCTTTTGGAGCTCACGAGTTCTTTTTATTCTAATCTTTTAATATCCTAAAATACATTAGATTTAAATTAAAGTTACTCAGCATTTGTCAAAGTGACGGACTGTAATTGGTGAGGATATAATAAGCTGGACTAAAGAAGATGGCATATTTCAATTTAAATGAGAAGATGGGGGGGGGAGATTTTGACACTTTCAGAGCCTCTGGAGGTCAGCGAATAAAAGAATAGGATAATAATGCTTCCAGGGTCATTTTGGTCAATCATGATTGTGAAGCTGGTACTGCAGTTCTTTCCAGCATATCTTGATTTATTATTATTTTTGAAGTGCTGATTATTGAACTCTCAATGGAGGCAAGGAGCAGCTGGTGGCTTTTATGTCAGTGGGATCATGAATCAACTCTTGAATTTGGTTCAAACTTTATTTATTTATTTATTTATTTTTAAAAAGCAAACTATCCAAGGTGCTGAAACATTTCATACCAAACTGAATTCACCGCATTAGACAGCTCCTTTAAGATTAGGGCTATAGTGGATTCCCTGCCCAAATAACACAGCAAGCCCCAGCCACCACTGTTCATACTGAACTGGGAGTACTCTATTGTAAAGCTCCTGCTCAAATCCTGAAATGGGAAAATAATTTTCATACTGAACTGAGAGGTGGAACTAGGTGTGGAAAGCTGGCTGAGATGGGTCCGCCAAGCAACAACCAATAGCATAAGATCTGGCGACAACTGGCCAAATTGAAGGCTAAAGCTAATAAATGGTCCGTTGGTGACATTTTGAAGTCAGATAGGGTTTCAGTTAAGTCCAGAGAGGGACAGTTGTAGTGAGGCTCCAGTGTGAGACAGCAACAGTTAAGGGCAGAATCCAAAATGAGGGACTCCCTACCAGTATACATCCAGAACTCCGAGAGAGAAAAAGTTGCTGGAGTGGGATATCCTGTAGCAGTTAGTTAGCCTGGTTGGCTAAGGTAGAGATAAGTTTGAGAACAGAACATAATTCAAAGATTGTGTGAGTTTTAAGTAAAAATAACCAATTTGCTCTAGAGATAATGTGTGTAAAAGAAACCATAAGAGTAACAAGTGTATAAAACAGCTCAATACATAAAACATTGTTAAAACTGTTGTTTAAATAAAGTTTTATTGTCGTTCAAGAAAGACTCGTTTGGAACCTGAATACTTACCACACTACTGTTTGCAATTTTGACGTAATTTTCCTTCAAGTCTTGTGAAGCTGTAGAGTTATTGATTTTTTTTCTCCAGACATTTTGGGTGGGAGTTTCACAGAGGAGAAAGCCTGTCTAATGTGCCTACAATTGCAGAGAGGTGGGACGAAGCTAAGATTTCAACCACATTCACACAGGAGAAAGTTCCGAGCCATTTCAGGCTTTGTATGCTGAAACCAGATCCTTTATTTGAGCTCTGAGGTAAATTACAAGCCAGGACAGCTCATGCAAGATTGGTAATGTGCAATTTCTGGTTTCTTCTTCTTTGACCATCAAAACAGTTCTTTTTTTTTCTTTTTTTTTTCTTTTTGTCTATCTCTAAAGTAAAAAGGGACCAATAATGGAATGAAATTGCTAATGAAATAGATTTCAAGATAAGGGACAATTAATAACCTACTCCTCAGTCATTCGTCAGTGACATTCAACAGGAAGGAATACATGGACTGATCCTGTGAAGGGGGAGGAATATTAATTCATCTTACAGGTAACTGTTTCTGAAAAATAGAGCGTTGTAATAAGATCCATTTGGACTTCCATTTGAATTACTCTTCCAGTATACTATTCTGAAATCAGAGTCAAAAATTTTGTAGGGGAAAGACTGCAACAGAAGTCATCTTTAGGTGAACATAAATGGGACATAGTGACACATCAGTTGTGGTGGTACAATATGAGAGAGGGAGACTGAAAAACTACAATGGTATTACACATTAGGGCTATTTTTTAACCTTCAAAAGGTGGATTATACCTGTCAAAATTTCCTAATAGAAGGCTAATAAAAGAAAGGACTTTGATTGAATGATTAAGAGAATGCTTAAGTTTTAGAATAAAAAGGTCACTCATCTTAACTATAAAACCACTCCTGTGGCAGCTGAACACAAAGTTGGATGAAAGTCAAATAGCATTGCATAGATAAATTATCTTAAATAGCTGATAAAAATGAAATAGCAAATTGGCAAAATGCTTATAATAAATAATAAATAAACCTTTTATTTATATCCCACTTTTTTTCTGGACAATCAAAGCCGTGTACAATTAAAACAGAAAACAATACATATCCAATATACCCCCCCCCCCTTAAAAAGGCTTGTAACAGTGGTCCCTAACATTTGCTCCACAGATATTTGCTCAGTTTCCAGAATCTCCAATGAGCATGACCAACAATTAAAGATTCTCTCCAACAAGAGACATTGATCTATTGTATTGGCTACTGTCTTACATAACAATGGTTAACAATAACATTTACTTATAACGTTCTTTTCACTAAAGGTCAGAATATCAGACATATATAATCCAGAATGAAACAATGAAACACAATGCTAAAATAATATACAATGCAGAACAGCTACATTCACTTTAAGGTTGCAGAAGATGAGTTGCACAGGGATGGACATTGTTCATATAGATAAAATTTATTTATTTATGTACTACCTTTCTCCTAAATTGGACAAAAGGTGGTCTGGAACAGATCGCCTACAGATATTAAGGGCCCACAATAATGCTACAAAAGGTGGAAGGCAGTAGAAAAAGAGAGAGAGAGAGATAGACCACACACCATATGGCTGGACTCAATCAGAGAGGTTACAGGCAAAATCTACAAGACTTAATCAGAGCACTGGAGGATAGTTCAAAATGTGTTTCCTTTTTCTTTTATTTTTTTTTCTTTTTAAAGGTAGTGTTAGCCCAATATAAAATTTGTTATGAAGTGTTGAAGAAAATAGACCCTGGCAAAGTTAGGGTGAGACCAAGGGATCTTCTTCAAGGCTTTTGCTCACTTGTTTGGGTGTGTCTTGTAGCAGGATTAAATCTTCTACAATATGATACAGTGTCCTATTCAAGCTTTGGAATGTCTCCTCCAAACTTCATGGTTTCTGTTGAAGTAAAGTTGTCCTTCCTTCTCCCTTTAACATGTTCACAAAGTTTGTTAAGATGAAAGCCAATGGCTTCCTAAAATCTGTCTAGCAAGCTCCCTGATCTGGATTTCATTATAGCATCATATTATTTGCACAATCTAGTTCAAATGGTTTTGATCACAGTTTTGATGTGGTAATGATAAGAAAGATATGCTCTTTTGGGGACTGTGGGAAGCAAATAGAAATATAAGAAGGGTTGCTGAAAAGCCAATGGGATAACTGCTTTGTGTGCGCTCATAATGGAAAATCCTGATCCCTTTTCTTGCATATATTAGAATGTAATTCTTTATAATATGAGAAGTCAAAGCAGAGTTAAAAATAACAATGAAGCAGACATTTTCAGGATATATTTCTGAAACTGCTGGAAATGGATTATGTGATTTCCCCCGTGCTTTGTTTTTGGCAATGCAGATTCCACAAGTGACACCCCTTGACCTTTTGTTTCTCTAAGAAGCAATGAAGCATGCATTCTCCTTACTTTGCATTCCTGTTGATCAATGGTTACGTGTCATTTGAGAGCACAGTCAATACTGATGAGAAATGGACACCTAGTTGATTTTCTGAGAGAGAAAACCAGAAGAGGAGGAGAAGGAAGAGGTGGAGATCATCATAATAAATACTAAATAATAAATAATAGCCTCCTTGAGTCCCTGTACTGGGAGGAAGGCAGGATATGATGATGATGATGGTGATGGTGATGATGATGATGATGATGATGATGATGATGTCTGAACATGACACTTATTTTCCTTCATATAATACAGCATTTTATATCCATTTATCATTAGGGTTCCCAATTGAGATGAATTTGTTTCTACTTTAAACCAGGAATAGGCCTTTTTCAGAGGTACTCAGGAATTATTTTGAAAATGACATGCTTCAGACATGAAAGCTGCATCTTCTAACCTAAAAATTGTATTATTTATTATCCACTCTCAGATTGGTTGTGAGAGAAAGGTACGTTCCAACTATTCAAAAGCAATATGGTAATCTAGAGATAGACTCAAATGCTGAAATCGATTGCTCAGTTGAATTCTGTAAGCCCTTTGCACAGGAACAGTGCATCACAGGGATATTGCTAAGTATTTTATTATTGTTATATAAAGACAGTGCAGTGATATAATCCCAATGAAACACCAAACTGCATACAATCATTCTAGGTGTTCTTGGATTATTGTTCTTCTGCACTCCTCAAGACTTTCTCCAGATTTCCTCACTTCTTGATTTCTTCTTCCCAAGAAATGCTAGTGAACTTATATGTTTTATTTATAATGGAGGTTTTTTGGGAGCGGGTGTTAAGAGGCCCATTCATTCATTCATTCATTCAACAGCAAGTCAGGCCCTGGAAAGCAAAAAGGGCTGGATAAGAAATAAAGATTTGCCTTCAATGTTACTGTACCAAGGTGTCAAGAAAAGAACAAGGGTTGCTTTAATCAAGAAGAGTGAATGACTCCTCAGCATCCGATGCTAAAGATGTTTGGGGCTAGCTTCTTAATTTTATACTTTTGCATTTGTCACATTTCTAAGTGATGATGGAGTTATTTTGCGAAGCAGATGCTCTCCCTCGAAGAAGAATCATCATAGGAATTGTCACACATTAAAGGTTCCCCCCTCCCCCCCCCCCCCCCCCCCAAATTTGGCTTTCATGACTGCATCCTACTTCATCAGATGACTTTCTTTCTGCTGGAGCAGACTAACACAACTTTTTTTTTCCTCCCAAGCCACAATATGAATGGGTTCCCTCAGTATACATTTTACATCTCAAACTTTTGGAAGGGCACCAAATTCTTCAAAATTCTATAATTTGTGGAAAATTTCATTTCTCCCGTGTTTGTTTGTTTGTTTTGTAGAAGTGTATAGGCCTTTGTAATTTATAATCACCTAGTCAAGCTTTTCTAACAAACAAATCATGTACTTCCTAAAACCAGCCCTAGTCAACAGTCAAGCTGCAGCCTTTTGAATTAGTTAAACATTTCCAAACATTGTTCAAAGACACCTGTATGTACAGCGGTTACAAGAACTAACAATGATAAAATTAAGTTTTGTGTCATCAAGTAAAGCTGATGCACTGGCTTCATTTGTGCAAATGGACTCCAGAACCCATATATGAATATCCTGATTATGGCTGCATCTAAGAGTATGGCTGAATATCAAGACTGCATCTTCAGAAGTTAAAAAAAACCCTGTCAAAACAGAGCTCTTCCATCAGGCCTTGCCCAAGTAATCCACCTGGTCTCCCAAGGACACGGACTATCACAAGGAGAACCCTAACTGGTTTGACTGTTTAGTTTTTGTTTTAATTATTTTATTATGGTATAGTTGGGGGGGGGATTGATAATGGAATATATTTTAATGTATGTTGCATTTTTATTGCATTTTATCTGATGTTGTAAGCTGCCTTGATCCTGCAGAGATGTGGGACAAAAATAAAATTTTATTATTAGTAGTAGTAGTAGTACCGTGTTTCCCCGAAAATAAGACACTGTCTTATATTAATTTTTGCTCCCAAAGATGTGCAAGGCCTTATTTTCAGGGGACGTCTTATTTTTCCACGAAGAAGAATTCACATTTATTGTTGAACAAAACAAAAAATATTATACCCTCTCTATATATTTATATACAAAAACTTTGCTAGGTCTTACTTTTGGGGGAGGCCTTATATTTAGCAATTCAGCAAAAGCTCTACTAGGTCTTATTTTCAGGGGATGTCTTATTTTTGGGGAAACAGGATAGTACTAAGCTTGAAGCTATCCCCACCAGATAACTTTTTTTGGTAAGTTTCCCAATAAAAGTTACTGTTTGTGTTAGAGTGGTTTACTTTGACTGAAGTCATTATTATAATCTGTAAAGAAGGACATACACACTCCCTAAAATATTGAAAGTGATTTATGGAAACACTTGGGACCCTAGCCCTTATACTCAGGGTAATATTGAAACGGTAAGAGCAGGGCAAGTGCTAGTGATAGGGGACTTTCTGGAGTTGGAAGGTAAAAGCAAACTAGGGCTTCAAGAAGATCGTGTCATAGCCCCCCCCCCAACTGATTTTATAATCCAGGAAGAGTAAAGATCCAATGTGCTCATGGTAGTAAAGGACAATCTCTATAAATATATTTAGGTTGTTTGATTTGGAAGTATATATTATTGCTCAGCAAGCAGGAGCAAAGTTAAGACCCAAGGAGACTGGATCAGCTCCAATATCTAAGTCAGAACTGAGCCAGATTATTTTTATCTGCAAAGTACAGTCAGCCCTTGGTATCTATAGAGGATCCTTTCTGCCCCCGTGGATACAAAAAAATGTGGGACCTCAAGTCCTGTTGTCCCTAATGACAGTGAACTATGTACATGGCCACTAGCATGGCTGAGTGCACACACTGCCATTGGGAACAAAGGGTTTGATGTCCACAGATGTTTAAATCTGCAGCTGGCAAGCCTCAAGATAGTGAAGCCCCATTGTAAATTGTTTACAGCAGGCCAGAATGTAATAGACCTATGACAACCTGAGACACATTCACTTGACAGATGCAATGTTAGCAGCCAATTTTGCTAGAGAATATCACTTCCTATGAAGTCTAACCCATGTTCAATCAGATTCATTTGAAGCTTTTTTTGTGGTCATAATTGCTCCAGTTGCTATCCAATTTGTTTTGTCACCACCAACTCCCTAATAAATTAAGGGGTTAGCTAGGCTCCACTCCATGGAAAAGGTACACCTGGAAGTGTTTATCTCCACTGTTCTGTTTTTTTTTTCCACCCACCCTTCCAGAGGCTAACCAAAGTCAACAGGAAACATCCCAATAGCCATTATGAAATAACTTAGATCCATCAACCTTCTGGCAAGAGGACATATTAATTCTCCCCACCAACCCCTGCAGAGGTTCCAAGTCCCAGGTAAACCCTGTTGTCCATGGCAACAGGACTAAACAGAGTCTTGCCATGCCAACCTCATCATATTAATTCTTCCCACCAACCCCTGCGAAGGTTCCAAGTTCCAGGTAAACCCTGTTGTCCATGACAACAGGACTAAACAGCCTTGCCATGCCAATGTCATCATTTCCCCATATGGCACAGAAGAATAGGTCCAGAGTGTGACATGTGTCATGAGTGAGATCAGATCTCACCTGGGATGTACCCATACTTGTGAGGGAGGACATGAAGTCATGGCCATTGATAACAAGGAAAGTACAAGCCTAAGGGGGTTCAGCATCATCTCAGAGACCAGCTCAGCTAACTCAGGTATGATACTGTTGATGATGGGAAAGGAGGCTACACTGTCAGTATTCCTATTCTATTCCAGGCACATATCCTCAGCAACATACCCTCAAACCCAGAGATTATGATACACGAAACCCTGTGAATGGGATGAAACCATGATTAACCATTGCAGTTCAGTTTTTCCACCTACCCCAGCCTTGTATGGTGCTGTACAGAGGATTCCGGTAGACAAGGCTAACAGAGATCACTCCCATCCCAACTCCATTTAAGCAGGTCTCTGAAATACAGTCAAGTTGGCACAACCAACTAATGGATGGATGCTGTTTTCCCTTTCATCTGCCAGTCAGCAACAGTGTTGTCACCTAAAACTTCAGGCAGTCCTCCTAGAGTGAGGATTCATGCCCAGCCTGCATAGGTCCCAATTCACACATTGAGAGAGATATTCATTATGGCAATTTATTAAATTTTGCAAGATTGAATACATGTGAGTTAGTAGCAAGTCACATAGAATCATAGGGTCATCCAATCCAACCACCTACTATGCAGGAACACATAATCAAGGCATCCCCCAACAATTGCCATCCAGCCTCTGTTTAAAAATGTTCTCTCATTACTGATGAGAACAGCATTATTTTACAGTTTTACAATTATCTCTATGACAACAGAGTAAGCTGTGATTGGAAGACTGATTTCTACATAGAAACATAGTCTAAGTCTGTGGACATGCATATAGACACTAAATCATGATCGGCTGCTCATGCTTCAGTTATTATGTCACAAACATGATTTTCTGTTTTAGCATAGTAACATTGAATTCATTTATTGGCTATTTGCCCATCAGAAATGTGTTACCTGTTATAGTTGTACTCCCTTATGTTCTCAGGGGAAGGAAAGTCAGTTGCTACCCCAAAGAACCAGATCTCAAGACCAAATCCTACTTGCTTCCCTAAATCATACCACGAGACTTGAGGCCTACCTTCTGTCCCAGCCTAGGTATTTTGGCAATCAGTATTTGTTTTGGGATTTGTTACCAAGCATGGGGTGAAGGGATTCATCTTGCAAATAGAATTGGGGGGGGGGGGGGTATGTGGAAGGGGAAATGCATTTGCTGACCTCATGGGAAGGCAAAGACAGGTTAAAGTTGCCTCTTGATGCACTATGCTTGAGAATGTTGGTTGGGGCTAGAGCAATCTAACACCCTGCTGCTCCCCACTCCTTCTGTTTCCCCAATGCTCAACCCACCCTCCAGCTACTGACAATGTGGAAAAAAAAGTTTGTTACAGGGCTCCTCCCCCCCCTTTTTTTTGTGTGGCTACCTTACACTGCTGAAAGAGGAATCAGATAGCTGGCTAGGGTGTTGTCTTCAACAGGTGATCACCTGGCAAGTAATGGGAGGAGATTTTGGAGTCTAGTGAGCAGCTGTGGTTGTCACGGGCCAGGAGTCAGCTTCCCAAATTAAAGGCAGCCTCAAAGGAGGATATGCAAATGCAAGCACAACAGGAACTTATAAAGTCGTGAAGGAGGAGGGCATGGATGAGAGCTAGCTGGCTCCTGCCTTTTTAAGGAAGATGATAGTCCAATGACAGAAATGTGTGTGTTGCATTGGCCTGTGCCTCTGTGATCTATACTTCAGACCCCTGCTCTGCAGTATACCTGGACTCCCTGACCCCCCAGACTGTCTGACTTTCTATTTGCCAGACTCCTTACTCTTGGACTGATGTTTCACTATGCTTCTGCTACACCCTCCCAGACATCATCATCATCATCATCATCATCATCATCATCATCATCAATTATTATTATTACTATTATTATCTTTTATTTATATAGCACTGTAAATTTACACAGTGCTGTACTGTTTCAGTTTGTCTGCCTCCAGTCAGCCCTGCATTCTGATGCCTAGCAATCGGGGGCTGGCTATGACAACGGCACCCCCTTTAGGTGAAGGAGAGTGTGATGACATGCCTTTAGAAGCTGGCTAGTTTGAAGAAGAGCTTGGTAGCTGGTAACCAGGCAACAAGCAACACAAGACAAGAGGAGTGAAACTCAGCACAGCTGTGTTTGATGGGCAGGGTCTCCTGACAAGAGGGGAAATTTGAAAATGTTTGTGTCAGTTGGTCTGGACTGGTCTAGTCAGGTCTGACTGGTGGTTCTACTTATAGAGAGTAGATTAAAGAGTGGGTAAAAAGTCTGCCAAGTGTTTCACTTTAATGTCATCATAGTGAACTTGAAGTTAACTGTAGAGAAAAGACAGATTAGCCTAGCCTTAGCAACAGCCAATCACGAGCCAGTTGATGTCAACCAATAGGATGCTGGCTGGGGAAGGTTGAAAAATTCCGTTTGTGGCAGTTGGAATCTTAGGGTTCTGCTCAGTCTAGAGAAGGACATAGGTTATGTGAATTTCAGAGGGGAACTGCGGTTAAAGTCTGAGTGAGAGAATTTTAGCCTTATAGATACTCCAAGTGAGGCAGTTTTTATAGTTAGCCTGAGTGGCAAGACAAGACTGTTAGTTTTAGGCTTAGGAAGATAAGCAGGAGGGACAGTCTTAGTGTCTTTGGAAACCAGTAACATTGATACATAATAATAATAATAATAATAATAATGATGATGATGATGATGATGTAAGGGAATTTGGGCTCCCCCTACACAACCGGGCTTAGGAAGAACTTAAAAGAATCGGGCGAGACCAACAGTTGACTCCGATCAAGGCAGCTTTATTTTCCAGCTGGGGTGACAGATATCTAGCGGTGGAAAGCTGTCACACCCGTTGTACATAAGCAAATTCATTTTATACTTTTTCTTTTTACACACTACCTCCTACTTCTTAACCAATCATATAAAGGGTTACGTGTTTCATTCTACTGTCGTAGCTACTTTGCACAAGCTTGCTTCTCTATCTCCAGTCGGTTACATCTGGTTTCTAGCCAAGCGCAGACATGGACTCCCACTTCCTTTGTTCTACTTACACTTTGCCTAACCTTCATGTGACTCATATCTTGCTTCTACATGATAAGGCACTGGGTGGAATTCTCCTTCTGTTACTTCATTCCTCATACTCGTCTTGGGTGATTATTTCATTGAGGTCATCCATCCTGACCCTCTCAATAATACCCCACTCTTCGGCCCTAAAGGCTATCAGAGCGGCTTACAATTATTATTTTTAATTAGATGATTCCATGCCCCCAGGCTTACAATCTAAGAAGATATGACACAAAAGGAGAAGGGAATGGTGGTGGGAAAGGGGATCAAGTCCAAAAATTGTTCTCTCCCTCTGACGCCTGGACCATGGCAGATGGCTTGGAGGGAAGGTTCTGCTACTTAATCTAGGACAGGCCAGATGGAGTTTGGCCTGTCCTTTCACTCCCTCCTAGGTTAGATGATGTTGCCATGGATAGAGGGCTCTTCAATTTAAGGCCAGGCCTGATGGTGTTGCTAGGCCTGTCCTTTCACTCCCTCCTAGGCCAGTAGACAGTTGGATGTTGGAAACAAAGTTAAAAACAAAGAAAGTAAACATACCAATTGTAACAAAAAACAAACATACAAAACACCAAGTGACTGTACCAACAATTGTTATTTTAAAACTATTCAAGTAACATCTGTTTGAAACATCTGTTCAATAAAGTTCAGAGTTTATTTTAATAAAAGCTTGTCTACAGTTTTGAATCACATCCACGTTACCATCATTGTTACACAGTAGTTTAAAACAGAGATCTTTTAAAAGGGTGTGCTTCAGTTAGGGGACCCACTGTCACCTAAGTATATTTTGGGTGGCAGTTATAAGAAGAATGTGCATTACATAATGCATTTTGGTGGTAGCACCGGGATCCGAAAAATCCAGTTGCTGAGTGTTTGCTTGAGTTATAGGGTTCTGAATGTGGATTGACAGAAGCCCAATACTCATTTTGAACTTGAGAGCAAAAAGTTTCAACAGTTTAAAATCTAGGCATTTGTGTCAGTAGAATAATCTCTGAGGTAAATGTAAAGGGTATCTTGTAGGAGGTTATTTGTATACTGACCATGCTGGATAGTACCTAGTCCCTGAAGTAATTTGCTAAGATACAGTGTACCCTCTCCTTATGCTGGGGATCCGTTCTTCAAACATATACCCTGCATAAGGGAAAATCTGTGTATGCTCAGGTTCCATTGAAAACAATGGGGAATGTGCATGTGGTGGCATGGCTTTTATCATCACGTTGCTTCCACATAAGCTGGAAGTTGTGTATAGTGTGCCTGTGTATGGCGTGAGTGCACTCTATTTGTAGAGGACTAAAAGGGAAAGGAGAAAAAACACACCTAAGAAACTCACTGGGAGTATGATTTCTGAGGTAAAAATTTGGTGTACAGTAAGAAATCACAAATTGGCTATTAAAAACCAAGTGCCACCTCCATACACAGTTGAGGCATAGATAGATAGAAGTATTTCCTGAGGTAAAAGTTTTGGGTAATTTTAGGGAAATACAAAAAAAAAAAAAAAAAAAAAAAAAGCTTCCTAAGGAACTCAATCCTCCAACTGTGCCAGAAATGGTGGAAGAAGAGGTAGTTGGAGAAGAAGTGGTAGCTAGTCTTCTTATTTCCATTTCTGAACCTCAAGAAAGTGTAGAGATTTGGAAAATCAAACTGGAAATGGCCAGAATTGAAAAAGAAACAGAAAAAGAAAGAATGAGGTTAGGACAAGCTGAACTTGAAAAGAAAGAAAAAGATAGAGAAAAAGAGAGGGAATTTGAAAGAGAAAAAAAATGGATTATCCGTTGAGATTGAGGCAAATGGGAGAGCCAATGTCTCAAATGCAAAATATTCCTGAGATAGTAAGTAGGACGCCTCAGATTGACATGAAGAGATTCCCCCGATATTACAAAGGGGATAATATTGATTCTTTCTTCACTAATTTTGAAAGAACCTGTGAGGAATTAAAGATAAAAGATGAAGAAAGGATGAGTTATTTGAGATGAGAAATTTGTGGAGGCTTAATAGAGATTTATACAGAAATGAGAGCAGATGAAGCACAAGATTACAATTTGTTTAAAGAATTGATAAAACAAAGATTTGGGCTAACTTCTGAACATCACCAAACAATTTTATAATGTCATACCTCAAGAGTGTAAATGGTTGGGACAAGATTGAAAGCCTCAGACAGTGGCAGAAGCAGACAGAATGATAGACAATTTAGTGTTGATAAGGGAAAATGAAAGAAAAATATCAAAACCTGAGGTAAAATCTCAGTGGAATGACAAAAAGAATAATAAAAACTGGCAAGCTTCAAAAGATAAAGGCGGGTAGTGGAAAAAATTCAAACCGTGGCAACAAGAAAGAACACATGAAGCTAAGAGAAAAAGTTTTGAGTCGAGAGAGTGTGACTAGTTGCTTTATCACACTAGAGAGCAAACAGGATTTGAACGAGAGTTAAACAGGAAATGTCCTGTGATAAACATAGGGCATTTCCTGTTTAACTCTCAATTAACTCATGTTTAAATCCTGTTTGCCCCCTAGTATGATAAAGCATTCTGACACAAATAAGAGGAGTAACTAAAGAAGGTCGCTCAGAAACAGGTCAAAGAATATGCTATGAGTGTGGTAAACCAGGATATTTAAGATATTATTGTCCTAAAATCTATAATAGACAAATAAAATCACCTTATTGTATAAAGTTAGTCAAGCCTGGAGAGAAAGATTGTTACCACAGAGAGAACACAGAGCCTGCAGTTACCATGGAAATGACAGTTGATAGAGTAACTGATTCTGTTACCTCAAATTCACCAACACCTTGCTTATTTGTTTCTACTAACCCCCAGGACTGAATTCAGAAGAATATAGAGAGCTGATAACAATAAATGAAACTTGTGTTTGGGGTTACAGATACTCAGGATCAGAAGTGTGTATAATTAAACCACACTTAGTGGAGCAGCAATATGTCTGCCCAAATGAGACCATGATACTCAAAGGTTTATCTGGGCCTTCTTTTACAGTTCCAGTCGTCCTCTTCCTTCAGGAGACACAGGTTATAAAGGAAATTTGCAGTATATGATGCTATTCCAGTACCATGTGTCATTGGAAATGACTTAGATAGACACCTTAGATATGCCTTAGTTATTACTCAGCAACAGAAAAAACAAAAATCTTTAGAACAAGTTGAACAAATACCTGAAGAGGAAAAAAGAAAGAGATGTGCTCACAAAAGATGATATTAATGTGAATAGATACATCAGGGGAAGAAATGGCTGAGGTGGATGTCACTGGAAACATCCCAGAGTTTAATCAGGAACAGAAAGAAGATGACAATTTAAAATTTTTGTTCATCTTAGCTAAAGAAGCTGATTTAAATTTAAACGAGGAGCACCCTCACAGATTCAAGGTCATACAAAACAATTTATACCAAGAAACCTTGAAATACAAACATAACACTCAAAAAGAAATTTATAAACAACTAGTTGTTCCTCAAAAATATAGATTCAACATACTAGAAATAGCTCATGCTAGCTCACTCGGAGGTCACTTGGGATTAAAGAAAACTACCAAAAGAATATCTCTAAATTTCTATTGGCCAAAGATGAGTAAAGATATTAAACACTTTTGTAAGTCTTGTGACACTTGCCAGAAAGTGGGCACAGGCAGAGACAAAACCAAAGCCAAACTTTGTCCCTTGTCTGTAATTATCAGAGCCATTTCAAATAATAGGCATAGATATTATTGGACCATTACCACAAGCAACACAGAGTGGAAACAGATATATCCCCATAGTAGATTATGCTACAAGAAATACAGAAGCAGTAGCATTACAAAATATGGAAATCATCATAATAGCCAATGCCTTTGTGAACATCTTTTGTAGATTAGGATTTCCCAGTGAAACAATATCGGATTTGGGAAATTCATTCACTTCTAAGGACCTTATCAGACGATGGAAATTGGAAGTATAATCTAATGGCAAGTCGAACACAATCATGGGGTTTCACGTTATTGCGAATTAAAGTATCTCATGCAATTTCAGGCAAAAGTGAAGTCATTCCGAACGCAATCATGGGTTTTATGTTATTGCAAATTAAAGCATCTCAAACAATTTCGGCCAATGGGGGGGGGGGTCATTTTCGGGTAATGAGAAGTCATTCTGAATGTATTCCGAATGCAATGGGAATTCTCGTGAATTTGCTAAACTAGCGAATTCACGTGAATTCCCATTGGCTCAATTTGCAAATAAGAGAAATTCCTCCCGTCTGCTAAGGTCCATAGATAATGCAAAAACTGTGGGACGTCTGTGGCATTAAACACTTGACTACAATGGCTTATCACCCTGAAAGTAACAGGCTTGTGGAGAAATTTAACAGGACTTTAGTCGAAATGATCAAAACCTATACAGCTGAAAATTAAAATGATTGTGGCAACAAGCTACATTATCTACTATTCACTTATCAAGAACTACAAGAAAGCCTGGGATTCAGCCCATTTGAATTGATGTTTGCATGCAAAGTAAGAGGACCTCTAAATCTTGTTAAATACCAGTGGAAGAATCTAGATGGAAGAGAACCTGAAGATGCTGTGATTTATGTACAGAACTTGATGATATCTTTAAATAAAAGCCTTATGGGAGCTTCCAATGATTTGGCGGCATGGGGATCCCCTTGTTGAAGTTGCTCCAAGAGGGGGATTACCAATCCCAAAGTCAAGATCCCGAGGTGCATTTGCTCAGGGTGTCCTCCCAGTAAGGGAGGAAGCAGATAGGCTTATCACCGATCCCTAATTCATTCCGTAATGTCTGGGAATAGCAGCACTTTGGGAGCTCTGGAAGCGCAGCAGCTTGGAAAGCTCAGTAGCTGGCAAGAGGAACACCAAATGCCAAATGAACATGGGGGTCTGAGCGGAACACGACGAAGATTTGGTAGCTGCAGAGTGGCACTAGCACCACCACCACTCTTTTTTTAATTTCTTTTTTTGCTTAAGACAACAAGCTTGTTTACTTGCCCATAGCTGGTGATTTACCTTCTACTCCAATTTTCATTTGTGGCAATTTGATTCTTTAAGCCAAAACAAACAGAAAGCGATTCCCGGAAATATAAACGGACTTAAGAATCCTCTCACTAACGCTTTAGCATCTGATGCAACTTGTTCCTGAATTACCCTCAAATAAGCATTTGACTATCTTTTTTATTGCAACTTGACCTTGGTTTAGACTCGAACTAACATAAATGTAAGCCTGAATTGAACGTCCTTTTGAGAACTGCTACAACTATGGGGAAAAGGATGGACTATCTTACTGATTCCACTATGCTGGTCTGAAATCACGCAGTGGATTATAAACTGAGACACTTTTTGCCATGGGCAATCCAAAGGGAAAATCAATTTTTTTAAAAAAATAAAGAAAACAGAATTTATTTGTGGGGATGTTGGATTTTAGTTCTTGAGGTTAACACCTTGCTTTGGATTACTTCAGATTGAAAATCTACTTCTAACCTCTTGGAAGAGGACTGCTTGAGCTGTGTTTGAAAGAGGAGAAGAACAGGACACTGGGATCAAGGAGATTTGATATAAGAAACTAGAAAGCTGATATTTTTGACATTTGTGGTGAAGAGGAACTAGGATTACATTGAAGCCTTTGCTGAAAGGAAATATATATTATCTTTATCACTGTATTTATTATCTCAGACATATTAATATTGCACTTTTTCTATCCTGTTTTCATGAATTACTAAGCATTGGGGTAATGGGGTTTGAAGGATTTATCTGAAGTATTTGTAAGAAGAGACTTGTTGAGTCAAATCTATACATAGAATTTTCAATAATATACTGCAACTATATCTTTATTAATTGTTTAATACAGTATTTGAATTATAAAATAATAAATATAGTAATAGAATTATAAAAATAAGAGATTTAGTAACATAGGTTGTTTGTTTTTACTACACTTTGATGGTTATTACAAGTTAGTAACTGTAGTGCATAGAACACCCAGCTGACCAATCATAAGGCACCTGAGGACCAGCCAATAGCATGTGAGCTGGAGTTGGGAGTTAGGAGCTTGACTGTTAAAACAACAGTTAGGGTTCAGAATCTTGAGGATTGGGTACAGCTAAGCCAGGGAAAGGGCTAGTGTCCCAAGAGGTCTTGAGGGAACTGTTTGTTAAAACTAAAAATATAGAGTTTGAGTTGGGGGAACTGTTACGCCTTAGGGAGGCTGTGTTCTAGGAGTTCCTGAGGGAAAGGTTTAGAGTTGTTTATTGACGACGAAAGAATCTTATAAGTCCAAAGAGGGACAGTGTTAGGCTTTGGTAGTCTAGTAGTGAGAGGCTCAGAGCAAACTGGACTCTGAAAGAAGGGTTTTGGTCAATTTTCCTGAGATAGTATTGCCTGTGTGGCTGAGTTAATATTAAGATTTTAAAGGACATTGTATAACTAAGTAGTAAGTCAATAAAAACAACTCTGAGTCTAAGTTATAGTTTATTTTTCTGTTTTATAGTAAACTTTTGTTAGTATTTGAACAACTACTTGGCCTGTGTTTTACAATCAAACCACTCTACTAAATATTAGACACACAGAGGTGTTGGGCCATCATAGGAAAGAGATTGTGGTTGTTCATCCCATAATTTGGTGGCAGCAGTGAGATCAAAATACCCATAGGGCTGCCACAGTAAAAGAAGGTTTTGGGTGGACCGTGTGTGGGTCACCACAGTAATTATTTATCATAATTTCTCCTCTCTCTTCTTCTTTCTCTTCTTTTTATTTTTTTGGATGATTGAATAACTACCTGATTGATGTGATTTACCTAATTCTCTAATAGCATTGACTTTGTGGGAATTCATTATCTTAGTTTTTCCAAGAACTACTAATTTAGTATTTTTTTTTACTAATCAAGAATTAACAAATTTAATTATTAAAGCAGCAACAATAATCTAGGATATTTAATATCATATCGAGGAAATAAACTGAATATAATAAATTGAAGAAATTTGACAATAAATTGAGATAACCTGAATCAAATTGAATTTAATCAAGGACTAATTAAGACAAATAGCCTTCCCCACATGATCTGAGAGAACCAATACTAAACTTAAACTCAAACCAACTGGACTAACAATATTTTGTTAATAAAAAAGGGGGTGGGAGGAAATTCTTTTTTCTTTTGAGATCTTGTGGGGACTTTTGGGGATTATAATCTATAGCCTCCAGCAGAGATTAGACTAAATTCAAAATTTGGAATTTGGCAAACAAGATTTTTTTCTTAAAAACCTTGAAATAAATTGGAACACAGAGACCATTTCTGGCAAGATATAAACACATAACTAGAATCTAAAATACAAAGTTTAGCTCAAATGTTGACAAAGTGGGAAAGAGAGAGGATGGCTCAAATGACATCTTTAGAAAAGAAAAGACCTTCCTTAGAGGCATCAAGAAGAAGTAACAAATCAAATACTTACCTATTAGAGGTAGACTTCATTAGAGGAATTAGAGGAAGACTTCATCTGGAACTAAAAAATGAGATAAGGGATTCTCAAGATAACACACTCTGAGAGATTAGGGAATCTAGGCAAGGGGAAAAAAGGATTAAAACATGAATCAGGATTAATAAAACAAGATTTAGATAAAATCAACAAAGACATTGAAAAAATGACAGGAAAAATGGAAAAACTAGAACAAAAAAAGGAAGACAAGATGGAAGACTTAAATAAACATCAACTGGAAAATCAGGACACTATTCTTAAACTGGAATTTAAACAAAGAGAAAAACGCATAAAATTTAGAGGACTACTGGAGTAGCCTAATGAAAATCTCTATGAATTTTTAATACCATCCCTAGAAAAATACCTAGATATGCCTACTCAACAAATGCATGGAGATGTGGACAGATTATATAGATTGAATTCAAGAATAGCAAAAACAAAAACAAAAACGCCTAGAGACAATGTGATATACTGGGTCAATAAATATGTGCTTTTCTAAAAACAAACAAACAAACAAACCTACAAAACCAGAGTTGCAATATGGGGAAATGAAATTCAAGTATCCAAAGATGTTTTTACCCAGATTCTAAGAAGGAAAGACTTTCAATTTCTAACTGAACAATTAAAATATTAAAAAAATCTCATTTAGATGGGAGGACATAGAAGGTCTTTCTCTTTCTTGGAACCAAAGGAGATGGAAGAAAGAAGAAATGACAGCTATGCAGAGCATGGAGAAAACTGAGAATACTTAGCTAAGAATTTGGAAATTTCACTCTTTTTTTCTCTCCTTTCCTTTACTATCCTTGGGAAGGAATTTATATCGGCAGCCAAAAATTGAAAAAAAGGAGTTGCAATTTATATTAAAAACCATATTCCAACATTAGAAGTTTTAAATGATCCAGCTGAGCAATACATTGGAATAGAATGAAGAAAAATTATTGATTATAGGAATTTATGGCCCACAAGAAAACAAGGGAGTGTTCTATCAAAAACTGACTAGAGAAATAACTAATTTGGATTAGAATAAAGTGTTATTACTAGGAGATTTTAATGGGGTAATAGACCCGAAATTAGATAGAAAAACAGAAGCCAATGTAAAACCTAGCCAGTGGAAACTCCCTCAAACATTTTTCTATTTTGTAGAAAGTTATGGGCTGAATGATGTATGGAGGCATCAAAATAATAATTCCATTGGTTTTACCTTTTATTCTTACAGACACTCCTCTCTTTCTAGAATTGATATGCTTTGATACCCAAAACAATGATTAAACACATTAAGTCAGTAGATGTATTACCTCGGAACTTATCAGATCATAACCCAGTTATTTTGACACTATTCATTTAAAATAAAAACCTTAAATGGAGACTTAAAGATTACTTAATGCAAAATGAAGATGTAATAGAAAAAAACAAAAGAAATTATGATGTTATATTTCAAGGAAAACATGATCATAGAGACTAAAATTACCTCTGTCTGGGAAGCTGGTAAAGCAGTATTTAGAGGTTTCGTAATAAACCAAGATGCATACATCCAAAATGTAAGAAAGAAATTCAGTTTATCATAGTTAGTTAAGCTGTCTAAATTACTTATAACTGTGTAAATGTAGATGTCTGAATGTTGTACATTGCAAGTTATGTTGACATTTATAATTGTTTTGTTTTTAATGTGTAATAAAATTTATTAATTAAAAAAGTAAGGAGGAAAAAGGATCAAGAGCTCCAAAATCTACTAACCCAAAAAGAGAAAGAACTTGTAGATAAACCAGGGAATAAGAAAATAATAGAAGAGATAAAGATATGATAAAATCAAGAGATGAGGAAATATACAAAAGAAATTGGAAAAAAATTAAAAATACTGAAGCAAAAAAACTTTGAACATGCTAATAAAATGGGAAAGGGACTAGCAGAAAAAATTAGAAAGAAAAAGGCAAAAAGCAATACTAAAAGTAAAGGATGGAGAGGAAATAGTGAGACATTTCATATTTTTTTTACAAAACTGTATCAGGCACAACCCATAGATGTAGAAAAAAATCCACCAATATCTGAACAAACAAGAATTTGAACCACCTAATGAAAATCATCTTGCACAATTAAACAACACAATCACCATTTCTGAAATTATGGATGGAATTTCTAAATGTAAAGATGGAAAATCCCCAGGTCCAGATGGATTCACTACACTGTTCAATAAAAGTTTTGCAAAAGAATTATGTGATCCGCTGCAGAAAACTATGAATGCCATATTAAAAGAAGGCCTGCCTTTATCTTGGAAAGAAGCAGACATTGTTCTCATGCCCAAAGAGGGGAAAGATTCAAATGAAGTAAGAAATTAAAGACCGATCTCCCTCTTAAATATAGATTATAAAATATTTACTAGTGTTTTGACAAACTGATTAAAACACTGTCTGAAAGATTGGATCATTTCAGACCAGAGAGATTTTTTGACACAAAGACAAATGTGTGAAAACATGAGTGGTGTTAAATGCTATAGAATTTTATGAAAGACATAATGAGAGAAAATTTGGCCTACTTTTTCTCGACTTAGAAAAAGCATTTGATACTGTTAATTGGACTTCACTTTTTCAAATTATGGAAAGAATGTAGGCCCTAAATTTACAAATTGGATAATATACAATGAAATATACAATGACCAAAAAGCCAAATTCATTATTAATGGAGAAAGAAGAGATTACATTGAAATCAGAAGAGTGACTAGGCAAGGTTGCCTGTTGTCCTCCTTACTATTTCTGATTGTAATAGAAAGACTAATGAAGGAAATTAAAAACAAAGAAAATTCAAGGCATTAAAATAGGAAAATATAACTACAAAATACGGGCTTTTGCTGATGATTTCTTTTTTTTTTTTTTTACAATCCCTGTGAACATGTAAAAAAATCTGGTTGAAACAATAGCTGAATTTGGCGAAATATCAAGTTGTAAACTAAACAAAAACAGATCAGTAATTATCACAAAAATTTTGATATAACAAAAAGAAATGGAAATAGATTACATATTGGAGATGAAAATACATAATAAAACAAAATATCTAGGCATAATAATAACAAAAAAACCAATTGAATTATTCGATAATAACAATAAAAAATTGGAATGAAATCTAAAAGAAAATGAACAATTGGAACAAAAATAATTTGTCTTTGCTTGGTAGATTTGCGGTATTTAAATGTTTAACTTGCCAAAAATGATCTTTCTATTCCAAACTTTACCTATAATAATTAAAGATTTTTTTTCAAAAATTGGGATAGAGACATAACAAACTTTATATGGCAGAAAAGAAGACCTAGAATAAGACTAGCTTGGGATTCCAAATCTGAAAATTTACTCTGAGGCATGTTGTTTTTAATTGCTGAATGATTGAGTACTTTTAAAAAATAATGAACTTTTAGAATTAGAAAGTGATGGACTCTGTTTTGGATGACATGCCTATTTGTGGTATGGTAAATTTCAAGCAAACTAAGAATTTTATGTTCATTGTATCAGACATTCTTTAATGAAAATATGGAGTAAATATAAAGAAAGAATTATACCAAAATTCCCATTTTGGTTTTCACCCCAAGGGGCCATCCAAAGGAGAGAAATGAGGCACACATCCAATTGATTAATTTATGGCAAACTCTTTTAAAAAGATGAAATGGGCAAATATGAGTTAAAATCCCAAGAAGATTTAAATAAAGAAGGATTTAAGATTGATTGATTTGAATACAGACAAATCTGGGAACATTTCAAAATGGACTCCAAACTACAGGGCTTTGATCTAAATTGGAAAGAATTTGACAAAATCTGGTTGGGAGAAAATCCAAAATGGATCAGCTGTTTCTATAAAATACTACTATATTGATACCTAGAAGAAGAAACTGTGAAAGAAAATATGATTGAATGGGTGAAAAATTTTGGACACCTTATAGAATTAAAAAGGTGATAAAAGGTCTGGGGGAAAAAAGATTAAAACATATGGCATCTCAAAACCTTTTTAAAACATTTTACCAGTGGTACCTATCTAAAATTTACAAAACTAGAAATAATCTGTTCTGGAAGTGTAACAAAGAACCGGGTACCCTCTATCATTGTTTATGGAGATGTAAATTAGTGGGGGGGAAATTAAATAAAGACTTACATTGTGCAGGAGACAATCTAAAGACAGCTCAGAAGACCTAGTATGATAAAAAGGTGATGAAATTTTGATTATTCGACCAACAAGAGGATATATATGTGCATGGACAGGTCCAGTTCTAATAGTTGAAAAGAACAACAACATGAATTGTATAGCGGACTTGGGAAGAGAAGTTGGCTGTAAACTAGTTCATGTAAATATGTTGAAAACCTATCATAAAAAGGAAAACTTAGTGTTATATGCTGTTAAGGAAACTGGTGAAGAAGAAATTACCATTCCAAAGTGGAAACCTGAGAATGTTGTGGGAGGAAAGATACAAAAGGTTACTCTTGATTCTTTTCTTACTTCCCATCAAAAAGATGAAATATTGGCCATACTAAACGAATATAAGATCCTTTTTTTCAGATTTTCCCATTAAAATAAAACAGGTATATCATCATATTAACATGGGAGAAGCTGGTCCCATTACTACATCCCCATATAGAGTAACTGGTCATTTGTCAGACAGCATTGCTAACGAAATTGAGGTGATACTTAAGATGGGAACTATTGTACCTTCAGAAAGTCCTTGGGCTTCACCGGTAGTATTAGTGAAAAAACCTGACCATACAATTTGATTTTGTGTAGACTATAGACAGCTTAACAAAATCACTTAGACAGATGCATATCCTATGCCTATGTTTGACGATATTACTGAAAGGATGGGAAGGGCTCAATTATATCGGGTGTTATATTTGAGTAAAAAGCTGATGAAGCTGCCTTTTCTGAAGCCACATTTAAACCCCACCAACCACACTGCCAGCTCCCAAGGTAGCTGGATTGCTCAGGTCATGACGACATGACATGGCTTCAAGCCAGGAAAAAGCAGAAAAAATCTGTTTCTGTTTGAAATGGGTTTTAAGGCTAAAAGAGGGAACTTTCCTGCTGGCTTCAAGGCATGTGTCATCTAAACGCCACACCTTCAAGCCAGCCTGAAAACACCTCTTTTTGCCTGTCTATTGAAAAGGAGTGTATGGCTATAGTGTGGGCTTTGAATAAATTGAAGATATATTTATGGGGGAGAAAGTTTGATATAAAAACGATCACTCACCATTGTGTTGGCTGAACCATACCAAAGGTAACAACAGTAAATTGTTGAGATGAAGTTTATTACTACAAGGTTATTACTACTCCATCCATAACGGAAAAGGAAAAGAAAATATTGTAGCTGACAGTTTATCAAGAAAACCTGGAGAAGGGCAAGACAAAGGAAAAATATATATAAATACATTGGTATGAGACATGTATAATCTTTATTAAAGTAAGTATTAAGAATGTATATTATTATTATTATTATTATTATTATTATTATTATTTATACAGCACTGTAAATTTGCACAATGCTCTACATACAATCTTATAGTTAGACGGATCCCTGCCCTCAGGCTTACAATCTAGAAGAGACAACACAAAAGGAGAAGGGAAAGGTGGTGGGAAGGGGATGAGGTCCACTGGTTCTTCTCTCCCTCTGGGGCCTGGACCAGGCAGATGTACTAGAGGACGGGCTTGGGTTCTTAATACATAGTTAAAAGGAGGCATCCTGGGGCAGATGGCACAGTCCTGGGAAGGCTTCCCTAAATAATATAGTGTTTAACTCAGTTTTGAACCTGGTTAGGGAAGTGATGAAGTGTGCATGTGGGGGAAGAAGGTTCCAGGAGTGAGGGGCAGCAAATGAGAAGGGATGAATCCGGGACGGGGCAGTGGAAATCCTCAGCTGGGACAGGAGACCTTGACTACCAGAGCGGAGGGTATGAGAAAGAGTGTGAGGAGAAAGAAGTTCAGAAAAGTAAGGAGGGGCTAGTCCATGGAGGGCTTTGAAAGTCAACAGCAAAAGCTTGTACTGGATGCAGAAGGGGAAGGGGAGCCACAGGGCATGGACCAGAGTTTTGGCGGTGGAGGCTGAGAGGAATGGACGGATTTTAGCAATGTTGTAGAGAGAGAATCTACAGGTCTTGGCAGTGGCCTGAATCTGGGGAATAATGACAAAGAGGAATCAAAGATGAAACCAAGACTGCGGACTTGCTGAACTGGTTGAATTGAAGTGCTGTCAACAGAAATGGAAAAGGAGTATTGAAGGGTGGGCTTAGGTGGGAAGACGAGAAGCTCTGTCTTACACATGTTGAGCTTCAAGCGCCAATGCCGCATCCATTGAGAGATGGCAGCCAGACAAGATGAAACTTGCTGTTCATGCCCTGGTGAAAGGTCAGGGGTGGAAAGATACAGCTGAGTGTCATCGGCATACAGATGATAGGAGAAACCAAAAGAACTGATGAGTTTACCAAGGGTCAGTGTGTATAGAGAGAACAAAAGGGGGCCCAGAACAGAGCCCTGAGGAACTCCAACAGATAATGGAACAGAGGAGGAAGTCTGACCACCTGTGACCACAGCAAAGGATCTGTCTGACAAGTTGGATTTAAACCAGTTGAGAACAGAGTCGGAGAACCCAAGGTTAGAAAGTAAGTGAAGCAAGAGACAGTGGTTCACGGTCTCGAAGGCCGCAGACAAGTCAAGGAGAATGAGAATAGAGTAGAGGCCATATGCCTTGGCCTGCAAGAGATCATTTCAGATTCAGGGTTGTCTCTGTAGAGTGCCGTGGGCGGAAACCAGACTGAAAAGGGTCCAGGATGGAGTTGGCTTCGAGAAACTCAAGACAGCGAGAATAAATGACCCATTCCAGAACCTTAGAGAGAAAAGGAAGAAGGGAGATTGGACGATAGCTAGACAAAGAAGAGGGGGTGAGAGAGGCTTTCTTCAGAATTGGGGAAACAAGAGCATGTTTGAAGTCCGAAGGGAAGGAATCCAAAGAGAGAGAAAGATTAAAGATATGGAGGAGGGAGGGAAGAAAAGAAGGGGTTATAGATATGTGATATATATATAATATGATATGAAATGATATGAGGTTATGTATAGGGTTGTTATAGAAGTATAAGTATAAAATTGGATAACTAATCAAATTAGGTTTTCATTGACACACATAAACTTAAAAGATGCTTATATGTGTCAATGAACATGTTAAGAGGGGAGGTATGTAGAGAAAAGACAGATTAGCCTAGCCTTATCAACAGCCAGTCACGAGCCCGTTGATGTCAGCCAATACGATGCTGGCTGGGGAAGTTTGAAAAATTCTGTTTGTGGCAGTTGGAATATTAGATAGGGTTCTGCTGCATCCAGAGAACTCTGGAGGGAACTCTAGTTAAAGTCTAGTGTGGGGGACTTTTAGTCTTATAGGCCCGATCTAGATGGGCACTATGAGGTATCCCTAACCCTAAAGCATATGGGTAGTGCCATTTTAAAATGGCAGCATCCATACGGGTGCACCATGATAGTGTCATGGCGTGCACAGCATTTAGATACTCTGTGCTCACCATGACATAATGGCACTGCAGGAGTGCACCAAGCATGCCCTTTCTGCGGTGCAAAAAAGGGGCTTGAAAACCGAGCTCCTTTTTTGTGCCGGCTCCTTGGCGCAGCCTTTAAACGGCCACACTAAGGACCCAGAGGAGAAAGGGGCCACCGTGGCAGCCCCTTTCTTTCCTCAGCTGCTAAGTAAAGCAATTTGCTGCTTCCTCGCAGCCTTCCAAAGCGGCAGGCTGTGCAGCAGCCTGGGGCCCATCTCACTGCTTAAAGGAGTGGCTACAGACCCTTTTGGGTGGTCTGTACTGCCCCACAGATACTCCAAGTGAGGAGTTACTATAGTTAGCTTGAGTGGCAAGACTATTAGTTGTAGGTTTAGGAAGATAAGTAGGAGGGACAGTGTTAGTGTCCCTGGAAACCAGTAACACTGATGCTCTGTAGAGAGTTGGAAGTTGGAAACAAAGTTAAAAACCAAGCAAATAAATGTATCAACTGTAACAAAAAACAAACAGACAAAAAAAAAAAAAGAAGTCACTGAACCAACAATTGTTATTTTAAAACTATTCAAGTAACACCTGTTTGAAACATCTGTTCAATAAAGTTCAGAGTTTATTTTAATAAAAGCTTGTCTACAGTTTTGAATCACATCCCTGTTAACATAATTATTACACAGTAGTTTAAAACATATATTTTAAAAGGGTCTGTTAGGGGACCCACTGTCACATAAGTATATTATGGGTGGCAGTTATAAGAAGAGTATGTGTTACATTAACTTACACCAGAAACTTTATTTCTGTATGTTTCTCAATAAACGGTACTCTTTGTTTTACAGTGGTTGACTCTGATTGGAGTGATTACTATAAGCTCTAAAGAAGAACATACACACTAAAATACTAAAATATTGAAACTAGTTTATGGAGGCACTTATGACCCCCAGCCTTTAAACACTTAAGGCTAGTGTTAAAGGGATAAAAGCAGGGCAAGTGCTAGTAAAAGGAGATTTCTAGGGTTAGAAGGTAAAGGCGACATATGTGTTTAAGAAAGTCCCATCACAGAAAAGCTTCTGGAACCTGCTCTTTTGGTCCTGCAACTAGAGGAGTTGAAGAAAAAACACTTCCCTTGGGGCTGCCCTAAGACCTAAATCCTCATTTTGGCCATTTACAGACTGTCTATAGGTTGCCAGGGAAGCGCCGGACTGGGGCCTGGGCTGCCTCACTGGCAGCCCTTGCAGCCCCAACCCGCTGCTTCCAAAGGCCACAGAGAAGCCGTGGCCTAAAGCAGGATGCAGTACAACCCGCCATGGGCAGCGCTCCCAAGGGGAGAAAGGGACCGACACTGCGGCCCCTTTCCTCTTGGCCTCCTTGCCGTGGCTGTGTGAAGGCTGCACCAAGG
The DNA here is from genome assembly GCA_034509955.1 of Urosaurus nigricauda. NCBI lineage: Eukaryota > Metazoa > Chordata > Lepidosauria > Squamata > Phrynosomatidae > Urosaurus > Urosaurus nigricauda. The sequence continues at coordinate 127,398,671 of JAOEGL010000003.1, forward strand.
ACGCGGAAGCCAGGAAGGAGCTCCGTTTTAGAGCTCCTTCTTGTCCCGTAGAAAGAGTGCCATAGGCACCCTCCTGTGGTGCGGAGGCATAAGGTGCGCACTGGTGTGGACGTGGCACACACCTTACAGCCATGGCACACTGTACATGTGAACAGTGCCATCCAAAATGGTGGCATCCATATGTGCTAGGGTTAGCCTGCGGTGTGGATGCACTGCACCAAGGCAATCCTAGCATATCATCAGGGTGCCCTTTTGTGCCCGTATGTATCAGGCCCATTTGACATTGGGTTGGGAATCTTGGCATAGTCTTCCAGATACAGGTTAGCAAGGGAGCCTCACACTTACTGGGTTTCCTTGGGGCTAAGGAGTTTAAACCCAAGGTAAGCTGTGGAGGAGGCCTGGAGGAAGTTCACCTACATCAGCTGCTCCCACACTAGGCTGCTTCTCCCTTTTTTGAAGCTTTCAAGACAGGGATTAATAAACATGAGATAATTTAAATATAGTGGCCCAATTTACAATCCAGTGTATGTTTCTGGTCTCATTATTTCTGTACTACTCAGCAAATACTTAACACCAATATATATATCAATAATAACCTTTAATCCAAGAAGGCAATCTGCTTTATCACACTAGTGGGCAAACAGGATTTAAACGAGAGTTAAACTAGAGAAAACCAGGAAATGTCGTGTGATAAACTTCAGGCGTTTCTTGATTTTCTCTAGTTTAACTCTCATTTAAATCCCATTGCCCACTAATGCGATAAAGCAGAATGTCTCTTTATGAAAAAGATTGCTCTCTCTGACCTCTAAAGGTCTGGTTTTCAAAGTTTCAGTATGAACAGCAGAGGCAAATTAAAATGGTGACATTGGATCCATGAATTTAGACAGGTAAAACCACATGTTGATTCCATGTGGCTTTACTTCCAGGAATTTCCTCAGTCTAGAGTTAAAATCCTTACCTGCTCTGAAGATCCATCTTCACAATATTCTGATTCCATCTCTTAACTATCTCTCACTCAGACCTGGATCTTATGCTCTTTGTGACATCATGCATGGCATCAGAATGTCATCTCTGCATTCAGCCCAGCCATCTCCATGCCAACACAAGAGCCAGGAACCTTGTATACATAGATAGCAATCAACCTAAGTTTCTAGCAAGTCTAATGTTTACCTTTGCTCATGTAAACTATTTCCCTGTTTTCAGTATTACATATTTTCAGTCCATTCTGTTCAATTCCACATCTGTATGTGAATTCATTTGTGTGTGGGTTGTGTGTGTGTGGCTATGAGGCCATGTTGTAGAAGAGTTTATTCCTGACATTTCACCAGCAGCTGTGGCTAGCATCTTCAGAGAATGCTGACATAGAATAGAGTGGGGTATATATACTGTTGGTCGAGAGGAAGCAATTTGCATGTTAATATGTGTATTGTTCTGTTGTTGAATAACAAGGCCTCAGGGTATCTATTTAATTAAGGATCCATTGTCTGCTGGAGGACCCCCTGGGTGGTTTTCATTTGCAGGGTCATGATTTTGGTGTTATTCAGAACTGGCAGCCAAACTTTGTTTACTTTAAGGGTTTCTTCTTTCCTGTTGAAATTGTCTGGATGTTTGTGGATTTCAATGGCTTCCCTGTGCATTTTAACCTGATAGTTGTTGGCATGGTCCAGAATATCAGTTTTGTTTTGTTTTTTTGAAACAGCATTTTATTCCCAGGATGGTTTATAATATGTTCTGCTACAGCTGATTTTTCTGGCTGACCCAGTCTTCAGTGTCTCTTATGCTCCTTGATTCATGTTTGAACAGTGGATTTGGTGGTCCCTATGTAGACTTGCTGCATTAACCATTAGCCTCTAGAGCCCAGTTTAGGTGCTTCCATTCATCTTCCAGGATGTGGGTTTCACAGATCCTTTTTGCCAGGTCTATCAGTGTGTGTGAATTGTTTAATATACCTGTTGTAGGAGGAGTAACCACTTACAGGTTCTATTCATAACAACATATAATTAGTAACAGTATTTGCAGGATGTGTTAGAAACAAGGAATCAAGATTAAACTAATGATAGAAAATTAATCTAATCTCATGTGAAGAACTTTTGGAAATATGTACAAAGAAAAGAGACATCTGTTATTATTTCAGTTTGTATGATTTTTTTTTCTTTTTCAACTTGATGTTTTATTATTACAAAATGAATAAAAATATATACAAAAAAATCACATTTTGTATGCAACTTTCCCAACATACACATCTTTAATACACACCATTCCTAAAACAAGCATTTTTGTTAACAATTTTTGAGCTGAAATTCCCACTGCAAATTTCAAGAACTGTGCAGTCTGTTTGGCACAGTAATTCAGGCAGCATAAATTAGGTTTATTTGCTTTAACCTGGAGAACAAACACATCTACCTGCCAATACTAAACAGGACATACTTCTGAATAGACATAAATGGGATTATAAACTGGAAATGTTTAACTCCAGCATAATGGTATTATTGCATGAAATATTATTATATATACTATAATAATTTGGTTATTTGCATATCTGGTAAAAATCTGATATCCTTAATCTATCTTTATTATTTTTATCTTAAGGGCTGAAGCCCATAAAGGTTTATTTTTATTTAATTTATTTTAAATGAAGTTTTTGGGTGTTTTTTTAATGCAATGGAAACAAATTATTTACATTCTTAGTTGGCAGATTTTTATTTTAAGCAACCTTTTTATGTATTAATTTACTTTTCTATGTTAAATTTTATACTGATGCTGGTCTTTGACCATAATATAGAATTTCATTTCATTTCAGCATAATGGTATTATTGCATGAAATATTATCATATATACTATAATAATTTGGTGATTTTTTTTCTCCATTTGAAAGTATTTTCTACTGAGTGGGATTTCCATACAAGAATCAAGTTTAGGAGTTATTCATCTTGTAATTTGTTACATATTTATTGCAATTTGTTGGTCATTTCTGAAAGGATTTCTATTTCTGATCAACTGTTTACTAGGCTTTAAATGGTCACTTCCTGCTGCCTTAGTTCTACAACTTACTCCTATATGTTCTCTGTCATTACAGAGCTCAGTCAAGCAAACAGTGTAATCCTTTGAAGCTTAAAGCAAAACTAAACTTTGTCAAGGCCATGCACAGAACGATGCCAATGAAGCAGACAACGCTGCAAGAGATTGTGGCAGATGCAACATGGCATTACTTCTTAAGAAGACAGTGATAATAACACAAAATGGTATTTCACACACTATAAAGCAACAAAGCTGGACTTATTACAGTTTGAACACACAACAGGGTGCAGTTGCCACTGCTGATTCCCTATACCTTTATGGTATATAAATTTTCCAGCTTTTGCTTACCATACTCAAGTTTTCGTGGCTGAGTGGGGAACTGAACCCTGGTCTCCAGAGTCATAGTCCAACATGGAAACCTTTACACCATGCTGGCTGTTACAGCAGTCATCAAAGGTCAGTAAATTATTTCCAGTTGTAGGTGTTTCCAGATGATAATGATGAGTGGATTATTTGCTTATCTAAATCAGGCCCAGACCTATCATTAGCCAACATGATACAAACCATTTATTGGAAGATGCTTAGAGGCAGCAGTACCAGTTGTATATGCTTTCCTGTACCCTGAAGTGAGCCTGCTATCCTCAGGTTGAAGAGAAGATGCCCCTTCCATGCTTGTTCATGTGGAATGGGTTGGATATCTTTTCCTTTATCTCAAGCAGCAACACATATCAGGGTGGTCTTGGATTAAATCAGTTCATCCATTACCTTTTCCGGTGAGTTATTTCTTCATTCCTTCATCTGCAGTACATCACCTTTGTTTAGGGATAGTACTGATGTACCAGCATCAGCTGACAATACTGCTATTCAGCAGCTAAAAATACTTTACATTTTCTGTGCATGAAACCGTAGCAATCCAATTTACTGCTAATTCCCAGTGAACTGCTTATTGTTGTTTCAGCTCTCAATTCAATTGTTCAAGCATCTTTTGATATGACTCTTGCTTTTTAAATTAAGTACAAACCAGACCAGTGCATCACTCATATTACATTGGCTGGCTGCCATCACTCCTCTGTTAAGTCAAAAGGCATCTTTGTGACTCTGCATCTCTAGTTTTAATTTGTGGTCATTGTATCTATTTTGTCAAATTTTGCTTTGGTTTTGTACCAATCAACATTTACAGGATGTCTGCCAATGATATAGTCCTCTTCAAGAATCTGCATTTATTTTTTCCTTAATCTGCATATTTCCAGTACATCTTATTTGTACTTAGGAAATCATTTTGAACTCATAGTCAAGGTTCAGAAAACTTTCCCATCCAGAGAAGAACTTGTAGACTTTCCACTGCTGGTACATAATTTTTAAAAACTGAATAATCAGCAACACACTGATTTCCCTTACCTTGTAGAAGGCAATGGATTCAAAATCACTTCAGATCTTCTGAAAGGTGGTGTTAAATGTAGTACAGGCCTTGTCAGCCTACACTAGACTTAATTTGGCTTTAGATATCCATTGAGAGTGATGGAGGCTATCTGCTCCCAGGCAGAAAATATAAGCTTTATTTCTTTATATATTTCATGAAGGTAACAAATTCTATAGACATTTTGACTATAGGCTAGACATAGTTGGCTATGTAGGCCTATATACAACCTTATTTAAGGTAAACAACTATTCCTCAGTCCTTGCTAACTAATCCATTCCTCAATTCATTGGCACGATAGGGAACACATTATATCATGTAACCTTCACAGTATCAGCTTGTTCTTCTGAAAGACATTCCTGAGACCAGGACATACAACTCAAAAAGAGATTTAAAAAAAATTTGTATCCCTCCAGTAAGTGAAATAGGAAGGTGATCTCCTGAGAGATGTGCATACAGGGAACTGTATATAATTCAGACTTTCCTGACCTTGCTTAAGGCCACTAAGTCAGCCTTTGTTGAAATAAATTTGTACTTACATAGTTTGTTTTGACTGGATCTAATATTTTGACTTGACCTGACCTCATTTGACTAGCATAGAATAGGCTTGGCTTGACTGTACCATGTCCACTATTAACTTTGATGGAAGAACATGCACATATGATTGATGAAAACCCAACAAAGTAGTTAAAAAAACATAAAGGGACCCCCCATGGGTCTTATACATACAGCTATATATTAACTTAGTTTGTGGAACTTTATAGGCAGCCACATTTGGATTGGGCATCACTGGTTCTATTATTTATTTATTTCCATTGTTGTTGTTTTGCTTGTCTGGGGTGTTCTGTGCATATGAAACATCACTTCCGATGTGACCCAGTTATTAAATATGATAGATAAGTCACTTAACTGGCATTGTCAATCATCCCAAAGGGGAAGCAAGCTGATGTGGAGGCATGTATGACGCATCTGGGAATCTTCATGGGAAATACAAGCTATTACTTAGGTGAGGAATGAGGTAGAGGCTGTTTTAAGAAGATATGGTTAAAAACACTAAAACCAGTTCATTTTTCTTAATGCTGAATCAACTGTGTGTAACCACACTATGGATCAGAACCAAAATATGTGATTGGGAAAGCTCTTGCAATCTTCTTTTTAATATCCTTTTAACAATCCAGATGTGTGTGGGTAATTTTTTAGATTAAAACCAAATGTGGGGAAAATTATAAATCTCATGTACCTGGTCTTAATATATATCAGGGCTCAATGAGGCTAAACAGACAGGCAAAAAGAGGTGCTTTCAGGCTGACTAGAAGGCATGGTGTTTAGATGACACACGCCTTGAAGCCAGCAGAAAAGTGCCCTTATGCAGAGAAAAGGCGTTTCAAAAAGAAGCATCTTTCCCCCCACTTCTTCCTGGCTTGAAGCCATGTCATGTGGCCAGTACATGAGCATTCCAGCTGCCTTGGGAGCTAGCGGTGCAGTTGGTGGGGTTTTAATGTGGCTTCAGAAAAGGCAGCTTCAAGCCACTTTTTCCAACCCATCTGTTTTGCCCCAATGTGCTTACTTTAAAGCAAATAAATAAATAAATCGGTCTTTAGTTGTATAGTACTGTTTAAACATACTATTTATTTATTTAATTACAGTTGGCCATCCCCATAGGTGGGTTGCCTTCTGCAGCTTTAAGCTTATGTGGAAGGAAAGAAGCAATGGGGCATGTACCCATGCTGCACATGTGCACATCATTTTCTATGGGGCTTGAGCATTCCAGAATGGATCCCCCATACATGGGAAGGGTGGGCTGTAATTTAAATACCACATTTCTCCCAACATGGACACAAAGGTATGATCTGCACCATATAAGTAATACAGATTGATACTTCTTTAACTGCAGTCTCAGAATTTCATAGATCTGAGCCATGGCAGTTAAAGTAGTGTCAAACTGCATTATTCCTCCTGTGTAGATTAGAACTAGGTGGTTTATAACAGATAAAAGTTAATACAGAAGATATGTACAGGTTTTTGTTTTGTTTTTAAGATAAATGAGTCTGAGCCTACAAGACCTGATCAGAGCAGTGGAAGACAGGGGGTCTTGGAGAAGTGTCACCCACAGGGTTGCCATGAATCAAGACCCACTCAAAGGCCGGTAACAACAACATGAATTTAATAAATTACAAAAACATTTGTACAAATAGTATAAAAGTACAGCATATACACACATTAAAATACCCTTCCACAGCAGAACTGAATCCCACAGCATGAGAAAAACAAGATGGTCCTCTCATGTATCCTGACTAGATTGACCTATGGCAATTGTGGAACCAAGAGCATGTCCTCTAATGGGGACCTTAAGACTTCAACAGGTCTCCTTTCAGATAGCCTAGGCCTAAGCAGTATACTGAGATCTGACATTTCCATAAATATAAGCATCTGGGATACTAGTTTTAACTATGCAAACATTTTCCTGGCCACATAGTGGGCTGCAGAATCTGTAGAAACTTGTAGATTCTGAGTTTCATAGATATTTGCTGTATCAAAGTTCTCAACATTTCTGGAAAGAATAAAACAAGGAAACAAAACCTTCTTCTGACTCCTTTAAAGAAAGAAATGTAAAAACTTCTTGATGATGACCATCATCCATTTTTCCTTTAGCATTTTTTTAGAATGTCAATGAGATGCAACTGATATGTCATCTTTCTCAGGTACCCAGACATTTGTCAAGTCTTTGCCACTGTTAAATGTAATTTAGAATTAATAATTTCACTTTTCTTAGTGAATGATCCTCATTAGCTTCATTTACTAAACATTCTGTTTTTAACTCCTTAGATTATAATGATGTTTGATGCCATGAATGCCTAAAATATTGCCCAAGACATAGTTACAAGCACTCTTGAAATAGGGTCAGAACATCTAAAGATATCTGTGTGTGTTTATGTGCCTTCAAGTCATCTGTTGACTTACGTTGACCGTATGAATTTTGCAGGGTTTTCTTAGGCAACAAATGCTCAGAGGTGGTTTTTTCCAGTTCAACAACAACAACAACAACTATTACTACTACTACTTGGCTAAAGAGCGGGGTATAAATAATACTGATGATGATTATTATTACCCCGCTCTTTAGCCAAGTCTATCAGAGTGGCTTACAATTTGTTAATTAGACATTTCCCTGCCCTCAGGCTTACAATCTAAAAAGACACAACACAAAAGGGGAAGGGAGAGGTGGTGGAGAAGGAAGAAGGTCCAGCAGATCTTCTGTCTCTCAGAGGCCTGGACCAAGGCAGATGGACCGGAGGGAGGGCTCTTCTTTCTTTCAGGCAAGGCCTATTGGAACTGGCTTGCCTTTCTCTCCTCCTCAAGATGGTGGATGAAGGGAGGGCTCTTCTTGCTTGCAGGCAAGGCCTGTTGGAGCTGGAGTTTCCTTCCTCTGAAACATAGCACACCAAACTGTGTCTTAATTGGCAGTCTCCCATTCAAGTATTGACCAGGGCTGATTCTGTTTGGCTTTCAATATCAGAGATGATCTGGTGCCTTTAGGATATTTAAGACTAATTCCCCTTCAATTAATGGACTTTATATCTGAAAGCTTTCAAGAGATGCTTGGTAATTCTGTGGGTTGATTCTGAATTGCAATCTCTTCAGATTTACAGAGATTAAGGCAATATGTTATCAAATCTATATCAGATCTGGCCAGTAAGAAACATGCTGTACATTTGCAATAGACATTGTACATTCTGGACATTGTTTTAACTGTGTTATTTTAAACATGTGCCCATTGATACAACAAATAGTCACATTACACACACTGCAATAATAAATATAGGGTCCAATTCAGTTGCACTCCTGAGTTGGAAAGACAATGAAGAAAAGAGATTGCAATGGAGGACTGTTGTAAGTAATGCAGTTTAGCAAAAGGGACGATTTATGATGTATGCACACATATACACATAAACAAACATTTGAAATTAATTTGAATTCAGACAATCAATATATGAACAGCACTACATGTTTGGGAAGACCGTATTTTGGGATCATGTGTATAAACAAATTTTGTAAATGCCTTCATTTCAAAACAATCAGCAGGAATTCCATTGACTGGATACTTTTATTTGTTCATTTATTTATGAAATTGCTCTTCATTATAACATTTCAATACCAATTTTCAGCTAATGGTCCCATTACAAGCAATTTCACAAATAGATTAAAATTGCAATTAAAATCCAGAACACTGCACAAATACTCAATACCAAGCATCCATAAAACAATTAAAACAGCAGAACAAAAGAAAAAAGAATTTGGGGATGACAACAAGAGTCATTGCACTGTTGCAAAAAGGCTGTGGAATGAGTCCAGGGAAGATCTGATTCTTTAAATTTTCTTTCAATGTCACTGATCACTGAGTAAACTTGAGCTAGTTCTGCTTTTTCAGCTTAATTTCCCTTAAAGGTGTGAGAACAAAATGGTTGTGTTCACCCTTACAACCAAGATTAACCAGGTAGATGGCAAGATTAACATGTGTTAAATATCAGCTATTGTTTTAAAATAACATCAAAAAAATGGTATTCCCGTGCTTCTAGAATATGATAACATTTAAGAACTGTCTTACTGTCTTACCAACACAATCCAGCATCCTGTTTCTGATATGGTTGACCCTATGGTTTTACGTTTCTAAAGACCAGAAGGCAGATATGAGGTCAATGGGGCTTTCTAGATGGGCAGGAAAGTGTGACATGAAGTTGCCTTTTCCTTAATGCTTAGCAGCTGCACCACAGCCTTTAGATGGAGCTGTGCTGTTCCGCAGTTTTTCAAAAAGAAGCTGGGAAAACCAGCACCTTTTTAAAGGCGCTTCTTCTCCCCTAAAATGCAAAAAAAGTGTTTTCATGGCACACTTTCCCTTTTTCTCATCTAAAGGCTAGAGTTTCATGCAGCCATGAACACACTTCTTTTTGCCAATCTAGAAAGCCCTTGAGAATCTTTTACTATTACTTCACAGAAACTAGGATTCTGGAGTCACCTACGTGAGCCTTGAAACACTGTACAACCATTGTTGTTGCTGTTACTATGCTCTTTAGAAATGTAAAACTTTGCTTATTTCTTCACTACTGTACATGGAAGAATGAATAATTTCACCAATCCCTTCCTGTACAGTACACAGTTCTCTCCTCTATCCTTGCTGTTGTCAAACTCCATCTTGGGATAATGGCTACACTATGCAGATGAGTGTAAAGTAGGGATGTAATTCTTCATTAAGTTTCTTTTCAATGACAGCAATGAATAATTTCAGTAATTTTCTTCTCACTGTAAGTCTTCAAAACCCATGCAGTTTCTGAATGCTATTTGCAGTTTGGGGCTCATCTGTACAAAACCCACACATGGTTGTTTTGCACAGAAAACAATATTTTCTGTATAGAGAACAGCATTTTCTGCATAAACATTAATAATATATCAACACAGAAATGTTAATTCCTGCACAGAGAATGCTATTTTCGCCACAAAATAATCACGTATGACTTTTGTACAGTACACGCCCCGAAGTGTGAAAATTCTTATCAGTCTATGGTTCTCATCAGGGCTTTTCAACACTCAAAAACATGTTTTTGACCTTTTTTTCATATATATATTTCATATATATATATATATATATACACATATACACACACACACACACACTTTTTTTCCTTTTTAGTTGCAGTAGCAAGCAGTCTTATCATCATTGCTATCCATGATCTTCCATAAAAGTTTGTGAACATGTGTTTTCCAATCATATACATTCTCATGCTCTGGGTAAACAAGCAGCTGCCAGAAAATCCTTCCCCTAGACAATTTTACAGGGATATAAACCAAGACAAAATTAGAGAGTGAGGGAAGGGAAAGAGAGGAAGGTGATAATGAGCACTCTATGTGATACTTTTTTTATTCTCCTCTTGCTGATTGTGTTGATCACTTTGAAAAATTCATGTGCATTCTATAACAGCCTCAGGGTGGTTGTACATTAGTAGTTTGCAACCAGCTCTGTATAATTAAACAGTATTTTAAAAATGTTTGCCTGTTAGAAGATCACTCTAGGAAGCTTTTCCCCTGCCCTGTAGCTCTGACAGTCAATTACAGTTCTGGGTAGGGGCATTCCCTCTGCTCAGTCCAAGGCAGACAGACTCATCTCATTCAGGGAGGCAGGCCCTCCGGCAGGAAGCATTTCATCTGTTGAGTAAAAAGCCTAGATACTTGCTCGTGCCAATGTTCCCTGGTTGCAAGAAACAACCAAGCAAGTGGGCACAATGTTTGAACTGGACGTGAAGTCTACTTGTTTAAAAATGTATAGTTCACTAATAGAGAGTATGAAGAGAGAACTTGTAGCATGTTTGAGAGTAACTGAAATAAAGAAGTTGGCAGCATGTACTTTCATAGACTTCAGTCAACTTTCTCAGATGCATTTCGTGGAGTGGAGAAAATCAATTCAAATTAAAAACACTTTGTGTATGGAAATGAAGTGGCGAGTCCAGTTTTAACAATGTTCATTTGTGAACAAAGGCATTGGAAACTAGCCTTTGTGCATGGAAATGAAGTGGCAAGTCCAGTTTGGCATTGGAAACTAACCTGTAGGTGAAGAGAATAGATGAGTGTAGGACACCCCCATTAGCTGGGGTTAGAAATTTGTGTAGTATGCCAAGGAGCCATTATGTTTGTTCAATCCATTGCTGATGGACTGTAGTCCTTAGTAGTCCCAGTTTCAATCTTGACATTGCCAACATACGAATCTGCCTTTTATTATTAAGTGAGATCATTGGCCCATCTAATTCAGTACTGCCTACAATAACTGCAGCTTACCTGGAGATGCCAGGAACTGGATATTTTGTTTGGAAAATTGGTAAACTACTAATGAGCTGTATTCCTCCTCCATAGCAGTTGATGGAAAAGATCACACTTAGCCTGGGACTCTGAGAAGAGCCTGGCTGTCCAGACAGTACTGGGATAGATGAACAACTAGTGTAAGTCAGTGTATAGCAGTGTTTAACCTTTTAAATAAGTTGTTAAGTGTGGTCTAAAAAGCTAAAGAAACATCCTTTTTTAGTATTAAAAGAATAGCCATCTTTACGTAAGTTAGGCCAAAAACAGACAGCATAAAGAGATGGCTTAACACTGTGCCATTGAGCCCTGGGTTGGGGTCGTGGCAATCGCAGGCCATGCTCCCAATCCAGCATTTTCCTGGTGCAAAAAGAAGCAGCACAGAGCTGCTCCTTTTTGTGCTGGGAAAAGGACATCTTTGCTGCCATGATGTCTAAAAACCATGTCCCCACACCGCCAGGAAGCCAGCTTTATTTTGCCAGCCTGTTTTTCCTCTTAGTCTCCCTTTCCCCCTTTCACCAAACATATGCATTACACAATTAGAACTTGCAATTGACAACAGAATCCTTTTTTCTGCTTTAATAATGTGACCACTTCAGAACTTGATTTTGCTGCAGGTTACACCACAAAACACATTATGGATAAATTGGCCCGAACAGTCTAAATCTCAGTTGCTAGCTCCAGGTATACTAGACAGATTGAATTAATTACTAAATGGTAAGTCAACACCTATGCAAATCTGATTGATTAAATGGATCTAATTTAGTTGGGACAAGGAATTGGGTGTGGGCATGTGATATCAAAGACAATGGGTTGCTGTTGGGATGTGGTGGATTAAATTGTTAAATAGATTGTATAAACAGGCAGATTAGCTCTGAATTAACTCCTTTCTGCTAGCCTGTTCTGTGCTGGTGTAATAGAAAGGAGCCATGCTATTCTTTATGTTCCTCTGATTAAATCTGATTTTGGTTGGTTTAAAGGGAGTGAGCAGCTTAGTGCATTGGAAGTGTTGAGGTCATACCTTAATATATTTCGCAAAGATCTTTCCATAACCAGGGGGAAAAAGTCACCACAATATTCTTCTCCTAGTTTTTCCATTAGTTAGGCCAAATGGAGAGATGACAGTGCAAGTTTGGGGCAAACATTTGCAAATACAGTTGGAATTGACTTAATCTATCAAACTTTCATCTTTCATCATGGTCTTCCTCCCCATCTTCATTTTGAAAAATGATGGGATGAAAACAGTTTTTCTGGGTCACAATGAATGTTTCAACTGGTAGGAAAATGTTTAAGCAATTTTAAAGGGTAGGTACTACTGGTTCCTGATTGTATTAGTGGTCATGTTAAGGGAAGTGTGTTAAAATGATGGAAGTAGACAGAATTTTGGGCACTGATTCATGCTGTATGTTGTATGTAGAATTATCATAACACATTCCAGATTAAGTATCTGTAGACTAAGTAAGAAATTTAACTATGACAATTTGACCTTTTAGCACTTTATATGGATTTTTTCATAACTTACAATGCTAGAATTAATTTCCTACACCCATAAAAGAAAGAAAAAAACTTATTTTATTTTATTTTACTACTTATGGGAATGACGCATCACACAGTCATTTACTCTTGCAGTGTACTTGCAACATAGAATTGTAACAGACTGGCACAAATGTGTTAGTGTTTCTTTTCCAGTGCTGTCAGTAAATTCATTGCACCATTTGATAAAATGTTAATGGAAAGCTGTTGCTTGAGCAAAACTTGTAAAGTTCCTTTTAAGGAAAAGGAATCTAAAGACATGCTATCCTTGTAGGATTACATGCTGGGGCACAGTTTCTCATAGTGTCTAATGATGTGGTAGTGGTGGCAATTTCCCTCCAATTCACTGAGGATCAGAACAGTATTTGTTGACACTGGCTATAACTGTTGTTGTTGTTGTTGTTGTTGTTGTTGTTTTCACCAGGAAACTCTCCACAGACCGGTACTCAATGGTTTGCAAACTGGCACCAGTCCATGACTTTAAGTAGCACTGCTCTGGTAAACTTTTCCAACTAGGGGACTGCAACTAGATGTGAAGGAAGGACAACAGTTTATACCTCCTTTTATTCTATCTGTTTTCTCTCTTAATTTATCTTGAAACAAATCATCATATTTATGATTCTATGCCAAGGTACTTGTTGATGCACTTGCTCTTATTTCAAGGCTACATGGAACATACTGTATTACTCTATAATAATATACACAGATATAACAGGGACAGATGGTAATTTGATTCTGTTTATTTTAGAAATCAACTCTTCAAAATTTACATTTTTCCCCATAAACTTCTTGTGGAATCTCGAGGAAACTCTTCAGATTAAAGAAATCTATGTAAAACCATAGTTAATAAATGTGTAATTCACCAAAGACAACCCATGTAGTTTCTTGCTCGTCCTTTTTTCAATTCTCTGAAATTTTAGTCCCAGCTAGAGCTACTGAATCAATGGAATTTGCATACGTGATAACTTACCATTTAGTCATGGATTCATAATTGAACACTCTGCCTTTGTAGATTAGATAGATAGATAGATATAGATATAGATAGATAGATATGAAATATTAATGAAATATAACTTGCATCCCTAGTCTTCCCCAAGACAGGAATCTCAGGAAGTCTCATCAAAAATCTTGGGAAGTGAGATAGGGGGAAATCTCTCTCTCTTTTTGTTCCTAATGGGGAGGGGCAAATCTACAAAATTTTGTTTCATTTACAGTTGGACACAAGACCAATGAATACTCCTGATTATGTCACACAAGGTGGTCTCTGGTCAGCTTACAAGAGTGATTTACAAGGGGAAGCCCCTGGTGAGATCTTTAAACATAATACATTAAGTATCAACCACTGTTATACAGAACATGCCAGGGTAAAAATAATGTGGCTTGTGTATTACATGTGGTCCATGGAACCCACTTTTGTGGACCCTGAAGCCCACCTGTAGTTGTAAATACTGTTGGCAGAGAAGAGTATTTTGTAACTTGAAATGGAGAAACCCCAATGCCATAGGCACTTACATCTGCAGGATGGAGCTCACTTTTCATCTAAATCCACTTCCAGTAATATCTAAAATATAGATGTCATGACCACAACACTGCCCCCAACTCCCCAGCTGGCACTTACTGCTTTACATCTATGCCTTATGAAGACGCCAGAGAAACTTTGAAAGCTAGCATGATGTGTTTTGAACCTTTTGGTTCATAGAATCATAGAATCATAGAGTTGGAAGAGACCACAAGGGCCATCCAGTCCAACCCCCTGCCATGCAGGAACTCCAAGTCAAAGCATCCCTGACAGATGGCCATCCAGCCTCTGCTTAAAGACCCCTAAGGAAGGAGACTCCACTACACTCCGAGGGAGTGTGTTCCACTGTCGAACAGCCCTTACTGTCAGGAAGTTCCTCCTAATGTTGAGGTGGAATCTCTTTTCCTGCAGTTTGCATCCATTGTTCCGCGTTCTAGTCTCTGCAGCAGCAGCAGAAAACAAGCTTGCTCCCTCCTCAATATGACATCCCTTCAAATATTTAAACAGGGCTATCATATCACCTCTTAACCTTCTCTTCTCCAGGCTAAACATCCCCAGCTCCCTAAGGCGTTCTTCATAGGGCAAGATTTCCAGACCCTTCACCATCTTAGTTGCCCTCCTTGGGACATGCTCCAGTTTCTCCACATCTTTTTTGAATTGTGGTGCCCAGAACTGGACACAGTATTCCAGGTGGGGCCTGACCAAAGCAGAATAGAGTGGCACTATAACTTCCCTTGATCTAGAAACTATACTTCTATTGATGCAGCCTAAAATTGCATTGGCTTTTTTAGCTGCCGCATCACACTGTTGACTCATGTTCAGCTTATGGTCTACTTGGACTCCTAGATCTCTTTCACATGTGGTCTCATTCAGCCAGGTGTCCCCCATCCTATATCTGTGCATTTCATTTTTCTGCCCTAAGTGCAGAACCTTACATTTCTCCGCATTGAATTTCATTTTGTTAGCACTGGCCCAGCTTTCTAGTCTATTCAGGTCATTTTGAATTTTGATCCTGTCCTCTGGGGTATTAGCTACTCCTCCCAGTTTAGTGTCATCTGCAAATTTGATAAGTATGCCCCCAATTCTGTCATCCAAATCGTTAATAAAGATGTTGAATAGCACTGGGCCCAGGACAGAGCCCTGTGGGACCCCACTGGTCACTTCTTTCCAGGATGAAAAGGAGCCATTGTTGAGCACCCTTTGAGTTCGGCCAGTCAACCAATTACAAATCCATGTAACAGTTAACTTGTCTATCCCACATTTTGCAAGCTTGTTTGCAAGAATGTCATGGGGAACCTTGTCAAAGGCCTTACTGAAATCGAGGTATACTATATCCACAGCATTCCCTTCATCTACCAAGCTGGTAATTTTATCAAAAAAAGAGATCAGGTTCGTTTGGCATGACTTGTTTCTCTGAAACCCATGTTGGCTTTTTGTGATTGGCTTTTTGTGGTTGGCTCAATAAAATATCATCACAGATTGAATATTCATTAGAGGTTTGGTGGAGCTTGCTGCTGCAATGGCAGCCTTCGACTAAAGTTGCATTTACTGAACTTATGTTTTAAATTATTGAAAGGGTTGGAAGAACCAGCAGGATTGGTTTCTGCAGTGAACAGTTTTGGAGAAACCAATTTTGCTTCCTGCAACTGATTTGATGGAAATTGGTCTCCTACTTTCCGTTCTGTTGGTCAGGTGAAATCTGAAGCCATTAGGCCTCTCAATTGAGATTTCGCTTTACTGCATAGCCACGGGCCATGTGAATGACATCCTTAGAGGTAAGTAGAAAAGAATAACAAATATTCCCATAACATAATAGTTTGCAATAGCACTTAACAAATCAATAGTTTGCATTTGTGTTGTATCATTACCACCTTTACCGACTTTATTTGATTAGGAAGAGCACCATTTTATTTGAAATGAGCACAATGATTAAATATAACATCTGCTGCAGAGAAGAGACACTTGGATATCTGTTTCTTTTAAAAGGTTATAAAAGAGGGGTCAATAAACAGGAAATTGTGAAGGAAGACTCAACGGTCTCCAACTGAAAGCTTTGGGGAATACTTCCAAAGATAATGCAAGGCAATTCCACCCTTCTGCTGCTAGTAGAGCTTATTAAAACAGCACTGAAATTGCACAGTAAACCCAACATGTTAAATAGACAGAGACAAAGAGTATCTTCTGTATCCCCAAGGACCAAAATCAGCCTATAGCAGTTCCTTAAATGGCTGCACACTAATGTCCTTTGTAAAACCAAATAATGATGTTGTGCAGAAGGGACATTTTCTCTCAAGAGTAGTTAGTTTGAAGGAGTAGATTCATTCAAAAACATTGGCATGCATGCTAGAAGATGGCAAAATCTCTCCTTGTATTGATTTAGGCAAATCAAACCTGAATGTTCTAGGAAGAAAAAGATACCGGGGGTAAAGAGTTGGTATATGCTAACACTAATGTTGTTGTTATTTTCCAGATAGCTTGCCAAATCTTGTAGGGGTGGCATTAAATTATAGTTGACAGTATCAATTACAATATCAACTGCTATCAAATAGCTGTGTGTCCATGGGATATTAATGCTTGCCTTGTGTCTATGAGTATTTCTACTGAATTATCAATTTTTAAGACATATGGGAGGGACTTAAGAAATTACAGATTTTTCCCCATATTATCTCTTTCCAATCAGGAGACTGAGTCTCCAGTAGAAATATACTGTAGAAATAATGCAGATTGACACCACCAACTGCCATATCACCATCCTACAGAACGTTGGGGTTTATAGTTTTGTGAAGCACCAACACTCTTTGGCTAACAAGATTAAAGACCTGTAAAACTAGAAATCCGAAAGGTTGGAGCTACAGCAATTAAAGCAGTGTCGAACTTCATTATCTATAGTGTAGATTCACCCTATGTAAAATAAATATTAGAAGTACTATATGTCCATTAGTAATATCTCTATGCAAAGTCACAGGGTAGTGTGAACCCAAGTTCCCAATACCTGAACAAAAAACATGTACCAAAGTTTCTTGCTACTGGAAGTAGATAAATCAAGAATGTTCTACCAAAATATCACTTATTTCCTAAAAAGTTTGGCTGTCTTGCCCACCTCATTTGGTTCGGTTCCCTGGATTCTAGAAGTTGTGCATAAATAATTTGAAAATCTCTATGTATATATGTGCACATATATGTGCATGCACACACATGAGTGTGCGTGCGCGCGCGCGCGCACACACACACACACACACATTTGTGGATCTGTTTAAATACACCACTTTTACTTCCTGCAAAGTACAGCATTAAGCAAGTTAATGAATCATCACTTAATGAAAAAGGCATAAACATTGAAATCATTGTGATCATTGCAATGGATGTGTTTTGCTGTTGGATAACATAACATCTTAATAGAGTCAGTTATTTTGAGTGTAGGGAGCCAATATTTTTGCTATTTTCAATGTATACACTGTTCTTTCCATTGACTTGAATAATGGCCCTTAAAACCTAGCTAAATCCTTTTGTTTGGGCTTCCTGGACAAAATATTTTGTTAGAAGAGAGGTGTATTAAACAACATGACAAATCTTCCACACAACCTCAATTCCTTGCCTGGAATTTTCTATAAACAGAAGGTTTAATGGAGATCACCAGATTGTCTGAAAACATATTGGGATTGCTTGAAAATATATCACAAATGACACAAGAGAAATATTCTGCCAATAAAAGCTTCCTCCTCCCCCTTGGGTGATATCAATTTATCTGTTGGGGCCAGTCAGCTCGCTCCCTTCCATTCATCCGCACAACTGAATTGCTTGGAAAAGCCAGAATGCCATATGGCATACCAGAGATCTTGCCTAATAAATCTAGCTAAACAGGCCTTTCCTTCAAGCTGTTGTGTGTATACTTGTGTGTTTTTAATACAGTCTACTGGTTGTTTCAAACATCTGGGTCTAACAATGAGGACAGTGCTCATCCTACAAAGATATTCAGGTCCTCTATTTTCTGCATCATTGACTTTGAGTGCTTGAAATGATATTTTGCTATTGCCTCGTAGCTATCTTTATGAGACATTGGAGAAATAAAATGGAAAGCAGGACGCAAGCATTGACGAACTGTGAATGTTTGGGAGGATTGCTTTTTGTCTTTAGTATGGCAATGAAAGGAAAATATTTTGGTCATAAAAGTGAGTTTTTAAAAAGTGGCAAATTAAGATAAACACTTTTAAAAAACTGTGTGCACTCCACATCATCTCCACAGATGCACTTCTGTAAAAATACTCTCGGAACAACTGTTATTGTACATCAACCACTTAAGGGTCCATATCTTACAGTCAGTTGGCAGAAAATTATGCCAGGTCAATTCCCCTGGAAATAAAACTGCCTTACCATACTTGTTGCATAAGGTAACTAAGTACAGCATCTCAAATGCAACATGAGCGATGTGCATATAATGGAAATATGATCTGTTCTTCTTGAATAATTCCAGAAAGATTCCTCTCCTGCTCCAAGTACAACAGGCCTTTTCAGCACCAGATGTGTTTGCACAGTAGCAGCCAGGGAACTGGATGGGGAGGACAGCAGTAAAAAAGAAATTTTGGCCTCCCAGCTCTCCAGAGAGTTGGTAGCAGTTGCAATGATGCCACTGGGGCAGAAGAGGAAGTCTGGTGATGTAGTGTAGATTCAGAAGAAAGATGTTTGTTCTTTTCACCAAGTGCCAATCCTAAAGCTAGATGCTTCTCAAGCACCTAACACACACACACACACACACACACACACACACATCACCGCCTCACTGGGTCACTTATTTGCCATGAGGACATGTTTTGAGGCTTAAAAGGTCCACTGTGCTGAGGGAGGTAGGACCATTGAGCAAGGAGGTATTGAACACACCTTTCCATAATGACCCCCCCAAAAAAAACAACAACAACAACAACTGCATAACAGATTGTAACAGAAGGTTAGGTCAGTATATGTTGTCAGTGAGATTCCAGCCTTAATGTTACATATCACCAGTGGTTTGGAGGAAGGAAAGATTTCTACATTGAGTTTCAAAATGTTAGTTTGAATTTCATGAGAGTGTTTGATAAATGGACAGCAAATATATAATCTCCGGTGTGTTGATACTCCCTTGGCAGAAAACTCCACTTGGAATAAAATGAGGGTTTGGGGTTTGTTTGTTTGTTTGTTTAAACAAGCAACAACATATATGTAAGACAAATTTCCTTAAAAGAGCTCAGGGCAGGAGATAAATGCTGCCATTTTGCCCTTACAACATGCAGCTCAGAGCCTACAGTTACTGTCCAAGGCCCTGAAAAGTGTCCCAGTGATAGAGAGGTAATGTTAATGGACACCAAAAACAAGGCTTGTGTTGCCGTATTCTTCTGACTGAACTCCCTTTCATGGGAATTAGGTTGCCTCCTTTGGAGCCTCCTTTAGAAGGCTGGGGGATTCTATACTGGTCATCCAATCTTTTATTGATAAACTACAAGACTTCTGTTTTTATAGCAGTTCACAGGTTTTGGCTAGAAATCACTAAGGCACTTATTAGAATGTAGCCTAGAGCTGTGAATTTGTTGTAGAATCAGAATCATAAATTGTAGAGTTGGAAGAGAACACAAGGGCCATCCGGTCCAACCCCCTGCCAAGCAGGAACTCTCAATCAAAGCATCCCCAACAGATGGCCATCAAGACTCTGCTTAAAGATCTCCAAGAAGACTCCACTACACTTCTAGGGAGTCTGTTCCACTGTCGAACAGCCCTTACTGTCAGGATATTCCTCCTAATTTTTAGGTGGAATCTCTTTTCCTGCAGTTTGCATCCATTGTTCCTGGTCCTTTTCTCTGGAGCAACAACAAGCTTGCTCCCTCCTCAACATGACATCCCTTTAAATATTTAAACAGGGCTATCATATCACCTCATAACTTTCTCTTCTCCAGGCTGAACATCCCCAGCTCTATAGTTTTTTGTGGGGTTTTCGGGCTATGTGGCCATGTTCTAGAAGAGTTTCTTTGTGTACATGGACACATAGCCTGAAAACCCCACAAAAAACTATGGATGCCAGCCATGAAAGCCTTTGACTCCACATCCCCAGCTCCCTTAGTCGTTCCTCATAGGGCATGGTTTTGAGGCCCTTCACCATTTTAGTTGCCTTCCTTTGGACATGCTCCAGTTTCTCCACATCCTTTTTGAATTGTGGTGCCTAGAACTGGACACAGTATTCCAGGTGGGGCCTAACCAAAGCAGAATAGAGTGGCACTATTACTTCCCTTGATCTAGACGCTATACTTCTATTGATGCAACCTAAAATTGCATTGGCCTTTTTAGCTGCCACATCACACTGTTGACTCATGTTTGTGACTGGTTCATATTCATAATCTTTGTGTATTCCCTAGTTTATGGGATACATAAGGACTGTGAAAGTCTCTCAATTCCCACTTACTGAGCAGCAGCCATTGCAATTAACAGGGATCTGTTTTCCTGCCAATTGAGAAGCAGCTGACTGACATTACACTTGGGTAAGTGATTTCCAGTGCAAGGGAGAATTATAACAGGGACCCTGCTTTTGGTTGTCAGATCAAAGGGAGTTCACAGGAAGGAGTGGGGACATCAGTCAGTTTCTGCCTGTTACGTGAAGGGGGATAGACTGGGAGACACTACACAGCTCCGTAATTAACACAGCTATGCATTTGTAAGTTTTGTTTGTTTGTTTTTTGTTTTTGTGTTTTTTTTTAGAATTTTGGCCAATCATTTTTGTTTTGGTTGGAATTGTTCATTTCTATTGTTTCTTGTTAATCACCTCTAAAATGTAGTACCTGTAAACACAGGCATTTAAGGAATTGTTATAGGACAGACTGGGATGTTGGACCATTTTTAAAAAATGTTTTAATTGTACTGTTTTTAATGCTGTGAGACCGCTCTAATTCCCAGTCCTGGGAAAAGAGCGGAATACAAATAAATAGAATAAATAAATAAATAAATCCAAGAAATGCATAAATAAATAAATCCCTGTGAGATAGGCCAGAGTGAGGAAGAATGACTGGCCCAAGGATTTCTGGTGAGCATAGTGGAATAACAGGTATTCAATCCTGACTTTCCTTGGCTCTAGTCCAACATGGAAACAGACACGAATAGTGTGATACTGTATAAAGCATTCAGAACATAAAATAAAGTTTCCTGCCAACAGATCTACAACAACATTCCCTTTCTTCACATTACATGTGTTCTGAAACACTTGCATAGGATCAATGTTCAATGAAACTACGGTATGTAGCATTCAGATGGGCATTTCATGCCTACACACATGTTTGAGACTCCCAGACTGAGAAAACATTTAATTCAAAAGTCTTGTTTCCTTTAAGCCTAGATGTACACATGGGCAACTTTCAGTAGCAGCTCTTCTGTCTCATGACCCAGTTATTATTCATTATGAATAATTGTTTGTCTCCTTGCTTCACTACTTTGGTACCAGTGGGTATCCCTCCAGCTGTTTGAAGAGCTCCTTAAGATCCATGAGTTAAGAAGTGCATGGAGTGATTTTTATTAACACTCTTACATATATTTCCTCAGGTTCTCATCAAATGAATAACCACTGCCACCTAGTCCTTCATCATTCCCCAGGAAATCTCTGCTTCTCCTAATGTACACAAGTGAGTCAGAGATTCTTCTTCTTTTTTCTTTTTTAATGAAGTAAGATGGGACTGTTTGATCTGGCTGTATACTCTGAAATGCCAGATTAAAACTGCCCCTAGATTAAAATAGGGAGAGGTAATTTGTTAGGAATCACATTCATCCTTACTCACATACATCCATGCTACGTGGACTATTGTGGCAATTTCACATAGCTCTATCTTCCTTCCCTTTATTCCAGCCTCTCAGAAGGTTAAAAAAAAAGAAACAGCCTCTTGTGAGACCAAGGACTCTTTCAAACGGGAGGAATTTCTCCCAACTCCGAATGGAGCCAATGCGGATTCATGTAAATTCACTTGTTTAGCGAATTTACATGAACCCCTGCTCCATTTGGAAGAAACCCTGCTCCGTTCGGAATTACTTCCCATTACCCGAAAATAACCCCCTCCTGCCCGAATTTGCATGCGAAGCTTTAATTCGCAATAAAGTAAAACCCATGATTGCATTCGAATTGGCTTCCCTCTTGCCCGAATTTGCATGCGAAGAGTTAATTCGCAATAACGTAAAACCCATGATTGCATCTGAATTGACCTTAAATTATACTTCCAATTTAGCCTTGTATGAAAGAGTAGCAAGAGTTTCTTCAATTCTATATTTCCTATCTGTCCTTCAGATTCCTGTTTTATCTACTTTGTTGTTCTTGTGTGCCTTCAAGTTGTTTCTGGCTTCTGTTTCTGGCAGCCAAGGAAGGAATCAAGCCTTGAGTCATAATCCAACACTCAAACCACTGCACCACACTGGCTCTATCTACCTAGGTAAAGATAAAGGTATTCCTCATTGACAAGGTTGACAAGTTGTGTCCGACCATAGGGAGTAGTTCTCATCTCTGTTACTGAGCTGAGCCAGCATTGTCAGAGACTATTCTGTGATCATGTGGCCAGCATGGTTGCACAGAACGCTGTTTACCTTCCCACCGGATTGGTACCTATTTATCTACTTGCATTTGCAGGCTTTCAAACTGCTAGATTGGTAGAAGCTGAGACTAGTGATGGGAGCTCACCCCATCATGCGGCACCCAGACCTCGAACTGTCAACCTGACAATCTTACAGTCAACAGAGTCAGTGTCTTAACCACTTAAGCCTCCTATCTACCTAAGGAACATACTATTTGCATTTTGTATTTATTACTTTTTTTTTAAAAAAAATGCATTTTTATTGAATTATTTTAACACATGTACAAAGTGTTAGATATACCCATGCCCCCCCTCCCCTACGGCTTATTAGAGATTAGAATCAATACACTGTTTACAATTAGAAACCTACATTCAATATGTGGAATATGGATTTAATTACAGTATTGACATCATTGTACTTTGTATTCACTTTGATCTTCCCAAGCAGAATTTCCCAACCCAAGTTCCAAGCTTCTTTCCTGCTTTCTCCAGTATATTTTACTCTTCTATCTCTAAAAATAGTGAACAGCAAGTTATCTGGCAAATACTTATCTACCTTGTTCAAGTTCCAATTTTTACTTTCTTTCCACCCTGATAATATCACAGCTGATTTTAATATATACTTTACTGCTTTTTCATCATTAATAGTCATTCCCTTATTCTTCAGATTTAATGTTATACAACTCCCTTTGCTCAAATGAACATCCTTGCCTATTATTTTATTAATCTCTCTTATCACTTCACCCCAAAATTTCTGAACAAAAGGACAATCCCACCACATATGTATGTAGAAACTCTTGGACCCACCACAATGCCAACATTTTACTGATAAGGTTTTACTGAAAAGTGCTAATTGAAGAGTCCTATACCATCGCTCTATTAATTTCTTCTGTTGCTTTCTTATCCTAGGGCCTGAACAGACCGGCATAAAGATCTGGCCTCGGGGCAGAGTGGGGACATTGTGTCCGCACACTGGCCACCCAGAGGCAGCCCCCTCACTGCCCCCATGCTGCCTGCCTGACTAGATGGCAGGTGGCGTCATGTCACATCTTCAGAGCAGTGTTTACATGTGCTGTGCCAAAGAAGCAGCAAAATGTCACTGCCACCACAGCTAGAGCGCCTTTCCACGGCACAAAAAGGAGCTGTTTTATGTAGCTCCTTTTTGCACCACGGAAATGACAGATTGGGGCCATGGTGTGTAGTTGCCACCACCCCAATCTGGCAATGAAAGAGGCAGCTGCAGGCTGCCCCTTAAGGGTGGTCTGTTCAGCCCCCTGGTGTGCTTGTTTCTCTTAACTTCTTGTATCCATAATTGTATATCTTCTCTTGTTAAATTTAAATCTCTTTGCAAAACGCCTTTCAAAAAGTCTACAGTTTTGAACTTATGATCTAATATTACTCTTTATATGAATCCAATGATACCTCTGATTTCCTTTAACATCTTTTTGGTAATCCCCTCCCATGGTGTTATATTATCTTTCTTCATATTTTTAACTATATCCTTCATCAGTTTTTTTTTAATTCCAGTTGCATGGACCCAGTACTTCTTTCCAATTAAGTTGGTGAGTCTATCTACTCCCCATGGCTTACCTTCTTCATGAAGCAGGTCATCTATAACTCTATAACTCTTTATTTTTAACTTTCTTTAGTGTTCTCCCTAAGTCTTCATTATTGCATGTAGTCAAACTTTCCATAGGACACCATTTAAAATTTCCATTTACTGTTATATTTTGCCACTTTCCCCAACTTTGTTTATTTAAATTCAAGAAGTCGATCAAATTACCTTTATGCTTCTGTCCCTTTCCATTCAATCTAATACTATGTTACATATGATTTATTGATCTTTCTAACCATACCCATTTCTTCTTCCTCTCATATTCAAATTCTAAGATTCTTTCCATTTGAGATGCATCAAAATAAATCTCTAAAGAAGGGATACCCCAACCTCCTCCTCCTTGGTGACCATAAACTAAAACATTTGTAAATTTGTTTTTTTTTAATAGCCAGAAATCCATATTTTAATTTTTCTATCCCATCCTGTTGTTATTTTAATGGGAATCCTCGCTGGAATTGTTTGAAGTAAATATCCTTACTTTTGTAAACATGTCATATTTTTACTTGGCCTTTTATTCATTTTTCTATTTATCTTTTTTCCATAACTGGTTATTGTTGCCTTGTACTATCCTATCAAATTTTTAGTTAAAATTACTCCCAAATGTCTCATCTTCTTTATCACTAACTAAACCACAAGTACTTTTTATTTTCCTCTGTTCTTCCCATTTGGTATTTTAAAAAAAAACAAACAAACAAACAAAAAACAACTAGATCACACAACCCAAAAATTCAACAGTACATAGTCGCACAGATAACACAAACTGTATAGGGACCTTAGCAATGTGAATCCTTGGTTATATTCCTCTCACAAGGAAAAATGACAGGTAAGTCAGTATTTCTTTCTCTCATTGGCAGGACTGTAAATTGTTCAAATGATTTTCCATACATTTCAGTTTGCTACTTTTAAGACTTTCAAGAAGAATTAACCATTGGATGAGTTCTTTGTGCCTTATTATCTATCCTTCTGTGCTGTGCTTGTGCTTTTCTTAATAAAGAGAAAGGCTACATTTATGCACAATTCCCTGTACTAGTGGTGAGGTTGAGGGATGGTTGCCACTAGATAGCAATGGTCACATGGTATAGCTGACATCTGTGTATTTGCCTTCAACCTGCCAATCAACTTATAATGACCCCATGACTTTCAAAGAGTTTTCTTAGGTGAGAAAAACCCAGAGGTAGTTTCGCCAGTTCCTTCCACTGGAACAGCATACATCACCTAGCATTCATTGACAGTCTCTCATCCAAGTAATAATCAGAGCTGACCATTTTTAGTTTACAGGATCATATGGGATCTAGTGTCCTTAGTTTATTTGGACTACACTCATCATCTTCCTGTTGATATATCTGGGCAGTAAGAAAATTCCTCTGAGATTTCAGAAATCTGGTTTCACATGTTGGCTTAATCCTGTTGTTACTCCTGATTGGATAGTCTCACTAAGTCAAGAGAATTTACGTATATATTGACTCACCATTCACCAGCTGATTTGATGGGTCTACTCTAGCTGAGATTAACTAACATGATTCCAAACAATATCTGTATCCATTCTTGTAGTACGATTCTTGGCCAGGGTGGAAACTTGACTTTCCTTTCCCCTAGTGTGATTCAGTATGCCAACTTTCTAACAATTTTTGTCCTGTTGACAGAGTGCCCTAATTCTGTAGTAGGTCCTAGATTAGTTTTCTGGCATCTCTCTATCTTTTTTAACCAAAACCAGACAGCAGTTGATGAGAAAAACTGAAGGCTGCATTTTGTGGTCTTTTCTTTTATTAAGAAATAATGACTGGTTTACATCCAGTCATTACTGAAAATTTCTAAGTCCATCACCAGTGAATAAAAGATAGTGCAGAGGACACATTCACCTATGATGATATACGATGAACAACTGATATGAATGTCTTTAAGAAAACCATTCCATAAATAAGGGGTGGGGGAGTCAGCTAGCTTTTTCTTTTAACCATCAGTATTAAAATGTTCCATTTTACTCTACATTATTATGATGGATAGGGAACTAATTAAAAGACTGCAAGGAGTAGAAATTGTAATTAGAAGATTTACCCGTGGGTTCTCAATTTAAAAACTGTGTAAAACTTAGGCCAATTATTAAAATAGTTGTGGACAAATCAAAGTGGGAGACAATTAGGCAATTGTCAAAGGCCTACAGGTTTTAAACTAGTTAATAGCTAAAACACTGAAATGGATTCATGATGAAACAATGATGTATGATTTAGGCAAGATTAAAAAATCCTCCTGTCATGACCACTTTATTCTCCACCACTAAGCTTCTTCAATGACAATACCCTGGGCCTTTTCATCTCGCCACTGCCACTTGATAGTCATGAGCACCTTAATATTTACACTATTTTTCTTATTAATTCGATCCTGCCTCCTCTTTGTGATTGTCATTTTACCCCCAAAATATGTTTTGAATTGTTAGTAGTGTGATAAGTATTCAGGTTCCAGAGGAGTCTTTCTTGAACAACAATAAAACTTTATTTAAACAACAGTTTAACAATGTTTTATGCATTGAGCTGTTTTATACACTTGTTACTCTTATGGTTTCATTTACACACACACACTCCAGAGCAAATTGATTATTTTCATTTTAAACTGACACAATCTTTGTATTATGTTCCCTTCTCAAACTTATCTCTACTCTAGCCAACTAGGCTAACTAAATTCCACAGGATATTCCACTCCAGCAACTCTCTCAGAGTTCTGGATGTATACTGGTAGGGAGTCCCTCACTTTTGGAGTCTACCCCTAACCATCCCTGACTCACACTGAAACCCTCACTACGACTCTCTCTCTCTGAATTTAACTGAAATCCTATCTGACTTCCAACTGTCACCAACAGATCATTTATCACCTTAAGCCTTCGATTTGACCGGCTGTCACCAGCTCTCATTCTCTTGGCTGTTGCCAAGGCTCACCCTATTCTGCCTTCTCTTCACACCTCCCAACAAAAATAAATGGATCTCTCTTTCTCTCTCTCTCTCTCTCTCTCGCCTAAGTAAGGAAGCAAGGAAGTGTAAACCTTGTATCCCAACAGTGGGGTTTTTGCTTGTTTGTTTGTTTAGTTTCTCTCTCTCTCTCTCTCTCTCTCTCTCTCTCTCTCTCTCTCTTTCAATTTCTCATATGCTTTACCTAAATAGGACTTTTAAAAAGAATTGAAACATTCAAAGTGCAACTCCACACAGAGGAATGTTTGAATACTGTATCCTTTGTGAGTCCCTATATAAAATGGAAGAAAATAGCAGTTGATCTCAGAACTCTTCTCTGCCTACAAAGAGACCTGTAACCTCACTGGAATGGAGACTTAGGAGTTTATTGGATGACAGAAATTGGAAATATAATCTAATGGCAATACAAACGCAATCATGGGGTTTCAAATTATTGTGTATTAAAGTATCTCACATAATTTCAGGCATAATCATAGGTTTTACATCATTGCGTATTAAAGCATCTCACACAATTTCGGGCAATGGGCAGTCATTTTCGGGAAATGGGAAGTCATTCTGAATGCATTCTGAACGCAATTAGAATTCATGTAAATTCACTAAACTAGCGAATTGACGTGAATTCAAATTGGCTCCATTCGAAATAGAGAGAAATTTCTCTCGTCTGATAAACTCCATACTGGATTGCAAAAGAGATACTGTTGAAATGCAAATGGACTTTAAATTTCCTGGACTGTGAAAATCTCCCTATTGCCATATGGCCAGAAGGAGGAGGAGCCTACTCGCACAAAATAACCCCCCCTCCCAATATACCATCTTTACTAAGGACTGAAACAACATTTAAGCATCTGGCTAACATCCCCAATTGTTTTTTTTCCCCCTCCTGTTTGGTGGATGGGATCATCATCATCATCATCATCATCATCATCACTTTACTCTTTAGGAATGTACTTTAAGTCCTGAGCTTGAAGAAAGGTGAGATATAAGTCAAATAAATAAATTATCTAACTGGACTCTCCCTCCCCACATTCAGCCAGCCAACTGACGCCAACGGAATTGCAGCAAGGATTAGTAGTGACACATGGTTTGAAATTGTTCTGTTGCAGGAGGGGTCAGGGTGTGACCTTTCAGGAGTTTATGGACTGGAACTCTCAGCATTCCTCATCTCTGGCTCTACTGGCAAGACCTAATGGGTACTGCAGTTTGGAGAACTAAACTTAGCTTACCACTTCACTATCATTATGTCATTCATGTGTTTTAATATAGTGGTTTGAATGTTGGACTACAGCTCTGGAGGCCAGAGTTTGAATCACCGCTCAACTGTGGAAGTGCTGTCACTGGGTGATTCTGAGAAAGTCACTCTCTCTCAGCCTCAGAGAACGGCCAAGGCAACCCCCCTCTGAACAAATCTTGCTAAAGAAAAACCCATTTAGGATCACCATAGGTCATAAATTACTTGAAGATACTCAACAACAACAACTAAAATATGTATTCAAATATATATATATTGAAATACGTATTTAGTGGCATTTGTATACATATTGAAATTATTTTTTTTAACATTGAAGATTATTACAGAAAGAGAATAGAATGAAATTGGATTGAAAACAAGTGTTTTATATGTCTGTGGTACACTGTTCTTTGCAAAAAAAAAAAAAAACAGATAAAAGTGATCTAAACTAGAAATAAACTGGTTCATCCTTCCCTCTACAAGTCATCTATCTAAAGTGGCACAGTACAGAATGTTCCTATCTCATTTTGCATAATATGTGGAATGGCTTGACTAAAACACGTTATATGCATAGCTTTAACTCTTTCTCTTAATATCAAGGAATGAACATTCCAAAGGTTAAAGAGAAAGCTTTGCACAAAAGCCTGCCTTCTCATTCTGCTCTTTTTTATTCTTCCCATTCACACAAGGGATCCCCTGGGCCTGAGCACAAAATTGAGTAGGAGTCTGAACTCTGCAACTTTGTAGAACGTTGTCCTAAATTAACTACAGCCTTTAAAAAAAAAACAAATGAAAGTAGAGATAAGAGGCCTAATAGAACATTCTTCCAGCAGTTTTAATTCAAAAGGTTGCCTCTTAGAATCTAAAAAGTCTTCTGTTTTCTGTTCTGTATAACACACATTTAACAGTAATAGTGTGAGGCTTATGTTCCTGAGGAATAATTCCATAGTCTTCATACACTATAGGAACATCTGCATGAAGGAAAATGTGTGGGTGAGACCAATAAAATAATCCTTCTTGAGATCAAAAGATTAGCCACAAAGAAGGACTTTGTTACTAACAAATATGATATCATCATCATCATCATCATCATCATCATCATCATCATCATCATCTTTTATTCCTCACTCTTTCTTCAAAACTGGGACTCAACACATCTTGACAATTAAAGTCTAAATACATTTAAAAACATACAAAACATCACTATTAAAAGGAAAATAAACTACCAATAGCATTTGAATTCGAGTTTAACCATTCTGTTCAAAATAATTTAAACACGATTTTTAAAAGATATGAGTAAAACATTAAAAACAGTACTGTCTTAAAGCCTATCAAACCTGCAGTACTCAAAAGACTATCAAGATTTTTCAAAAGTCTTTGCCTTCCAATGGAAGGATTGAAAGGGGGAGCTATTTGGTCATCATCATCATCATCATCATCATCATCATCACCATCACCATCATCGTCATCATATTTTATTCCTCACTCTTTCTTCACTTTTCCTCTGTTTATTTCATCTTATGAGGAGTTCTTATATAGGGCTTATGTATTCCCAATGTGGCATAGAACTACACTTTAAGGTTGCAGTTCCCTATATGTAATGTAAATCTGATAACAGCACATACACACTCAAGATGATCAGCTCTGTCTGTAAAAAGGTATCAAACATAAATATAGCTGAACACATTGGTATGATTCCCAAAGCATGTGAAGAACACGATATCAAGGGAAAATATTATGTGCTTTCTTTTCTTTTCTTTTCTTTTCTTTTTAAAGACAACCCACATGTAATAACTTTATGTTTCAACTAACTGAGGGAGGGAAAATAGTAGTAGTTGATGCCCACTAGGGTTGGTGGAGGATAAGGTGAAATAAACAGAGGAAAGGTCAAGGAATCATCAGAAGCAGAGCCATCTACAGTTAGTTTGGTACCCAGCTTCCTCCTTTGCAACAATGAAGTACTACTCTGCAGGTTGGGAGGGGATTGCAGATGAGATAGACATGAGCAGCACGTAATTGTTTCAGGTATGAGGTCCACCTGGGGAGGAAAGTCTATTTCTCTAATGAAGGCCCGAGACAGATGGGCAGGAAGCGCCATCCTCGAACCAAAGGCTCAGGAGCACGCAACACCCACATGCTCCCAAGCCCTAGTTTGTGTGAGTGCTGCCATGATTGTGCTGTCCCGCCCACACAGGGTGCACATCCATGATGAGTCCTGGGCAATGCTTCCAAATGGCACATCATACTGGACACGTCACCATGTCACTGGAGGGCGCTTATTGCACCATACCAGTGGCACACAAAGGAGCTCCATTTTGGAGCTTCTTTTGGGTGCATGCATCATTTGTGCAGCAACCAAATGGCTGCAGCAATGATGCAGAGGTGAAAGGGGTTGCCCCTTTCTCCTCTTTAGGGTCAGGGTTTCCGGGGACATGAAGCCCCAAGGACACCCCTTTTCCGGGCCACGGAGAAGCAGAAAAACTCTGGATTGGGGCCAGAGGGCTGCTGGTGAAGTTGCCCTGGCCCCAAACTAGTGCGAAAAGGGGTGGCTGCAGGCCGTCCTTTTGAGGTGGTCTGTCCAGCCCCTAAAACATATGTAGAATAAGGCTTGTACTGTAAGACTGACAGAAATGTAGTTGAGTTCAAGCAAGTAGACCATAAGGGAACTGATTAAGAGAATTGCAGTCTCTATGCATCTATTATTGGAATAATATGGTTCTGGAGATAATGATTCCATCTAGGTATAAGAAAATGGCTTTGGGAATTATGGTTAAAATTTGCTTTGTTTAACTATATCTTTGCTTTGGAAATATAAATGTAATAGATAAGGGGAAAACTCTGGTTTTATATCATCATCATCATCATCATCATCATCATCCACTAAGGCTGCATCCACACTGCAGAAATAATCCTTTTTGGCATCACTTTTAACTGCCATGGCTCAATGCTATGAGATTGTAGGGACTGTAGTTCTGTGAGAAGTCTGGTTCCACAAAAAATAACAATTCCCAGGATTCTATACCATTGAGCCATGTCAATTAAAGTGGTGACAAACTGGATTATTTCTGCAGTGCAAATGCAGCCTAATATATTTAAGTGATTCCAAATAGTTTTTACAACTGAATACAGAATGGAGACATTTTCCACTTGATAGAGACATCTAAAAACGTTTTCTTTGTGCTCTGTTTGCATCAGTACAAAGAGTATGTTGTTAAGGTGGGAAGGAAATATCTGATTAATGCTGCCAATGTCGTTCCTTCTGACGTCTCAAGCACTGTGAGTCTGCACCAACAGTAATCAATTCTTTTGCCTTAAGAGATAGATGAACAAGTTCTTTCTTTATGTTTTCAGTGAAACAAAAATTACAATAGATTCAGTTTCTGCCATGATTAAGAGCTTGTTATCAATACTACAATAAAGTAATTGTAGGATGCAATCACCCTACCTTATCCACTGAATTCTATGGTGGGTCCAACATTGTCTTTGTATATATCTAATCCTGCTATGTTTCCCCACTACTTCTTCCATTTTTTTCCCTCTTATCTGTTAAGAAAGAGGAATGGAATAATTGGGGGAAAAATGCTTTTTGATCAGTCACATTAGAATCCTCCATCTGAAAGTACCCTTAAATTCTATACTGAAAGGTTTTATGGTAGTGGAAAGTGCTCTTTAGTATAATTAACTTTGTTTGGTTTAAAAGCTAAACCCAAGCTTGAGGGATCTTTTGCTCATTCTGAATGAGAACAGGCCTGGATGTTTGCTCAAACTCTCCTGATAGTACCACTGCCTGTGATATGCAAATTGGTTTGTAATACAATTCTGCTTTTTGTGCAGAATATGCCCCTTGCTAGGGTCAGAATGTCTATAACTTGAAGAGTATTGATGGTGTAAAAAATTGATAGAGAAAACATAAAGCTCAGCCAAAAGTACTTGACCGATGACCACACACAGACAGGCTTGCAAGACCATGAAGTAAGGATCTTTAGTGATTATTGGAGGGATTGATAGATAAAAGTATTGTGGTTTTCAGAGGTGGAGAGGATACTGAGAGAAGCAGCAATGTAGATTTTCCACCGGCACAAGAAATGGCAGTATTCTTTTCAGTTGCTACAAGATGGTACATATTCTGTCAATTGGCCCCTGAAAGACATGGGTAGAAGATGTAGCATTGTCCCAAAAGAAATGAGACAAAAATCTTCCCACCCCCTTCACCTTACTGATCTGAAGTGCTCTAGGAAAAGACAGACTTGTATTTAATAATGCAATAACAACAATAATTTTTTCCCCACAACTGTTTTCTTAAAACTTGTTTATTAGGATTATCTTTCTTTGAATAAAGAAGTCCTAGTTTTTATTTGTTTTGAATTATGTGGATCATATAAGTAAAATCCATGTTTACTAATCAGATCCTCCCACTCCAACGGGGCATGTGCTTTTAATATTTGGCCCAGCAGGCATCTTCAGCTAACATTGTATAATACAAGCTACTCTGGCAATTCTAGTTTAATACAATAGGATAGTGACAATCAATCAGACTGAGTAACAGTGAAAGCAATTCACTTACACAAATTTTGGACACACAAAGATTCCAGCTTCATCAGCATACTTTCAATAAAGAGAAAATTATGTTTGCAGGGGAAAGCTTTCGTTTTGCTTTTGTCTTGAAAAGCTAAGTAGCCTGAGCAAGTGAAAACCTCTATATTCTAGAAATAAAGCTGCTACTTTGTTTTTGTCCAGCTATAATGACCGTATTACAAGTAACATAGTTGAATAAATTGTGTTGTTTTTTTTCCAAATAAATCTGGATTTGTATGGGTCTTCTCTCATAGAAACTGTTGTGTTCTACAAGCAGAAGCACACAGAATCCAAGGGAAATCAAAATGTTACAATGCATTTTATAAATTTTTTATAGAGATATAGGTAAGCAAACGGGATATGCACAATGTCCCATACCTGTTCAAAATGAATGCAGCTGTATACACATGCCACCAAAATTTCTGGTAAGTGGACTTCTCCTCTCTGTCTTCTATAGCAGCAGCCCTTTGGATTCACCACCCTCACCCCAATTCTACAAAGAGTTTCCAGGGATCTTGCTGAGTGAAGTGAGATGCTGGGTATGAGATGAAAGGGAGAGGGTTTTTCCAAAGAACTATTCAAGACATTAACCAAAGGGACATTTATGTGCATATTTCTAATGTGCATGTGTATTTGTGTGTGTGTGTGTTGTGTGTACATTAGGTTGCTTATGTTTTGTAGAGGAACAAGACAAAATGTGTAAAAAAAAATCCTGGACAATGACAGTGGATAACTGCAAGAAGAGGAAGAGACAAGGAGCAGATTACAGATCATGCATACATCCCTTGGTAGCATCCTGGGAAAGAGATATAAAACAAAGGAACATCTGATTCTGTAAAGGCATTTGTAACATATAAAGTAGTGGGCAAATATCACCCATCCCTCATGAATTCTCAGCCAGCAGACTCAAATCTGCCTTTCAGTTGAGTGCCATTTTCAATTCACACAGGGCATTTCTCCAACTTAAAGACAGAGTTTTGAGGCCATTTTTCCCTGAACATCTCTCACGCTTTCCATTTTCTTTCTACAATACTGTAAACAGAGCTTCCCCTCTTAAGTACTCTTTTCAAACAACATCTCCAAAATACACAAGTACAGAGCACTACACAAATTTCACACCACTTTTTTTTGGCACAGAAAATTGTCTATTTTGCACAAAATCCAGACTTTCTGTGTGTGTGTGTGTGTGTGTACAAATAAGGTTTTTTTTAATCCTCACAGAGGATTAAATTAGTTCTGAAGAGGAAAGGCTAGGATGTGACTGTATGGCCTAACTCAAGTAGAGCTAAACTGAAGAAAAAGTCTGTGTAAACATAACAAATATTTAAAACTCTTAAAGATTTCAAGTTAAGAATGGACAAAACCATTCTGTGCCATGTTGTGAAACATCTTGACCCATTTTTCTGGTAAATATACAGGCTAAAACACCAGTGTGGAATACAAAGAACAAGTGAGACATACATAGTTAGGATTCAATGCTGATTCATTGTTGGTGAGTTTGTATGATTGTTGTGCCCTCTTGTTGCTCAACTGTTATCACTACGTGGTTTGTAAGAATTCCATATAAGCTTGGTATAACTGCCAGGGAGCCATTAAGCTGTACATGCAATACTCAGTTTATCATTGTACCAATGTAAATAAACTGTTGTACCCTGTCTACTCCTAGACATCCTCCCCCCCCCAAAAAAAAAGTTACCCGGGTGCATTTGAAATTCATGCAAACAACACAGATTCTACCCACATTCCACTGGGATTATTTTGACTAGAGTCTTCTTAAACCCCCAGAGGGATCCCCAGAAAAGATCCAGATCTTGTTGAATACCAGATTCCATCATCCTATACCGCTGATTATGTCATCTAAGGCTTAAAGAAGCTGAAGGTGAAACATCCAGAAAGACACTGTTTCCCAACCCCTTTATAAAACTGTGCAGGCTGAGCAGAAAATTCAGCTGTAGTGTGAGAATGATAGGCATAAGCATGTACAATTGAAGACAAAGAAGGCACTGAATGAAAAAAAATAATAAAATAAAATAAAAAATGTCACATTGGTATATCATTTCCTTTGGAAATCTGAACTTTTTACTTAAATCTAAGTGCTAAATTAAATATAGGTGCTACATGTACTGAGATCACATGTAATGTTTAAATACATGAATCACTGTTTTTTTCAGTATTCTCAATATTTTTATGTAAGGTTTAAAGTGCCTATTTGCATGGTTAAAGATGTTCACTCTTCCCAGTGAAAAGATATTTTAAGAAGCACTGGCTACAAAAAAAAACGGGAAAGTTTCACCACTACCACCACCACCACCATCATCATACTATGTCTCGGGCTGCTGTGAATGGCAGAGAAGTAAGGTCAGCGAGGGGGTGGGAAACTGACAATCCTATGTACATAGAACCCTCAAAAACAAGAAGTGAAATCTTGTTGTTCAAGCTGAGTGTAGCAGGGAGCTGTTGTAGGGACTTCAGAAGAAGGGTACCAAGCTAAGAGCTGTAGGGGAGAGATATACATTTAACAGAAGTACGTATGTCAAGAATTTGCAGCAAAGTGGGTAAATGGAAAGTGTGTTGGTTAGGATACTGGCAGAACTAATTTATGTAATAAAAGATGCACAGGCCAGAAGTGGAGAGAAGCAGGAGTCATTTTGACAATGTATAGAAGGGAACAAACAGAAATGACTTTATCATGTGGAGAAAAATCAGGGATTTAAAAGGGCATTTTCCTGAGACAGTTGTGCAATCACAGCAAAGATTTTCCCACACATCACACTTGGAGAGGATTTGCCCCAGGAAGAACCAGGAATGCTGCAGCAACAGATCATTCATGGGATTTCCCCGTGAATGATTTGTTCCTGGAGCATTCCCGGTTCTTCCCGGGATAAGTCCTCTCTAATCACAATGTTGTTGGAAAATCTTTGCCATGATCATGCAACTGCCCCAGAAAATGTCTTATTAAACCCCCAATTTCTCCCATGTGACTAAGTCCAAAGACTGTGCAGTTGCCTGAATACAGCAAAGAATACATGAGGGAAAGTGCACTTCATATGTAGGAGATGAGGGAAAACAGCAGTGTTCCTAGCAGTGGGAGGGGGGATGTGGAAAAGAAGAGTGGAGTGGAAAGAAATAGAGATTAAGCAACAATATTATCCCTATTTGGTAAAAAAAAAAAAAAAAATCCTAGGCAGGTATTAGGAAAGATGAAAACAAAGCTGCTGAACAGAAAATTAATAAAATGTTTAGGACTTGGAAAGTTTTAAGAAAGCTAAGTAGAAAATATAGGTTTTATGTCTTTGGTATATTCTTTTTGAGATTAATAATAATTTTATTAGCACTGAACAGTGGTTGGTTAGCTTAGTGTAGCTCACAGTCCTCTGAAAAGCAGCTCAAGAGAACAATTCAAAGAAGAAAGCAGGAAAATATAAAGGAAAAGGGACTTACGTAAAACACAAAGTGGGCTACCATTGCTCCTCTCTCTGCACCCAACTACACATCATGAGCAGTGGGACATGAAGAAAGAACAGGACATCAATAAATCTCAGATAGGAAGGTGACAGACAAGACAATGGGAGCAAAGGTAGAGCAGCCTAAGGAATATAGAAAAATAAAAGGTAAGTGAGGTTGGAATGCTGTAGTCATAAACTGACTATTCTGTAGTTGCAAAACATGTAGCTTTTTAACCTAAACTTGTTCTCGGTACAACAGATGATTTCTCACTTCATATTACAACTTCATTTGGATGGCAATAGAACTGGAAAATCTGCTTACCACTAACATAAAATTATCTAGTCTATCCCCACCACCACCCATAGCAACAGTACTACAAGGCTACAGTATTCTTCATTGACTGTTGGTTAAACACACTCACTTACATGCTTGCACAGTTCATAATGCATTACATCAAGCACTCTCCCAGCCCCTACAAGCTGGTCCCATGAAAGTATGCGAAAGCTGAGCTATGCTGTTTACTGTGTAATGTAGTGCTGGGAAAGCATCCAAAACTGTGAGGATTCTTTTATGATCAGCACTTCAGAACTGGACAGATAACAGGTTAGATTTCAAGGCATCATCTGGGCTTTCCTATGAGGCTTTCAATGCTTGGAGTGGTGGGAGGGAAGTGGTACCAAAGGAGTCTGAATCCTTAGAGGAAAGAACTACAGATTGTTCTCTGTCTATAAATCTCTCTCTTCATTTTGCTTTTTGCAGTTGTTCTTCCCAAAAGGCCACTGAGTTCTGGTAGGCTATGCTGTAATAATGATTTTGGCTTATGCATGCAACTGAATGTTTTGCAGACAAAGCCACATTACAGAACAGTTTTGTCTGTGATCACCCACCCCAATAACCCAGAGAGAGTAGTTGAAGAGCATCATATTACTAACCCATAATCAGATCTCCCCTCTGCTGCTGCCCAAAGGAGATGTTCCTGGAGTTACTGCTTTCCTCACACAGAAATCTGAACTGTCTTTGAAAAGAAGCAGTCAGACAATTTGTCTTCACAGGAGGAGCGGATTGCAAAACAGTTCAGAAAAGGAAACTGGGAATGGTTGAAGATGAGCAGGGCTGGCCGTCAGAAATAATGCTAGAAATAGCTTTCTGGCACTGTTTATATTCCACCATTGCAGAAACATACAGTTTGGAATGATGAGTGTCAGTGAACAAATGTGACAGCTTCAAGAGGGAGCCATTTATGGATGCCACAAGCAGCTGGCAAGTATATTACTGTACCAGGAAATCCTACCTGATCAACTTGCAAGACTGATCAGCTGTGTAGGAAGTGTCAAGGAAATTATTTAACCAGAGGAAAATGATGGAAGGAAAGGGCATTGCCTTTTTCAGTGTTTCACACAATAGAGTAGTATGCTTTAAGATTATGCTCTGGTAAAATAATTAGTTCCACACATGTGACTCATTCTAAAATAGAAATGGATACATTTGCTGGCTTTACTTTCACTCATTGTTGCTGTTAATTGCCATCAAGTTGACTTTGACTTATAATGGTCTTATGAATAAGAGAGCTCCAAGTCACCCTGTTATGAACAATCCTGCTGAGGTTCTGTAAACATTCACTCTTAACTCATTAAAAAAAAAAATCTCCCTCCTTCAAATTTATGAGGGAAAAAATTAACAATTATTTTGGGGAAATCAGAAATAAATAATGAAACAACTGAATGTTTCAATTGAATGCACAGGACAAATTAAACAGGTATAGCTATCCACTGTATGGAGAGGCCCATGTTGTGTCTTCCTGTCGTAAAAATACAGACCATCATTGAAAAAGAGAGAGGTAGAAACCCTAATTCAGGAACTCAAACATGAACAGGAAATCAAAGCCAGACCTTTAATAGTCAAGAAAAATTGTCTAACTGGATCAGAAGGTCCATCAGTTTCAAAACATAAAAAAAATTACCCAGCTCCACTCTGATCCAGGCAGAACAAGATGTTAAAGGAAGTCTCATACTAGCTTTCAAACAACAGTCCTGTGTTTCCCAATCCTTCTTCCTTTGTACCATAATAATAACATTCACTCTTAACTCATTAAAAAAAATTCTCCATCCTTCAAATTTATGGGGAAAAAAAATAACAATTCTTTTGGGGAAATCAGAAATAAATAATGAAATAACTGAATTTTTCACTTGAATGCACAGGACAAATTCAACAGGTATAGCTATCCACTGCATGGAGCCTCCCCCTGTTATGAATCAAGGTGGGTAACAACAGAACCAATATACAAAGTAAAAATACAGATATTAATAACAACAGTAAATAAAAACTAATGCTAGCAAATCCATCTCCCTTCCCTCCTTCCCACCCTAAAAAAGCATACAAGTTAAGTCTAAAACCAATTTGATCAAATGGGAAGAGCTAAATGAATGTGTAGTTAAGTTTCATTACAAGGAGGTCAGTTTGGGAAGGTCTGCCAGAAGAGATCCATCTTTAATGCCATTTTAAAGGCATCTAATGATGTTTTAAGGTGGATCTCCTCCAGCAGATAATTCCAAATTTTTGGAGCGATGGCTGAAAATGATCTCCTGGAAGTAGTCATCAGTCTGGTTTCCTTTGACTGAAGCAAGTTCTTCCTGGAAGATCTGAGTGTGTGGGAAGGAATATATGGGAGGAGGCGTTCCCTCAGGTATGCCGGACCCAAGCTATGTAGGGTTACACCATATGCTACACAGTTTATGTATTCTGCAAATTTCTTTCTAGCTAACTCTGCAGACAGTGAGATCAAGCAGTAACTTGCAGCAATGTCTCAACATGTATCCAATCATAGAATCATAGAATCATATTTCTTGAATGTTCAAAGCATGCCACATATCACAACATAGGGCATCCCTATGGCAGGTCCATATATTATAGCACTATTGTTATCACTATACTACAAATGGAGGGGCTTAAGACAATATAAACAATGGTTGCTTAAGATACCTCAGTGAATGTTAGGCTATAAACTTCTTATTTCATGCTTTATGTTTATAGTCACCACATTATAGTCAAATAAACACCATTGCCAATAATAATATACAATTGGCCCTTGATGAGTTCTGTATCCATGATTCAACAATCCCCCAAAAAATTCCAAAAAGAAAACATTGATTTTGCAATTTTATATTAGGGACACCATTTTACTATGCCCACTGTATACAATGGGATTTGAGCATCCATGGATTTAGGTATCCCTGGTGTGGGTGAGCTGGAACCACTGTACTTTATGATAGCAACAAATGTGTTTAACATAACATGCTATCACCCTCATTTTCCCTCCTTCCTTCCTTCCTTCCTTCCTTCCTTCCATTTGTTCTACAGATTATTTTATGAGAGAGGGACATGGTGGCTCAATGGTTAAGTCACTGATTCAGACAATTGCAAGATTGGCAGAGCGGCAGTTTGAGGCCCAAGTGCTGCGGGATTGAGTGAGTTCCTATCACTAGTCCCAGCTTCTACCAACCCAGTAGTCTGAAAGCATGTAAAAGTGCAAGTAGATAAATAGGTACCACTTCGGTGGTAAGATAACAGCGTTCCGTGACAGTGCTGGCTCTTTGGCTTAGTAATGGAGATGAGCACTGCCCCCTACAGTAAGACATGATTTGACAACCTTTCAAAGGGCTAGTCTGAAGAGGAAGAAGGCCCTCCCTCTATCCACCATAATCCAGAGGGAGAGAAGGGCAGGCCAGCTCCCTCAGGTCTAGCCACAGTAAGAAGAAGGGCCCTCCCTCCAGTCCATCTGCCATGGTCCAGTTCTCAGAGGGAGAGAAGATCTGCTGGACCTATTTCCCTTCCCCACTGCCATTCCCTTCTCTGTTTGTGTCTTGTCTTCTTAGACTGTAAGCCTGAGGGCAGAAAAATGTCTAATTAACAATTTGTAAACCGTTCTGAGAATATTTTGGCTGGAGAGCGGGGTATAAATGCTTCAAATAAACAAATAAAGGGGAATATCTTTACCTTTACCTTTTATTTTATGAATACATGCAGCACACTGCAATTATTATGTGCTATTTAAATGCTGGTCTTCACAAATGAAATCAACACAGACCGAAAAGTAGTATATTAAGACTGGCACAATTCATGTTTGTATCATGCTAAATGACTTCCCTCTTGATTACTTTCATATTTCTCTAGAGGTTTTCACCATCCCTAGACATTGAGATTGCATGTCACCCTGTGGTATAGGTCCTTATAATTAGGAATTGTAGACTTTCTTGGAATGGCAAGATCTTCTTACCTTCATTCCAGTTAATCCCCTTTGTTAAGCTGAGTACCAGTGAGCCACATCAATGAATTTGATAAATCTGATTCTCAAAAGCTTTTGTTTAACCTTTCTGCTGTTCTACTGGCAAAGAAGACCATTTCAAGATTGCAACTCAGTATCAATCAGAAAAGAGAAAATGCTTACTTGTTCTTTCAAGATATAATTCCATTAGTAGAGTTCACAGAAAGAAAATGACCACCAGAGGACTTAGATTGCCCAGAAAGTTACTATTAGAGATGATTGAAAATATGTGAGCCTGTACATCATCTTGGAAACTAATGGAAAAGAATAGATTCTTATGAAAGAAGTAGTGCCAATCCAACCAGCTATTTGGGAGATGGGAAATACTGTACTTTCAGGCACCACTTCATTCTCTAGATATTAATTCTGGTCTTAGTCAACTAAAAATGTTCTCCTCTCTCAATGGTCGGTCAGGGTTTGTAATAAACATGACATCATCTAAGATAACATAAGTGCAATGCAGAAAAGACTCAAGATGATATGAGGTAATTACTTGGGAAGGCTGATAAATAAACATGTTTGCTGATAGATCCTGGTAACTGACAGGGCTATGGGTTTTCTAAGCGCTTGGGTATCCTTCCTTACTGGTATGCATCACATCTCTCTATGGCTTCCAGCACTGAATACTCAATTTCTAACCTCTCTGTGAAAGCTGAAATTGTAAAGTGAATACTCATGGTGGCTTCCAGTTAAATGTGGTGGGAAATCTGCTAGAGGTTTACTTTCAGTGCTAAATACAAATTGTATTGAATCTTTTTCAGGGAATAGGGATTAGCCTTTTGGAAAACTCTTTGGTAGTCTGGACTGAAGTCCTAAGCAGATATGTTACCCTACTGTAATGGAAACCACTATCTTCTACAGGCTGAACCAAAAAGGTCTTTCCTATATTGGTCCTCCTTATCTTGTATACTGTAATGTACACCATTGAATGCTATATACACCACTGAAGGTCATTCCCCCATATATTTGAGGGGAGAGGTAGTGATGCAGCACTCACAATGAGGCTCATCTTTTATAGAAGATTACAAATAAGAATACTTTCCCTCCAATTTCCAGAGAGAGATGATGCAATAACAACAATAAAAATAGCAATAATAATATTCAGAAAGAGAAAGTCACATTCATGCATGAAGGGCAAATACAAGAACATACAAATTATTATTCAGGGTCACACAAACTCATTAATTCCTTAATTATACCAAATGATAGATTAAAGGCCACAGTCCCATATGACACACGCAAAGCAATTCCAGATATACAGTTCGACACCAGAACAGAGGTTTGCAAATGTTACGATATTGTCATACTTCACTGAACATAAAGAAAGAAGGTACATTGTGAAATGGTTAGGACATATATTCACCCATCTAAAAAGACTGTAGACTGGTTTGAATGATAATTTTATTTCTAGATATGTGTAAGGAAAAGCAATATTTGAAGCAGCAATTTTTGAAATAAATTCTAGCACTTTAGGATCACTTCACTGTCCATAAGTAGCTTTTTCTATTACTATCTGAAAAGAAGAGGCATGTGTTCTATGGTGGCAACAAAAGAACTGTTGACATACATTCCTTGAGTGATTTATCATGTTAAAAACCCTGAAGATAAATAAGAGTGAACATTTATTTTTAAGAGCCATAATGAAAGGACATGGCAAGGTGCTTCAGCTCTGTTTTGAGATTAACCATGTACAGAACATTAGGGAAATTTCTTATGTTTCTTTTGATAGTGATATAAATAAATGTAGTATTTCTTATTTGAGAACATTTTTTTTTCATTATACTTTGCTATACAATCAACTTTGCTGGCATAAAACATTGGTGAATCATCAAGTCTTCCAATGAATAGATGCAGTCAGCACAATATCAACACAATCCTATACAGGTCTGCTCACAAGAAAGTCCCATTGGGTTCAGTGTTTACTCCCAGGTAATTGGGTATAGGATTGTCATATTAATGACAAATGTAAAGTTTACCAAATGGAAATAGGCTCAGTACCTACCTACAAAGCCCCTTGAAACACATCATGTAGCCATATTAGATAAATTACATCACACATGTCCTCATAACAAACTTTGTTTAAGGAATGTGGTTTGTCCAAAAGAAGAAAATTTAGATTTATGTTTCTCTGTAATAGAAGTAGGAACTGAAATCTCCAGTATTGTATCCATTCTCAGGGAATGTCTTGAGATATATTCATCATTAAATTAAATTAAATTACATTACATGCATTCATCCTT
Source organism: Urosaurus nigricauda (assembly GCA_034509955.1). Taxonomy (NCBI): domain Eukaryota; kingdom Metazoa; phylum Chordata; class Lepidosauria; order Squamata; family Phrynosomatidae; genus Urosaurus; species Urosaurus nigricauda. Next base: position 127,441,948 of record JAOEGL010000003.1, read on the forward strand.
AAAATTATACAGCCACTTTCATTAGAAGTGGATAAGTATTTTGTTTGGTTTTGTTAATAATTTAACCATATTCATAAATTCTTCATATTGTAGATGATTAAAAAAAATAAATTGGGAAAAAAAGAATACAGAAGAAACTGAAATAAACAGATTCAGCTTTCCAGACTAAGGTTTTGAGTGCTTACATGTTAAAAAACTTGAGTTTGAATCCCTATATATTCAACCATGCTTATGGCACTGAATTAGACTTCTTTTTCACTATATATAAGGCAAGTCATCTTTAGCACTTATACTGTATGTATGGTGCATGGTGTTCTACATGATAGTAAGAGCTGTATCTATTGAGTTTGGCCTCCACAAATGGAGATAGCTGAAAGGATTGTCAGTTCATTTTTGGAAAATTTACTAAAATTCACAAATATCTTCATAGTGAGGTTAGAAATCAAAACATTTTTTTTAAAAAATGCAGGAAGACGTGACATTGATAGATCAAAGATGCTGCCACACTACAGAATGCTTTAACTGCTTTAACTGTCATGTTTCCATCCAATGGAATCCTGGGATTTGTAGTGGCACTGGCCCTCTTTGACAGAGAAGGCTAAAGATTCACAAAACTACTGATCCCCAAATTCCATTACATTGAGCCATGTCAGTTAAAGGGTTCTCAAACTGCATTCATTCTACAGTGCAGGATTAATGTGTCAAGTTTTCACATTAAATAGAATTGTTCTTTGCCTTATATACTGAAATATCATTATTCAACATTAATAACAAACACAGAGAATAATTAAAGGCGAAAAGATGCTTTACTATTGTCGGTGAAAGCTAACAGAGATTAATGTTATATTAACTGCCACTAGTCTGGATCCATGGCAGAAGTAGATTTCACCATCTCCTATCCATAGCAGCTCATCTAGTCCCTGGGAAATCTTACGTAATAAATTGAGAGTAGTAAAGTGGGAGATCTCATCACCTATCAATAGAGCTTTGTCATTAATTAATAACAAAACTATGACTCATTAGATCGGAAAACTCCTGGAAAAAAATGTTCCTAGGCAGGAGGGACACATCTAAAGATGTAATTCTGGTCCCTTTAATCTTCCTTAAAGCTGTTTGATCTGCTTTGTTTCTATCCATCATGTTTTATATAATGATCCTAATATATGTGTGGATGAATGGCAATGGCCAATCTTAGAATGTGGCACATGCATGTGTGATTGGCAATTTATGGCTTGACTAACTGCTCAGCAAAACTAAAGACAACATCTGCTTTTGAAAAGAGAGGCAAAGGATGCTTAACAAGTCATATTCAGAAAGAGTAAGTCACAAGGCTTCCAACAACCATGGAAATGCAATTTAACAAAGTGTTCTGCCACACATAGCACTGCTGAGACAATAAAAGACTTTGACCTTGAGGTGGAACCCAGCATGGGTTCTGGCTAAGATAAACAGGAGAGCAACAGTAGACAGCCCCGAAAAAGATACTTCAGCAGCACCTGAAAAATGAGGAATAGGTTTAATCCAACCATGTGCAGCTATTAAAAAAGCTCATTCAGGACAAGGTGACTGAAGATAACTCCAAGTTTACACATCTAACTATAACAAATGATACAACCTATAGAATGGACATGGGGCAGGGGACATGGATACTAATTTAAGCCATCCTAGAAATGAAGCAGAAACTTGAGGATCTAGCAAATAAGCTACATGATATGAATATTATGGTCCAAGGATGTATTAAATTGAAGGATTTGTTGAGACTCTTTGTGATATGGCTTAATAAACTGTTCCCAGAATGGCAACCGAAAAAGATACAGCATCTTAGGCTCAGTATGTGTGTGGCCCTAGACTTCAGGATCATCAAAATCTAGAGACAGAGTTGTCTGCTTTTCATGCTTTATGATAAAGACAGTAACATTGGCTTGATCTAGATTGGCAAAAAGAAGTGTGTTCATGGCTGCATGAAAGTCTAGCCTTTAGATGAGAAAAAGGGAAAGTGTGCCATGAAAACTTTTTTTTTGGGGGGGGGGTTGCATTTTAGGGGAGAAGAAGCGCCTTTAAAAAGGTGCTGGTTTTCCCAGCTTCTTTTTTAAAAACTGCGGAACAGCACAGCTCCATCTAAAGGCTGCGGTGCAGCTGTGCAGTTAAAGGGCCTCTGTATCTTTAAAGCGCCCATTTAAAGACAGTGATACAGGTGCGGATGATAATGGATTGTGAGTTGGGAGCATGCATGGTGTGGAGTTCACTTCTAATTAAAACGCACAATGTCCTGCAGGTGTAAAAGCTGGGGTTTAACTGCACAGTTTTTTAAAGCTCCCAAACCCTAGCTCCAGCCCTAATCCGAACCCTAGACATGCGCAGTAGGGACTCTGGGATGCTGTAACTGTTATTCTATTGCGCATAAAATGTCAATTCATTCACAAAATAAAGGGGTTCATTCATGATGCACCAGTGCAACTGCACAGTTTAAAAAAGAAGAGAAACCGCAATGATAATTTGACAGATCCTCATAACTGTACAATTTTCTGTATGTTGTACCTGCGCAGCTGTGCAGTTCGCAGCCAGCAGCCGGCAAACCTGCACAGCTGCGCAGTTCGCAGCCGGCAAGGAAAAAAAATTAAAAGCCGCGTTCATTGCCGCTGGTGCAGCTGCTCCACCTGTGTTTGTAGCATTCTGACAGCTTTCAATGTAGTTGCTGAGCCACAGAAAAGACTTCAGATAAGTCGTTCCCACACCCCTCAGTCTAGCTGCCCTGGACCTTTTAAATGTACACCTGGGGCTTGCAGTGTAGCTGCTAATCATTAAGGAAAAGGCAACTTCATGTCACACTTTCCTGCCAATCTAGAAAGCCCCATTGTTTCAAATGTTGCTTTATTGTGTTTGATTTTATAATATAGTCTTTTTATCTTTTCATTCAAGCTGCCCTGAGAGCACATCTGTTTCAGGATACAAAGTTAAGAAACATAAAGAGTCCTGATTCTGAAAGACAATCTGTGAATTAGTGACAGAGAAATCAAAACTAAAGCTATGCCAAACATGGCACATTTGACATGAAATAGAAATTGAGATTTTTCTCTATCCCTAAAAGTGGTGATTGGTTCTGGGAGATTAAAATGTAGCATTCATTCCATGTATATTCTGCCATTCTCATGGCATGGGACCCTTTGGAGCTAAAAAAGCTAAGAACAAAATTAGTTTAAAACCTAATGATAAAATTAAAGCTAGTTAAACTAATCACATTTAAATTGTTCAAGTGTAAGTATAAAAATAATTTAAAAACATAACATTTTTAAAAAAGTTTAAAATAAGGGAAGAGTCTACTTTTAAAAACATATTTTCAGCAACACTACCACAGATGGCAGAACAATTCCTCTTAGAGGAAGATAATTCACACCTGCTGTTTTAAAAACATTTATTTATTTTATTTATTTATGTACAAGCCCAGGTTCTCAGCAGAGTGTAAACTGATCTTAAAATAGTATTTTAATTGCTTCTTACATTCTTGTCTTATTTTCCGGCACCTTAACCTTCAATTTGGTTTAAGATGTCTCTTCAGCATCTCATAACTATCTCTTTTCCACCTTTTGGAGTCATTTAAAAAAAATTCTTTCAGCTCCAGCAGCAATATGGTATATTCTCAAACATAACTGCATGTTTTGATATAAGGCTAGACTAAGACTGGTGTAGTTCTTGGCTTGCTCATCCAAATACATGCATGTCCTCACCAATTCATCTAGGTCAAGGTGCATAGTATACAAACTGATCAGGATATTTTGGCACTTGAGACACAGAAGAACACAAGTATCTCTTCCAGTCCCTGACAATTAATAAATGCAACTGGAAACTGAATCTCTAGTAATTTGCTGTCCTTTCATGAAACCACAGATCTGTTGTCTGGGGTGGTTATCTCACTCAGGTGAATGAAATAGCTGTTTCTGATCACATATAGCCCATAGCAACCATCATTTGATAGTCATTTGAAGGCTTATGTGCCCTAAAGCAGCAAAGCACTTATATTATAGCAAGGGCCAAAGCAGAAAGAAAGCTGGGTGTTTTCCAGTTTAAGATTTCTTCTAATGGAAATCTTGGTATAGTGCTTGCTTAAATGGGTGATTTCCCCACTTCCTTCTTCCTAGGGCAAGAATTCTTTCATTGTCCCAGGAAACCATTCAAGAAAGATACAGTAGACAGTTTGTTGACCTTTGACCAATGAAACTTGCATTCAGATATTTACTAGACATGTAGTTCAGTGTGTGGCCTTGGGCATATTACCATCTTCATTTTATAGAATCAGTTGGAAGAGATCACAAGAGCCTTTAAATCCAACCCCTTTCCATGCAGGAACACACAATCAAAGTACCCTGGACAGAAGGGCCGTTTGAGGGCTATTATGCATTAAAACAACAAAATAAGTGGGGAGAAGCTTGAACGAATAAACAGAAGGTGGAAGATGACAAGAAGGAGGCAATAGGACAAAGAAAAAACCTACCAAAACTCTTGGGGTGGGGGATAACATGTAACATCTAGCTAGTGCTTCACTGCTCTAGACCTGGGGGAAAAACTGGTCAATGGACAATTCTTCCATTGCATGTTTCTAACAGCATCTTTCTATTCTGTTTCTGCTACGCCTGCTGAATAACAGGTTGCTAGTCAACAGCACAATGTGCAATGTAAGGGGTTATGATAGTCGTTACTATCAATGTCTTTTTTTAAAAAAGATTAGTCAAATTCATGAATAACAGGCCAGTAGCTGTTTTAAAAAAATAGCCTGCCTTCAGCATGGGTACTATCTTCACCACAGTCATATATTTTAGCAAAGATAGGGTAAAAATTTTATCTAGTGCTCTTTTATTTTTTTTAATAGAAAAACTTTTCAAAGTTGCTAACATTTCATGAAAATAATCTGTGACTTTTTAAAAAAAATGTAATTGGGAGAAAGTGAAACTGACAGATTAGTACATCCCTAGCTTTAAATAAAAGCATGTCTGTGTGCTGAAGACTGATAGAATGTATCTATATTCTGCCTGGCTTGTAAACTTCCACATGAGCTGTTTATTTTGAAAGTAAAATAAATCCAGTTGTTGTCTCATGTAGAAGAGGGCCATCCACTCAATGAAGCTAAACACAAGACTTGGTTTATCAGTTCTCATTGATTCATTGGGTCTGCTGCAGTTGGAACTAACAATCTGATTTAGACTGAAGTAGTGTTTTCACTTTAGGGTTGCCATAAATCGGAAATGACTTGAAGGCACACAATGAGCTCACGCACACATGCACACAAGTCAAGGAAATACTGATAGACATGACCATATTAATGTTATGTACATTACAGACAATGACTTAGCATGTAAGACATTCATATATTTTCCTCAACCCTCTCAATTCTCGGCAAGGGCATTGTACAAGCATTCATGCTTCGGTCAATTATATTCAGAAACTGCAGTTTGGGATATTGTTCCAAAATATACTGCAAAGTGCAAGTGCATAGAGGCAGATCCCTGGTAGTGTAATCTTTGTATTTCATTTCTATGCTAATTATTACAAATGAATTATAGGGTATAGGTTGTAAAACAACTTACTTAAAGAATAAGTGCAAATACCAATAAACATGAAACAATGCTACTGGAAAGAGATCAAGACCTTGTTTCTTCTATGTGCTTTTTAGCACATAGAAGAAACAAGGTCTTGATCTCTTTCCAGTAGCATTGTTTCATGCCTGCACTAAATAAAATGCAAGAACTGACATCAGCGAAATGCCCACCAAAAAAGAAAAAAACAAAAAAAAAACAAAAAAAAACAAAACTCTAAAACTCTTGACCTGAAATATAATTCAATATAATAATGTTTTTTTTTTCCTTATAAGTATAATTTTA